>ONZH01021860.1:0-609864 GCA_900303285.1 Rhinella marina
GAGGTCTCACCTCTTGGGCCTCCATAAATTTTAACAGGTCTCACCTCTTGGGCCTCCACATAATTTTTAAGAGGTCTCACCTCTTGGGCCTCCAAAATGTTTAAGAGTCTCACCTCTTGGGCCTCCGCAAAATTTTTAACAGGTCTCACCTCTTGGGCCTCCACATAATTTTAAAGGTCTCACCTCTTGGGCCTCCACAAAATCTTTAAGAGGTCTCACCTCTTGGGCCTCCACATAATTTTAAGAGGTCTCACCTCTTGGGCCTCCACAAAATGTTTAGAGGTCTCACCTCTTGGGCCTCCACATAATTTTTAACAGGTCTCACCTCTTGGGCCTCCACATAATTTTTAAGAGGTCTCACCTCTTGGGCCTCCACAAAATCTTTAAGAGGTCTCACCTCTTGGCCTCACAAAACTTTAAGAGGTTCACCTCTTGGGCCTCACAAAATCTTTAAGAGGTCTCACCTCTTGGGCCTCCAAAATCTTTAAGAGGTCTCACCTCTTGGGCCTCCACAAAATCTTTTAAGAGGTCTCACCTCTTGGGCCTCCACAAAATCTTTAAGAGGTCACCTCTTGGGCCTCCACATAATTTTTAACAGGTCTCACCTCTGGGCCTCCACAAATTTTTAAGAGGTCTCACCTCTTGGCCTCACAAATCTTTAAGAGGTCTCACCTCTTGGGCCTCCACAAAATCTTTAAGAGGTCTCACCTCTTGGGCCTCCACAAATCTTTAAGAGGTCTCACCTCTTGGGCTCCACAAAATCTTTAAGAGGTCTCACCTCTTGGGCCTCCACAAAAATCTTTAAGAGGTCTCACCTCTTGGGCCTCCACATAATTTTAAGAGGTGTCACCTCTGGGCCTCCACAAAATCTTTAAGAGGTCTCACCTCTTGGGCCTCCACATAATTTTAAGAGGTCTCACCTCTTGGGCCTCCACAAAATCTTTAAGAGGTCTCACCTCTTGGGCCTCCACATAATTTTTAAAGAGGTGTCACCTCTTGGGCCTCCACAAAATCTTTAGAGGTCTCACCTCTTGGGCCTCCACATAATTTTTAAGAGGTCTCACCTCTTGGGCCTCACAAAATCTTTAAGAGGTCTCACCTCTTGGGCCTCCACATAATTTTTAAGAGGTCTCACCTCTTGGCCTCCACAAAATCTTTAGGAGGTCTCACCTCTTGGGCACCTCTTGGGCCTCCACAAAATTTTAAGAGGTCTCACCTCTTGGGCCTCCACATAATTTTTAAGAGGTGTCACCTCTTGGGCCTCCACAAAATCTTTAAGAGGTCTCACCTCTTGGGCCTCCACATAATTTTTAACCCGTCTCTTGGGCCTCCACATAATTTTTAACAGGTCTCACCTTGGGCCTGCACAAAATCTTTAAGAGGTCTCACCTCTTGGGCTTCCACAAAATCTTTAAGAGGTCTCACCTCTTGGGCCTCCACATAATTTTTAAGAGGTCTCACCTCTTGGGCCTCCACAAAATGTTTAAGAGGTCTCACCTCTTGGGCCTCCACATAATTTTTAACAGGTCTCACCTCTTGGGCCTCCACAAAATTTTAAGAGGTCTCACCTCTTGGGCCTCCACAAAATCTTTTAAGAGGTCTCACCTCTTGGGCCTCCACAAAATCTTTAAGAGGTCTCACCTCTTGGGCCTCCACAAAATCTTTAAGAGGTCTCACCTCTTGGGCCTCCACAAAATTTTTAAGAGGTCTCACCTCTTGGGCCTCCACAATAATTTTAAGAGGTCTCACTCTTGGGCCTCCACAAAATCTTTAAGAGGTCTCACCTCTTGGGCCTCCACAAAATCTTTAAGAGGTCTCACCTCTTGGGCCTCCACAAAATCTTTAAGAGGTCTCACCTCTTGGGCCTCCACAAAATCTTTAAGAGGTCTCACCTCTTGGGCCTCCACATAATTTTTAAGAGGTCTCACCTCTTGGGCCTCCACAAAATGTTTAAGAGGTCTCACCTCTTGGGCCTCCCACATAATTTTTAAACAGGTCTCACCTCTTGGGCCTCCACATAATTTTTAAGAGGTCTCACCTCTTGGGCCTCCACAAAATCTTTAAGAGGTCTCACCTCTTGGGCCTCCACAAAATTTTTAAGAGGTCTCACCTCTTGGGCCTCCACAAAATGTTTAAGAGGTCTCACCTCTTGGGCCTCCACATAATTTTTAACAGGTCTCACCTCTTGGGCCTCCACATAATTTTTAAGAGGTCTCAGCTCTTGGGCCTCCACATAATTTTTAAGAGGGTCTCACCTCTTTAGCCTCCACACAATTTTTAAGACGTCTCACCTCTTGGGCCTCCACAAAATTTTCCATGAGCCTCTGGCCAGCCCACGGCCTCTTCCTGCCTTTTGCGGTCCTACGCATCCCTCAACATCCCCACTGCTTTACCTGCTAGACATGACACTGGGCCAGGTCGGGTCACTGACATCTCAAGCGCCAACAATTTGGGCATTTTAAGGCTTCTGCATGTGTTTGAGTTGTTTTTACATTTTAAAGAAGACATGTCTGACCACATCTCACACACACACACAATGACAATTAGGGGTGGGGTCTATTTGCTTTCCCCCTTGCCTATGCCATCTGTGGTTGTCATAGGCAACGTGATTTTAAGGGGTGCAGAATTTCATCTTCTTTTTTGTCTAGTTTGGCTTGGGGTCCATGGCAATGTAGAGGAAAGAAGGTTTCCTTGTATGGTCTCACTTTACAGAGAGGTTACATTGTCTTTGGAGTGTATTGTTGAGAGGCTGTGATAGTGGCGTAATAGTGCGACTTGGGCGCGTTATATGCACCCAGACATGCTTCCCCTGCTGTCCCAGTTGCATTCCAGCAGTGTTGGCATCCTTTTCTGAGGTTTCAGGGTGGACTTGGTGACCTCCAAGTGGTCGAATTGAGATTTCCAAGTGGCGAGCATTTTTTCCCCATAGACTTTAATGGGATTCGATATTCGGTCGAATAGTCGAATTTCGCGGTCTATTCGAATCGAATTTCGAACTTTCGAATATTTCACTACTCGCTCATCTCTAATAAGCGACAGAACTTCTGTCAGGGACTGTAGGCGGACACACATGCTCAGTCCATTTCAACTGCCACAGCTGCAGCAGAAAAACCACCCCCTGAAAAATGACACGCTCCCTGCCAGCTTAAAATAAATCTAGCAGAGGAATTAGAGCAATGAATGGGGAAATCTCTGGATCCATGTAAGGTAGCAAGTTGGTTCCAGCTTTGTTAGAAAGAGATTGTCATGTACTATATGATATATAATTTTTTCAATAATCATTGGATAATCCCTTTAACCCAGTTGAGATGCAGAGTGAAGGAGAAGCAACCAACAGGCTCTCAGCACCTCTGGGAACCCCTCCAAGACTGTTGGAAAACCATTCCATATTCAATAAGTATCTGTACTGTGTGACGAAGTCCAACCTGTTTTTATTTCATTCTGGATCTTAAAAGCAAGAAGTACGAGATGAAAGGCTGGATTTCCTATAATTTCTCATGCAATTGGCCGAACTGTCACTCAATTCCTTTGACTCCCTGCTGTATGTACATATTAATCGATATTGCAGTGGGCAAAGTGAGTGGCTGTGAGTCATTTTAATGTATGTCTTCCACTGGAAAATCTCCCCACGTACATTATATGTAGCCTTGATGTATGTTCAATAACTTTTTTAATCCACTGCTCTACTAATCTTGTATGCATTACATTATGTAGTCCACAACCACATTTACAATTCTGCTGGTTGTCACTGAAGTAGTAAACAGGCATGTTGTCAGACACCTCCCTAACACCTAATCGAGTTTCTTTATTGCAGTGGAAAAGTTCTTTCCTAGAATGAAAATCAGCAGTGTACTCAGAAGAGGAGTCCCATATTGTAGATATACTGAGCCCCCATGATGGTGCCTACTTTGCCAATGAATAGAGCTGGGTAGTTTGGGCAATGGAGCTACTCAAGAACAGTTGGTTGGTGTGCGGTGTGAGACCCACATTGATCAGATATTGATGGTTTATCCTATGGATTGGCCATCAATATTAATATATTACATACTCTATTAATGTAAACTGATCTTCAATGGTGGACATTTACTTTTTTTTAAATTCAGATATTTTTTATTGGGAATTTTCGTTTATACAATAATAAACAATACATTGTGTGTACTGGTGAGTTCTATAATCAAACTGTGGGCAGCTGGTTCTATTTTATTGTTTTTTTCTTGGGTCTGTAAAGCGTTTCTTACTTGTAGATATTGGAAAAGGGAAGTTTTAGGCAGCTTATACTCTTGTTGTATCTGTGAGAAAGTTTTAAGAACTTCATCAATATATAACTGTCTACTATATAACCAATGCTTCCAAAAGAGAGTTGGATTATAACAAGTACTCTACAATCTGCCCTGTCTTATTCAAGTGCGCTGCATCCCCCCACCCTCTAATATGCTGTAATTGGGCCGCAAAATAGTACATCCATGGGTTGGGAACTGCTAGCCCCCCATCTGATTTGGACCTCTGCAATGTCTCTAGCTTTATGGGAGGAATTCCCTTCCTCCATATAAGATCCCTAAATATGGCATTGACTTTATGAAAGAATCTGAGAGGGATCCACCCTGGAGCATTGTGGAGCATGTATAACAATTGCAGCATAAGGCTTCATTTACACGTCCGTATGTGTTTTCCATTTCGTTCCGTTTTTTCGGATCCGCAATATACGGATGACGTTACGTATGTCATCCGTGTTTCCGTTTTTTTGGGGGATCCATTGTAACAATGCCTATCCTTGTCAGCAAAACGGACAATAATAGGACATGTTCTATCTTTTTTGCGGAATGGAAATACAGACATACGGAAACGGAATGCATACAGAGTACCTTCTGTTTTTTTTGCGGACCCATTGAAATGAATGGTTCCGCATACGGTACGCAAAAAAAAACGGAAGGAAGCTTGGTCCAAAAGTCTCTTTTTACCTAGTACAAAATAGAACTTACAAATTCAAGTGCAGTTTCTGGCAAGAGTTGAGGAAGTATGGTGGCAGGCTGGATATTGGCCCTTGAGGTACCAGGCATCCACTGTAAGGTTCAGACTTTATCTGGACTAGTGATAGTTTGGATGATGGGTGTCTGAGCTGTAGTCCCTCATCTTGCAGCATTGTCTGTAACACAGAATTTTCCTGATCACACTGCTGTCATGTGCTTTTTTAAAGCTCAATGATGTTGGTCTCTCTGGAGAATCATATAGTGTTCCTAAGAGCTCTGGAGTGTGCTTCCACAACTCTCAGTATCTACTCTCCAACTTCCCCTCTTGGCAGAAATCAGGACCAGCCCAAAACATGAAATACATAACATTACACAATGAATAATAATAAAATAATTGCAGATACCCCCAGGTCTGGGGTATCATACACTTAATATCTGTTTGGTGCTTCTGAGTTGGTATCTCGTGCTGTGCTGTGGGATTTGCTTGCCGCTATTGGAAAGGTATTTTGTGCTGCACTGTGGTGTTTGCTTAGTACTGCTGGGAATAAGTATTCTGAGGTGTTTATATGCTACTACTGGAGGGGATTATTATACTTTCTCCATTCATTTATATATGTACCCCAAAATTGTTCTTGAGAAAATGATACAACTCACAAAAAAGAAGCCCACACAGTTACATTAACATGGAAATAAACTTATGGCCTTTGAATCGTTGCAACATAAAAACTTTTTCCCCCCCAAAATTGTATTTTTGTGTGTAAGTAGTAGAACATAATAAAACTATACATATTTGGTATTACCGTAATCCTACGGACCCACACAATAAAGAAAACACATTATTTATTTTTTATTTATTTTAGTCACTTAGTCATAGCGCTACTATATTCTGCAGGACTTTACAGACATTAGCATCAAGCTGTCCCCAATGGGGTTCCCAGTCTAAGTTCTCTATCAGTTCCCTATCAGTATGTCTTTGGAGTGTGGAAGGAAATAGTACCTGGAGGAAAACCACGCAAATATGGGGAGAACATACAAATTCAATGAAGATGTTGTCCTTGGTCGGATTCAAACCTAGGACCCCAGTGCTGCAAGTCCACTGAGCCACCATGCTGCCCATATTTAAACAAGTTTTCCAAGATTTTGACGGTAGGTGATCAGTAGAAGTGAATGGGGCTGAGTGCGATACCAAGCACAGCTACTATACAATGTATGACGCTGTGCTGAGTAAGCTGCGAAAAGGTCGTGGCGCTCACAGGATTACTGGTAACTTCTCAAACAGCTGTCAGTAGGGGTCCCAGGTGTCGGAGCCAAACCGACCAGACACTGATGACCTATCCTGAGTATCCAGTAATAAAGTCTCGGAAAACCCCTTTAAGTCACATGGTGAATGCAAAATTTAAAATGCAAAAGTGCCTTAAAGAGTCACTGTACTTTCACACAATTTCATTTCACTTTTAATAGAGAATGGTGTAACTAGCAAATTTATAAATTACTTTATTTAAAAAATATGCATCCACCTGAAAAATGTGTAGTCATGGCCACAAGGGGTCTCATTTCCACCTAAATTGCAGTCCACTGCCTGTTGTCAGGCACGATCTGTCCCTAGTAACAGAGACTCATAAGACAGCTGAGAAGAAGTGGGGGCATATCAGAGTTAGGTAAGCTCCTGAGCCTGATAAAATGCTTTAAAAAAATCACAGGAGCCTCTGCCTTTCTATAAGTGTGACTTATCCCTCCTTATCAGCTTTCTGAGCTCAAACATAGAGGAAAGTGAGGTCACTGCAGTTCAGTCCTGGCAGAATCAAGATACACCTGATTCTGAGAGAAATGCATCTAACTGTGCAGCTGAAACAGGGAATACTATGGCTGAGAGACTTTAGCTCAAACATAGGTGTTTCTTCACAGTTATGATTGAACATAGAAGCACAGCCATCATGCAAACTTTTTTGAAAGGTCAGGTACAGTAAGTTCTATACAGAGCTGGTAAATGGTCATGTTGGCCATTCACGTCTCCCATTGTAGTTGTTGACATGTAGTTAGTGAACACTTTAGCCCACATTTACTAATGTTTTTGTGCCAAAAATTTGTTTAAAAAGTGCAAATTGGCACATCTAGGGTTTCTAAATGTTTTTCTGACTTGTGCAATGAGGAGGTGGATCTAAGATGCACCATCTTGTGCCAACATTTTGGAGCAATTCTTCCATTAACATGTCTCAAAGTAAGCCAATCAATAGTTGATATAAAGTGATAGGAAAGTGTCTATATCTGCACCAGATTTATTATCCAGCCTGAGCCATTGATAAATCTGATGCAGGACTAGTAAATCTGGCTTCTAAATTTCCTACAAAATTCTATTATTAGTATCCTAATACTAACAAATTCTATTACTAGAGAGTCGAATGATAAGACCAGCGCACTGATGAATGAGAAAATTGGTCTAAACCTACATCTTGCTGAGATAAAGGTTTCTTACAAGGCTCCAATACAAACACTATCTATTATAAGAGGGAATCACCAAAGATATTTTATGTTTTGTAAATATCCAATCTAGCCGCTCATATAGAAACAAAAGGAGGAATGTTTTTACATTTTTTTTTATTGTATTTAGTCAAATGGCCTGAGATGACAGGGAAGATTTATCTTGCCATTAATTGTGCTGCATAAGCTATTAACAAACAAGAAGCATTGTTTTATGAATGGAAAAAGGGAAATGAAAAATTAATGATAATGTTTCTCAAATGCTTTATTAAATAGGTTATGTGCTTTAGAGGATTGAAAAGAGGACAGGAAGTCTCTTCCAGGGTATTTTAAAGAAGCAAATGTTTATCGAGAGAACAACAAGAAAATATTCTGGTAATGGTTTAAACTTTATTTGATTGCCCATATTGGAAAAGGGATTGTAGTAGACATCTACTGTAGACTCTTCATATAGATCTCCCTGGGCCCTCCAGCTGGTAGCAATGAGTCTGATGATGGGGCTGGTATGGATATTGTATGGCACATGTACAATGTTCATGCTGCTGAGCAGAGCATGCATGTATATGGAAAGCTAGGGAAAGATAACTGTTGGCCGAAGCATCTTTGGTCCACACAGTTATCGTGTATATGACTGACTTAAAGGGAGTCTTTCACCTGTTTTTCACCTATATAACTAACAGCAGTGCCCGACAGAAGATTGCATACACATCCCAGACATACTTGTGTGTACTTTGTGCCTTTATTCCATGTTCAGAAAAAGCACTTTTATTCTGCTCCCAAGTGCCCAGCTGAAAGTGAAACTAAAAACCACTTTGTCTCCCGACTCGATTTCTAACAGCTATATCTTCTGATATACTGGATATAATGCTGTGATTTTGGTATCATTTGAAAGTTTGGAATGCCAGCTTTCAAAGAAGGTCAGAACCATCTATCTGCTACCAATCCCAAGATATGAGCAGCTAAAGCAGCCCTCCACTCTTCAGTCTGGTTTGCTTTGGGCACTTGCAGCAGCAGAGCTGGGCACTTGGGAGCTGTTGTGCTTTTCCTGGACGTGTAATACAGACACAAAGTGCACACAGGTATGTCTGGGATGTGTGTGCAATCTTCTGTGGGAAACTGCTGTTAGTTATATAGGTGAAAAACAGGTGAAAGACTCCCTTTAAAGGACTATTCTAGCTGTTTGGATAAATTCTTATTGAGAGCAGCTGAAAAAAATCATACCGACCTGCTCCCTTCTAGTCTGTACCAGCATCCTGGCTCCCTTCAGCATTCTTCTGGTCCCTGTCCTGTAAATCTCTGAACAGATAGGGTCATGTGTGCCACTGCAGGCAATGATTGGCCTCATCAGTGACATGTTCCCAAGTGGCAAGTGACCCAACAAGGACTCATGGAACTGAAATGGAGCAGCGGTGAGCAGGCCAGTATGATTTTTCAACAGGTGGAGCACACAGTTAAAAATGTCCAAAAGCCCCTTTAAGGTTTAGAATATCTTGGAATAGTTGGTGATTACCCCTTAACCTCCAAAACAATTATATACAGGAATAAAAACTAAAGACATACAAGGTAGGTAAATGCTTAGGAACCAGTCTAGCACAAGGAGTGGATGGGGGCACTTGCTGGGCACCTGTCGACTACTGCGATTGTTGCAGCAGAGTAGTGAGTTCACTCTGAGTGGGGGTTATTACAGTAACAGCAATTCTGTCCAGTGAGTGTTACCCTAACTCCAAAGGACAGTCTAAGTATCAGGAGATTGCAATGGGGAATATTCTGCCTTGTTCCCACAGTACTGTATTTTTCATTCTATAAGACGCACCAAAGTTTTACAGGAGGAAAATAAGAAAAACATTTTTTCATCAGACTTCAGCTCAGACCCCCAATGTTAATCAGACCTCAGTACAAACCCCCAATGTTAACAAGACCCCCAAACAAACCTCAGATCAGACCCCCAATGTTTATAAGACCCCCAATCAGACTTCAGATCAGACTCCCAATGTTTATAAGACCCCCAATCAGACCCGTATGGTAATAAGACCCCAATGTTAATCCGACCTCAGATGAGAGAAAAAAAATCAACTTATTTCTCTTGCTTCGTCCAGCGCTGCTCCTGAGATTCAGGTCCTGCTCTTCCTGGTGCTCTGTGCTGCGATCCAATGTTGCATAACAATAGGTCACAGAACGAGCCAATGTCCTCACACTGTGCACTGGTCACAGCACAGCGTGCATCGCCTGCAGAAGCAGACCAGGGAGCGGTGAGTACAGAGCCCACACATTCACCGGTCCCCGATCCTCCTGCACTAATGGCAGTGCTCATTAGTCTTCGCTCTATAATACTGACATTTTTCTCCCACTTTAGGGTGTCCTATAGGGCAAAAAATGAAGGTATTTTCTGAATATTTTATCTTGGTTTAGTATCCACCAACAAATTTGATCTTGAATTTCAGGGAAAATTTGAAACCACAAAGCTGAATTTCCTCGTGCTTCATGGTAAAAAATCCATTTTCCCTGAATGGCGACAAAAAATAACAAAAAATCCTGCTTACCTCATCCGTTTGAGCGTGAATAGCTGGCTGCCGCCATCTTGATTGAAGATCCCGCAAAAAATCCTGTGCGTGGTGACGTATGACGTCACCAAGCTGGCCAAATGTGAGGACGTCATCAGGGGCTGTGTGAGATTTCGCGCTGGATCTACAATCAAGATGACGGTGACAGGCTCTTCAGGATCAACTGGATGTGGGTAAGTATGATTTTATTTTTTTTTCATTTTACACTGTAATATTGATGCCGAGATCAGCTATGAACGCAGCGTCTGAGGGGTACAATGACAAGGAGCGGCACAGTCGCTGCTCCCTGTCATTGCACTACTTACAAAGAAATGCGCTTCATGACACATTTGGAGAAGCAGCTGAATCGAATTTTCCAATACTTCGCGCATCACTAGCTTTAATGTATCTCAAGCTACATCATACAACCTTAGAGCGATGCATGGATTATGTCCTCTAAGATTCTGACAACTGTCATTCAGGTTATTTAACAACCAGCACTTGTCCAGAGCCTTGTGTTGGAAATAATGACAGTAGAATATGAAAATTGTTTCCTTTATTATATCTGTTTTTCTTTTTACGTAATGTCAGAAGTTGCCGACTAAAACCAATGGAGCAGGTAAAGCTCACATTTTCTCTCATTAAGTACTGCTCTTAAGATGTTAAACACTCTGTTCAAATAAATGGTTATAATTGATATATAAATGGCCCACGGTTTCTAGTGCCATAAAATGAATAGATCATGTTCAGTGTGCAATTTGTACGTTCCCGTGCATCCTCAATCCATTAGCTGCAATTATATTTTGATTACCATTATCACCTGAATTCTCTTAGAAATTTTTTTAATGTAGCAGTTAAGCTGCACCATCAAAAGTAGGGCATTCACCTTTTCTACATAACTACTAATGGGATAAAACAAGGCCATGTCCGGAAACGTCTACAGCAGCCACTTTTGCAATCTTGTCTGTATTAATCTATATATTTGTGTAATGTACAGCTTTCTACAAACGTTCTTTCTCCTGAGCGCTAAGGGAAATAACCTTGATATTGGCATGCCATTTGACCTATAAAGAATGCTTATGTTCTGACTGATATATTTGTCTTTGATGGTATCCTCTAACATGCAATGTGAGAATCAACATGCTCAATACTGAATAAGCTGCAATATAGCGAGTATTCGATTTCAGAAACTGTCTGTCATTAACTATCACCGTGCCATATAGATGACATCACTAGCACAGCATATATACCGGTACTTGTTTTCATGATAATGGGTATGCAACCACTCATTCGAAAATGGCAAATAACATATATCCGCTGCTTTATACAAAGCTTGTGTAACGTCTTAGGGCTCTATTACACCAACAGATTATCTGACAGATTTTCTGACCAATCATTTGGTCAGATGGCCTACTACACAGCAACTATTGGTCTGATTGGACAGATATTGGTCAGATAATCTGTTGTAGTACATACCTTAGAACTGCCCTAAAGTCTAGACTATGCCTTGGTATGTGAACACTGTGATATAAACATAATGAATTATAATTTATGATAATTGGTTTAAATATCTTTGGGGATTTATGAAGCTCTGTATGCCAGTTTTCTGCCGTAAAAAGGCAAACATTTTGCTAAACCCCATTAATCTTTCTTTTTGCAATT
This sequence comes from Rhinella marina, assembly GCA_900303285.1. Lineage (NCBI taxonomy): Eukaryota > Metazoa > Chordata > Amphibia > Anura > Bufonidae > Rhinella > Rhinella marina. The sequence goes on from ONZH01021860.1 coordinate 11,648, forward strand.
TTAGTTTAAGTTCACATCACCATTTAGCTTTCCATTCTTCTGATCAGTCAGAAGAACAGAAAAGTAAAAAAATAAATGGATCCGTTACTTTGAGCATCAGTTATATTCGGTTATCATTAGTTTGCACTAAAAATAACTGATCCATCTTTTTTAGCATCAGTTATGATCAATATGAACACGACCGTATGTATTTTGTGGGCCGCAAAAAATATGGATGATGTGCGTGTGCATTCCGTATTTTACAGATCGGAACAGCTGGCCCATAATAGAACAGTACTATCCTTGTCCGTAATGCGGACAATAATAGGACATGTTCTATTTTTTGTGGAACGAAAATACGGACTTTCGGAAACTGAATGCACACAGAGCAACTTCCATTTTTTTTGCGGACCCATTGAAATGAATGGTTCCGCATACAGAATGGAATGGAAACGTAAAGAAAATATGTTTGTGTGCATGAGCCCTTAGTTTGTGTCGCTTCCGTCAGAGACCAGTTATTTTGGTCCTGGCTGGACTTTTTCTCCCGTCAAACGGATCCGTTTTTGTTTTTCTTTATTTTTCTGTTGTTCTGGCAGATCAGAAGAACAGAATGCTAAACATTGATGTGAACTCACCCTAAGGGTTTGTTCACACGGCTGTTGTGTGTCCACGGCCGTATTGCTGCCCACATACGGCGGGTCCGTAATACACGGGCACCGGCTGTGTACAACCTGCATCACGGATCGCGGACCCGTTCACTTGAATGGGTCCGCAATCACGGAGATGCGGTGCGGAATGGAGGTATGGATCGGAACCCCACGGACGCACTACGGAGTGCTCCCATGGTGTATCTGTCCGTGTCTCCGCACCACAAAAAAATAGAACTATTATTTTGCGGTGCGGACGGTCAGATGAGGATCACAGATGCCAATGAAGTGAATGGGTCCGCGATCCGCATGTGGAAGCACCACAGTAGATGCCCGTGCATTGCGGACCACAATTTGTGGTCCGCAGCATGAGCACGGCTGGCCAGCGGCTGTGTGAACAAGCCCTATCGCTGCTCTTGCCACTGTTGAAAAACAGGTGGGATTCTAGAAGTAGTTATGTCAGAGAATAGGTGTACACCAGATTTATCAAATTCAGCGTTTAAAAAATTGCAAAAATGGCTCAATCTCCAGCAGAAAGGTGGTGAAAAAAACATTTTATAGATCTTAAGATAGAAGTGTTATTTTAAAAGATTATCAAATTTATCAAATTTGGCACCAATTATGGCAACTCGGTTTGCCTTCAAAACTTCCACTCATGATAAATCTCTCCCCTTTTGCTAACTATTCTAGTCCAGTACCTCTACATTTTAACCTAGTATAGCTCCTGCACACTGCCATATTAGGGCTTCATTTTTAATGGAGCCATGATAGGAATCCCATTGAGGTACATGTACTCTTCAGTACCTCCAAATGCCTCTGATTTCATAAGGAATAATACAGAGGTTTTCTTCTCCATATGAATATAGCATAAAATAATTGTTCTCCATCGGACTCCTGAAGCTTTTAAGGAACATCCTGTTCCTTATGGAGCCTGGACTGTACTAGAGAGCCGTACAGCCTCCATGCACTGCAATACAGGCTCCATACAGGCGGCTTATGTGCATGAGCCATAATGGGGTTCAAGCCACAAACATTCCATTTATTCTTTTGAGCTATGTGTCATTTGCATCATAATTCTTCTGTAGTCCAATAGGTCATCAACGTGTATTCCCGGGAAACACCTTTAAAGTGTTAAGAATTTAATTCACTGTGTCACATGCATTGTAAGGACACCATTATGGGATTAATGAATGGAGGTGACAAAACAACATAAAGTCAATGTCACATAGACTACAGACGTGTGTAATATCAAACAGAAAAACCCTGGATATTATTCATATCATGCATCTTTGCAGCATTTAAGCTACTGAAACAGCACTAGGTCTGCATTTTTATTTCCAGTCTCAGTACATTGCAATATTCTATTAGTTATAGATTCAAATTTTAGCAATCAGTTTCCTAATAATTAGAATATAATATACAATAAGAAGGAAAGTATTGGGGCTTTTCACGCTGATTGAGGATCAGCCCAATACCACTTTATAATAATTTTGTGCATTTTTATTATAATAAATCCCTATTACTCCTCTCCTCTCACAGATTAATCCCAATTTTCCTTAAAAAGGTCTTTCTCATCTACATTATCTTGCCCGTGGCTTCTATACTTGACCTTACATCCGTCCCTAAATACTTCTTCATCCTTCTTACCCCCAGCACTGCGACCTATAGCCGACTGAGTACTCAGCCCTAATATTCATTAGCAGAGGCCCTACTTCCATGCACTAGCTCATTGTCCACTAACTGCCTCTCTGGTGTGGCACATGCTGTAGGTAAAATTTCAGAATACTTTCTTGTTTAAAGGGGTTGTCCATTTTTTTTATATTGATGACCTATCCTCAGCATAGGTCATCAATATCAGATCAGTGTGGGACCGACCTCTGGCACCACCGCTGAAGAGCTGTTCGAGGAGAGCGCAACACTCGTACAAATGCTGTGTTGTCTTCATTGTTTACCTGCTCATTGTCACAACTGCAGCGGTGAGCAGTGTAATTACAACTTTTCCATCCCCATTCACTTCAATGGGCAATGGGTTGGCTCCATCCTAGTCACTTGAACAGGAAGGAGTCGTGCCATTGAAGTGAATTCGGATGGAGCAATTGTAATTACACTGCTCACCTTGCGATAGCAAGCCAGTAAACAATGAAGACAATACAGCTGCGTTTTTTTCTAAAGCTGATGGCGGGGTGCCAGGAGTCAGAACCCCACTGATCTGATATTGATGACCTATCCTGAGGATAGGTTATCAATGTAAAAAAAAGCGGACAACCCCTTTAAATTCACCAAATCATTATGAAAGGGGTTATTCCATAAAAATTATTACACTCGGTGATAAATATTGGCATGTGCACTACTACTTCCTTCCAAGAGGGCTCTTGGTTATTTCTTGTTTTCTTCTTTGCGGTGGGGTGGGGTTCACAGCCAGGGGCGGAATGGAGGCAGGGCAACAAAAGTAGGGCGGGTCATTAATACCATACTGCAAAATAACACCAGTGCCACAAAATATATTTCCCCAATAAAGGTCATTTTTTCTCCTCTTCTTCCAGTTGTCTCTGATTAAGATATGGAGAGGTGAGATGTGGGACATAGTTGAATTAAGAAGGGTATGTCACAGAGTACCTAATTCTCACAGAGTTAATTACCACTGATAGTTTATTATGTACCTGGCCAGCAGCAGAGATGGGGGCTTGGGTGGCCCTCTGGGCATCGGCCCTCGGGGAAATTTCCCTGTAAGGTCTATGGCCAATCTGCCCCTGTGAAAAGTGGTCAGACTTCCAATGATCCCCGGAATGAGGGATCCCCAAGACTACTCTTCATAGCAATAGTGTCCATCTCCATCACGCTATTCACTTCTATGGGGCTGAGATAGATAGCGTTCTGTGAGCGCTGCATCTCTGCTGCTATAGATTCACTTCTATAAGGGCTGACATACTGTACTGTAGCTAGCATTCTGTCAGTCCCTTAGACGTTAATGGAGCAGTGGATTGCTGCATTACTGCCCCTGTACTCAGGTATCTGTTGTTTTCCTTTGTCCAACGGCTGGAACTCCCAAATAACATATTTACCTATCCTATGAATAGATATAAATCATTTACAAGGTGGTCATTTACAATGTGGTCATTTACAAGGTAGCTTTGTCATTGATGCATTTTCATGCACAAGGAAGACAACAAACTGTTCCCAATCTATGGGGCAGATTCCCCTCTCACACCCCGATGAGCTCTAGTTCTAAAATGATTTAGTTGTATGGACGCCTCAGCAGAATGGGGGACCCTATAGGTTTAGGGCCTGTGGATGTGGCAGAAATATTTGTGGCAGGAATACCCCTTTAAAGTGTGTGTACAGTGTATAAAAAGGTAAGATGGTGTAAGTGACCATGGAGCTTGTGAAATTTATGGTGTGAATAAGGATTTATTTGTGTTTACGGTATATAATGAATATAAAATTCCCTTTTAGATATAAGATTCCATTTTAGGAAAGTTTTTCAAAAAGAAAAGGGATTAGATTTGGAGTCTGGGCCTCAAATAGGAGCAATTACTTTAAAGCCATTTTGGTGGCAAATACTGGATTACTTTTCAATGGGTAGTCTACTTTTGGCAAGTAAATGCAATTTTTTGTGTAATGAAACATACAATTTTCTAATATATGTCTTGTATCAATACCTTCTCCTTCTAGATCTCTGCTCACCCACATGATTGAGGACCAGCAAGCTCAATAACAAAACCTTTTTCTCCTTTATTGTCTTATGTAGCATTTGCAGTCAGAGTGGAATATAGTTTCTAACCTCCATAATTTTTGAAAAATTATTTGTTCAGCCCTGTATTGATTCTGGCTCATGGATATACAGAGTGCTGTGACAACTGAGTCATTCTGATATTTGGGGTAAGCTATCTATTTCTCTTCCTGTAAATGTTCTTTCATGTGATGACAAAGCTTGATGAACATTTTTAAAGGGATGCTTTAGCCAATATTTTTTAGCACATATTAACAACCTATATAACTGCAAAAAAATTGATACAGGTCAAATAACAAAACACTAACTTGCAATTATTTCTGAAGGCACAAATGACTGCAGGGCTTTAGAAGGGCACATATGACCATACACCTATATCTGTACAGGTCCTGAAATCAGAGGGCACAGCAACAAGGCTCCACAGAGGTAAGTGTCTAAGACAGGGATCAGCAACCTCCGGCGCTCCAGCTGTTCTGAACTCCCAGAATCCTCCTTTCACATCTATGGGAGTTAAAAAAAAAAACAGCCAAGCAAGTGTGGATGCTGGGAGTTGTAGTTTCACAGCAGCTTGAGTCCTGAAGGTTGCTGAGCACTGGTCTAAGGTCTATATTACTGGGGTCTGTATCAGGGGCGTAGCTAAAGGCTCATGGGCCCTGGTGCAAGAGTTCAGCTTGGGCCCCCCCTTCCCTTAGTGCTCTGTGTGTCTTCTTATGAGCCCCCTCAGGCTCCTGGGCCCGGTAGCGACTGCTACCTCTGCACCCCCTATAGCTACGCCTCTGGTCTGTATTTGTTTAGTGTGTGTGGTCTAGGGACTGTATTTAAAGGAATTGTCCCACAAAAAATATTCTAAATTTTTTCAAATCAGCACCTAGATCTGAATACTTTTGTAATTGCATGGAATTAAAAGTTTAGTATAGCCACTGAGTTCACTGAAATCTATCTGTATAGCGCCACCTTCTGTTTGCTCTTTTTCAAAATTCTCTGTCCAGCTCCCTGAGGTTGTGTTCCTATTATAATGACATTCGCTATTATAGACCCCGTCACTACCATTATAAGGCTCTCGTCTGTGCTGGATATTCCAGCAGGAGATTCTGTCGGAAATTCAGGGACAAAAAGAACAAAATACTGATGCCACCAAAATGCCTTACCTATAGGACACAAGATGGCAGCAATAATGATATTTACCCACGTCACCACTTTCTACACTGTCCGTGGATTGATTCTCTTCTGTGCTTGTGCTGAACATGTTGACTTAGTGTTCAGCGAATGTGCAGGAGAAAATGCGTCCAAGGACAGCATGATGAGGACACTAGGAAGAGATGTGGCATTTTTTCAGACATTTTTCCATAAACTTATATAGGGGAAGATTTATCAAACTGGTTTAAAGTAGAACTAGCTTGGTTTCCCATAGCAACCAATCAGATTCCACCTTTTATTTTCCAAAGGAGCTGTGAAAAATTAAAGGTGGAATCTGATTTGTTGCTATGGGCAACTAAACCAATTCTACTTTACACCAGTTTTGAGAAATCTACTCCATAGACATAGTATATCATATTTTTATAATCAAAGAGAACCCGTCACCTCTCCTGAGTTGTCCGTTTTTGTAAATATTTGTGTTACTTAGTACTCTGTGTTGCACTGTTTCTATGAATAAATTGACAACTGGGTATTACAATTCATATTGTCAATGGGATGAGTCCCCAAGCTGTCCAATCACCACTGACATTGTCGGAATGTGTAGGCACACATACTATGGACAATCGGAATGGTAACTGGCTGTCAATTTAGTCATACGTTTCCAGGAGGAATAACAGAGGAACACTACAATACAGCTTTTCTAGAAAATGAAAATTTTATAGGCAATATACAGTGCCTTGCAAAAGTATTCGGCCCCCTGGAACTTTTCAACCTTTTGCCACATTTCAGGTTTCAAACAAAAAGATCTAACATTTTAATATTTTTGTGAAGAATCAACAACAAGTGGGTCACAATTGTGAAGTGCAACGAAATTTATTGGATCATTTAAACTTTTTTTGTAATAATAAAACTGAAAAGTTGGGCGTGCAAAATTATTCGGCCCATTTACTTTCAGTTCAGAAAACCACTCCAGAAGTTCATTGAGGATCTCTGAATGATCCAATGTTGTCCTAAATGACTGATGAAGATAAATAGAATCCACCTGTGTGTAATCAAGTCTCCGTATAAATGCACCTGCTCTGTGATAGTCTCAGGGTTCTGCATCATGAAGACCAAGGAACACACCAGGCAGGTCCATGATACTGTTGTGGAGAAGTTTAAAGCCGGATTTGGATACTAAAAGATTTCCCAAGCTTTAAACATCCCAAGGAGCACTGTGCAAGCAATCATATTGAAATGGAAAGCGTATCAGACCACTGCAAATCTACCAAGACCCGGCCTTCCCTCTAAACTTTCATCTCAAACAAGGAGAAGACTGATCAGAGATGCAGCCAAGAGGCCCATGATCACTCTGGATGAACTGCAGAGATCTATAGCTGAGGTGGGAGAGTCTGTCCATAGGACAACAATCAGTCGAACACTTCACAAATCTGGCCTTTATGGAAGAGTGGCAAGAAGAAAGCCATTTCTCAAAGATATCCATAAAAAGTCTCGTTTACAGTTTGCCACAAGCCACCTGGGAGACACACCAAACATGTGGAAGAAGGTGCTCTGGTCAGATGAAACCAAAATCAAACTTTTTGGAAACAATGCAAAACGATATGTTTGGCGTAAAAGCAACACAGCTCATCACCCTGAACACACCATTCCCACTGTCAAACATGGTGGTGGCAGTATCATGGTTTGGGCCTGCTTTTCATCAGCAGGGACAGGGAAGATGGTTAAAATTGATGGGAAGACGGAGCCAAATACAGGACCATTCTGGATGAAAACCTGTTGGAGTCTACAAAAGAGCTGAGACTAGGACGGAGATTTATCTTCCAACAAGACAATGATCCCAAACATAAAGCAAAATATACAATGGAATGGTTCCAAAATAAACATATCCAGGTCTTAGAATGGCCAAGTCAAAGTCCAGACCTGAATCCAATTGAGAATATGTGGAAAGAGCTGAAAACTGCTGTTCACAAACGCTCTCCATCCAACCTCAAAGAGCTCGAGCTGTTTTGCAAGGAAGAATGGACAAGAATTTCATTCTCTAGATGGGCGAAACTGATAGAGACATACCCCAAGTGACTTCCAGCTGTAATCGCAGGAAAAGGTGGCGCAACAAAGTATTAATGCAAGGGGGCCGAATAATTTTGCACGTCCCACTTTTCAGTTTTATTATTACAAAAAAAGTTTAAATAATCCATTGAATTTCGTTCCACTTCACAATTGTGACCCACTTGTTGTTGATTCTTCACCAAAAATTTAAAATGTTATATCTTTTTGTTTGAAGCCTGAAATGTGCCAAAAGGTTGAAAAGTTCCAGGGGGCGAATACTTTCGCAAGGCACTGTAAGTAAAACAGACAGATCAACATTTCTAAATGTATCACTATTTTGTGCTCTGGATGCCACCACTGCCCCTGAGATCCAGCGCTCCTCCTACTCTTCCATAACAGCCAGGGAGGAAAAAAAAGCTCACCTTCTCCCTGGCTATGACGCTCTCCGCTGTGATATCATCATGGCACAGCCAGGGAGAAGGAGACGCCCATTGAGAAACCCTGGCATCTCCTCCTCCCTGTACCGATGCTCAGGATTTACATACTGGGTGGGAAAACAGCAGGCGGCACAGCGGGGCGTACCAGCGATATTTTTAAAAAAAACAGGCAGGGTGGCAGCATCAGCGGGGATACCCCATAAGAAGAGGTATTTATCTAAAGGTCCTCTTTAGCAATCCAAATCATCACACAGACAAAATGGCCAAGATTTATTAATATGTCTGCGCCAAAAATCTTTCTTAAAATTGTGCAATTTGCCGCATCTACACTTTTTTTTGGCATGCTTGACAAGGGGGCAGAGCATTATGTGAAAGGGGTGGGCCTAAGATGCAGTATATTTCTCCAAAATTGTGCCACAATTCTGGAGTAAGAATCTGTCATAAAGTAAGCCATCAAATAGTGGGTATAGAGTCAGAGAAAAGTGTCTATACCTGCATTACATTTATCATCCAGCCTGAGCCCCTGTGATACATCTGGTGCAGGTCTAAGCTTACGCCATTTTTAAGATTAGTAAATCTAGGACAATATTCCAGCGCAAAGTAAATCTTAATATATCTGCCCCGTATGTGTATCATGTTTGCAGACTACAAACTAGTCATGATCCTGCAGTCATGTGCTGCTCCGCTGTTTTTGCTGCCTATTATTGTTAAGGTATGTCTACTATTACAAAATCTTGACCACAAATCTCTCCTTAAAGGAGCTGTATGGCAAGGATTCTTATTTCAGAAAGGGTCAGAAGAATCATTACTCCCTTTCAACGTTCCTCTGCAGTGACCCACCTCAGCCAATGATTGTCAAGAAGGGACAGGAAGTACAGAGCAGCAGGGGCCACAGCAGCATCGAAACAGCAGCAGTAGGGAATCAGTGAGGGTAAGTAACAATTCTCGGTTATCTTTAACAAATCCTGCTCAGAAAACCCTTTAAAGGGGTTCTCCAGGAATTAAGAAAATTAAAATACTTAAATCTTACTTTATGGTAAATATATTCCCAAATACCTTTCATTAGTTAGAATGGCTAGTTTTATCTAGGGAGCAATCATTAGGAGAAATAAAATGGCCACCATCCTATTAGTGCACACAGAACCTGTCCTAATCGCACAGGAGGACAAGTTACTTCACAACACTGAGGTAAAGAGCTGCCTCATCCTCCCCTCTGCTCTGTTTGTCAGGTGAATCTCTGGGGAATGGAGTTCATGAGGAGACATGAGAGGAGGGTGAGGTGTGGCTAATGAGCAGCAGCTCTTGTATGCAGTCTCCATTACCACAGCAACACATTACCACAGTCTGTCCTGTCCATCCTCTCTGTACTTCATGTCTCCTAATGAACTAAATTCCCCAGAGATTTAGCTAATTTTCTTATCATCTGTATTCAGGATCATAATCCCTGACAAGTAGCGCAGAGAGGAGGATGAGGCAGCTCTTTACCTCAGTGTTGTGAAGAAACTTGTCCTCCTGTGTGATTTGGACAGGTTTTGTGTGTACTAATAGGACGGCGACCAATTTATTTCCCCTGATGATTGCTCCCCAGACAAAACGAGACATTATAACTAATAAAAGGTATTTGGCAATATATTTATAATAAAGTAATTAAGTATTTTCATTTTCTTAATTCACGGAGAACCCCGGAGCTGAAGATGTGTATTAGATGTAGTGTAGTGTCCTTTTTTTGGGTTATTCACTTCAATGGGGCTGAGCTGCTCTTAGGCCACGTGACTCATGAGCATGTTGTCACTCGGCCTAGGAAAACCAGAGAGAAGGTCGCGGCTCTCACAGAAGTACAAGTGCCTTCTTAAATACAGTAGCTGATCGGCAAGGGTCCCGGGTGTTAGACCCCCACTGATGACCTATACTGAGGATAGGTCATCAAAAATCTCGGAAAACCTCTTTAATTTTTCTGTCCTGGGGCGTTGGTTCAATTAATAAAAATGGTTGCAAAAATTGATGTAGCTTTTTTTTATAGTTCTGGTCAATGTCTGGAAACACTAAACAGAGACGTGACTTTCATGATCTGGTGATGAATCATTTTCAGCCGCATAGTCATTGTAAAGGTGATATCAAGGGCTCTAACTGCAAAGAAGCTCCCGACCTCAGTGAATGTGAACTTATATAGGTAAAACACCGTTCTGTCCTTAAATCTATAGTATAATTCTCTGATGCAGGAGCTTTACATACAGCCAATGAGATAAACAGGATTCTCTGATTTCAGAAGGTTCAGGAGAGGCTTTCTGTACTTTTAACCCTTGCTGTAAAGCCAGCTTGTGATATATTATTACGTTATGATGAATAATAATGGTTTCCTGTGGCCGGTCTGTATAGATTTCTATCTCTTTCTATTTCCCTTGGTCTTTTAGCAATGCTGAACTAAGGCTACTTTCACACTAGCGTTTAAGTTTTCCTGTATTAGAGATCCGTCATAGGGTCTCAACACTGGAAAAAAACACTTTAGTTTTGTCCCTATTCATTGTCAATGGGGACAAAACTGAACAGACTAGAATGCTCCAAAATGCATTCTGTTCCGATTAGTTGCATTCCCAGACCGGAGAGCAAACCGCAACATGTTGTAGTTTGCTTTCCGTCCTGGGATGCGGAGCAAGACAGATCCGTTATGACCCCCAATGCAAGTCAATGGGGACAGATCCATTTTCTCTGCCACAATCTGCCACAATAGAAAACGGATCCGTCACCCATTGACTTTCAATGGAGTTCATGACAGATCCGTCTTGGCCATGTTAAAGATAATACAACTGGATCCGTTCATAATGGATGCAGACGGTTGTATTATCAGTAATGGAAGCGTTTTTGCTGAACCCTGCCGGATACAGCCAAAATGCTAGTGTGAAAGTAGTCTAAATATAGCGGTTGACTTTGACATTGCCTGTCATTATGCACATCTTTTCCAAGTCAGGAGTTTATCAGATATGCCCTAGTAGCTAACACATTTTGCAGCCGTCTCTTTGCTCAGATATAACTAGGCGGTGTGTGAACTATGTGAGTTGCATATTGCAGCCTGTTACCAATTTCTGTAGCTGTTCAGATCTTTTTCTTGTGATTAATAGAAGTCATAACAGTACACATAACATGTAGAGAGGGACTACTCCTGTGACACACGTAGCATGTCTTGGTAACTTTTTATAAGCTAAACCATAGCTCTAATTCCATCCAATCCCTTCCCATCGCGTTAGTGCCCCACAAACAGTAATCATACCCCTTGCTGCCTCACAGTAATATGTATCACAGTAATATATAGTAATATTGTTCACAGTAGTGATGCCCTACACAGTAAGATGCCCCCCTTTCATCGTTTCCCTGCAGTGACCCACCTCAGCCAGTGATTGTCAAGAAGGGACATGAAGTACAGAGCAGCAGGGGCCACAGCAGCAGTAGGGAATCAATGAGGGTAAGTAACAATTCTTGGTTATCTTTAACACATTCTCCTCAGAAAACCCTTTAAAGGGGTTCTCCAGGAATTAAGAAAACGAAAATACTTAAATGTTAACTTATGGTAAATATATTCCCAAATACCTTTCATTAGTTAGAATGGCTAGTCACTTCAATGGGGCTGAGCTGCTCCTAGGCCATGCAACTGATGAGCATGTTGCCACTCGGCCTACGAAAACCAGAGAGAAGGCAGCGGCTCTTGCAGGAGTGCAAGTGCCTTCTCAAATACAGTATCTGATCGGCAAGGGTCCTGGGTGTTAGACCTCTTTAATTTTTCTGTCCTAGGGCGTTGGTGCAATTAATAAAAATGGTTGCAAAAATTGATGTAGCTTTTTTTTATAGTTCTGGTCTATAACTCCTGACTAGTAATATGTATCCTTGTCACAGTAGTGATGCCCTACACAGTAAAGATGCCCTATTAGTGCCCTACTGCTCCTATTGATGCCCCCTATAAAACATGACGCCCCTTAAGTGCCCCCCATACAGTGTAATGCTTCCTTAAGGCTAGGGCTACACGGAGACATGTGTTGTGCAACAATAAGTTGACATTCATATCACACTAATGTCGTGCAACATTTATTATAATGATAGTCTATCGTGTCGCAATGCGACATGTGAGTGTGACACAACAATCTCAAAAAATCCATCCAAGATGGATTTCTGTGCGACTGTGGAGTTGCAATCGCAGCATGTTGCAGTGCGACATCATAGACTATCATTATAATAAATGTCACGTGACATTAGTGCGATATGAATGTCAACTTATTGTTCTACAACACATGTCTCCGTGTAGCCCTAGACTAAGTGTCCCCCACACAATGTAATGCTCCCTTAAGTGCCCCCAACACAGTGTTGTGCTCTCTTAAAGTCCCCTCCATACAGCATTATGCCCCCATACAGTATGATAACCCCTTAAAGACTACCTGTCACCACTTCTGACATGTTTGTTTTAATAGCCTCATGCATTCCCCATGTACAGTAATAACAATTGTGGGGCATCTATTCTTATGACTCTATATTGTGCCCCCCTCCCCCCCAAACAGTTTACCTTAGACTGCTAGCAATTCATTCATAATTTCTAGTAGAAATAATAAAGGAATGACACAACATAGAGCCGTAAGAATAGATGCTCCAGACTTGTTATTACATGGGGAATGCATGACGCTATTAATACAAGCATGTCAGGAGTGGTGAAAGGTCCTCTTTAAGTCCTCCTCACACAGCAGCATGCCTCTTAAATGCCCCCACACAGTTAAGGTTACTTACACACTAGCATTTTCAATTCCGCTATTGAGATCCGTCATAGGATCTCAATAGCGGACGAAAACGCTTCCGTTTTGTCCCCATTCATTGTCAATGGGGACACAACTGAACTGAACGAAATAAAACGCTCAAAATGCATTCTGTTCCGTTTGGTTGTGCTCCAGTCACGGACAGGATAACACTGCAAGCAGCATTTTTCTGTCCACGATCTGGTGTGGAGCAAGACGGCAGATCCGTTTTCTCTGAAACAATAGAAAACGGATCCGTCCCCCATTGACTTTCAAAGCTGTTCATGACGAATCCGTCATGGCTATATAAGACATAATACAATCAGATCCATTCATGATGGATACAAGCGATTGTATTATTGTAACGGAAGCTTTTCTTGCAGATCCATAACGGATCTGCAAAAAACGCTAGTGTGAAGGTAGCCTAAAAAAAACGCTTCCGTTTTGTCCCCATTCATTGTCAATAGGGATAAAACGTAACTAAACAGAATGGAATGTTCCAAAGTGCAATCCGTTCTGTTTGGTTGCATTCTCATACTGGATAGCAAACTGCAGCATGCTGCTGTTTTCTTTCCGTCCTGGGATGCGGAGCAAAATGGATCTGTCGTGCCCACAATGTAAGTCAATGGGGACGGATCCGTTTTCTCAGACACAATAGAAAACTGATCCGTCCCCCATTGACATTCAATGGAGTTAATGACAGATCCGTCTTGGCTATGTTAAAGATAATACAACAAGATCTGTTCATAAGAGATGCAGATAGTTGTATTGTCAGTAACGGAAGTGTTTTTGCAAAAACACTAGTGTGAAAGTAGCCTAAGCTACAAATTTATCCTCCAGCCTGAGCCTTTGTGATAAATCTGGTGCAGGTCTAGACAGTCTAAGTTTACATCATCTACAACTCAGTAAATCTGCCCCAGTGTATCAGATTTGCCTGAGGTAATTTAAATTATAATTCCCCCTATTAATAATGCTTTATACTGCAATTACCCATGCATAGTATTTGATGGATGTGTATGTAATAATTATCCCTATATTTCCTAATTTCTACATACTGTGCTGTGTATATCACTATTACATTTCTATGGTTTTATTGGCTTTTACCAGGTCTCTTAGTTTTAATGAAAATATAGTCAATTATCTAAGCGTAGATAATTTTTGTAGGCTTTACATACATAAAAATGTTAATAAAAGGAATTGATTATGAGTCACACTGCATAGATTTGGATCTATAATTCCAATTATTTCAATGAACGGGGGTTGTCGGAGTAACCCAGTGGAATAGTTCCACTTCTAGGAAATTGTCATTGAAAATAACAAACCTTTTGCTTAAAAGTAACCTCTCAATGATTAATACACGTTTCAAACCCCAAGACACATTGCTACTTTTATGAATGGATTCAGCACTTTTATACATTCCCTTTTTCCATTCGCTGCAGCGGACGCCGTTGCTTTGTATGATTTGTTATACACTGTTTTACTTATGTATATCTTACCCCTAGAGTAACTCCTTACACAGTTCCAACTTGTATGTCTAGGTTTTAGGCAGTTTCACACACCCAGTATTTTGATGTGCTTTGGCTGCTCTCACACTACATTTTTTAGTTTAACTTTTTTGTAAAAAATAAACTAAAAATAAAAATCCAAGAAACATCTGCCTTGTGCTGCAATTTTTGAACATTTTTGAGAGGTGTTTTTTCAACAAATATGCATTTTGTATGGCTTTTCTTGTAAGCCATGAATTTCTTTATCAGGAAAGTATGTACCCCTCTGATGTTACTTCTATACATCTGTATGAAAAAAACAAACATTTAAAATGCTATTTTAAAAAGCCATAAAGCATAACACACATTGACAGTAAATCAATGGATGTGTATAGGATAACATCTGGAGGTGGTGTTTTATTTTTTTTTTTGCTTAAAAATGCTGTAAAAAGTGCCAGAAAAAAAGACACCAAAAACGTAAAACTGCTAAAAAAAAAAAAGCAAAAAAAAAAGAAAAGACTATGGCGGTAATGTATGAAGATTGGTAGGTAATTTCTCTGGTGCATCTTGAAGAGTTCTGTACACCGGAAAATGAAATCTACTCCAGCAAGTTCGCTGGCAAAGATTTCAGGAGTATAGGTCGGCATTTTTCTGATATGGCCCACTCCATATTGCCCACGTTCATCCACTTTTTGTAAAAGTAGAGACTAGAGAGGGTGCAAAAATGCAGAACGTGGCAAATTTTGGTGCCGCAATGTGTGACTTTTGTACGTCAGAAAACTTGTGTACTAAAGACTACTTTCATATCTGCGTTTTTGCTGGATCCGTCATGGTTCAGCAAAAACACTTCTGTCATGATAACTGGCTGCATCCGTTATGAACGGATCCGGTTGTATTATCTCTAAAACCATTGTAAGGGCTCTTGCACACGACTGCATGCCCTCCGTGAGCAGGCCATATGTCCCTGAGCGGTGTTGATTGTGCGCACGGGAGCGCACAGCATCATAGATTACAATGATGCTGTGTACATCGGGTCACCCACGGGACTATTGTCCTGCACTCATAAAATCTCACATAAGATATGAGTGCAGGACAATAGTCCCACGGATGGACCAATGGCATACGGTCGTGTGCAAGAGCCCTAACTCAATGGGAGATGGATCAGTTTTTTTTTTATGTCAGAGAAAATGCTTTGTGTGCATCATGGGAACGCAATGAAATGGAACAGAATGCATTCTGGTGCACTCCGTTCCCTTCAGTTTAATTTTATCCCCATTGACAATGAATGGGTACAAAACTGAAGCGTCCTATGACGGATCTCAATAGCGGAAAGGAAAAGCGCAGATGTGCAAAAAAAAAAAACAATACCAATTAAGCACTCTACAGAACTAAAATCCCAGATTTACATCTGAGATGAGAGCTCTTCATACCAGATTCTGTACGGTAACGCAGCTTTGTACTGATATAGTACAATGTAAATGATGTAAAAATAAATCTATATAAAAACTGTACAACTGTGTTCAAAGGTGAACATTCCCTTTAAAATGAAGGGTACTTTTTCCCTACTTAGAAAAGTGCACGTTATGAACTAGGAACAGGTCATTCTCTTACTGAACAATATATTGCTGAGTTAAGTGCTCCTTTCTGGTCCACTGTTATGTCACATGACCCTCTTCCTCCTTGACTACCTGAATTCTACAGCATCTGCTGTGTGGACTGTAAGTCAGTCTTTCAGTACAGTAATGGCAGACCAGTGTGAAGCTCTTAATTCAGCTACAGTATATATCATCCAGTGAGAGAATTACCTGTACCACTGTTTATAAGATGTACTTTACAAATGGTGGAGAAAAATTATCATGAATTAAATTGTTGTGATGCAGTGTGTTACTAATAGGCTTCATCTGTATCCAGTTTAATGCTTAGACAAAAGTTGTTGTAAGGCTCCACCCATAGCATAAAGGAGTTGTCCAGATTTTTGGACATTTTTAACTTTCGAAAGCAGTCTGCTCTACCTGTTGAAAAAAATTCATACTCACTTCTCCTCAGTGCTCCATTCAATGGTCTTCCAGTCCCTGTCTTATAAACATCTGAATGGTTGGGGTCACGTGTGCTGCTGCAGCCAATTACTGGCCTCTCAAATCACTGCTGATTCCAGTAATTGGCTTCAGCAGCACACATGACCCTATCCAGCTAGAGGTTTACAGGACGAGGACTGGAAGACTGCTGAATCGAGCAAGGGCGACAGATTTTTTCAACCAGCAGAGCATGCTGCTAGAGAAAGTTTTGACAACCCATTTAAGAACTGAAGAAAACTTACAGTTGCAAAAAAAAGTAAGCAAACCACTGAGTGTCACGACAGGGAAACAAGGGATAGTGTGCCCTGTCTGAACCCCACCTCTTTCCCTGCCTACTTACAGTAGATGCCCTAGGCGGCAAAACCGTAACTTGGAGACGGTCCCTATGCTGAGTACGTGCACAGGGAAGGGAAGGGAACACAGGGAAAGACGAACACAGACAGAAAAATGTAGAGTCATGTCTTAAGGTTACCCGTCCCCCTCCCCTTCATCACTCCTACCCCCACCCTTGGTTGAACTTGATGGACATGTGTCTTTTTTCAACCGTATTAACTATGTAACTATGTAAACACAATAGCAGAATAGTCAGCAAGCCAAGTCAAGAACAGGAGGTCACGTCAAATACCGAGGGGAATCGCAAAAGCGTAGTCTAAGTCCGAAGCCAAAATCCAATATACCAATAATCCAACAGCAAGGTCCAACACACAGCACTGATCTCAGAAGACTAATCACAGGCATCTGAGTGAGGCAGTTGCCATCTTTAAATAGCCCGCCCAGGATCATGTGATGTGGCCAGCATCACATGACCTGAGGCGGAGCAAGCTGTCCAAACAATATGTAAAGTAGCCATGTGGTGTGATCAGCACCACATGGCTAAACCCAAACAGAGAATTAACTCATGAAGTGCTGGCTGACAAGACCAGCACTTTAATTCCCTATTGCTCATCTCTAGGGGGGCGGAGAGGTCCGGCGATGTCGTGCAGAGGGAGCGCGACGCCGACCTCGCGTGACAGTACCCCCCCTTCACGAGGGGCCACCCGACCCTTACCAGCGGGAGCAGGCTTATCGGGATGCTGCAGATGGAACTTTCGGATGAGCGAGTCTGCATGCATCCTGGTCAACGGTACCCAAGACCTGTCCTCAGGACCGAACCCCTTCCAATGTACGAGGTACTGGAAGGAATTCCAGACCCTTCTCACATCCACAATTCTGGCAATCTCATGCTCCATTTGTCCTGCTACCTCAACCGGAGGTGGAGACTGTTCCTCAGGACTAACGGGAGCAACATAACGTTTGAGCAAAGACACATGAAAAACATTATGAACACGAAGGGAGTCGGGTAAACATAACCTAAAAGAAACTGGATTGATCACCTTGGTGATCCTGTAAGGACCAATGAAGCGAGGTGCAAACTTGTAGGATGGTACCCTCATGTTGAGATTTTTAGTCGATAACCATACCTTATCCCCAACCTTAAAATTCACACCCTTAGAACGTTTTCTATCAGCCTTCGCTTTTTGAACTCCTTGGGCCTTTTCCAGGTTCGACTGAACCTGTGCCCAAACTGTGCACAGTTCTTGAGAAAAATCATTGACCTCTGGGACAACCGACGCAGATGGGGAAAAGGAGCTAAAGCGTGGATGAAAACCCATATTGCAGAAAAACGGCGACATCCCAGAGGATGAATTATCACGATTATTAATTGCAAATTCAGCTAGAGACAGGAATCTGGCCCACACATGCTGGTTATCAGAAACATAACATCTGAGATATTGCTCAACGGATTGGTTAAGACGTTCAGTCTGACCATTGGTCTCCGGATGAAAGGCTGATGAAAAGGACAAAGAGATACCAATCTTATTACAGAACGCCCTCCAGAACCTAGACACAAACTGTACTCCCCTATCAGAAACGATATTCTCAGGAACACCATGCAGTTTGACAATATTATCAATGAACACGGACGCCAAGACCTTCGCAGAGGGTAATTTACACAAAGGAATAAAATGACACATTTTGCTGAATCTGTCAACCACCACAAATATCACGGTTTTACCCTCAGAGCACGGCAAATCCGTGATAAAGTCCATGGACAGATGTGACCAAGGTCTGCTAGGTATGGGTAAAGGATGTAACTCGCCCATAGGTCGTGTCTTGGAATTCTTAGACCTGGCACAAGTGTTACACGCAGTTACAAAAGCCTGAACATCTCTGGAGATTGACAGCCACCAATACTGCCTAGAGACCAACTCCTTGGTGGCATTGATGCCAGGATGTCCACACAAAACAGAATTATGGCACTCACCCAGCAGTCGCAACAGCAAATGAGCCGGCACAAACAATTTGTCATCGGGGGTAGCAATGGGAGCAAGATGTTGTCCTGCCGAGATTTTAGAAGCGAGGTCAGATGAGGTAGCGGCCACGATGATATCAGCTGGCAGGATGGGCTCAGGAGGGACGTCAGGAGGCTGATACGTCTGGAAACTTCGGGATAAGGCATCGGCCTTAACGTTCTTGCTCCTGGGTCTGAAGGTAACACAAAAATCAAAACGAGTAAAGAACAAAGCCCACCTTGCCTGTCTAGGATTCAATCGCTTAGCCGATTCTAGAAACATTAAATTCTTATGATCCGTGAGGACCGTAATGCGGTGAAATGCCCCTTCTAAAAAATGATGCCATTCCTCAAATGCCCACTTGATTGCAAGTAACTCCCTATTCCCAATATCATAATTCCTCTCGGCAGGAGAGAACTTGCGGGAGAAGAAGGCGCATGGCATAAGATTAGTTAAGGTGGAAGACCCCTGGGACAGTACAGCTCCCACACCATACTCAGATGCATCCACCTCAACTACAAAAGGCTTACTTTGATCAGGCTGGACCAACACAGGAGCATTAATAAAACACTGCTTTAACCTTTCAAAGGCCTCAATAGCTGCAGGGGGCCAATTGACCAGATCAGCCCCCTTGCGAGTCAAATCCGTAATGGGTTTGGCTACCACTGAAAAATTTTTGACAAATTTACGATAAAAATTAGCAAACCCCAGAAAACGCTGGAGCGCCTTCAAAGAGGAAGGTCGCACCCAATCCACAATTGCCTGTACTTTAACTGGGTCCATTTTGAAAGAAAAAGGGGTGAGAATGTATCCCAAAAAGGCCACTTCCTGAACACCAAAGGTACACTTTTCCCCTTTAACGAACAACTTGTTTTCACGCAACACCTCCAGCACTTGCCTGGTGTGAGATACGTGACTCTCCCAGTCTGCAGAAAAAATCAGGATGTCATCAATATAGACAATTACAAATTTCCCAATAAATGATCTAAAAATGTCATTGACAAAGTTTTGGAAAATTGCCGGAGCGTTACTTAACCAAAAGGCATTACCAAGTACTCATAATGACCTTCCGGGGTATTAAAAGCAGTTTTCCATTCGTCCCCCTCACGAATCCTGATTAGGTTGTATGCCCCCTTCAAATCCAGCTTGGTGAACCAACAGGCCCCCTGGACCTGATTCAGCAAGTCAGGAATAAGGGGCAACGGGTATCTGTTTTTAACAGTGATTTTATTGAGCTCCCTGTAATCGATACAGGGCCTCAATCCTCCATCTCTTTTACCAACAAAGAAAAAACCTGCCCCCATGGGAGAAACTGAAGGCCGGATGTGACCCTTGGCCAGACTCTCTTTGAGATAATCCCTCATGGACTGACGTTCAGGAGTAGAGAGATTATAAATGCGACCTTTGGGATATTTGGATCCCTCAATAAGGTCGATGGCGCAATCATATTGCCGGTGAGGAGGGAGGAACTCAGTCTCGGACATGGAAAAAACGTCCGAAAAATCGCCGATATACTTGGGCAAGGAGAGAGACTCAGTGGTACCTCCAAACAGCAATACTGATCTACAACATTTGTCACAATTCATTCACCATTTTTCCAATTCACCTACCGACCAGTTGATCACAGGGTTGTGGTCCTGTAACCATGGCAGACCTAAAACAAGGTCGGCAGGTAAATCCTTTAATACAAGGAAGGAGCAAGTCTCAGTATGGGTAATTCCTACAGTTAATACAACCTCAGGAGTACAAAACTCCACTCTCCCATTATTCAATGGAGTGGAATCCAGTGCGATAATTTGAATCACCTCCCTTAAAGGAATTATAGGCACACCCACAGATTGCACAAAATCATAATCAATAAAATTAGCAGCAGAACCTGAATCCACAAATGCTTCGCCGGACCTCTTGAATTGGTTATAAGAAATGGAAATAGGTAACAAGATTTTCTTTCTTACCACCGCAGGGGGTACCTTACTTCCAGGAACAGACCTTTTTGAGAGCAGAAGTCTCGGACACTGCTGGAGCCAGTGGTTCATCTCACCGCAGTAAAAACAGGCCCCTCTCAGGCGTCTCTGATCCCTCATAGTAACTCCCAACTGCATAGGCTCCTCCTGGACCTTGATAGGAGATGGGCTCTGAAGAGGAACATCGGACAACACGGCAACTTGAGGGGCAACAGAACGTTCCTTTTGTCTCTCCCTAAACCGTCGGTCAAGTTTGATAACTAAGGTCATAGTCGCCTCTAAGGTGTCAGGAGTAGGATAACTAACTAGTAAATCCTTCAGATGGTCAGACAGTCCCACCCTAAACTGGCTTCTCAAAGCAGGGTCATTCCATTTAGAGGACACACACCATTTTCTGAACTCAGCACAGTAATACTCAACTGGACGGTTACCCTGCCGAATGTCTCTGAGCTGAGTTTCAGCTACAGCGGCCAAGTCAGGTTCTTCATATAAAAGACCTAGGGCCCGGAAAAAAGCCTCCACAGACAATAGACAAGGGGAGTCAGGTGGCAATGAGAAAGCCCACTCCTGCGGATCACCTTGCAGCAAGGAAATAATTATTCCTACCCGCTGCTGCTCAGAACCCGAGGAGTGTGAGCGTAAACGGAAATATAATTTACAACTTTCCTTAAAGGAACGGAAAGTCCTTCGGTC
Source organism: Rhinella marina (assembly GCA_900303285.1). NCBI lineage: Eukaryota > Metazoa > Chordata > Amphibia > Anura > Bufonidae > Rhinella > Rhinella marina. The sequence goes on from ONZH01021860.1 coordinate 32,942, forward strand.
CCCAGAAAACCGATCGGGCAATTTTACATGGGGTTCAATATTGGGGTTTGGCATGGAGGGAACGACTGCGGGTGCAGTCCGCAGCTGCTCCTGATGTTGGAGTCTCTCGGCCAAATCCTGGATCATCTGAGCCATGTTACTCATCTGGTCCGTGAGTACTCGCAACGGCTCCATTAGGTACGGCCTGTGATTCTGTCACGACAGGGAAACAAGGGATAGTGTGCCCTGTCTGAACCCCACCTCTTTCCCTGCCTACTTACAGTAGATGCCCTAGGCGGCAAAACCGTAACTTGGAGATGGTCCCTATGCTGAGTACGTGCACAGGGAAGGGAAGGGAACACAGGGAAAGACGAACACAGACAGAACAAACACAATAGCAGAATAGTCAGCAAGCCAAGTCAAGAACAGGAGGTCACGTCAAATACCGAGGGGAATCGCAAAAGCGTAGTCTAAGTCCGAAGCCAAAATCCAATATACCAATAATCCAACAGCAAGGTCCAACACACAGCACTGATCTCAGAAGACTAATCACAGGCATCTGAGTGAGGCAGTTGCCATCTTTAAATAGCCCGACCAGGATCATGTGATGTGGCCAGCATCACATGACCTGAGGCGGAGCAAGCTGTCCAAACAATATGTAAAGTAGCCATGTGGTGTGATCAGCACCACATGGCTAAACCCAAACAGAGAATTAACTCATGAAGTGCTGGCTGACAAGACCAGCACTTTAATTCCCTATTGCTCGTCTCTAGTGGGGCGGAGAGGTCCGGCGATGTCGTGCAGAGGGAGCGCGACGCCGACCTCGCGTGACACTGAGTTAATGACTTTTCCAAGAGCTAATTGGGAAAAGGTGTTTCAGTTAAGGACATGCGATTGAACTGGTCCTTTGCCCATTCAATCGAGGCACACAAAGCCTAGTTACTGTTCTTCGCATGAAAGATTGGTTAATGTGAATCCTAACTCAGTGCAAATAACTTTCATAAGACATCTGAGGATGGGTTACCAAGATGCATGAAGCTGGAAAAAGCTACAAACACATTGCTATAGACCTGGGTGTGCAACCAAACACATTTAGGCAAATTATGCACTAATAAAGAAAATTCAGGTCTTTAGTCTTCCTAGGAGAGGGCGTCTGGTTAAGACCAAGGGGCAATCCTGAAAGGAAGAGGTGCAGATTGGTTTCCTACTAGGATCTCTGGGCTTTAGGGAATTGTGATATAGGAAGATTAGAGATTTACTATGTCAGCACCTTGATCAGCACGGTAATATTAAAGTGACAATGTCCCCTGCAGTGACAAGCCATTCATGTTTCACTACTTCATTATTAAGCTATATTTTGCAGTGAAAAATGTGATTAGTTCAGTGGGCAGACAGCTAATATAGTTATAGTTAAACTGGGTGAAGTATAACGTCTTTAATTTGGAATAACTGCATACGCAAGCTGGGGAGTTGACATATGCAGGTCGTATAGGTTCCCAAGACATAATCTGCTCTATCAGATGGCTATAGATGCATACAAATAAAGTATGTCTTAAGTGCAGTCTGTCTGCCTCTGCCAAGACCAGCTAATTTACAGTGAAAATATGCCAAGAGTTTGAGAAGACATCTTCATAATATGCAGCAGAGGCAGAGGAGGGGAGAAGTGGCAGGCAGAGTATTCTTCCAGACTGCAGCATGGCACCAAACCAGCTTTAGTATTTTCTGGAGACAGAGACATAGGCCAAAAATAAAGTGATGTTTTAGCAAATAAAAAAGCAATCAAATATAATGCATACATCTGTTGACTATATTCCATGGTGTGTCGGCGAGAGCGACCAGCCACAGTTTCTGCAGGTCCAGCAATGACATTGCAAAGACTATAAACCAGTTACACTTGTCTCCTTCTCGTGTTGTGAATCTCTTTGATTTATGTACTGTTCACGTTATATCAGAAGATTTAATGTGATCAAACGTTATTTTAGCTCCTCTTAGTTATTATAAAACCAACACATATAGCAAAACCACGTGCATAGGTTATATTTTCCTAAATGCCTTGTCCAGGCAGAGATGAGAAATCAGTTCACTTTTTCTCCAACCAGCCAACAACTATTTCTGCATTGCTGTAGTCATTTGTGGAAAGCTGTGCATATCTGCACTTACATTCTGTTCAGGCATAGGAAGAGAATACTGGAATGGCAAATCTAGCATATTCTGGACAATGACCATTGATCCTATTCACTATAATAGGGTTTGTTGGGTGTGAATACTGCCATTTTGCTAGACAAAATTAGATATTTAATTAATTAATTAAATCTTTAAAAAGTTTTTTTTTTATTTAAGTATGCACCCCAGCCGGCTATGCCTGGAGAAAAATCCATACTCACCTGCTCACTGCCGCTCCATTCCACCTTCCAGGCTCTTTCCACTTTTGTTCCAGTCCCCCATCAACCCAACAGTGATATGCCATTTGGGGACCAAATACTGGCTGCATCAGCACACGTTAGCCGGTCTGTGCAGAAGTTGACAGATGGGGACTGGAAGGCCAGTAAGGAGAGCCAGGGAGCTAAGACAGATATGTGGGGAGCAGGTGAGCATAGTACAGCTGGCTGGGGTGCAAAGTAACAAAGAAAAAAAAAAACATTACAACCCCTTTCATGGATTTGCACACTCCTGGTTGCATAAAAAAGCCCAATGAGAACATTGAGCATTATGAAAGTTCAGTTTGTAAAACATTGAAAGGGAGTTATCAAAATTGCTGCAGATTCTGCCAATATGGAAATATTGCCTTCAAAGGAAAGCTCTAGGTTGATATGCAGTGTTATGCCTAGTGTATGACTTAAGGGGATTCAAATACAAAAGAAAGAATCTGTGTCATGCACCACCTCCTCAGCTCCTGCACATCTCAGTGGGGGAGAGCAAAAGAAAAGTGGAGCATGGCAACCAACAATATCCATCATCTGATATTCAGAGGCCTTTTGGAAAATAAAAGCAGCAGTGGTCATCGGGCATTTCATTCTGCTGTTGGTTTCTATCATTTTACCGGACAAAATCAGGGGCATCGCTATAGGGGGTGCAGAGGTAGCAGTCACTACCAGGCCCAGGAGCCTGAGGGGGCCCAAAGACTCTTGTAGTGCGTAAGAAGACACCGGTGTTATAGAAAGTGCATGGGGTGTGCCTCAGACAGCACAAAGGCTATGTGCTTCCCTGCCCCTAGCCATAAAGCACTGAGGGAAAGGAGGCCCAAGCTGCAAGTTTTGTCCACCGTTTTTTATGGAATCCTAACAGAACTACCAATGAAGATGTGAACAAACCCTTATCCGATTTAATTTGTATGATGCCTGTATCATAGTTCTTAAAATGCCGCATGGCACTTAATAGCAGTCTCTACTTCTATAGACAAGGGTGGATTGGCCATAGACCTTACAGAGAAATTTCCTGATGGGGCGATGCCCCGGAGGCTGTCTGAGCCCTCTTCACGGCCGGCCAATGGAAGTTTTTGGGGATGTATTTTGTGCTGCTGGCAGCAGGGGCGTTGCTAGGCTAAAACATTCGGGGCCTGGGCCCCTGATGTTTTCTCCCAGGCCCCGAATGTCCTGCCTGTTAGACAGATACAATTGTATTGCAGTCCTCAAGACGGCAGTACAATTGAATCTAACACACTGCAAGATATGTAGGACCTGTGATGACATCACAGGTCATGTCATCAGTGCCGTCCAATCCTGCACTGGTCACATGACTGTGACATCATCGCAGGTCCTTTTCAACCCCTGTCTTCTAAACTGAAGAGGAGAATTGTGGGGAAGAAGCTGCAGTGAGCTCTGCTACATCATAAGAGGTAAGTGAAGGGAAAAGCAGAGGGATGCTGGGAGTTGTGGTTATTTAACTGGGACTGTATGTTAAGGCAGAAGGGAGGGATGTTATCATGGGACTGTGTGTTGGAGGTGACTTGGGCAGGGTTCTGTTATTTACATGGGACTGTGGCGTGGAGTGATGTTATTTACATGGGACTGCATGTTGGAGGTGGCTGAGGGCAGGTTTATGTTATTTACATGGGACTGTGGGGTGGAGTGATGTTATTTACATCGGACTGCATGTTGGAGGTGGCTGTGGGAAGGAAGTGATGTTATTTACATGGGACTGTATGTTGAAGGCGGATGTTGGAGGGAGTGATATTATTTACATAGGACTGTATGTTGATGATGGCTATGGATGGGAATGATGTTATTTACATGGGACTGTATTTGGAGGGGGCTGTAGATAGAGAGGGATGTTATTTACATGGGGCTGTGTATTGGAGGGGGCTGGAGAGATGGTGTGATGTTATTTACACAGGACTCTACTGCGGAGGGAGGTAAATAGCTTTATTTATATGGGTCTGTATGGTGGATGGCTGAGGAATTATAATTTCAGGGCGAGCATTATAACAGTAAGGGGGGTGATATAAATACTGGGGGCACTGTAGGGGTATTATAAATCCAGGGGACATTAGGCGTTCTTATTACTACTGGGGGCTTTATAGGAGAGACTTATAGATCCACCTTATTTCTACTAAGAGCACTACAAAGAGCAGCATTATTACTACTGAGGGGTCTGTAGAGAGATTTATTACCACTGGGGGAACAATAGGGAGCCTTATTACTACTGGGGTCTCTGTGAAGGCATTATTGATACTGGAGGACTCTTCTACTAATGGGGACAATTTTGGGGAGCATTATCAGTGCTGGGGTCACTGTTGGGTGCAGTATTACTAATGAGGGAATTACTACTGGTTGGACTATTACTATGGGGGCACTATTATTTCTCCAGGATGGTATTTGGAGGTTTTGGGGGGGCACAACGAGCAGCAGGATAAGGCTGTGGGGACTCCAGGTTGGGGGATGATGATAGAAATGTGAGGAAGATAAAATGTCTGTGTGTCACACTCTGCAGAGACGAGGCGACTGAGAGAAGTTGTCTGGGCTGAATGGAGAAGATGATGACAGAGAAGATCTACATCAGAGGAGACGTCACCTGGAGGACCAGGATGTGAGGTATGTTCTCCTGTATAGCAGGGTTGGGGTGAGGGTCGCCATAGAGCATTAGGCCATATTCATTAGGGCTTGGGCCCCGGATCTTTTGAGACCCTAGCAACGCCCCTGGCTGGCAGTATTTTATGATGGACTGTGGTATTTGGCTCTTTTGGGGTGGTATAATGTGCCACAATATGGTATTGCTGGCCCTGCTTTCTATCAATTTTAGTATTTTTTCCAGGGCCACTTTAAGTTACCAGTCCGCCCCTGGCTACAGACTGTTATAATGTGGGTCTGAAATCAAACAGAACCCTCGCAAGTACAGTTGATCCCCTATTAAAAAGGTAGGTCATCAGTATCTGATCGACGAGGGGTCCATCTCCTGGGAACCCCCACCGATCAGCTTGAGGAGGCTGCAGTGCTCTGGTGAGCTTCACGGCTAACTCGCTCACTATCAAGTGCTGTATACTGTATAGTGATGGTGCTTGGTATTGTAGCTCAGCCCCATTCACTTGAATAGGACTGAACTGCGTCTAGGTCAAGTGACCAATGAACGTGACATCACTCACTGACCTGGGTAGAGGCCATGTCACGTACTAGAATGCCGTGGCCTCTTCAAACATTTCATTGCCGTGGGTGCCAGTCGTCTGACCCCCACCAATCTGATACTGATGACCTATCCTAAGGACAACAAGTACTAATAGATTTTTTAAGTGTCTCTTTTATCTTTCTTTCTTCAAATGGGTGAACGTGCATAGGCTTGGATACCTTTCTGCTATTGAGATGTACCATGCAACACAAATAAGTCTACACTGTAACGTTACTATGTGCTGTGAGGAGACACTTGTAATATGAAAGGATGCTTTGTGTGCAGTCATCAGTGGTTCCATAATTACATTAAATGTTCAGCTTTACACAACATGCCATAGCATCAGTTCATTCACAGAATAAGATGAGCAGATAATCCGGTCCAGACAAGAATAACATGCTGGAAGAGGCAGAATTTTATTTAAGTCGGGAAATATCTTCCTGTACGCTGAGCTCTGGGCGGCTTTTGTGCCATTGAAGATGCTCATTAGCCCGGCATTTGTTCAGCACAAGTTACCATCTTCCTTCAGATCCTTATCTATTGTTACTACTTCTGAATCACACGGAGAAGCAGTGAAAATAGGATTATCTTTGATCCTCCTCTTTATAAACAACATCCCCTCTGACCCATTTTAGTTTAGTCATTTCGCTGTCTCCGTTGCCAGGCCACACAGAGATATGTGCCTAGATATCCACAAATCATGCCACTACCATTAAAACAGTACCCAGCCCTCACACTTATTACTTTTTGATTGACATTACACACACACACACACATATATATATATATATAATCACATCTGTAAGTAATATTTGTAATATTTTTGATTCTACTCAACGGTGGATACACGTCATCACGACACATGTTTACACATACATACACCATATATATGCAACACACATACACATAAATACACTATATACATGGTACACATACATAAATACACCATGTATACTACACTATACCACCCAACTAAGGAGTTAAACTATCAGCGATACGCAAAGTAATGGAAGCGAACATGTCCGGCTGCCCTGCCCCTGCAAGAGCACCGGATCGGGACTCAGTCGGTAAGACCGTTCTCCGATCTAGTTGTAATTTTAACAACCGGATCTGGAGAACTTGAGGGAACTGGCTGAATCCCATGCCTGCAGACAGGAGTGCCGCTGCATACAAAAAAATACTTTACAGTATGGGTTCCTGCAGATACAGAAGAATTTTTGAAAAGGAGGGCAGTTTTTTTTTTTTGCACCATTTTTAGGGAAGTGTATCTTGGGTTGTATTTAACTTTTTACAAGCTTTTTGTCATTTTTTAAATTGAGTATTTCTTAGCACTTTTCATGTCCAAGCCTATGAGAAAACGTAGGCAGAATGCCATACCTAGAACATGGTGCATTTTGGAAAAAAAAATAAAAAAAAACATAAAGCCGTCAAAATGCCACAATAAAAAGTATGCCACAAAAAAACACTAAATAACATCCAGAGTCTTTCCAAAATATACAATGTGTGAAACCACTGTTGTTTTTTATGCAATTTTTGAGCCAAAGCCAGAAGTGCCACAAAAACTTTCAAATATTTTGTGTGCAAAATGACCCTGAGGGAAAAAAGCCACTGCAGTTTTTAGAGCTGTTTTTTTTCCATTAAATAAGAATGGAAATATAAGAAATTACTCTATTTCCCTGTTCTTCATGGGCATGAGGGGAAGCTCATAATAAGTGACATGCTCATCCTTATTTGTCAGAGATGAGGGGACCAGACAGGAACTTTCTCTGACATCCTATATAATAGAAAGGAGCAATGGGACCTATTTTACATTATTAGTTTATTATCAGGGGTTTATCAAGCAACCATGGGGCCCCATAGCAGAACTTGGAATGGGCCTCTATTCCACCATAACCACTCAGCATCATGTTCAGAAAAGCTTATTATTGGTCTCTATAATGCACAGGGCATAGAGCAGGGATAATGCACATAGTGATGTGACAGAACAGGGATAATGTACAGAGTGATGTGACAGTATAGGAATAGTGTACATAGTGATGTGACAGAACAGGGATAATGCACACAGTGATGTCACAGAGTATAGGGATAGTGCCCATAGTGATGTGACAGAACAGGGATAATGAACACAGTGATGTCATAGTATAGGGAAAGCGCACATAGTGATGTGACAGAACAGGGATAATGAACTATGTGATGTGACAGTATAGGGATAGTGCACATAGTGATGTGACAGAACAGGGATAATGCACATAGTGATGCCACAGTATAAGGATAGTGGACGTACTGATGTGACAGAACAGGGATAATGTACACTGTGATGTCACAGTATAGGGATAGTGCACATAGTGATGTGACACAACAGGGATAATGCACATAGTGATGTCACAGTATAGGGATAGTGCACACATTAATGTTACAGTATTGGCATGATACTGTACACACAGTAATCTCAAAATACAGGGAAAATCTACTCAGTGATGTCACAAAACTGGAATTATACAGTGATGTCACTTGCAAGTATAATGAATTTATGATGTCACAGCACACAATTAATGATGTTACAAGCCAATAAAATACAAAAAGTAATAGCACTCAGAAGGAATAACGCAAACAGAAGTAATCATGAGGTTCCATAATAAAACTTCAAATGGGTGGGTTGCATTTAATTTTCTATATACATTTTACCACTAACTGCACCTTATGTTTGGGTGGAAGTTGCAGGGCCCCATAGCAGCTGTTATGCCTACCCCTGGTAGTAATTCCCATGTTCCTTATGGAAATAATTCATTTATACACTATGTTAAATCTACTTAGTCTTCTTAATTCAGTTTGTTTTTTCAGAAGCTGCCTACTGACAAATTCCCATTTAAGGGCGGTGTACCACAGCTTTTTGTGGCAGTTTTTGATGTACTTACTTGAACCCAGGGGCATAGCTATAGGGGGCCCAGGAGCCTGAGGGGACCCAAAGACTCTTGTGTCACATAAGAAGACACTGGTATTCAGGAGCGTAGCTAACGGCTCATGGGCCCTGGTGCAACTGCTACCTCTGCACCCCCTATAGCTACGCCCCTGCTGGTATTATAGAAAGTGCATGCTGGTCAAGTCACATCTCTGGCTGGATGGAAGGGGTTAGGTCAAAAATTTGGCATGGATGGAGGAGGGGGGGGGGGTTACTGTTTCAATTTTTGGCAGCATGAAGGCTATGTCCTTCTCTATCCCTGGCCACAAAGCACTAAGGGAAGGGGGGTCCAAGCTGAACTCTTGTACCAGGGTCCATGAGCCTTTAGCTATGCCACTGCTTGAACCAAAGCCAGAAGTTGGTTGAGGAAATATAAAGTAATAACGTCTCTTTCCTGCTGGATCGACTTCTGCTTTGGTTCAAAATACTGCATCAAAAACTGACACAAAGCACTTTGTGTGATGCCACTCCTATGCCCACATCTAGTGTTCACCATCCCATAAGAAGCGAGATTATCCAACAGGATTACTTTATAATGTACCACGCTAGCGACGCCATAACCTGTGCATGTACCTGTGTCAATATCAAGCACTCCTGGAACAACGCGCCCTTTTTATGCGTCTGGCTCCTGCAGTGGCAGTGCTACCTGAATGTGAAGTAGCAATGAGATGTTGCACTCCATCCAAAAATAGTTAGATATTATTTAAAAATCTTCCAGAGATGTTCTCCTATTAATCTCTGCTGCAGTAAATTACCTTGTATCTGTTCTCCTTCAGAGGAGACTTCCATTATTATTTTTATAGGCAAGACACAATCCTGTCAGCTTTATTCTGCTTTTTATATCTGAGTGGTAGGCAATACCAAATGAAGTAGACCTTTGGAATGTTTCCTTGAGTTTGAGTGCAGGGACCGTAGGTTAGGGGTATTAAAGGGGTTTTCCAGGCCTTTACTATTGATGACCTATCCTCAGGATAGGTCATCAATATCAGATCGGTGGTGGTCTGACACCCCAGCTGATCAGCTGTATGAGGAGACGGCGCACGCAGTGTGCACATACCATCTCCCTTCTCTCTTCCTGTCCGCTCCTGCTGTCTATGATCTTTGCGTACAGCTGATTGGCGGGGGTGCTGGTTGTCGGACCCCCGCCTATCTGATATTGGTGACCAATCCTAAGGATAGGTTGTCAATAGTAAAAGCCTGGACCAACCCTTTAAATTGTTTTTTTGCTCACTTACTGCAAAAATCTATTATCACGCAGATCTAGAATACAGTTACTATTGATTTCAGTATGGGTATTTATACTGCCATATTTTCATATGGAGGATTCTTCATAAGAGCTCATGCACACGGTCCCAGACGGAACCAGACCCATTCAACTTGAATGTGTCCGTCCGCACCGCAAAAAAAATAGAACATGTTCGATTTCTTTCTGGTGCGGGGGCACTCCGTAGTGCCTCTGTGGAGTTCCTCTGTTCTGCACCGTACCTTCCAGATTGCGGCCTCATTAAAGTGAATGGGTCCACATCTGTGATGCGGGGTGCACACTGCCGGTGTCCTGTATTGCGGATACGCTGTTTGTGGACCACAATAAGGGCATGGCCGGGCTATGGCCGTGTGCATGACCCCTAATCCTGTTCCATCAACTGCTGTGTATAGATTGTACAGTATTCTCCTCTAGAAGCATTAGTTTTAATGTGGGGAATACAGGAGGACGGAAGCGGCTGCCTGCGCCCATGCGAGCGCAGGGGAGCCGAGCGGTACAGTGCTCGTTTCGAGCACGTTCACTCATCTCTAATTAGTAACATATCCTCATGAGAATAATTAACAGCGTGCATCCTCATGAACATTATTAGTAACATGCATCTTCAAAAATTATGAAATCTATGAGATCAGATCTGGCTCAGTTCCCCTCAGACGTTTTCTGCTTCACGCCAGAGGGGAACGGAGCAGGATAGCCAGACATATGTGTAGCTGGCCTAAGTGTGTAACTAATAAGAACTCTGTCCCTTTTCTTTCCTTCCTTCCTTCCTTCCTTCCTTCCTTTCTTCCTTCCCTCTCCCTTTGAAAATACATATATATTTTTTCAGGGGCTTCCACATCTTTTAATCTGGCTCATTTTTCAACACCAATTAACTTAGAATGGCACAATGGCAGCATGATTTTATTGGATTGTTGGTAGAAAGCCATATAAATATATTGAGAGCATGCAACCTCCATGCAGATTGTGCCTTGGCTAGATTAAAATCCGTGGCCCCGGTGCTGCAATGCAGCAACGCTAGCAATCCTGTAAGTAATGTGCCACCATAATCTCACAGGGATATATTCCTTTATTATAGTGCGCAGTGTTTGGTTTTGACAAAACAACACCATTTTGGATATAAAAATAGATGAAATTATGTGGTATGTTATATTTGGCTGAAAAAGGCCCTGCAAAACCTTTTCTTTATTTTGAATATACAGGGTGGGCCATTTATATGGATGCACCTAAATAAAATGGGAATGGTTGGTGATATTAACTTCCTGTTTGTGGCACATTAGTATATGGGAGGGGGGAAACTTTTCAAGATGGGTGGTGACCATGTCGGCTATTTTGAAGTCGGTCATTTTGGATCCAGCTTTAGTTTTTTCAATGGGAAGAGGGTCATGTGACACATCAAACTTATTGAGAATTTCACAAGAAAAACAATGGTGTGCTTGGTTTTAACGTAACTTTATTCTTTCATGAGTTATTTACAAGTTTCTGACCACTTATAAAATGTGTTCAAAGTGCTGCCGATTGTGTTGGATTGTCAATGCAACCCTCTTCTCCCACTCTTCACACACTGATAGCAACACCGCAGAAGAAATGCTAGCACAGGCTTCCAGTATCCGTAGTTTCAGGTGCTGCACATCTCGTATCTTCACAGCATAGACAATTGCCTTCAGATGACCCCAAAGATAAAAGTCTAAGGGGGTCTGATCGGGAGACCTTGGGGGCCATTCAACTGGCCCATGATGACCAATCCACTTTCCAGGAAACTGTTCATCTAGGAATGCTCGGACCTGACACCCATAATGTGGTGGTGCACCATCTTGCTGGAAAAACTCAGGGAACGTGCCAACTTCAGTGCATAAAGAGGGAAACACATCATCATGTAGCAGTTGAATGGCCCCCAAGGTCTACCGATCTGACTCCCTTAGACTTTTATCTTTGGGGTCATCTGAAGGCAATTGTCTATGCTGTGAAGACACGCGATGTGCAGCACCTGAAACTACGGATACTGGAAGCCTGTGCTAGCATTTCTTCTGCGGTGTTGCTATCAGTGTGTGAAGAGTGGGAGAAGAAGGTTGCATTGACAATCCAACACAACGGGCAGCATTTTGAACACATTTTATAAGTGGTCAGAAACTTGTAAATAACTCATGAAAGAATAAAGTTATGTTAAAACCAAGCACGCCATTGTTTTTCTTGTGAAATTCTCAATAAGTTTGGTGTGTCACATGACCCTTTTCCCATTGAAAAAACTAAAGTTAGATCCAAAATGGCCGACTTCAAAATGGCCACCATGGTCACCACCCATCTTGAAAAGTTCCCCCCCCCCTCCCATATTCTAATGTGCCACAAACAGGAAGTTAATATCACCAACCATTCCCATTTTATTTAGGTGTATCCATATAAATGGCCCACCCTGTACATTACTTTTACCTTTATGAAATAGAAGTATGTTTTTATTGTATTTTTATATCTGAATATAAAATATATTGTTTACTAGCTAATGTTCTGTGCTCTTTAAGATTTGCACTGACACTACTGTAGGCACACAGCTGACCGGACACTTGAGCTCCATTAAGGCTTGGGCAAGGAGCTTTGCTATTATTTTACATCCTGTTTATTGATTTTCCTATTTGTACAAGACATATCAATACAATACACCCAGCCAACTATGCTCGCTGCAAATATGCTTGAAAAAAAAAGAAGAAGAAGAAGCATAATACTGGAAAAATGAAAAAAGAAACTAACAGGAAATTGGTTATTTGACAAAAAAAGCTGCAGTGAAATATGGAAGTCAATTATGTTTTAGAATTCCAAACGTCAAGATAAAATGCAATTATCTTGCTGTGTGCATCCAGTGCTCAGGGAGTAGCTGGGGTTTACAAATTTTAACATGATTGTAATTTGTACATTTTGCTATCCTGAAAATCCTCAATGTATATTAACAAGGGTCAAAATAAAAGGATAGTCTGTGCATCCCTGGATGTAGCCTAGCGCAATATCATTAGCTAACATGGACCAAAATCGGTTCTTCTTTGATTATCTGAGCGTGATAGACCTCTCACAGTAATTCATGCACTAATCAAGGCTAAAGTAGTAGACGCAGTGTGATTTCAATGGCCCTCTATGGGAGAAAAGTTGTAAGGCTACGCCACACATTCAGGTTTTCTGTTTTCAGTTTTGGAAGCCAAAATCAGGGGTGGATCATAAAAGGAGAGAAAGTATGCAGGACAGATACAACTTTATTTTTTAATTCACTCCTGGATTTGGAATCAGGAAAACAGAATGAGTGTCCGTATCCTAAAGGTGGCCATACACATCAGGCAGAAGTAGGCTGATGGTTGGACAACCTTTCAATGAATGATCAGCTAGTGAATGATCGTTATGCAGATTCATCCTTACACATTTTGAGTCCACATTGGGGGCTGCAGATGATAACAGCTTGTCATTGTTTGTATAAAATAATCATGTATTGTTACATTTCACCCAACGAACCCATAAAAATCTTTATTCCCTGTTAGAAAGGTACATGATGTAAACTGTAGTGAATGTTATATTCTTAACAGTGACTGAGTTATAACCTCCCATCTGATCCTCAGCTGTGTCATGTGACCATCACTCAGACTTCTCAAATAACATAGCATCTTATGTGTAAACGGGAAGCCAATTTCTCTGTGTATTCCTATGGGAGCCTCAATGTTAGTCTCATAGGAGTCAATAGAGAAATAAATTACTTCCTTCCTGGAGAGGCAGAGTGATGGTCACATGACACATCTAAGAATCAGAAGGGAGGGGATAATTCATAAATACAGCCAATGGTAAAAAGATTAGCTTCACTACAATTTACATCATGTACAGTACCTTTTCTAACAGGTCAGAGAATAAACATTTTTCTGGGAGTACTACTTTAATGGAAACAGTCATAAGGTAGAATGTTTGTGATGACGGTTCTAATGCCCTCTAGGGAAAAATGCAAGCTGCACTGCAACCACAATTTGCCTCCAACTCACATTTAATTTAATGTTGCTGTATAACCAAAACGTAACTCAAAGCTATGAAATATTCCTATTTGATGCTGCTTAAATATTGAGCTTTGCTGTCATTTTTACATTTCGCAACTACATTGAAGCTCAAAGTACTTTCTTTTGTCATTTGCATGTCAGTCCATATTATTCTCAGAATTTTTGACACTGATGCTTCGCAAAAAGCAGTTGCCTATGTACACTCCTGTGGTCCTGGCCACCAGAAAGGTGGGTGCTTTTTTCTATAGTGTGTAATCACGACCACCACTGCTGGATTACAAGGTGGTCTTAACCATGGAAACGAGCAGTGTATAATGTGAAATGAATCCAGCCAGCAAAGGAAGCAATATGAACAATCACAATGCATTAGTAAGTGTCTTGTATTAACTTTCTCTACATGATGAATGCACTTTGCTCAAGTGAGACAAGCCCTTTAACATAAAAACCATCAGACATCTATCCACAGTCCAACTATTAGAAATAGTAGACAGTCCCCAGAGCTGAAATCAGTTTCACTATAAATTTTGTTCATGTGCATTGGTCCATGTACATCTTCTTGTGTAATTAATGTTACAATCATAGAACAGTATTTTATTAGTGACAACTGAAAAAAATTGAAAGCAAGTCCCCTATCTGTTATGCCTGATGGATCAATTTTCCATTGATTGGAGCCAAACATGCCCATTATTCTCATTTCTGGTTATATTGTTACATTACCATTATCATTACATGAGCGGGCATATTAAAGGAGTATTACTAAATTAAGATTCCTAGTAAAATGCTTCATGTGTGTAAATTCTCCAGTCTTCAACACGATGAGTTGCTTAATTTTGTTTAATTACTTTGTCATCACTGCATTCTGATCATACTGCTGCACACCATATTGTATTGATGATATGATTGAATCATATTTTATTGCAACCAGCCAGTGGAATTGATGCAGTGTACTAACCATGAATCTACAATGTTACTCCCTGTGCCTGGGAAACAATAAACATTTCATAAAAGTCTTGGTAAATGCCTTTTCCTTTAAATATATGTCATGTTGAAAACGTAGTCCAAAAGGGGTTGGTCCTGCTCAGTTACGGACAAATATCTCTATATGCATGCTGATATCAGGAATGCTGCCAATCACTGATTAGAACCGCCTGCTGGACTCCTTAGCATAGAAATTAGGTTTAAATGAATAAATTACTTAAGGGGCCTCTGTCAGCATGATTAACCCTATTAAACAAAACGCATTGCCTGGTAAGGTTAATTATGCTGATTAAAATTATACTTTTCTTTTGTCTGTATGTTAAACAGCTGCAGAGATATCTGCATTTTATTCATATGCAAATTAGTATGGGACGAGGTTTAACCCTTGGCACACTGCTTTTGTAACAACTCTTTGTTCTACACACTCTCCCTTTCCCCTAGATTGACAGGGCTAGACATCAACATGCTGAGGGCAGAGCTGTGCCTTAGCATTTACATATCATATACTCTACTTACTATGGCCTTACCATTTTGAGAGTAGAGGTTTTCTATGTTTAGAAAGCTAATACACATTGTTCGTTTATTTGCAGGCACAGTATATGATTATAAAGACACCAGTAATACGTATTAGCTTTCTAAGTATGGAAAATCACTCTTCTCAATGTGATCAGTCATCGGAAGGTATTCCATGCTATAGCCTTACCATATTGAGAATGGATGTTTGCTAATACATATTACTGGTGTCTGTGAATAAACCAGCAATATGTATTAGCTTACTAAGCAAAGAAAACCTCTATTCTCAATATACTAATGCTACTAATAGAAGTCTAGAGGTCTCTCGCAGGATTTGAACCTGGGACATCTACATGTAAGGCTAACCACCTACCTCCAGGCCGTAACCTTATTATATTGAGAAGAATGGTTTTCTATATTTAGAAAGCTAATAAATATTACTGGTGTCTTTACAACCATATATTGTACAACAATATGTATAATCTTTCTAAGCATAGAAAACCTATATTCTCAACATAGTAAGGCTATATTAAGTAGTGTATATGATATGTACATTCTAGGATATAGCTCTGACCTTAGCATGCTGATGCCTAGCCCTATCAATCAAGGGTAGTGAGGAGTTTGCAGAGCACAGAGGTGTTACAAAAGTAGTGCGCCAAGGATTTAGCCTTACCCCCTTGTGCTCCAAGATGCTAATTTGCAAACAAATAAAAACACTGATATTTCCGCTGCTGTTTAACCTACAGACAAAAGAAGGTATCATTTCAATCAGCATGAGCAACCCTGCCCATGCTTCTTTAATAATAAATAATTAAGTTTTACTAAATCTTTTCCCACAAAACTGTACAACAATCTAGTCAGCTCCTCCTGCTCTATAAAATGCTATCTGGTTTTTTATCTGAATTCACGCAATAAAGATCATACTTGATCTTGATTTTCTTTCTTTTTGCCATTGATTTTCTTCTCCATTTAGGTCTCTGCAATGCTATATCCAGGCCGTGTATCACCGCCCATCCTTTAACTCTTTATGAATGATACTGTCAGCATTTACATGGTTAATTTCTTCACGTTCCATATTTTACCTTCACTTGTCTGATGAAAGTATTGAAGTGCCCTTGTAGTCATTGCGCCTGCTAATATCTGTGGCAAGATAATCTGTTAAAAACGTGACAATTACTTAATCGATAAACACTATCAACCTTTTTGGCTGCATCCCTTTAAAATGGAATTTTCTGCTAGGCTCTGGGAAATGAAAACAGATTAAAAGCAAACTTCTCCATTTGTCAAATGAGAGATGAGAAAATGCAGGAATCCTATAAATATTTTCTATCAAGTCTGCCTGGAAAAGTCTTTTTACATTGCAGTTATGAGCTGGAGCAAAAATGAATTAGAAATGATCACTACGGCACAATAGTTCCACCCATATGAAGAACTCTCCAATTCACTCCCTGGGAGAAAAAGAGCATGCTCTGCAGGGAGCTATTAGGAGCCAGAGCAAAACTCACCCAGTCCCGCTGCAACACGAAGGTTAATCCAGGACACGATTGCTAACAAAACAGAATATTTAATGGCATTTAGCTACTCAGGAAATCTGTGTTAGTCTAGGGATCATCTTCTCACTGCATACTTTATGTTGATATCTATTTGCAACTTTTCCATCCTGTTCTACAAGCTACCCTGATTAATCGTGCCATATAGTGATAGATCACCTTGTCTTTAAAACAACCTGGGATAAAATAATTGAATAGGTTTTTAAAGGGAAGGTACACTGCTGCATTTCACCGTAGCCATATTTCATGTTTCTCCATTTAATAGAATAAATACATCTTCCAATACATGCAATTCAAATGTATACAACTGGCAAAATATTAAAGGGGTTGGCCCATCTCAAACATTGGTGGCATTTCACTAGTATATGCCATAAATATCATATAAGTGCAAGTCCCACCTCTTCAGATTGGGGCCCCTGAAGTGAAGGAGAGAGCTCTGTACAGACCATCACACTGGTTTTATAATGTACTAGAAGAAAGACCCGGCTTCGCCTGGGTATATTTCATCTATTTCATTTAATGTTTGTGTGTGTGTGTCATTGCAGAGAGAAAGTCTCCTTCCCACCCATTCCTGTAGCTGACAGATGTTGATTTTTACCTTCATTTTTCCAATCCCCATTGGCTGCGGAGTGGGAGAGGGCGTGGCCTGACCGGGGGGCGTGGTTTAGCAGGACCTTGGGGGGGAGGGGGGTTATTTTTACGTCCTTTTAGTGGAAGAAAACATCTTTTATTACTACTGAACGGTAGTAGTCGAATATTAGTCTATTTCATCTAATGTTTCTGTGTGTTGTTGCAGAGAGAAACTCACCCTCCCACCCCTGCAGCTGACAGTAGTTTATTTTTACCTTCATTTTTTCAATCCCCATTGGCTGCGGAGGGGGAAGGGGGCGTGGTTTGATAGAGTCAGGGTGTGGCTTAGTGAAACCTGGAGCAGGTGTTGTAAGTCCTTCTTTTGAGAGTTGTGTCAATCACAGGTCGGTGCCATGGTAATTTATGAGGACACGCAATGGGTAGCAGTGGAAGATTTACTACTGAAGGTCATAGTCTAAAATTAGTCTAAAACATAAGTTATATTTATGGTAACCGGAATACCCCTTTAACAGTATCATCCACAGGGCTCTGCCCCTTTAAAGCATTGAATACAAATGACTGGATTGTTACCTGAAATCCTCAGCTGGCTGCTAATTACCTGGCTGTGTTGTTATGGAAACCTGCCCTCTCTGTGTGTGTCTGTGCAGAGAATGGCAGTTGGGGTTTAAAACCAATGCTGTCAGGCTAATATTGGCTAATGCAGGTCATATTTTGGGAATATCTCGGGAACGTTATGTCCTAGAGAGATGAGACCTGGTCTAATACCTTCCCGAGCACCTGATGTACCTGTGTGCCGAATTTGGTGAAAATCGGTTGAGTAGTTTGGTCGCGCATAGAGAACAGACAGACAGACAGAAACTCATTTTTATAATATTAAGAGATAGAATTGATATATCTCTTAAAGGGTTGTCCCATGAAAAATATTCTACATTTTTCAAACAAGCTTTGAATTTTGTAACTGCATGTAATTAAAAATGTAGTTATTCACTGAAATCTATCTGTATAGCGCCACCTGCTGTTTGCTTTTTTCTAATTTCTCTGTCCTGCTCACTGAGATGGAAGCACATGATCAGTTCAGTCCTTCAACTGCCACCAACTGCAGTAGAAAGGACATGTCCCTGGATAAAGTGCACACCCCCTGAGCTACCAGCTTGAAATAAATCTAGCAGAGCAATTTGAGCAATCAATGGAGAGATCTCTGTACCCATGTGAGGTATGTGGCACATGCAATAAGTTATTGCTTATATTTACTAGCACATTAGCTATTGCACCCTCTCCCACCAAACATCATCCACTTTTGTTTCTTTGTTATTTGGTTCATGACAGACTTTTTTTTTTTGCATTGGACAATCCCTACTTGTTAGACGGGTCCCTTGATTATAAGATGACCACAAAGTATCTCCTAACTAGGACCTCTAGCAATAAGCTGTTATCTGTGGGAAAACCTGGTGCTAAGGGGACATTTACCAAGACTGGCATTTTCTTCACTAGTCTTGATTTCCCCTGCTCTGCCAGAGGATGCGCCAAATTTATACAGAGGTGCTTGCCTCTCATAGATTTGGTGCATCTTCCCACTAACTGTGGGGCAATCTAAAATACAAAAGACAGAATTCTATGGCAGATAGAAGGCTGCCATAGATTTCTGTCTTTATTCATACTAGAAAACTGACGTGAAGATAAATGTGCCGGGGCTGCTATGCCGCTTCCTCCCCACGGTCACCTCGTAAAGCCTCTCTTCACTATAGCCAAGGGATAAAGACCGAGGACTACTCTCTATTAACTCAGAATTCTCTAATTGGGTATAGGAAAATGTGTTTTCTAAACTACACAGCCCTTTTTAGAAGAAAAGCCAGAGAACACAAGTTTCGATGTTGGTTATGCTTGAAACCAGCATTGCTGTTCTGGCTCGCTGCATAGTAATATTAGAAAGGTTGGGAGAAATATTATTGTACTGTCGATGCTCTTCTATAAAAAATAGGTATATGGTAGCCTGGTCTGATGTATGAATTAGTGCTATATATCCCGGCTGTACAGTTGTGATGTGTTGTATTGGTGCAATAGCTCATTCAGCAGACATGGAATACAAACAGCAGAATTTTTTGTATGAACAAGAATATTACAATGTTTTATGGTTAAGAAAACCACAGAACTACATGAAGCTTTTTTTTTTAATATCGTTATTCAATTTGTTGTTTATGTATTGTTTAGGAAAATAAAATTATTTAAAAATAATTATTCATGAACTCAACATTAACAATATTTTGCATCCAATTTATACAAATACACAGCTGTAATCTGTAATTGAGTTCCTCTGGATTGTACCCTTTGTGCTTTTCTGAGTCATATTAATGTTGTAGGTTTACCTGCACTCCTGTGCAGATCATCTTTCTCAACGACCTCTGCTACATCTGGCGCGTGTGTGCCAAAGATAGTTGTGGATAATTTGAAAGCTTCATTTGCAAGGACTAACAATAACTGTTTTTTTTACTTGTGAATGGTTCTGCTGTCATTATTTTTGAGCAGTGCATAGATCAATGTAACAGTCAATTGTGTGCAGCTCATTCCAACAAAAAGGGCTTTTTCCTTTTCAGACCTTAATGACACCTACAATTAGGGTGGAAAGTGTGAGCATATGCTTACCGCAGAAAGGCTAAAGCTTCCTATGTGTGAAATGCAAACACAATAGTGTCTAGAATACAAATTTTCATATTCTGCACTGTTGACAAAACTTTTCGCAAATATAGAACATAGATGGACTGGCCTTTCAAAGGAAACTTTGTAGGCAGTCTGACAGCGCTTTTGGGGCTGTGAGGCTCCATGTGCAGATAAATTCTGCAGAAATTTCAGGTAAAGGAAATGCTGTCCACAATCAGTGGTGCTGAAGTCTTGACAAAGGGAAAAGGGATCCTCCAGTAGGGATGGGCGATCCCGTTCGGGTGGAATAGGAATTCCATTATAGATTCTGTTATAACGTAGATGGAATGCAAAACGGAAGCCTTTAAGAGGCATTCCATTTTGATCCATCATAATCGAAGTCTATGGCCAAGTATAACAGATACGTCTGTTTTCCATTATGCTGGACTTTGTTTTCCAAGAAAGTCCTGCATAACGGAAAACAGACGGAAACCAGTCTAATCAGCAATAATAATGAAGTTTGGCGAAGCATGTGACTCCAGGTAATCCCACATACCCCGATCCTCCGCACCTGCACAAATTCACAAAGAAAGCCACTGGCGACCATCAGGACAAACATCTGTGCACCGCACACCCCAAAATGCGTCTGAATGGCCAAAAATCCATATCTGAGATGCACCTACAATAACATCTATACATTCTGTAGAAGTGGTTCATTAGATTGCTACAGGGTTCCGAGTTGGCTAAATCCCTAATTTTAATGGGTGGTGAGAACCTTTGCATGAGCCCTCTCTAAAGTCCATACAAGTGTGTGGGTTATTAACCCAAGGATCAATGGAATAAAGAACAAACAAGTCACCAGTCCCAGGTGATTAGGGGTGTAGTAGTTTTAACCAGAACTAGAAATTGCCCAGCTCTTAAACTTTGCATTCAGTCCCATTCCCTTCTATGTGCTGCATAACTATGAACATGTATAATAATTAGAGATGAGCGAACGTGCTCATAACGAGCACTGTACCGCTCGGCTCCCCTGCGCTCGCATGGGCGCAGGCAGTTGCTTCCGTCGGGTGAGGAGGACGGAAGCAGCTGCCTGCGCCCATGCGAGCGCAGGGGAGCCGAGCGGTACAGTGCTCGTTACGAGCACGTTCGCTCATCTCTATTTTTTTATAGGTTTAGATTATTGAAATGCCTATGGTGGTGTAAAGACTGTGCGCTCTATTGGGTCACTTTATCTGTCCTATACATTTATTGTATCTTGGTCTGATAGGAACAAGCACAGTTGTGATAATGGGGCATTAGGCTATGGTGATTAAGATACAAACAAGAGAAAAAAGCGGCCACATAAGTCTTTGATGAAGAAATTTATCAAAGAACCTACACATACTTATCAACTTTTGAATCTGAAATCATGGAACATTTTTAGGCCTTGTCCTCAATTTCAAGCAAGTGCAATGTTGCCATTGAGGCATTATGCAGATTCAGATCATCTACACCAAATCTATATCCTAAATAGGTGTATAAAAAGCAGATATAGATATAGTTCCTCAAAAATACCGCAATACGAGCGCTGCTGGTTCTCACGTGAAGTAGGTCCGATTCACACTTATGCGTTAATGTCAAGAAGAAAGGTCGCGCTGCTCTCAATTAACAGGATAGGTAAGTTCATCCACAGTCCAGCTCAGACCCCCTTAATGTGGTCACAGATATTTATTAAGGCAGATTTTTCTCCTCCAAGGATATACTTCTATATTCAATAGGAGAAAAGACACCAATAGTGAAAGCACCTCGGACACAGGGATACTTTCAACGCTTTAATATACTCACAAGATTAAAAGTACAACAGCCATATCATCACATCAGTGTGCTTTGATCCCTCTTTCTTGCCCGACCTAGATTGAAGATATTAGAAGACCTACTGAAGACAACCTACTGTACTCAAAAATTTTGGAGTACATGCTCTTTTGAACTGCCCCTGACTAGGCTAACTTTTACTTGTTACTAGGGTTTACTATGAATGGTGCCATATAGTCCATATCAGTCATTCTATACAACTTTTGGTTTGTCTTAATGAACCCTAATAGATGCCCTTATTTAAAGTGATCAATCTCTGTGAGGTTCTTCTTTAGTTTTATATATGTTACTTTCATTTTTTTTTCACTAATTCATTTTTACTTGGTGTCTCTATTGTGAGATATATTATGCAAAATGCTAGAGAACTGCTAAGTCATTTTATAATACATCAGGCAATATGTAATTTCTATAATCTTAAAAAATGAATGGTTCTTTATATTCAGTACAGGACCTGTGCAGCAAATACAACCACCAAAGAAACAGGAAGAATCAGATTAGAAGCTAATACTGCCTTTAATTACAGCTTTATTATAACCATCGACTATTACACAGGTCTGAGGCTTAGCAGATATGATATGTTATGATAATAGTATGTTTGCTCTTTATGCAGATTAATTAGAAAGACGATGTTTGCACTCAAAGACTGAAAGAAGTCGTTCATTGAAGTCTTCTGATGTATGAAATATAACCTCACAGTGGTGGAATAGACAAGGTTTAATAAGAGGTCAGAAGCCTGATTGAGTGTAAGATGGTCATTCAGAAATATGCCAATGGTCCCCTGTGATAAAAACATTTTTCTAGTATCCTTACTATTTTGTATTTCCGAGCTTACTCGACGGAACCAAAAGAGCTTAAAAATGAGATTATGTACCATTCAGGGTCTGTGGAATGCCGGGTGACTACTACTATGGGCACTGTAATTACACCATTGGTGGTAGTAACCAAAAATCTGTTGCCTACGTTGAAGATCAAGGTAGCTCTAAAACAAAGTAATAGAATATGAAAAATGTAGTTTTAGTTTTTATATGGAAAGGCTCCACAAGGTTTTTTTTTTGAGAATTAATAAAATTACTGAAAATACTTAAATAATAACTTTATTATAAATATATTCTCAAATAGCCTTCATTAGTTATAATGGCTTGTTTTGTCTAGAGAGCAATCATCAGGGGAAATAAAATGGTCAACATCCTATTAGTGCACACAAAACCCGTCCTAGGCACACAGCAGGACAAGTTACTTCACAACACTGAACTAATGACTGCCTCATCCTCTGCTCTTCTTGTTAAGGATTATGACCCTGCATACTATTGATAAGATCTTCTGTAGGAAAGGAGTTAATGAGGAGGCAGTAAAGGACGGATAGGACAGACTGTGGTAATGTGGAGCTTTGGTAATGGAGACTGAAAGTGCTGCTGCGTATTAGCTACACCCTCCTCTCTGTACTTCAGCTGTCTTCTCAAGAACTCCATTCTTACAGAGAATACGTTGAATATCCTATCAGCTGTACTCAGGATCATAATCCTTGACAAGCGGAGCAGAGAGAAGGATGAGGAAGTATTTTTATTAATTTCACTTTATTCATTCCCAGAGTATCCCTTTAAGCAACAGCCAAGCCAAAGGTAAGAGTAGTAGACCCAAAGTTTAATTTTCAGTATTTCAGATAAAATATTTAAACAGAGGAACTTCTTTGAATATATTAAAACTATGAAGGTTCATTAATCTAATGAATTAAAATACATTTACTATGTGAACTTCAGAGTTCCAGCATACAAGGTGAACATGGCACTCTGGAATGTTCTGAGGTACTTAGGTCACTAACCCAATGGAAAAGCAAGAAAACGTCACACACTTATATGCAATTAAGGTACATTTTTTAATTCAAAATAAAGTATAATCCAAAAATCGGTGGTTAAAGTTTTTGGTCATGCAACCTTTGTCACAACATCAAGTCATCCTATGAAGTATTGTGTAGAGACATGAGATCAGCCTCTTGTTTAACGCCAATCTGGCTGGAAATGGAACCATATCCAAGTGCCCAATCTCATGTCTCCACTTCATAGGATAACTTGATGGTCTGATGAAGGTGGCATGACGAAAAACTTTAATCACCAATTTTTGTATTATCATATAAATAAAAACTCACAAACTGCCCATGAGTGTGCTGAGTTTTCTTGTTGTAACTTCAGAGTATCATCACTTGAGAGTTTAGGATTATAAAGAGGAGGCTAGAGATTGTGTCCATAGTTGGCATTGTGGTATGGACACCAAGACTTTTTCCAATAATTTCCATAATCGTCTGATTCTCTCGTCTTGTTAGTACATGGGCCAAGTTGCACTTTCAACACAGCACAGGATTGAAAGTGATGCTGTTTGAGAAAAAGCTATGAAGGTCACCAATTAGACTAGATGAAATACATAAATGAGGTGAAGTATTCCAGACTTACCATAAGGAAAGATATTTTAAGATCTGTGGACACTTGAGTTTACTGACCTAAAGCCTATTGCTTTAAGATGCCTATAAAAATTAGAGAGCAGTTGACCAAATCCACTGGTTTTTGCAGGCTTGGTCAAATTTCTCATGTCTGTGTATGTGTCCCGACTCTCCCTCAAGGCAGATGTCTTGTTTCCACAGAAGATACGCTGCTATCAAAGAAGTATGACAGGATCATATTCCATCTTCATTAAAAACACGTGCACACTGTGCTCTGTCGAATGTCTATATGGAGGAGTTTCCAAGGATAGTTGATCAGCTGACAAAGGTATATATTGGCACATTTCCTGTGCATTTTTTTAAGGTTTTAGTAAAGCTTTTCAAATAAACATATTTCCATATTTCAGCATATATGAAATAAAAAAATGTTTTAATATACATAAAGAAAGTTTAATATAAGGACCAATGAATTAATTAAATTAATTAAATTAATTAAATAAATAATAATAATAATAATAATAATAAAAGGACCAGCATGTTGAAAAAAAAATCCATCAGTTCATAAAACAGCCCGGTCATATCCCGAGTGTAGATCTGAAAAAATGGACTGTACATTTCTGTTTTTTTTCTTTTCTTTTTTTTTTCTGATATAATATTTGGATGGCTTTTGAAAATTTTAGATTATATCATATTACTCTTATTTGGCTATGTGTAGTTATATCACAAAGCGTGTTCTTTCTTCTGTGCAACCAGAGTTGCAGTAATGTACTGCTATACTGCATAGATGTAATTACTTCCAAGTCTCATCCACATCTGTTAAGAATCATTTAACTATAAAGTTCTACAAGGGTTTGTGTTCAGATTGTGAAGTTCAAAGTGCTGAGAGCAGACGGAAGCCAAATGCTAATTGTAGTAAATCACAGCTATCATTCTAGTATTCAGCAGTGATTTGAATCTATGGCTAACATGGCTTTTTCGGCTTCCCTGATGCATTAATAATAACAATTATTTGTACTTACTGCAGTCATAGTTTAAGGAACCGGATAAATAATGTAGTTTGAGGAAATACATTTCCAAAACTAAAATATGTCTCTTGGAAGACTAAAGATTGAAATATTAATACAGTTTGACATTACAGCATCACAGTGAGTTTCCATAGCAGTGGAAATAACCTCATATGTAACCAAGTGTTGAGAGGAATCCTGCTCCTGTCACTGTTTAAATGTTAGATCTTATCTGGTCATCGAAATGGTTTCATATTTTAAGTCATCTGAGCTTCGAAAGGGCATGGCTAGTAGTAGTGGCCGTGAACTTCTCCGTCATCAACTCACTCTGTGTATTTTCAGAGAAGCTATGATTATATGTACTGCAAGAACGGGTGAAGGAATGATAAGTCAATGTACTAGTAGCAATAGTCATGTTGAAATCCCATGTTGCTATACTGTAGGGGTTTCTCTCTTATCCCATTTTTAGAATGGCGGTCGCCCCACCAGGCCTTTATGTGCATGACTGGCTTGGGGTCTAAACCAGTGGAGAATGATAACAGAATATGAAAATAAATAAATGAAATAAAAAATACAACCTGATCTGTGAAAGTTGAACTTGATGGACCTCAGTCAATAGCCTTGATTAAATGTTCCTATAGTTTTGTGTCCAGTTTCTAGGCAGCCCCATGTATCTCCATGGTAACAAACAACAAAAAATCCCCTTGTAGTCTCGTTCTGTAGTTACACTATATGCTCTTGCTGTACTCATGATTTGTGAATTGATTCTAAACTAATCCAATTCAACCCAAATTTTTCCTAAAGTTGGCTCAAATCCGTATTTGTGGCAATTCAATTTGGGCAAATTTCTCAAATTGATGTCAGCCATTTTTCAGATTAGAAGACATCAAAGAGGAATATGATCCCACTCAGTGTGTGTGTATGTATTTTTAATTTTTTTGTGTGGGAGAAGCGACCAAAAAACAGCAAATCTAACATTGTGGCTTTTTTCCCCATTAGCTGTATGGTATTATGGTATAAATATTTTTATATTTAATAGTACAGGCCTTTTGGGGAAAGTAGAGTAATTAGAATATATATATATATATATATATATATATATATATATATATATATATATATTATATTTTTAAAAACTTTTTTCTTTTATACACTTCTTAATAGTTCCTCTGGGGAACTTGAACAAGCAATCATTAGACTCCAATAATAGACTCCAATGTTTAAAACAGCAGGCATCCGACTACTATGGTGCCCGCTGCACTTGTGAGCAGGTGCTATCTTTAAATACCCAACCGCCGATGCATATTTACATTAGATGGTCAGGAAGGGGTTAAACACGCTGTTTGTTACCCCCAGCAGCCATGCGTTCACTCATAGCCATATATGTCTCTGTCACTTTAAGATTACTAATGTCTTGGTGTTAAAGAGCTTAAAATGAGTTGCATACAGTCCTAGAAGACAATTGGAGCCCATTTCAGGGCTATTGGAGCCCTTTTGATTTGGGTACAAATGATTAAGACCTGTATCGAATCGCCTGAGCAACTGAGTTTCAAGAAATTTGCAACCAACCAAACAAGCAGTATCAAGATACTGAAGATGGATGGAAAGCTATGTAACTTTTTCTTTGTCTATTACCATGGAGGTGCATTGGTCTGCAAGGGAGTTCTAAACACAGAATGGTAGCAAAGTTTGAATCAAGAATATTTAAAAGGCTGTTTTTTTTTTTACTTTTAGGTACATTGTAACTATTAAAGAAAATTGGTTGAAAAGGAGTACATAAGGCCCCATTCACACGACCGTATGTATTCCGTGTCCGTATAAAAACGGAACGGAAGACATACGGAATGTCTTCCGTAGTGTTCCGCATTTTTGCGGACCCATTGACTTTTAATGGGGCTACGGACGTGTTTTGCGGTCAAGTATAGGACATGTTTAATTTTTTTTTGCTGGAGAACTTCTGTAATATACGGTGTGCATTCCGCATTTTTTTCTCCTATGGAAAAATGAATGGGTCCGTATGGTTCCGCATCTTATCCGCAAAAATATAATATATATATAATATATAAAAATACGGTCGTGTGAACTGGGCCTAAGGGGTCATTTATCAAGTTGAAATATGCCTAAATTGTGTCGCAATCTGTGACCTCTCCATGCTCACGCCAGGTCTAAAAAAGTGGGCGTGGTATGTCTCATTTACCATTTTGTACACCTGTTTCAGGCGTAGAAAAAGGTCTAAATGTAAGATAGCAAGGAAGCTGTCTTACATTTAGAAGCAGTGCTAGATACGCCAAAGTTATGAAGAGGCAGCGCCTTCGGCAATCCGCTGCCAGTGATGTGGCTTTATTAAAACTGGTGTTTAAAAGACCAGCGTCTGCCTATGTTAACTGCAATATAAGCAGCTTTTTATATAATTATATATCACAGAGGCGGCCTTAAAGGGAATGGAGGGGATTAGAATTTGAGCTGCAATACCAGGCAAACCTACGAACCACAACCAAATGATGGAATATAGACAAGTCCACTACTGACGCACATACTGATAAGTTAATTGGTTTAAATGAGATTAGATAAATAGCACCGCACTTGTTCATAGGAGGTGTCTGGTATTGCAGTTCGCCCACATTTAAAGGGCTTCTTCTGCAATAATTTTAAATAGTCAGCAGCCTGTCCTAGAATGTGAACAGAACTGGTTGCCTCCATTCCAGAGCTGCTTAGGGGGTGACGGGGTGGGTCTTCAATACACTGCTCTACAATAGATGATAATGATGGATACTGCCTATGATATGCCATTATGGCTGAGCAGCCTGACAGGAAAGCTCACCAATATGTAGAATATGCAAAACCAAAGCGTAGTGTGTAGTGAGGCCAAGTCCCTTCACTCAACTAGTCCTGCTCACATTCTAGTACAAGCCGCTGGTGGCCATTTTAAATTGGTCCCTGAGTACTCTGGGGCTCATTGGACATCTGTCTCCTCTGAGATTTAATGGATTCGGAACAGAGATGAAAATTAAACCTGAC
This sequence comes from Rhinella marina, assembly GCA_900303285.1. NCBI lineage: Eukaryota > Metazoa > Chordata > Amphibia > Anura > Bufonidae > Rhinella > Rhinella marina. Next base: position 61,322 of record ONZH01021860.1, read on the forward strand.
AATTACAACAGTTTCATTTGTATTGTACCTGTTTAAATCAACCATTTTACTGTTTTTCTCTCCACAGGTCTAGATAGATCAATAAACCTGGAGAAGCGTGGATACTCACATCAAGGTTAACTGCTCACAGGCCTGCCAAGAGCTTTATGTCTCTATAGAAAAGGGGTTTATGAAGGCAGATTAACGGAGGAGGGATAAGGCAAGGTGTTATATATCGGTGCAAATTAGGGGAGGATTCATCACTATGTCAATGTCACATGACTATATAAAAATTACATAACTGGACTCGGAGTCACATACATTATACAGCGCCCACTCTTGTTTGGGGGCTGTTTCAGGGCTGACAGATTCCCTTGAATGAAATTCTGTGTCTGGGTGACATAACTGCAGCCAGATCGCTGTCAACCCTCTTTCTCGAAATGTTGTCGTCCGTGGTTGATTTGTGAAGGGTGTCCTTCTGGAGAACAATGCTATAAGTTAAAAAAGTGGCTACATATCGGCAATCTCTTCTTGGCTCTATAACTGTCAGCACCTGCCGCTGCCCTGCTACTTAACGTGACACTCAGCGACCTCTGCAAGCTGCTGTCTCCATTGCTACATTCTATGTTCCTTTAGGGCACGTGCACGCTCACCTGTGGTCACTTAAAGGGCCAGTGCACATGTCTGCCAATCATTCCCTAGCCAGTGGCTGAAGTTCCCTTGATATTTAAGGCAGCCTTCCCAAGCGGAGGGTGCCTGAGGTTTGAGGTTGTCTAGTCTTTGATAAACAGCTAAGGTGTCATCTCATCTCTTACTACCCATTTTGCCTGTCTACTGATTCCGCTCTTTGGCATATGCCCAGACCTTGGAACTTCTACCTGGACTACGCACATACTCAAACTGCCCTGACCTTGGACTGTGTTCAGACTACGAGTTGCTTTTACCCTTCGTACTTCTGCTGTTCTCTTGCATCATACCTGCCTGTGTTCATGTGAATTCTCCAGTGTTTACCTGTTCCACCTGTGTGTTCTAGTACTTCTAGTTTTCAGTGTGAAGTTCTGTTTACTTAGTTCATCTGCATTGTCCGTGCTCCTACCCAGTATCCAGCCTGTTTGCCTTGTCTGAGTCTACTTATCTCACTGCTTACAAGCTTCTCCTTATGTCTTTGTATTTCTCTTCAGCCAGGACTCCAAGTTACCAAAAATCTAAGTTACTATTCACATATACCTGTAGTTTTGCTGTGTTTTCTGCACCCTTAGCTCCCGGTGCTTGCACCGAAGTCCCTGACCCCATTTGGTCAGCTGCCAGCCAGACCGAGAGTATCCCAGGAGGTAGAGTCCTGGTTGTTTCCCCACACCGAAGTCCAAATCCCTGTATAAGGGTTAAAAGGTGAATGCTGTGGAATCGCTAGGATAATGCCAGTAAGGATAGAATTACGACAAACCAGTTGGTTGGTACAGTGGGTCCACACTTGCGGATCCATAACAATAACCTTAGGGCTAACTATGGATGACATAATGACACAGTTGAATTGAGCATGCCTTGTTGTGCACATCTGTGGTTTGTCATGAATGACGTCCCAAGGATATGCCATTGATCTCTATGATGGATTATTCGACTGTTTCTACAACTCCCTTATAAATGAATGGAGAAAGTGGGCACATACTCAGCCACCCCTCCATTCTACTGGCCTTGTAGATGTGTCAAAAATGTCTATAACGGCAAAGGGTGCATGTTGCACCATTTGAAAAATAAAAGTAGAAATCCAAGATTAATATTTAAATCTTGGTTTCTCTAGAAGATGCTTCTTTTATTTAAAATAAATGTTTAAAGTAAAACTTGGAAGTGACTGTAAAGTCCCAAGATAGATGTGGGGTTATGACATCAATGACTGTCTTGCTGTGATGAGTCTTTCGATGTGAAATGAGTCATACAGATAATACGAGTAATAAGTCAAAGACAGGAACATTACTCACAGGTGAGCCGTATCACAGCTTATTATAAGAAGTCACACATAAGACTGAAGTAACTGGTGATTCTACTGGAAGGATTGTATATTCTGCTTAACAGCTGATCAGATCTACTGGAAAGTAATATTCTGGGGACAATACACTCCACCAGGTCCCAGCTCTGTGGTCTTATCTCGACTTTGTATGCTGCAATGAGGAACTTTTATATAGAGGTTATTGTACCCCGTATATTACAAATCACAGTGGTCATACTAAAGTCATACTAAAGCATAAAGTCTTGGTTGAGGAACCCAAGCTGATATCTAGTATTCTTAATACTTTGCATCATACTTCTTTCATGTGTTTGCTGGTGCCTAATAGCAGGAACATTACATCCAGTTTTTGAATAAACAGGGGGACAAAAAGCTATGAAGCTCATGATCCTCCTCTTCTCAAGGGAATGCTTTTCTATATTGTATTTTCTCTGATTCCTGAATATGCTATAATGATTTATCACCCTCACACATAACGACGTGTTACAGCTCTGTTCTGATGAGAGCTCCAATTCTCTGTTCTGAAGAGAGCTCCAATTCTAGTGCATTTAATGTACCTCCATATGCCTGCAAATTCATATGAAGGATTTTCTGTTGGATTAAGACTAAGACTGAATCCAGTGTTTTCTCCGTTAGAAGGTTACACCCAATGGAGCCAGTGTAGCAGCACACAGAAGCTCTAGGGAGCCTCATGGTCACCGTGGACAGCTGTACAGGATTCATGCACATAGTCCTGCTACCCACACAAGACTCGAGAAAGGTTTTGCCTTTCTCGAGTCTTTTACCTATGCACAGGATAGGGGATAAGTGTCTAATCGGTGACTCTACACCACTAATCTCAAGAATGGAGGTCTTGTGTAACTTTGTAAGAATGGGGAAGCGGCTGAGCACTCTATTCATTTCTGTGGAACTGTGGAAGATTGCTGAATGCTGTTCTTGGCCTCATTTTGGCAGTGCCATATATATGGATTAAATGGCAGCGTGCACGCTCCATTCATATGGGGAGACACAGGACCCCCAAAGATTCTCAAGATTGGTAGTGATCCGAGCAGTCGCACCACCACCAATCCCTGTGGATAGGGAATCATTTTGAAACATGGTACAAATTTTAAGGAGCCTGACTGTAGGGTTGCATCAGCGATGCCATCTTTTCACCAATTGCCAATATGACATGTTACTCTAAAGATCAAATGTGTACTTTCTTGTATGTTAATAAATTATTGCCCTAATGCAGACCTTTTCCTACTGTCACAAAAGTCTCCCAGCAGTCACACCCTGTAAAATATACAACAGGCCTTATGCATTTCTTTTCTAAGTGCTACAAAATTGATTTTCATAATGGTATCAAACTACTGGCAGTGTATGATGCTCAGGGAAGGAGGAAAAGGACCTTTCAGCCCTCCAGGGCCAGAATTTCTTTCATCTCTTTATTTTATTTCATTATAATGTTGTTAATGCTAAAAGGCTCCAAGCTCTGTGCATCTGCTTCACTGCAAGAGCTGGGCTCATAGTCCAAAAGCCCAGTGGAGTTGGAAAAAAAATTAACCATTAGCAGCAAAGTACCCAAGATAGAAAAACAGTACAAAAATACTGGTAATACCGGTAGATTTACTAATGCTGTCTAATAGTTAGTGTAAACTTAGACTAGACAGTCTATGCACCAGGCAACAAAAGTGTCCGTGACACTTAAACGGGTTATCCTGCGTAAAGTATTACTTTGCAATCAATAGGGCATTTCAAATGAAGTAATATTGCAATATGCATACAATAAAAATATTTTTCAGCTTTTTATACACATTCAATTTTTCTCTATGGTAGCGCCCCCTGCTGTTTATCCTTCTTTATTCCTCTGGTCCACCTTCTTTTGCATTCAGCGGTGGATTGATATGCTCAGTATCTTCCCTGGTCCATTCCCCCTCCATTCAGTGCTTGTATAGCGATCTCATAGTGAAGCAGGTGAAGTTCCCCAGACGTCTTTCATTCGCTCATCCCTACTTCTAAATTCGTAAACGTATATAGCTATATTTCTCTAAACAGTAGAGAAGGAAATTGTGACGACATTACATACCATATGTATCTGTGGGGCTATATACGAGGGACTGTTTTTTATGAAGGGAAATTTTACCATTGGCTCTTGTTGTGACTTATCCACCTCAATCTGGTCCTTATCTGTGTCATGTGACTGAGACTCAGATTCTCCAACCGACACCTGGTCTTATATGTGAACAGGAAGTCAGTTTCTCTATTCATTCCTATGAGACTGACATTGATGCTCCCGCAGGAATAAATAGGGACATTGAGTTCCTGTCCACACATAAGATCAGGTATCAGTTAGAGAGTCAGAGTCTTGGTTGCATGACACAGCTGAGGATCAGAAGTGTATAACTAACAACTACGGCTAATGGTAAAAAGACTAACTTAACTACTTAACTTAACTACAATATACGTCATGTACAGGGGCGTACATAGAAATCATTGGGCCCCATAGCAAGAATCTGAATTGAGCCCCCTAACTCCACCCACCCCTGGCCCATCCCACCTCCTGCACTGGCTCCTCCCCTGCCACACCCCCATGTGCAGCAAAGGGAACGCCGTAGGAACAAAACCTGTAATACGGTGGAGGAATTGCATTTTTTTTCCAATTTGGAGTGTTGGCTGCAGTCCCATGTAAAATCATAGATAACACTAGTGCTGATACTGTAGTAGTGTTAACTGCAGTCCTATGTAAAACCACAGCTAACACTAGTGCTGATAATGTAGTAGTGTTACCTGCAGTCCTATGTAAAACCACAGCTAACACTAGTGCTGATAATGTAGTAGTGTTACCTGCAGTCCTTTGTAAAACCACAGATAACACTAGTGTAGATCATGTGGTAGTGTTACCTGCAGTCCTATCTAAAACCACAGATAACACTAGGTGTAGATAATGTGGTAGTGTTACCTGCATTCCTATGTAAAACCACAGATAACACTAGTGTAGATCATGTGGTAGTGTTACCTGCAGTCCTATCTAAAACCACAGATAACACTAGTGTAGATAATGTGGTAGTGTTACCTGCATAGCTATGTAACACCACAGAAAACACTAGTGTAGATCATGTGGTAGTGTTACCTGCAGTCCTATCTAAAACCACAGATAACACTAGTGTAGATAATGTGGTAGTGTTACCTGCATTCCTATGTAACACCACAGATAACACAAGTGTAGATCATGTGGTAGTGTTACCTGCATTCCTATTTAAAACTACAGATAACACTAGTATAGATCATGTGGTAGTGTTACCTGCAGTCCTATCTAAAACCCACAGATAACACTAGTGTAAATCGTGTGGTAGTGTTACCTGCAGTCCTATGTAAAACCACAGATAACACTAGTGTAAATCGTGTGGTAGTGTTACCTGCAGTCCTATGTAAAACCACAGATAACACTAGTGTACATCATGTGGTAGTGTTACCTGCAGTCCTATTTAAAACCACAGATAACACTAGTGTACATCATGTGGTAGTGTTACCTGCGTCCTTAGTGTGCCTCTCCCACGGGACTCCATGCTGGCGGCGCTGTCTCCTCTTTCGTCTTCTTCTTCTTGTCCCTGCAGAACGTCCTGATGTAGCTGCGTCAAGAATAAGGAACACTGTGGCCATGGTGATGGTGAGACACAAAGGGACAGCGAAAAACACACAGGGATGGGGATAGTGACACACAGGGCCAGCAACACACACAGGGACAGGGACACACACAGTGCGTGGTCTGCCTACATTGGCGGTACGCCAGTGGTAACAGGTCAGCCAGTGTCATAGGTACAAATCTGCAGACAGATGCCCTTTAATTGATAGGTCCCACCTCTGGAACCCACTACTATCTCAAAAAGGAGGCCCCATCACATACTGCAGGAACAGCTCTATTTACTGCTATAAGTCTTCTGAAAATAGTACAGATGTGCGCAGTGATTGATGATACATGCCTGGCTCTGCATTGACAGAGGCACCTGACCGGGTACAGCTCTAGACCTAGAGACAACATGGTGATGGTGTTTAACTTTATAACTTACACTGTCAAGTCCAAAGGGCCAGAGAGTGGTACAGCCAGGCAGGAGGGTGCACTAGACCAGAGTAAGATCCTAGCAGGCAGGGCACTGGTGACGTCACAACGTCAAGTTCAAGAGAAAGACTGACGGAGGGCGGAGCCTCCACAGTTTCTTGTGTGGCCCTGACTGGTCCTCCTCATTGCTCAGATAAGAAGCTGCAGCACGTCATGGTCAGGCCTGCTACCTGCAACTCTGCCCAGCTTGCAGATATTCATTTTGGATCATACTGTAGGTTAGTTAAAGTTCTTATTAACCTCTCAAAAACGAAACCTACAGGATAAAGTATCTGGGAGGAATTTATCCATCCATGCTCTCCAGAACTCTGGATTAAAAAGTCTCAAAATATGACTTTGTTAATTTTTCCACTTAGTTGCTCAAAAAGTTTGAGACATTGAAAATTAGGTGCGAAAGTATGTGTGATTCGCTTTTTGAGCTGACTTAAGCCAGATTTATCTACTGAGATGCCTAATCTAGACTAGACAATATTAAAGTGGTATTATGGTTATAAGAAGCTATCCTGTATCTACAGGATAATAACTATTAGATCAATGGGGATCCTACTGCTGGGACCTCCACTAACAGGGTTGCCAACCTTCCTTTCAGATTTTTCTGGGCAACTGAACCAAAATTTTTACAGACATACACCCCGCCCCTTTTTTACAGGACACGCCCTCTTCCACACCCTCAAAATGCCCTTGAATCAAAAACACCTCAGAATAAAAAGGATTGTGCAGTAGTTAAAAATTAAATATGGCAGCAGCATATGGAAAATAATCAACAATTCTGTTCCAACCCGACTGCTCTAGTCTGAGTGCTTTGTTTATATGGCTGCAGTGATGATGCATGTGACGTGCCAGACTTTCTGGTATCATTGCTGCGGCCATGTAAACAAAGACTGACAGGGATGTAACGGGCAAGTGTGCACGTCTGTCACAGTGTTGGTGATGTGCACACTGATGTGCATGTGTGTGCCATGTGCCCACTTCAGCCAGTCCTCAGCATTAGACCACTGACTGGTGATTGGCTGCAGCAGTAACATGCCATGTGCACTGCCTAGCCTAAGGTTACATGCACACAGCAGTGAAAAATAGACATGTGATGGACATTTTATTAACGTCTATCACACATCCGTTTTAAGAACAATTTTAGTTTATGGGGTTATTCACACAGCAGTTTTTTTTACAGCCATTGAATAACGGAAAAGAAATAGAACATGGGAATGTACGTTGGAGGGGCTGATGTTATTTACTTGGGACGGTATGTTGGAGGAGCTGACAGAAGGAGACTGAGAATGTTATTTACATGGGACTGTATTGGAGGGGCTGATCTTAAAGGGGTTGTATAATCTCAGACAATGGGGGCATATTACTAGGATATGCCCCCGTTGTCTGATAGGTGCAGGTCCCACCTCTGGGATCTGAACCTATCTTGTAAACGGAGCCTTCAAAGTCATGGAGGGCACACCACGCAGGGGCGTAGCTATAGGGGGTGCAGAGGTAGCAGTTGCTACCGGGCCCAGGAGCCTGAGGGGGCCCAAAGACCATTGTGCCACATAAGACACCAGTATTATAGAAAGTGCATGCTGGTCAAGTTACACCTCTGGCTGGAGGGAAGGGGTTAGGTAAAAATTTGGCAGTTGGGGTGGGGGCCATTTCAATTTTTGCCTCAGGCAGCATGAAGGCTATGTGGAAGGGGGCCCCAAGCTGAACTCTTGCACCAGGGCCCATGAGCCTTTAGCTACGCCCCTGACACCGTGCATGCACGGCCACCCTCCATTCATTTCTATGGAGCCGCTGGAAATAGCCGAGCCAGCGCTCAGACCCATAGAAATGAATGGGAACGGTGGCTGAGCAAGTGCGGTGTGCCTTCCGTGACTTTCAAGTCTATTTTTACGAGATAGGTGCAGATCTCAGAAGTGGGACCTGCACCTATCAGACAACGGGGGCATATTACTAGGATATTTCTGAGATTATACAACCTCTTTAATTATATGGCACTGTAATTTTTATAATGCCCATATCCTTCCAAAAGGCTCCCATTTTATATATATATATATATATATATATATATATATATATATATACAGTACAGACCAAAAGTTTGGACACACCTTCTCATTCAAAGAGTTTTCTGTATTTTCATGACTATGAAAATTGTAGATTCACACTGAAGGCATCAAAACTATGAATTAACACATGTGGAATTATATACTTAACAAAAAAGTGTGAAGCAACTGAAAATATGTCTTACATTCTAGATTCTTCAAAGTAGCCACCTTTTGCTTTGATTACTGCTTTGCACACTCTTGGCATTCTCTTGATGAGCTTCAAGAGGTAGTCACCTGAAATGGTATTCCAACACTCTTGAAGGAGTTCCCAGAGATGCTTAGCACTTGTTGGCCCTTTTGCCTTCACTCTGTGGTCCAGCTCACCCCAAACCATCTCGATTGGGTTCAGATCTGGTGACTGTGAAGGCCAGGTCATCTGGCGTAGCACCCCATCACTCTCCTTCTTGGTCAAATAGCCCTTACACAGCCTGGAGGTGTGTTTGGGGTCATTGTCCTGTTGATAAATAAATGATGGTCCAACTAAACGCAAACCGGATGGAATAGCATGCCTCTGCAAGATGCTGTGGTAGCCATGCTGGTTCAGTATGCCTTCAATTTTGAATAAATCCCCAACAGTGTCACCAGCAAAGCACCCCCACACCATCACACCTCCTCCTCCATGCTTCACGGTGGGAACCAGGGATGTATAGTCCATCCGTTCACCTTTTTTGCATCGCACAAAGACACGGTGGTTGGAACCAAAGATCTCAAATTTGGACTCATCAGACCAAAGCACAGATTTCCACTGGTCTAATGTCCATTTCTTGTGTTCTTTAGCCCAAACAAGTCTCTTCTGCTTGTTGCCTGTCCTTAGCAGTGGTTTCCTAGCAGCTATTTTACCATGAAGGCCTGCTGCACAGAGTCTCTTCTTAGCAGTTGTTGTAGGGATGTGTCTGCTGCTAGAACTCTGTGTGGCATTGACCTAGTCTCTAATCTGAGCTGCTGTTAACCTGCGATTTCTGAGGCTGGTGACTCGGATGAATTTATCCTCCATAGCAGAGGTGACTCTTGGTCTTCCTTTCCTGGGGCGGTCCTCATGTGAGCCAGTTTCTTTGTAGCGCTTGATGGTTTTTGCGACTGCACTTGGGGACACTTTCAAAGTTTTCCCAATTTTTTCGGACTGACTGACCTTAATTTCTTAAAGTAATGATGGCCACTCGTTTTTCTTTACTTAGCTGCTTTTTTCTTGCCATAATACAAATTCTAACAGTCTATTCAGTAGGACTATCAGCTGTGTATACATCTAACTTCTGCCCAACACAACTCATGGTCCCAACCCCATTTATAAGGCAAGAAATCCCACTTATTAAACCTGACAGGGCACACCTGTGAAGTGAAAACCATTTCAGGTGACTACCTCTTGAAGCTCATCAAGAGAATGCCAAGAGTGTGCAAAGCAGTAATCAACGCAAAAAGTGGCTACTTTGAAGAACCTAGAATATAAGGCATATTTTCAGTTGTTTCACACTTTTTTGTTAAGTATATAATTCCACATGTGTTAATTCATAGTTTCAAGGCCTTCAGTGTGAATCTACAATTTTCATAGTCATGAAAATACAGAAAACTCTTTGAATGAGAAGGTGTGTCCAAACTTTTGGTCTGTACTGTATATATATATATATATATATATATATATATATATATATATATGTCAGCTATGCAGCATTGTGCAGCCTTGTTGCTGACTGCCATGTGCTTCACCAGCACCTCACCGGCTGGCTGGAGATTTTTAAATCTCTCCACTCCACTTTTATTTTCTCTTCACTTATTACTTCTCTTATTTTATGTATATTCAAGCAGCAGGCCATCATTACCTCCAAAACTTACTGGCACTACTGATGGCAGTCATGTGTGTGGTTTTCTCAGATGCTCTCTCTGCAGTCTGCTCCCCCAACAAGTCTCCCTATGGCTGGCACTGGCAGCGCGCGGGTCAGTTGTTTGTCATGTGACCCGCCACTGATGTCACAAGGGGGCGGAGATAACAGGCCGGGAGGCGGGTGCAACCTGGCTGTAAGCAAGCAGCATCCTGCATCTGCCCCCCCCCCTCCCCGGCCCAGTCCGCCCCTGCTGGCCATAAATTTCACGGACGGTGTTTTTTTCTGCCGGACGCTACGGATGGCAGACAAAAACAACGTGTTTTTGCAGACTGTCCATAAATCTACGGACGCTTGGCAACCCTGTCCACTAATCAAGAGAATGAGGACACTATAGCTCTTGGGGACCCCTGAAAAAATTGGAGCTGCAGGTCAGGCATGCGCACGTCCCCTCCAGCCGTTCTAATTCTCAAATTCTGGAGATGAATGGAATAGCAGTGCGCATGCTAGCCCTGCATTTTGGGGGGCCCCAAGGAATATAGGGTCCCCATTCTTGTGATCATTGGGGTTCCCAGAGGTACTACCCCCACTAATCTAATAGTGGATAGGGGATAACTTGCCATTGGAATACTTTTTTTAAAAATTATATAAATATATCTAAATTACAGCAACGAAGACTGCTGAAAAACTGACTTCAAAAATTCTTCTCATGATAAATTCTCCTCACAGTATACAGTGCCATATTCTACACTTTTTTCATGGGAAGTATACAAAAGGAGCATGTCCAGGAGTATGGGAGTATGCGCCAAAACCTACTTACTAGTATTGAGTGAATTTTTGAAAAATTCGATTCGGCTGCTTTGCCAAAATTTGCAAAAAAAATTTGCTTTGTTATGCATTACTTCGTCACGATGTGCATTTCTTTGAAAGTAGCTGGTGCAATTATGGGTAATGGCGATCGTGACGCATATTCCCCCCTGTTCATTGAACCCCTAAGATGCTACTTTTATCGGTGATCGCTGCATCTGAGAATAATAGTGAGGGCTTTCAGGGGTTAATCCATTAAAAAAATAAGAATAATACTCACCTTATCCATTTGAGCATGAAGAGCCGGCTATCTTGATTGAAGATCCCGCACATTTTACGCGGTGCGTGATGACGTCATGCATCACCTCGCACGAGATGTTGCAAAGGATCTTCAATCAAGATATCTGAGGCATCCTCTTTGGGCTCAAATAGATGAGCCCATTTTAGGGAAAATTGATTCGTTACTACGAAGCACGAAGAAATTTGGCTTCACGGAAAATCGAATTTTCCCTTCACATTGTAAACAGAACCATAGCTTTTAATGGGTTATTAGCTAGCCTTGGCTCCCTTTGTAAAGGAGATACACCAAGTGGGCTCACAATACAATCAAAACATTTCTTACGGTCTATATAGGATGAAGTATCCAACACATAATTGCTTAGCAATGCATCTTAGGATCTGATCTTAGGAAGGGGGGGCTGCTTAGTGGTAGCAAAATGCACTGAAAACCTTCAATTTGATAGGGTCTCTATTTCAGGCACAGATGGTGGGTCTAAAATTGTGGACCTGTTTTAGGCATAGAAAAGGTCTAAATGCAAGACCGCTTTAGAACTGGTGCGGGATGCGCTGAAGTTATGGAGAGGCCTGCAGCTCTTCATAACTTTGGTGGATCCTCTGCCAACTATGGTGCTTTATTAAGACCAGCATATAAAATGCCTGTCTTAATAAAGGTGCCCCATAGTACTTATCCAATGACAAGTCTATTTATAGAGAGTCCGCCATGGAGGTACGAGCTGACAAAATGATGGAGCTTTTACTTTTGTAATGCTGGAGCTGACGGACCAGCTAAAAATGTTACCTTGTGTCCAGATCCTATTGCCATATATACAAATAATGCCACCAACGCAAAAGTGCTATCATCATTTCATTTTGTCGGGGACCCTGGACCTTACTGATAATATCTCTATGATCCGACAGTGATAGCATTGTTATAGATGATGTACATGAACATTACACTTTGTACAAAATCTTTGTCACAGTATTGTAGAAAATCATTGACCTCACCGGAATCAAACAATCTACCTGAAATGTATTTCTGTATCAAGCTTTATTTCTTTCTTTACATTGCACCTACCAGTAAAGGGTTTTAGGTTCCTCTCACTAATAAGCTGTTGTACCATTTGGAAAATGTTGCTAAGGGGTGTGTTAACTTGGGTCTTACATATTACTTCAGTCAGAGCTGAACTACAGTATGTCCTGCTGATGTCTCCAGAGACTGTCTGGCAAGACGCCAGGCCTGCAGGTCTGTTATTTTTGGAACACACGTGATACATGCTCCACAAATCTGATTTTATAAGAATAAACCAGGTTGGTTCTACAAATTATTTGAAATGTTGCAGTGTACATATCATGATGCAGATACCATTACACAAACCGTTTCCTTCTATTAGAATAATAATTAGTAAATGTCAAGCTAGAACTATAAAAAAAAACCTGATATATCATATGTACAGACCCTCTGAAAATATAAATGTATGCACCATCGTCTTCAACTTAGTTTTTATTTTTCACTAGGCATAAAAGCAACAAGAAGACATTTCAGCAGCAAAAAGTCTTTTTAATGTTGAAACCAACTTGATAAAGGCCTTAAAGGAAATGTGTCATAAGAAAATAAACTATTGTTTAAAAAATATTTTTATGTTAAACATATTTTTAAATAAAGTTTGACTATGTTCTTTTTATTATTGTTCATTTTCCATGTCAATATCTATATTAAAATAAAACCCATAAAATCCTGCAGTTTTCACACTGGCCTCAGCCTAATAATAGGCGTCATTTCTTGGTCTGTGTGGATCACTTTACTGCATTTATCTGCTTATCATTATAGGCAGGATTAGAATGACAGATATCACCTATGTATAGATAACACAGGATCCACCATTTACAATAAGTGATCTCACAGCTTATCTACTCCTTCCTGATCTTTGTGCAGGTCATAGAACATGGCTAAAAAACTCTCCCATAGAGGTCAAATGAATCAGCTCCCATCCATTATGTCTATGGTCCATGTGGCTACTGTAAACTATAGAACAGCTCAGGCGAGATGGCATCCCCATAATCATGTTCAGGATACAGATTAGAAAAAAAGTGATACATTTTGATATCTGGTTTTAACTGGCAAAAAAAAAAAAATTGGAGACACGTTCCATTTAAGGTACTAAAGGTGCAGTATCATCATCATAAATGTACTGTATAGTGCTGTGCTACCCCCTACAGTAGGATGGCTATGTTTGACAACATATCATATGTAAATGTTACAGTAGTCGGAATGCAGTGAGGCAAAATTTCTGCGTCCTTAAAGGGTCACTGAAGTTTCACAAAAATTTTTGATGTCTCATAGCGACATATGAAAGGTTTTAATCTGTATGGGTCTGAATGCTGAGGCCCTCACCGATCACTAGAGTGAGGAGAGAGAAGTGTTTATATAGTGCTCTCTCTCCTAGCTCCAGGACAGGAAGCAAGACAGACCCAACAGTGCGCTATGTGAGCACGTCTCACACCTCAATCTAGAGATCAGTGGGCGTCTCAACATTCAGACCATCATCAATCAAAACCTTAGACAGTAATGATGCCCCGTAGGGCACCTTGGAAGTAATGATGCCCTTTAGCATCCGTCGGACAGTAATGATACCCTCTAAGTGCCCCCTACAGTAAGATGCTTCATAAGTGCCGAACTCACACCCACTTTATTGTCTCCACGCAGTATGAGGACCCTCTTAAGTGCTCCACCCTCTAAGCGTAGCCCACACAGTATGATATCCCCCACACAGTGGCCAGTGCCCCCCCACAAAATGGTGTTACCTTAAGTGCCCCCTATATAGAGTGATGCCCTCTAAGTGTCCTCCACATAGTATGATGTCTCCTTAAGTGGCCCCCCACACAGAGTGATGCTCCTTTAAGTGCCCCTCACAGATTCCAGTTTGGTACCCCTGTTCTAAAGCTTCACAAGAACATAAGTACAAAAGGTTTATTACATCATGTATCAGCCACAGAATCCGGTATCAGCCACATACTAGTAAATGGCAAGTTGGGGGCTCCAATACAGATTTTGCACTGGGGGCTAAGAGCTTCAGCTTATGCCACTGAAGCTGCAATTTAATGGAAGAACTGGATTGTGGCGGCTATCAGCAGACAATGTTATTTCAAGCACAGGAAAAATTGAAGGAAAACAGAGACGTGGTCATTTTTTTGGGTTCATAACTAGAGATGAGCGAATTTCATATTTAGAAATTAGTTTCCGCTTTGTTTAATGGTAAAAGCAGAATCGCGTTATGGATTCCGTTACCACGGACCATAACGCAATTCTATGCCTTTAGAGGCATTCCGTTATTCATTCCTTCATAATAGAAGTTTATGGCCTGCATAACCGATCCGTCCGATCTCTGTTATGCAGGACCATAATGCAATTCTATAACGGAATGCATAGTGGAATGCCTTTAGAGGCAGGAGAGGACTCCCCTGCATAATGGAGAACGAACGGATGGGTTATGCAGGCCATAGACTTCTATTATGAAGGAATGAATAACGGAATGTCTCTAAAGACATTCCGTCATAGAATTGCGTTATGGTCGGTGGTAATGGAATCCATAACGCAATTCTGCTTTTACCACTAAAAGAAGTGGAAACGAATTTCTAAATATGGTCATAACATGCACCAATCAACAATTAAAAAAGTTGATTGGTGCTAAATTAAAGAGTTTTTACACAGGTCAAAGGAAGCTGTATAGGGGACAAACGATCATTACTATGATCATTCACGACCAAACATATTACGTTACATTGGCAGTCATGGGTCTGCAAAAGATGTGGATGCAGCATGGACCGTATTTTTATTTTGTGGGCCACAAATCATGAATATGCAAAATACGCATGCGGTCTGTGTTGCATCTGCATCTTTTGGATATAGTCGTGTACCTGGGGCCTAAAATCAGACAATATACTGACAGATTGCCTGTTTTTTTTTGTGGCCAAAAATTGTTAGCGATAAAGCAAAGTTCCAGTCTGGGGTCTTGAACTTTATATGCTGATAGATAACCTACGTATATATAACTTTATTATATACCTAAATAAAATAAGATGGAAAACCTCTTAGGCTGCACTCACAGTTTCGTTCACTATTCCGGGAGGCTATTCTGTTAGTCTTTTCTGGCTTAAATGGCGGCTGTTAGCCAGACAAGAACCGCTGCAGTATTTGTCTACCTGAAAAATGTCATTTATGCTAGAAAATGGCTGAATTATCAACGGATCTCATCATAGTCAGGGTCGTAGCTATAGGGGAAGTCGCTGCTTTGAGGCCAGAACTCGGGAGGAGCCCACCCAGAAGGAGGACTGAAAGATTTTATTGTCAGGGCCCCCTCAATAGTATTACCAAAGGACAGAAACACTATAGGAAACGGATGGAGCGGCTGCTGTGTCTCATCTGAGGGCATGATCTTGACTAGCCACAGAAGTGGAAGTTGCACTGGAGGAGGGGGTTGTGAAGAACTTGCTACGGTGGGCCCCATTAAAAAATTTCCTGTGGGGCCCAGTCATTTATAGCTACGTCACTGATTATAGTCAATGATTATTCGCTGGTACACAGTCGTGTCTGGCAATGCTGGAAACGGTGAACTCTGGTGAGCTTACCAACACAACTATGAACGCAGCCTTAGCGATTGTTTATTTCACTGTTAATTTACATTTTCAACAATTTTAAATTATTTGTATTCTATATATACAATATTATGCTGCGGCTTAGTGGTGTGTGTACAGATTTATGTAATACTGATGTATAGAGCAGGCCTGCAGTGTCTTGACTCATGTTCTTGAGAAGACTGGATTCATTTGGTGACAGTCAGTAAATAGTTAATGATTTCCAGTAACTTTATTCCACCCTCTTCACAGTAGGAACAAATCTAGAGACAGCAGTGTCATTGATTCCTGTATTATCTGCAGCATGTTTCAGTAGAGTACTATGATAGATTTCTACACTGTCTGGCTTGGTTCACCCCAAATGGCCCTAGACAGACGACAAAGCCCCGTGCCCATCATTTTTGCATCGTATTTATTTTTTCCTTATAATTTAACAATACAAAACTGAAACAAATAAAATTGCAAATGTATGGCTTGCCTTACAGAGTACATTTAGACAAGGTGTGTGGGAGGAAGAACAGAATCACAGCTGCTACTGCAACTCTAAAATAATAAGCCATGGTATGGTCTATAAATGGAAATCGATTTACAATTGAACTGATAATCTGTCCCAGACTTTTGTAATAATGCGCCGTATTTCAGAAAGGCAATACCATATGTTCCTTTATGCAAGTGACTTCATAGGAAAAGTTGTTCATATTCTTCACTATGGGGGACTGATTACATTGTCATTGCCGCGTACTGGAAGAATGATGCAAATGTTCAGTGATTTCTTTGTATGAAGTACCGGACTTGTAGACCTGATTTAAAGTGACAGTCTCATGACACGTCGGAATGAAACTAAGTGGATGAAACATGCAGACAAAGCCTCCCTTATAGTTGTTAACGAGTTTCAGTGAATAATTTGCAGTTGTGGTGAGGTACGACACATACAGCAAATATATGTACATAATAATTGAGCTGCTAAGAGAGGATGTTAAGTCAGGTCTACCGAGAATTTTAAATGCTGTTTTTATCAAACTTAATGTGACCGTTAGAGTCAAGTGTTGAGAAATAAAGAGATACGTCTCAGCTTTCCAAATAATCGCACGTGTACTGTCTAGGTCTAGAGGGATGTCCTTGGGAGCAGCTGCTGCAATATCTTACTCTCCCCTGCAGCGGTAGTTATAGGTAATGTGCGTCAAATGGCCATTACAGTAGTAGGAAGGGGCTAGCTTAATAGTCTCTGAGGCCAAACTACTAATCATTTCTATATTCAGCAGCGGCACTACAACGCTTAAATGGAGCTTGTCACCACCGAGGTCTGCATGGCATTGTAGCTCTCCTAATGTTATTTTAAAATATACCTTTATCCAGAAGGAGGTGCAGTTCAGTGGATGAAGCCGCTAGCCACAGGAAAGCGCAGGCATAAATGCGATAGGCGCCTGTGTAAGCCATGATGATGTTGGGGCAGTTAGGAGGTGGACGGAAAGAGCAGGGCTCTGTTTCTAATGGCCGCTGCTGGGCACCTTTGGCCATAAGTACAGCCACTTGGGCTCTTTCGTCCTCACTTGCATATTTATGAAAACCTGTTTTTCGGGGCCAAAAGAAGAGGGATCAGAACATAAATGTATATTTGGATGTGGTGTGGGTCATGGAAATGGTTAAAAATGGATCGCTATGGTGACAAACTCCTGTTAATGGCCTAAACTTCACCTGAGTGGAGATTGGATCCAATGTCCTGTAGTGGGCTTTGCAGCAAATAGGATGAGAACCAAAGAGTTTAAGCCAGTCCATGTAGCCAGTACAATACATACAATGGTCTTTTCTGCGTCATCATAACTTGAAACTAGATTCAATATACAATGTTTCAGACTCAGGTCCAACCAATCACCACAGTCATTTCTCTGGTTAAACCCCTCTATTGGGTGTCCAGTAGCTCCTCTTTACAGTATGGCACAGTACTCGATCTCCTGTACTGCCCTCTATCTGCTAAGATGAGCTGTTCCTATGGGCACCATGCAAGGGTGGCTCTATTTTATTTTTCTGGTACCCTGTGTACGGGACCCTGTAGAAGCCCGTGCCATCATCATAGAAAGTGATTGACACCTTCCAGCATCTATTCCTGACTGTTATATGTAAGGACTTGTTTTATCTGTGTTGGTTATCTTCTTACTTTTCTTAAATCCTCATTTTCTGACATTTTGGGGCTTTGGAACCAAATACCAGTTTTCCATAGAGGTATGGACTCAAGTTACAATGGTTTCAACATACAGTACTCGTCCCAGGACCAAATAGTAACTATGTTATTATGTTACTATGTTACTATGTAACTTGAGGGACAATTCAGAGGCAACAAGAAGATTTCTACAGCATCACCATCCATTATGCCATTATTTTGTCATAATCTACTTGAGAAGATTTGGGCACTAAGTTATTGGGTGTTGGTTGTAGTTCTGTTCTATGAAATAGCAGGGGCATAAGGATTATGTCTTGCTCCATGTTAGAAGAATGTTGAAAATCAACAGTCTGCAAATTACCCGCTTCCCGACCGCCTCATGGTTGGGTATTTAACAATAGTGCATGCTTGTGAGTGCAACGGGCACCATAGCTACTAGATTTCTGCTGTTTTAAACAGCAGGCACCTGGGACTAATTTATGCGATTGATGATAATAGTGAATAAATTTAACCCCTCAGATGTTGTGGTCAAATCCGTGCAATCCCAATCATGCACCAGTTCCCCCTAGCAAGGACTGGGGGAGCCGGAGTGTGTGTGCGGCAGCCTCTGTATTCATCAATGATACAAGGCTGTCGCATTGTAGCTCCTAAGGAGAGCTCGCCTGTGGCAGGGTTCCAAAGGAACATAGTGTATTTCTTAGTGTATTTCTTTATTTTTTTTTACGGTGCTCACCTGAGGGATTAGGTCATGTGATATTTTTATAGAGCAGGTCATTACGAATGTGGCAATACCTAATATGTATACTTTTTTTATTTATAATATCATTTTTGAAACAAATAAAAATCATGTTTTGGTGTCTCAATAGTCTGAGAGCCATAGTTTTTTTTATTCTTTGGCCGATTGTCTTAGGTAGGGTTTCATTTTTTGCGGGATGAGATGACGGTTTGATTGGCACTATCTTGGGGTGTGTAAGACTTTTTGATCGCTTTCTATCACACTTTTTGTGATGTAAGATGACAAAAAATGGCTTTTTTGGCACAGTTTCAATTTTTTTTACCATGTTTACCTGAGGGGTTAGATCATGTGGTATTTTTATAGAGCAGGACGTTACATATGCGGTGATACCTAATATGTCTACTGTTTTATTTATTTTTAACATTTAACACAATAAAAGCTTTTTTGAAACAAAAAAAATCATGTTTTAGTGTCTCAGTCTGAGAGCCATATTTTTTTTTATTTTTTGAACGATTGTCTTAGGTAGGGTATCATTTTTTTGTGGGATGAGGTGATGATTAGATTGGTACTATTTTGGGGGGCATATGCTTTTTTGATCAGTTGGTGTTGCACTTTTAGTGATGTAAGGTGACAAAAAATGGCACAGGTTTTTTGGCACAGGTTTTTTTTTTTTTTTTACCGTATTCACCTGAAGGGTTAGGTCATGTGGTATTTTTATAGAGCAGGTCGTTACGGACGTGGCGATACCTAATATGTCTACTTTTTTAATTTTTTTTACATTTAACACAATAAAAGCATTTTTGAAACAAAAAAAAAATCATAGTCTGAGAGCCATAGTTTTTTTTTATTTTTTTGAACGATTGTCTTAGGTAGGGGATCATTTTTTGTGGGATGAGGTGACGATTAGATTGGTACCATTTTGGGGGGGCATATGCCTTTTTGATCGCACTTTTAGTGATGTAAGGTAACAAAAAAATGTTTTTTTAACACAGCACAATTTTTATTTTATTTTATTTTTACGGTGTTCATCTGAGGGGTTAGGTCATGTGATATTTTTATAAAGCCGGTCGTTAAGGGCGTGGCGATACCAAATATGTCTTTTTTTTTCTATTTTTTTTTTTACAATTTTATGTGTTTTATTTTGGGAAAGGGCGTTTTTTTATTTTTTTTCTTAAAACTTTATTTTTTTATTATGGAAAACACTGTTTTTTAACTTTTTAAAAACTTTTTATTATTGTTCCACTCTGGGGCTTCAACTTCTGGGGGTTTGAACCCCTCTGCAATGCATTACAGTACAGTGAAGTTTGGTGAGTGGGCATAATCACGCATTTGCAAATATGTGTAACTAAGGACTTCCTTTTTTATCTTTAGTCGGCATAGCGCCACATATATCCAGATTTACTTTTATTCTCATTGCTGATTACATGTTGTGCAACCATATTATTATTATGTCTATAGTCCTGCTCTATGGATATGCACTTAAGAAAAAATATTTATATATATATATCGTTGGTCCGAATTTTTTATTTCTATTATTATATACGGAGCCTCGCATGCTCCTTTTGGACCTGACGACGCCCATTCACCCAGGACTTTCTGGTAGGATATCTATTTAGCTGGTCTCACACGCCCAGATAATGGAGGCTTGGATTTAGTCTGAACAGAGGCATAGATGAGTGTAGGGACCCACTCCACAGGAAGTTACCGTGAAGTTTGGTGAGTGGGCATAATCACGCATTTGCAAATATGTGTAACTAAGGACTTCCTTTTTTATCTTTAGTCGGCATAGCGCCACATATATCCAGATTTACTTTTATTCTCATTGCTGATTACATGTTGTGCAACCATATTATTATTATGTCTATAGTCCTGCTCTATGGATATGCACTTAAGAAAAAATATTTTTATATATATATATCGTTGGTCCGAATTTTTTATTTCTATTATTATATACGGAGCCTCGCATGCTCCTTTTGGACCTGACGACGCCCATTCACCCAGGACTTTCTGGTAGGATATCTATTTAGCTGGTCTCACACGCCCAGATAATGGAGGCTTGGATTTAGTCTGAACAGAGGCATAGATGAGTGTAGGGACCCACTCCACAGGAAGTTACCGTGAAGTTTGGTGAGTGGGCATAATCACGCATTTGCAAATATGTGTAACTAAGGACTTCCTTTTTTATCTTTAGTCGGCATAGCGCCACATATATCCAGATTTACTTTTATTCTCATTGCTGATTACATGTTGTGCAACCATATTATTATTATGTCTATAGTCCTGCTCTATGGATATGCACTTAAGAAAAAATATTTATATATATATATCGTTGGTCCGAATTTTTTATTTCTATTATTATATACGGAGCCTCGCATGCTCCTTTTGGACCTGACGACGCCCATTCACCCAGGACTTTCTGGTAGGATATCTATTTAGCTGGTCTCACACGCCCAGATAATGGAGGCTTGGATTTAGTCTGAACAGAGGCATAGATGAGTGTAGGGACCCACTCCACAGGAAGTTACCGTGAAGTTTGGTGAGTGGGCATAATCACGCATTTGCAAATATGTGTAACTAAGGACTTCCTTTTTTATCTTTAGTCGGCATAGCGCCACATATATCCAGATTTACTTTTATTCTCATTGCTGATTACATGTTGTGCAACCATATTATTATTATAAGTACATTGTGTATTGTAATACATTGACTGTCAGCTTCTATTCTGACAGCCTGACTGTGAGACCCAGCCTAAGGCTTCATTCACATGCAGACCTCACATGCCAACCTTCCTTTCAAATTTTTCTGGACAACTGAACCAAAATTTACGGACATAATAAACCACACCCCTTTTTTAGAGAACACGCCCCCCCCTCCACGCCCCAGAATAAAGAGGATTGATCAGTATTTGAAAATAAAATATGGCATATGGAAAATAAATCAACAATTTTCAGCTGTTACATCCCTGCCATTGAGTGCTTTGTTTATATGGCTGCAGTGATGATGCCTGTGACACTGGACTTTCTGGCATCATTGCTGCTGCCATGTAAACAAAGACTGACAGGCATGTAATGGGCAAGTGTGCACATCTGTCACAATGTTGGTCATGTGCACACTGATGTACAGGTGTGTGGCATGTGACCACTGCAGCCAGTCCTCAGCATTAGATACTGATTGGCTTCAGCAGTAACACACCATATACCGGAAAGTTCTTGCTGAAGAAATAGGTGGCACATATTTGGATGGACATTACATTCGCCATTACCAAACATACAAGATGATACAGCGCACATACCTCTTAAATCCAGTTACATCTCCCTGATGTAGACGTTCTCTTTTCTCATCTTCTCTATTTGTCCCACACTGCCATGACGAGTTCTTTCAGCCCCATCTTCTCTCTGCAGAGTTTGCCACTAAGACACCTTAGATTACCCACTTTTCTGTTATCCTGCTGCTACCTAAAATACTGTTCCCACTGTGCTCCCCAATGTCCCCAAATACTATACTGTAGATATAACAGTGCCATATAGGTAGGACCCCATCTAGTTACATTGCTCCCCAAAGTCCCACTGATAGTAATAATTCTCTCCCAGAGTGCCCTCATTAGTAATAGTGCCCCAATAGTGATAATGCTCCACGAGTAGCCCTTTTAGCAGTAGTGCCCTCCATATTGTACTAATAATAGTAACACCCCTCAATAGTACCCCTGGTAGTAGTAATAATTCCCCATAATAGAAATCATTTTTCCCATAGTGCCTCCAGTAGTGCTACCAGAAATAATAAGGACCCGCTGTAATGGTCAAAGTAATTATAATACCTCTTATTAGTGCCCCCAGGAGCTTAAATGGTTCCCTCTAGTGCCTCCAGTAGTTTAGGTAGCCTCCTATAGTACCCACAGTAGTTTAGTTAGCTCCATGTAGTGCCCCAGTAGTTTAGATATCCCCCTGTAGATCAGATAATCCTTGTAGTGGCACAGTAGTTTAGACAGCCCCAACTGGTCCAGATGGCATAATACCCCCTCCACCCCCTGTATTCTAAGGGAAATAAGTAACATATCTCTCAGCTTTCCATGCACAGTGCCATATATTGTATAGTGGCTGTGCTTGGTATTGTAGGTCAGGCCAATTTATTTGAAAGGGACTGAGGTGCACATAGGCCATGTGACTGATAAATGTGACATCACTGTCCTAGTAAGAGGCCGCAGTGCTCGCTGGTGCACCATAGACTCTTCAAGCAGCTAATCAACCAGGAGTGAGACTCCCACTAATAATATATTGACAACCTGTCCCAAGGACAGGCCATGATTTTTTTACTCCCGGAAAACCCCTTTTAAATCTGTGAATTGTTAACTCTTCATACTTTCCTTGAATAACCGATGTTCTTGATGTAAAAGCTCTCAGAAGTCCTTGCCATGTAATCTAGAGAAGAGTATTCTTCACTTTGCTCAGGACCATTATCCCCCAAGCCCAGAAGACTTGGCAGGAAGTTTGCGTGAATCTTAATGTATTGTCACAAGATAGCAGGAATGATAGTAACTGATTTATGTATCACCTCAACGGAACACAACAGGATACAGATCTGGTGTACAGCATCTAATGGATTAGCCTATTGATACACCAGTCATTTCAAGGAAAGATCAATAATATTTTTCTATATATATCTGATATTGACTTATGTTTATATCAACCTTAGGAACAAAAAAAAAAACAATGTGAGCTTGTCGCCAAAAGACGTTTTAAGCAAGGTATTAGGTAAATGTTCTCCTTTTCATTTGAATATGTGTAGTATTAGCCCTAGAACAGAAATATGTGGTGTTTTTTTTCAGATGGCAGATGAACCCAGATGTTTTCAGGTTTCCTTCGGATGAATTCACTAAAACGGTGTGTAGCGCCATTTTAAAATTAGTACACATGTCAGCAGGAAAAAAGCACTAAGGAGAGAGAAGAAGGGTTCTCACATGACCCTAAGAGGAAGGTGGGGGGGGGGCTTGCCCTGATTAGCTCCCAGACTGACAAACATCCTGGATTAGCCAACAATTGCTGCAGCAGGCAGGGAGGTCTTCTAGCAGAACGAGCAGAACGTAATTCTCTGCTGGACTGTGAATGAGGGTGGTTGGGTGTTACAGTGTCTGCCAGGAAAACGATCTTAGGGAGTCAGAGACAGAGTCAGATATCAATCAGGGAAAGTCAGAAATCAATCGAGCTTATTGCCAGGGATAGTGAAGGGAAAGGCTAGAATTCCAAAGAAAAATTGTGTTGTGTAGAATATGGACAAGCAGGGCCAACAAGCAAGGCAGCTGACAGACAGGGAGAGAGAAGACAGGAACTGTGGCTGTGTATACTATCATAAGTGCAGATACTGCACTGCAGACCTCAAAAGCAGCTACCTGCCCCCATTTTCACAGAAATCCTTTTTTTGTGAGATTTAATTTAACCAGCATATGTAAGTGATTACTGCAGTAGTACCCAAGGTGTAGCAGCAATCTACCTGTATGTATTAACGTGAAGTTGATCATCAAGCCTAAATCGTTCATTTCCATTTATTCAGTTTCCCCATGGTTGCAATTTACTGATTTTTTTAGGGGGTTCAGTTTAATTAAGCTGCATATATGCATGATTACTGCAGCAATACACAAGCTATAGCAGTAATCTAACTGTATGTATAACGAGAAATTGAGTGTCAAGCCTCAATCATCCATTTACGTTTATTCGGTGGGATTGTTAAATTTAATTAAACTAGCCTATATATGTGATTACTACACTACAGTGTAGGCCAGCAATCTACTTGTGAGTGACAATGAGAAATTGAACATCAAGCTTCAATTGTCCGTTTCCATTTATTCAGTTTCCACACACGGTTGCAATTAATATATTTTTTGTGTGGGGGTTGAATTTAATAAAGCTACATATATACGTCATTACTGCATCAATACCCAATGTGTGGCAGCAATCTACCTGTGTGTATTAACAAGAAATTGAGCATCAAGCCTCAATTGTCCGATTATGTTTATTCAGTTTCCACCTGGTTGCAATTTTACTTTTTTGGGACTTGTTGAATTTAATTAAATTAACATATAGGTGATCAGTATACCAGTAGACAGGCTAGGGTAACAACTTTCCTGGGAGTGTTAAGGATCCGGCCTAAATTTTTCCTTTTATGTACATTCAATTTGCACATGTCTAGAAAGTAGAGATGAGCGAATCATCCAAAATTAGCTTCGCCGAATATTCGTCAAAGTTTTCACAAGATTCGAACGAATACGAATCTATTCGACGAAGCTGCGTACAAATTATACGTTATTATGTGGTACGTACACTTGTTAAAGGTACGCAACTTATGTGAACACGTACGCATGAGCATACAAAAGTGCGTACAAATCCTTAGCGTACTATTGTTTTTTTCCAGTTCTGAGGGGGGCATATCTTCACTTTCCCGCTCTTGCGGGGACAGAATGTTATTTTCCTGTCATACGCAGAATGCGTAAATTTACTTACGTTTCAAAGAAATCTTACGTATAGTTAGTGGTCAAATTTTTGCGTACATTTACGAACAATACGAAGCGAATCCAACAAAATTCTGATTCGCTTCGGAGAAGAAAATTTCCAAGATTCGATACGAATCTACGAAGCGGCGAATAGATTCGCTCATCTCTACTAGAAAGGAATAATATACCATATTTTTCGCTTTATAAGACGCACTTTTTCCCCCCCAAAAGTAGGGGGAAAATTGCCGTGCGTCTTATAAAGCGAATACTAGTGAATGCTTCCATTATGGAAGCGCTCGCTAGTATGTATTAGGTGCCGGGAGTGGGGAAGCATACTTACCCTCCTGTGCCATGGCTCCGCTCCTGGTTCTGCGCTCCTCTGTCTTCTCCAGCGGCGCTGCACTGTCCTGACCCCGTACACGCAGTCAGGTGACAGTGCAGCGCCAACAGAAGAAGAAGGAGAGCGATGGACCCGGAGCGGAGCCGCGGCGCAGGAGAGGTAAGAGAGGTTTATTATTTTATTCTTATGGGGCTGATCTGAGGTCTGATGGGGGCAGATTGGGCTCATATGGGGACTGATCTGAGGTCTGATGGGGGCACAGTGGGCTGATATGGGGGCACACTGGGTTCATATGGGGGCTGATTTGAGGTCTGATGGGGGCAGAGTGGGCTGATATGAGGGCTGATGGGCTGATCTGAGGTCTGATGGGGGCAGAGTGGGGTGATATGGGGGCACAGTGGGCTGATCTGAGGTCTGATGGAGGCAGAGGGGGCTGATATGGGGGCACAGTGGGCTCATATGGGGGCTGATCTGAGGTCCGATTGGGGTAGAGTGGGCTGATATGAGGGCTGATGGGCTGATCTGAGGTCTGATGGGGCTGAGTGGGCTGATCTGAGGTCTGATGGGGGCTGGGTGGGCTGATTTAAGGTCTCATGGGGGCTGAGTGGGCTAATATGGGGGCTGATTCGGCTGATTTGAGGTCTGGGGGTCTGACGTGGAGGGCTGATATGGGGGTCTGATGTGATGTCCTGAAATTTATGGGGGGTCTGATGCTCATGTGCACACTGATGTACAGGTGTGTGGCATGTGATGAAATTAAGCATGAGACCTGGCCCTTAATCATCTATTCATTGATTTCTTCACACAGTTGCAATTAATTTTTTTTTTTGAGGGGGGGAGAGATGTTTCAATTTAATTAAGCAGCATATATACATGTTTACTACACCAGTACACATGGTAGTGCACAATATCTGAGAAACCCAAAAATGTCCAGGCTACGGAAGGGTTACAAACGAAAAACCCAGAACCAAAATGTGCGTAATAGCAGCATCAACTATCCGGACACAAGTAGTAGTAGTGGTAGGCTGCAGTTGTCCCTGCTGGCTTCAGAAAGGCACAACGTTATATTTGAGGAGAAAGAGGATGAGAATATAGATTGGATGGCTCACTTCTCCTCTCAGTCACAGCAGGATGACATGGAGGTGACTTCAGAGTCTGACACCATGCCATGGAGCCAGGGGTCACAGCATTCCTTCTGCTCCTCCTCCTTGCAGCTATAACTATAACCTGTAATATTATTACACTCCAGAAATGCATCCAGGCCCCTCTTGAACTCTTTTAGTGAATTTACCATCACCACCTCCTTAGGCAGTTCCATAGTCTCACTGCTCTTACTGTAAAGAATCCTCCTGTAGAAACCTTCTTTCCTCTAGACACAGAGGATGTCCCCTCGTCACAGTCCGGGGAATAAGTAGATAATGGTAGATAGTGGGTGAAATCTCTGTACTAACCCCTGATATATTTATACATGGGTATTAGATCAGTCATCTTCTTTCTAAATTGAATAACCCTCATTTTGATCATCTTTCTTTGTACTGTAGTCCACCCATTCCAGTTATTACTTTAGTTGCCCTCCTCTGAACTCTCTCCAGTTCTGCTATGTCTGTCTTGTTCACAGGAGCCAGAACTGTACACAATATTCCATGTATGGTCTGACTAGTGATTTGTAAAGTGTCAGGACTATGTTCTCATCACATGCATCTATGCCCCTTTTGATGCAACCCATTATCTACAGTTTAGTTTGCTGTCCACTAAAATTCCTAAGTCATTTTCCATGTCAGTGTTACCCAGTGTTTGACCATTTAGTATGTACGGGTAGCTTGCATTATTCCTTCCCATGTGCATAACTTTACATTTGTCAGTGTTAAATCTCATCTGCCACTTCTCTGTCCAAGCCTCCAAACTAGCCAGATCCCTCTGTAGCAGAATACTGTTCTCTATAATGTTAATTACTTTACACAGTTTAGTGTCATCTGAAAAAAAATTATATTTTACTGTGAAGCCCCTCTACAAGATCTGCTTTGGGATCTGATGATGCCACTGATGCTGTGAGTGGGTTAGGACCAAAACATGCCAGAGCTAAGCCCACCTCAGCTGCCTCTACTTCTGCTGTGCGAGTACCTCCCATCTAAAATTTTTTCCCCATGTTGCTGGAAGACAAAACCATTTCCTTGTGCAAGCTGCGCAGGAGCAGTGGGCAGGTAAACACAAATGTAAACACCACAGCTCTACTGAACCACGTTAAGTGGCATTACCCCATCCCATGGGCAAACAGAGATGGCAGCCAGCAACCACAGCAGGAGTTCCCTCCTTTTCCTGGTCCCCTTGCATCAGTCAGGCCACATCCACGAGCAGTACGGAGTCTGTCTTTCACATCATCATCATCTCTTTCCGCCTCACCTGCTCAGACTCCTTCTCTGATCCATCATCAGCCATCGATAATGGAATGTGTAGCCAGGAAACAACTGTACGTGCCCAATACGTGCACAAGCTTAATTCCTACCTGCCTGGCGAAATTGCTGGCAGTGCAGTTGCTGCCATACCATTTAGTTGAGTCTACTGCCTTTAGGGAGCTAATGGTGTGCGCTCAGCCTCACTGGAAGATTCCTAGCCGGAATTATTTACATACAAAAGCCATCCCCATCTTGTACTCTCATGTCGTGATGCGCGCTGTGCGGCAAGGTTCAAACCAAGGTGGACACCTGGAGCAGCTCTTATGGGCAGGGAAAGTACATGGCCCACTGGGCTTTTTTCTTCTGGCAGTGGCAAAGAGGCCAGGTCCCTTTGACCCCCATGATTGTGTCAGCCTGGCTCCTATTCCATGGACATATTCCTGTCCCTAGCAGCAGCTGGGCACAAGGTCACTCGCACTACCCCTCCTTCCTATTACATGTGTCAGGTAAAGCCTTGCCGCGCTGATCGGCCTGAGAGAGAGTAGCCACATTGATGAGCTGTTGCTCAAGTATATCAAACAGCAAACATCCTTATGGATGTCATCTCACCGAATCCAACTGGGCAATGTCATCAGCGACAATGCGCTACACATCATGGCCGCCTTGAACCTGGGCGAAATAACACGTTCCCTGCATGCAAACTAGTAGTGCAGCTCATTCTAAATAAGTAGACTAGCTTGTGCAAGGTGCTGGCAAAGTCAAGGAGACTATTCAAGCACTTAAGCCACTCTTACGTGGTGAGGAACACTCTCCTGGACCTGTACCAGCAACGTTCTGCCGCTACATGCCCTATTCCGCGATGTGCCAAATCACCAGAATTCATACAGAATTCGTCTGTATGAGCAGCGGAAAGCCGCAAATGATTTTATCATGCAACAGACAGGCTTGGCAGCAGGGAGCATGTGTTGCCCCATGGTTAGGCAGTGGCAGCTCATCCGATACGCCTATTGGATGCTGAAGCCCTTCGAAGAGGCCACAAAGTTTGTCAGCAGGGACAACTGCAGCATGAATGACGTGATCCCTCTCATATTTATCTTAGAACAGACACTGACGCTGATGATGAAGATGAGTATGAGGAAAATAAGGATAAGGAGCTGCCATTGCAAGAGGAGGAGGAGTCGGAGGTGGAGGAGCAAGAGGAAGATGATGAGGAAGGCACCGACCAAGACAGCCAATCGTCTCAGTGGGGAGCGGAGCCTCGGGCACATTGGCAAAAATGGCGACCTGCATGCTTGCTTGCTTATGTGGTGACAGGCTTATTATTGACATCAATCCACAGCAGCAGTAGCAACAGCCATTTCAGCATCCTCAACATGACGGAGCAGCTTTTCCACATGCTGTGCCAGGCAGAGGCCAGTCAGCAAGCAAATAGCTCTTGCCTCAACGCCCAGGTTCAGGCCTACCTAAACTATGGCCAGTCTCTCTTGCATACCCTGTTCCCTGACTCCATGGATTTCTGGGCAGGCAGATTGGAACAGTGGCCCAAACTAGCACAGCACATTCTCTATCTTTTTTCTTGCCCAGCCTCCAGTGTCATTTCGGAGAGGGTTTTCAGCACCGCAGGGAGCATGGTGACACCCAAACGGACCAAGTTATCCTCTGCCAGTGTCCAAAACATCTCTTTTGTCAAAATGAATCTAGATTCGGGAGGATTTTTGCACTCCTACGGCTCATTCTCACCTTGCTGGTGGTGTCCCATCTTGCCACTATTGCTGTCTGTCTGCCTACCATCACGTTTTGTATGACTACTGCTGAGGCATCCGTCATGCCACTGCTGTCTGTCTGTTTATTTTGACTTTCCATCATGTCACTTTCCAACCATCATGTTCTGTACAACTGCTACTGCGGCCTGCATCATGCCACTAATGCCACTTTCCAACCACCACGTTCTGCCCCCATCATCCCACAGCCACCATCATGCCACTGCTGCAACCTGCCGACCATCATCTTCCGTAAGGCAGCTGCTGCAGCCTCCATCATGGTGCTGCTTTTCAGCCAGCTTGTACCATGTGGCTGCTGTTGCAGCCGCCGCTGCCTCAGCAGCTCCTGCTCCTCGCTGTTAATACCCTACTGCCACCACCATTAATGCGAAGCATCTGCTGCCACTATTACTACTACTGCTACTATTGCTACTACTGCTCATAGACAGCCTTGTATATTCCATGCTATACTGCCTCTACTGCAGACCACTATATCCATACCGTACCCTTTCCACATCCACAGTGAAATGCTGCTGCTCCCAATTAAGAGCGCTAATTTTTTTAGACTCGTTTTCAACAAACCACTTTTTCTTATGACAATCAACACTTGTGTGTTTCGGATGGGCAGGAGTTTCGGATGGAATGTTTATTTAACCATAACTATATTTCTCAGAGTTCCAGACCTTGGAGTGGGGAAAAAATTTATTAAAAATAAATGAAAAAAGATAGAAAGTTTTCCAAAAATTATGAATCCTAGGAGGCTAGAGGGGGTTATATACCAACTTTAGGTTCATTTACCTATAACTATATATGCCAGAGTTACTAAGACATCATTTACTATTGCAGTCATTGCGTCCCAGAATGAGGGAGGGGAAAACAATTCATCAAAAGTGGATTAACTTCAATTGGAGTAACTTCAGTTTGGCCTGAACCGATTTGGGTCCAAACCGAACTTTTTCAAAAATTTGGCAAACTGGATCCGAAACAAATCTTGACTGGTTTTCTCATCTCTAAACAGACCCAAATAAACTGAGCAGCTAACAAAAATCCATTAGTGGAGAGTGTCACAGAGAAAAAAAAATATTTTCTATACATTTTTTTCAAGTGAATTGAATGAGCAGAGTTAGCATGTAAGAAATATAAAAAAAATATATTCTGAAAAAAAATCTATCTTTCTATGTCTATCTAATAATGTCTATCTAATAATCATTATAAAATGGCAAGAACAAATTTACATTAGGGCTAATAACATAGCTTAACTCACATTTTCATACAATCTACAACACAAATCTATCTTATTTATTGCCAATTTTTCACTTGTAGTACATTGATATCTTTACAAATTTAAAATTCATAAGTTTAAAATTATTGATAAGTAGAGAAAAGAAAATATTTAGCCCATATGTGTCTTCCTTTTCTTAACAAAAACCACACCAAAATCCTGTCACTAAAAAACAACATGTCTTCTGGCTGAGTGTATGATGTTGATTTATGGCTACTTTTCTGTGCAAACTACAGTAATTTTGTGAAATGATAGGAGTATTGATTCCAGCGAGGGTCTCACTTTACAAAAGCTATCAAGCCAGAGGAACCAAATTGAGCTTTGAAGTGAATAATATATCCTCTCATATTATTAATACAGTATTATGTGCACTGTTCTCTTACAGTTACTGTAAAATCTGCATCTGTTCTCTTCTCTGACTTCTGTAATTGTTTTATAGATCACAGTAATGCTCGAGCAGCAATGCTTTGTCATGTCATGATATGAGAAAATGTAACTTCTCAGACAAAATGCAAAAAAAAAAACAATGATTGGATTTACTAAGGCAGATACAACAGGCAGATATTTCAAGGAAAACATAAAAAAGAAAATAATGAAAAAAAAAACAAAATATGGAAGCTGCTGGAGGGTATGTGGTTGCATCTTGAAAATTAAACTAAGGCTACTTTCACACCTCCAGTTTGAATTCCGGCAGGCTATAGAACAGCCTGACAGAATTCTCTGTATCCGGTCTGCTGCTACAGTTGTTGTCTAGCCGATTGTCTGCTTGTCTGCTGGAATAGTGATGCTGGAGTTTCACACCAGAAGGGTGAAAGTAGCCTAAGTTTCCATTTACACATATATTCCTGCTTGTGGTGCTACATAATACTACATACATGTGCCAAAGGGGAAGTGTATGGATGCTCAAGTGTGGACAGGAGATGAAGATCCTAAACAGAAGACATTCTGCTATTAAAACTGATTAATGGGTTAAACATACAGCACTATGAATACTTAAATATTACTTTATTATAAATACATTTCCAAATAACTTTCATTAGTTATAATGCCTTGTCTGGAGAGTAATCATTAGGGGAAATAAAATGGCTGATGTTCGATTAGTACACACAAAGCCTGTCCTACTCCCACAGGAGGATAAGTTACTTCACAACACTGAGGTAAAGAGTTCCTCAGCCTCCTCTCTGCTTGTCAGGGATTATCATCCTGAGTGTAGTTTAATATGATCTTCAGCTGGATATCTGTAGGAATGGAGTTCATGAGGAGACATGAAGTACAGAGAACGGACAGGACCGATTGTGGTAATCTGGGGCTGTGGTAATGTAGACTGCATACAAGAGCTGCTGCTCATTAGCCACCCTCCTCTCTGTACTTCACATCTCCTCATGAACTCCATTCCTACAGAGATTCAATTTATCATCTGTATTCAAGATCATTATCCCTGACAAGCAGATCAAAGAGGAGGATGAAGCATCTCTTTGGCTCAGTTCTCTGAAGTAACTTGTCCTGCTGTGTGATTAGGACAGGTTTTGTGTTTACTAATAGGACGGCAGCCATTTTACTTCTCCCAATGATTGCTCCCTAGACCAAACAAGCCACTATAGCTAATGAAAGGTATTTGGAAATATATCTATAATAAAGTAATATTTAAGTATTTTCATTTTTTAATTCCATGAGAACCCTTTTAAATAATAAAGTTGAGATATAATGGAAAATAAAGAACAAATAAAATACATGCGAGCACAGTTTAGTTTGTACTCAAAGTTAAGGTTACTATAGGTTTCTTCAGTGGGATGTAGTGTGGTGGGCATATCTGGATTCTGCCTTTTGTGTGCTTGTACAGAGCCAGAAACCTTTACACTTCTGGATAACGTTCCATGAGCCTATAAAGTCCTTTCAGACAACTGATCTAAATAGAGCTTCCACTCATACCTCTCCTTAACATTGGAATGCTTTTTTTTTCCTTTGCCTAATTCTGACTGGTACCTGATCCAGAGCTGGCTTTATTCTGACTGCTACCTGATTCTTTACTCTGACCGCTTTGTTCTATCCCCTCCTCTCTATATAGAGAGGATGACTACAGCCCATCTAGAAATGGCAATGAATGGCCTACTAACACCATGTGCATAAAAATATTGGACATGAATTTACTACATAAAAAGTGCACTGCTGCCTTGCAGTGGGACGCTGCACGTGCTATTTAAAGAAATAACTACAATGGGAAAACCAATTCACAGCTAGCACCATTTTATCATTGTATATACATCTTTATATAATATTATACAGTATAATAACATACTATGGTTATATAATTGTTTAATGTTAATCTAATACAGCATGACAATATAAAAAATTCTAAGTTATAAACTGTATTATAAAAATATGCTAGAATGTGTTGATAATGCATTTGAAAAATACACTGACGTGCTCTTCAGCAATCAATACTTAGCATTAGAGATGAGCGAGCACTAAAATGCTCGGGTGCTCGTTATTCGAGTCGAACTTTTCCCGATGCTCGGGTGCTCATTTCGAATAACGAACCCCATTGAAGTCAATGGGAGACTCGAGCATTTTTGCGGGGGACCAAGGCTCTGCCTAGGGAAGGCTGGGTGAAAACCTGGAAACCTCAGAAAATGATGGAAACACCACGGAAATGGACAGGAAACAGCAGGGGCAGCATGCATGGATGCCTCTGAGGCTGCCTAATCCCACCATTACCCCAAATTCTCAGGCAACAGCCTGGTGGTTACCCTCATGGCAATTGTGCTCACCCAGACCAAGAAAGGGGAGGCACATGGCCATCACATGTTAGGGAAGCACCCAACTAGGTGCAACGAAGG
The DNA here is from genome assembly GCA_900303285.1 of Rhinella marina. Lineage (NCBI taxonomy): Eukaryota > Metazoa > Chordata > Amphibia > Anura > Bufonidae > Rhinella > Rhinella marina. Next base: position 95,014 of record ONZH01021860.1, read on the forward strand.
TCCGTCACCGCCTGCAGGTGACACCACTACTCATGCTGGCACTGCAGCTAAAATCAAGTTTAGTATCTGTTCCTATCAGTTGCTGTGCCTGCTGGTGGTATAGTGGTGAGCATAGCTACTTCCCAAGCAGTTGATGTGGGTTTGATTCCCATCTATCGCAGGAGGCAATTCAGAATCAGTACAATATCTAATACATCCCCCTACCCGGCAATGTTGTTTGGAGAGAGGTCATGTAGGTGGGGGGGAAGGAGGTTTCGCTGGAAGAGCCAGAGGAGTGCCCCCTGGGCTAGCGTGTGTGGTGGTGACAACAGCCGGAATGCATTTGGAAATGCTCTAGCATCAGCCGGTGCAGTATTGATTCTTCTCAGTTTAATACCGTATACGTCCCCTATCTTGGGACCCTATATTTAATGGATTTTTCGAACACGGAAAAGGGAAAAAGAGCTTGCTCTGGCCAGGGGAGTGTTTGTCCCACTGCAGCTAAGGGGACGTGTTCATGCTCTGCCTATCACAGGTCAGGAGGCAGATAAAAGAAGAACAAAAACAAACATGAGTGCAACTTCTGATACGTCCCCTATCCGGCTAAATTGTTTGTAGAGTGGGCCTGTAGGTGGGGGGGGGGCAGGCTGGGGCAAGGAGCTTTTGCTGGAAGAGCCAGAGGAGTGCCCCCTGGGCTAGCGTGTGTGGTGGTGACAACAGCCAGAATGGATTTTTGAAAACTGTTGCATCAACCGGTACAGTCGTAAATTATGAACTTGATCAAGTGTAGCATGTGTTCTCCGTATTCTTCTCAGTTTAATACCGTATATGGCAGCTATCCGGAAAAATAGTTTGGAGAGAGAGAAAGATAGGAAAAAGACGTCAATTGTTTGGAGAGAAGGCCTGTAGGTGGGGGGCAGGCTGGGGGGAAGGAGGTTTCGCTGGAAGAGCCAGAGGAGTGCCCCCTGGGCTAGCATGTGTGGTGGTGACAACAGCCAGAATGGATTTTTGAAAACTGTTGCATCAACCGGTACAGTCGTAAATTATGAACTTGATCAAGTGTAGCATGTGTTCTCTGTATTCTTCTCAGTTTAATACAGTATATGGCAGCTATCCGGAAAAATAGTTTGGAGAGAGAGAAAGATAGGAAAAAGACGTCAATTGTTTGGAGAGAGGGCCTATAGGTGGACCTCCGGAAAAATTGTTTGGAGAGAGGGCCTGTAGGTGGACCTCCGGAACAATTGTTTGGAGAGAGAGAGGGCCTGTAGGTGGACCTCCGTTAAAATTGTTGGACAGAGGGCCTATAGGTGGACCTCTGGAAAAATTGTTTGAATAGAGGGCCTGTAGGGGGCCCTCCTGAAAAATTGTTTGAAGAGAGGGCCTGTAGGTGGACCTCTGGAAAAATTGTTTGAATAGAGGGCCTGTAGGGGGCCCTCCTGAAAAATTGTTTGAAGAGAGGGCCTGTAGGGGGCCCTCCTGAAAAATTGTTTGAAGAGAGGGCCTGTAGGTGGACCTCTTGAAAAATTGTTTGAATAGAGGGCCTGTAGGGGGCCCTCCTGAAAAATTGTTTGAAGAGAGGGCCTGTAGGGGGCCCTCCTGAAAAATTGTGCTAAAAGAGTGCCAGTTGGACCTCTAAAAAATGGCGTTTTTTGGGTCAGTGTTAGGCAAAGACGATATGGAGGAGGAGGAGTAGAGAAGAGGAGCAGAGAAGAGTAATCGGATACATAAGTTATTTAAATCTTTAGCTGCTTTCCCCTGGAGGAGATTTGAATTCCGGTGAAATCCAGGCTTTGTTCATTTTAATTAGCGTCAGCCTGTCAGTGCTGTCAGTTGACAGGCGTGTACGCTTATTGGTGATGACGCCACCAGCTGCACTGAATACCCGCTCTGACAGCACGCTAGCGGCAGGGCATGCCAGCACCTCCAAGGCGTACAGCGCCAGTTCAGGCCACGTGTCCAGCTTTGAAACCCAGTAGTTGTATGGAGCAGAGTGATCGCTATGGACGTTGGTATGGTCAGCTAGGTACTCCCTCACCATCTTTCTGTACAGCTCCCCCCTACTCTGCCGAGACTCGGGACAGGTGACAGTGTCTTGCTGGGGTGACATAAAAGTGGCAAAGGCCTTGTAGAGCGTTCCCCTGCCAGTGCTGGACAAGCTGCCTGCTCGCCTCCTCTCCCCCGCTACTTGGCCCACAGAACCATGCCCTCTGCCGCTAGCGGCGTCAGATGGGAAGAATTGTTTCAGCTTGTGCACCAGGGCCTGTTGATACCTATTCACTCTCATACTCCTTTCCTCTGCAGGGATGAGAGTGGAAAGGTTCTGCTTGTACCGTGGGTCCAGGAGAGTGAACACCCAGTAATCGGTGTTGGAAAAAATTCTTCTAATGCGAGGGTCACGGGATAGGCAGCCTAACATGAAGTCTGCCATGTGCGCCAGAGTCCCAACACGCAAGAATTCCCTCTCCTCACTGACCTGACTCTCCATTTCCTCCTCCTCCTCCTCCAAGTCCTCCTCTTCAGCCCATACACGCTCAAGAGTTAAGGACTGAGCACTGGTACCCTCTACTGTCTCGCCGACATTCTCCTCCTCTTCCTCCTCATCCTCATCCCCCTCCTCCGATAGGCGCTGAGAAACAGACCGGAGGGTGCTCTGGCTATCAAGCGACGTATCTTCCTCCACCGTCTCTTGTGACAAGCGCAAAGCATCCGACTTGATGCTGAGCAGTGAGTTTTTCAACAGGCAAAGCAGCGGGATGGTGAGGCTGATAATGGCGGCATCGCCGCTGACCATCTGTGTTGACTCCTCAAAGTTGCTCAACACCTGGCAGATATCAGACATCCACGTCCACTCCTCATTGTAGACTTGAGGAATCTAAGAGACCTGACTACCAGTTCTGGTGGAAGATGACATCAGGCAGTCTACAATAGCTCTGCACTGCTGGTAAACTCTGGATAACATGTTTAATGTGGAATTCCATCTCGTGGGCACGTCGCACAACAGTCGGTGAGCGGGCAGTTGTAGGCGGCGCTGTGCTGCCCTGAGAGTGGCAGCATCTGTGGTCGACTTGCGGAAATGCGCACAGATGCGGCGCACCTTGGTGAGCAAATCAGACAGATTGGGGTATGTCTTGAGGAACCGCTGAACTATTAGATTGAACACGTGGGCCAGGCATGGCACATGTGTCAGTCTGCCGAGTTGCAGAGCCGCCACCAGGTTACGCCCGTTGTCACACACAACCATGCCTGGCTTGAGGTTCAGCGGTGCCAGCCACACATCGGTCTGCGCCGTGATGCCCTGTAACAGCTCTTGGGCGGTGTGCCTTTTGTCACCTAAGCTCAGCAGTTTGAGCACCGCCTGCTGGCGCTTACCCACGGCACTGCTGCTGCGCCTAGAGCTACCGACTGAAGGCGCCGTGCCCACGGATGGTAATTCGGTGGAGGAGGAGGGGTCGGAGGAGGAGGAGGAGGCATAGTACGTCTGAGAGACCGTGACCGAGGTAGGCCCCGCAATCCTCGGTGTGGGCAGTACATGAGCGGCCCCAGGGTCATTCTCGGTCCCAGCCTCCACCAAGTTAACCCAATATTCCGTCAGTGAGATATAGTGTCCCTGCCCGGCAGCACTTGTCCACGTGTCCGTGGTTAGGTGGACCTTCTCAGAAACAGCGTTGGTCAGGGCACGGATGATGTTCTCCGACACGTGCTGGTGTAGGGCTGGGACGGCACATCGGGAAAAATAGTGGCGGCTGGGGACGGAATACCGAGGGGCAGCCACCGCCATGAGATTGCGAAAGGCCTCGGTCTCTACCAGCCTATAGGGCAGCATCTCCAGGCTAAGCAATTTGGAGATGTGGACGTTGAGGGCTTGGGCATGTGGGTGGGTGGAACTGTATTTCCTCTTGCGCTCCAGCGTCTGCTGTAAAGACAGCTGAACCCTGCACTGGGACACATTGGTGGACACTGTGGAGGATCGTTGAAGCGAAGGTGTGGTTTTCCGGCGGGAGGCGCTCGTGCCGGGGGTTGACTAGCAGAGGCAGCGAGTGACGCAGGGGGTTGACTAGCAGAGGCAGCGAGTGACATAGGGGAAGGAGCAGTGGTGTGACCCACAGGAGGTGGTGAACGGCCTTGGTTCCATTGAGTGGGGTGTTTAGCACTCATATGCCTGCGCATGCTGGTGGTGGTTAGGCTAGTAGTGGTGGCACCCCTGCTGATCCTGGTGTGGCACAGGTTGCACACCACAGTCCATCGGTCATCCTCACTTTCTTTAAAGAACCTCCAGACTTGCGAACATCTAGGCCTCGCCACGGGAGCTTCACTACGTGAAAGAGTTGCTGCTGATGCACCAGCTCTGGCCCTGCTTCTCCCTTTGGCCACACCACTGCCTCTTACAACCTGTTCTGGTGCAGCACTCGCCTCCGCCTCAGAAGCACTGTCTTCACTCGGCATATCAACCCAGCTTGGGTCAGTCACCTCGTCATCCTCCGATTCCTCAGTCTGCTCCCCCCTCGGAATTCCTCCCCTAACAACAACTTCACCACTGTCTGACAACCGTGTCTCCTCATCGTCTGACACCTCTTTACAAACTTCTTCCACTAACTCAACATTGTCATCATCATCACCCACAGACTGCGACAGTTGGAAAATTGGGCTTCGGGAACGAGGTCAGCAGCAACCTGAGAAGTGGTTTGTGACTCTGGGAAGGGTCCAGAAAACAGTTCCTGAGAGTATGCCGGATCACATTCCAAATTTTCCTGGGAGGGGGCAGACTGGGGGGAAGGAGGTTGAGGTGGAGGAGCCAGAGGAGTGCTCCCTTGGGTAACGTGGGTGGATTGCGTGGAAGACTGACTGGTGGACAAATTACTTGAAGCATTGTCCGCAATCCACGAGATCAGCTGTTCGCACTGTTGTGGTTTCAACAGTCCTCTACCACGTGTCCCTGTAAGTTGAGACATGAAGCTAGGGAGTGTAACTCTGCGGCGTTCCACAGCTCCCTCATCAGCAGGTACTGTCTCACCCTGCCCAGGACCACGGCCTCTGCCCCCTGCAGTAATTGAATGCCCACGCCCACGCCCTCGTCCTCGACCCTTAGCCCTGGGGTTCAACATTGTTTGTATATAAGTGTATGATATAAAAAAAAAATTAAACGGGCCTGGTGTACTGAAACCCACAAACTTGTTCAGTCTGGTAGAATCAAGTGACGTACAGAAAGTGTCACCTGGACAGTATATACGGATGGGAGCGAATGTGCTGAACTGTGACACACAGAAAGGTTACACGCAGCTGAGTAAAATGGATTTGTATCACTGAGCTAAAACAACTGAAATAATAATTTTTTTTTTTATATTTTGTTTTTTTTGGGAACGTGACGTGCAGGAAATATGGTAGAACTGACTGACACCCTGTTAACGGTGGCTATTTAGTCTGCGACCCAGACAAATGTCACACAGAGAATTTTCTGGATCAAGCGGTAGATGATATTGGTAGCAAATGACTTGGTTGTATTGTGTGATGTACAGAAAGTGTCACCTGGACAGTATATACGGATGGGAGCGAATGTGTTGAACTGTGACACACAGAAAGGTTACACGCAGCTGAGTAAAATGGATTTGTATCACTGAGCTAAAACAACTGAAATAATAATTTTTTTTTAATATTTTTTTTACAATTTTGTTTTTTGGGGAACGTAACGTGCAGGAACTATGGTAGGACTGACTGACACCCTGTTAACGGTGGCTATTTAGTCTGCGACCCAGAGAAATGTCGCACAGAGAGGTTTCTGGATCAAGCGGTAGATGATATTGGTAGCAAATGACTTGGTTGTATTGTGTGACGTACAGAAAGTGTCACCTGGACAGTATATACGGATGGGAGCGAATGTGCTGAACTGTGACACACAGAAAGGTTACACGCAGCTGAGTAAAATGGATTTGTATCACTGAGCTAAAACAACTGAACTAATAATTTTTTTTTTTTTTATATTTTGTTTTTTTGGGAACGTGACGTGCAGGAAATATGGTAGAACTGACTGACACCCTGTTAACGGTGGCTATTTAGTCTGTGACCCAGGACAAATGTCACACAGAGAATTTTCTGGATCAAGCGGTAGATAATATTGGTAGCAAATGACTTGCTTGTATTGTGTGACGTACAGAAAGTGTCACCTGGACAGTATATACGGATGGGAAAGAATGTGTTGAACTGTGACACACAGAAAGGTTACACACAGCTGAGTAAAATGGATTTGTATCACTGAGCTAAAACAACTGAGCTAAACAATTAATAATATTTTTTTTTTTATTTTTTTTTTTGGGAACGTGACGTGCAGGAAATATGGTAGAACTGACTGACACCCTGTTAACGGTGGCTATTTAGTCTGCGACCCAGACAAATGTCACACAGAGAGATTTTTCTGGATCAAGCGGTAGATGATATTGGTAGCAAATGACTTGGTTGTATTGTGATGTACAGTGAAAGTGTGTCACCTACAGTATATGGATTGGAGTGTGAGTCAGTGCTGAACTGTGACACACAGAATGGTTCCACAGTGCTGTGTGCAATGGATTTGTATCACTGAGATAGAAAAAAAAAAAAAAAAAACAGGGTTAGATATATGGCGATAGCTGCACTACTAGTGCCAGCCAGCCAGCCAAGTGACAAAAAAAAATAAAATAAAATGTCTTCTAGCCCTTAGAAGGGCTGTTGGGTTCTTTGTGGGTGATCCCTGCCTAACAGACAACTAAATGCAGGCCCTAACACTGTCCCTGAAAGGCAGCAGCTCTATCCCTAACGACATCCAGACGGCATCTGAGCCGAGCGCCGCGGCCAGTCGGTAGTATATTCCAGGGTCACCTGATCAGGCCAGCCAACCCCTGCTATCAACATGTAAGGGCCCCACGTGATGCTGGGTGTACCGCAGAGTCTCCTGGCTTGTGATTGGCTGTGTTTTTAGGCGCCAAAAAAGCACGATGTGGAAGTTGCCATTTCCTCGAGCATGGCGAGATACTCGTCCGAGCATCGAGCAGTTACGAGTACCCTAATGCTCGAACGAGCACCAAGCTCGGACGAGCATGTTCGCTCATCTCTACTTAGCATATATCTAAATCCTGTATGCTGGATGGAATGCAAATGAAACTTGTCAATCTCTATTATGTAGTAAATATGCGTATATGCTTATTATGAAGACTGGATAGCTAGTCTATAAAACACATCAGTATGTGTAATGAATGCATCTGCAAAACATCGCTATATATTTTATAGGTTTAAAGCATTGTCTTAATATAATCTAAATAGCAAATCACAGAAGCACAGCGAAGCAAATACAAGTCATCATTCCTAGGTAGCATCAGGTACTTATTAAGGAAATGAGAAGATGATATCATTCACAAATGGCTGAAATTGACAAAATACATTGCTATATTCAATGGCCTTAGAGTAAGATGTCCGTATTTAGTTTTTAGAGTTTGAAGCATAACTACCTTCATTCAATATTCACATGGAAAAATCTGTCATTAACATGACCATTACTTTTTAGCTCTCTATTTATCTATATGCAATGCCTTCTGTTATATTACTACAATACAATGCTTCTTTTGACTTAAAAGCTATGGATATATTTCTTTTTTTATTGCATTCTAGTCATTTTGGGCTAAAAACATTTTTCAGTTGGTCCTTTATTATAAACAACAACAGTTTTCTCTGTATAGCTTTCAGTTTCTGTACATTGCAGAATGGTAGGGTCTCCCTTCACAGAAAATCTGTCAAAAAGCAGATCAGACAGCTGGATGTATAGCCCTTATCTCGGAACTCCTGGCAGCTCACTTCTTATTAAACTGATCAGAATTGAGCTATAATGGGTGTTTATGAGCTGTCAGGAGTTGAGAATGCAATCATTAAAAATATGCCCCAAAGGTGTCCATAGTCTTTAACTGTATGTTTATACATTGTAACCCTATTATTATACAGTAAATTATATTGTATGTATATTTCATATAATATAAGTATTATATTATATGCTATGACAGAGTGGACATTAGGCATCATTCAAATACGTTTGGGCATTTGATTAGCAGTCAGACTGTAACGCCTGTAGGTAAGGACAGACATAGACAGTAAACCCAGCCCGTTTTCCCTACCTACTTGCAGTACAAGCTGTAGGCAGCAAGTACGCAACTGGTCTATAGTCCCTACTACTGACAAACAGCAACAGACAAAACAACAGAGTATGTAAATGGGTCAGAACCAGACAGGCTATGCAGTACTAGACGAGAGACAGAGATTGGTCAGAAGATAAGTCGGGGTCAGAGGAACAAGCAATCGAATAAGCACAGGAACCAGGAACACAGCTAGTGAGTCAGAGACTATTACTGGCACTGGTGTATGGCCAGAATCTGAACCTCATAGGTCATGACTCGGCGCTCCATTAGTCAGAAACACTAGAACACAGTAATAGAGCAGCTGAGTAATCAGCCCCCTGCTAATCCCCTCCAGGACATTCCCGCTGTGGGGATAAACAGAACATTGCATCCTGTTGCTAAGAATGCTGTTGCGTCACCAAGGACATGGCTTAGCAGCACATCTCTGCCGGCGCAGCAGCGACAAAATTGGAGATCTCACCGCTGGAGCCCGAACAGGTGAGTTTGTGACACAGACTTGACAACCGGTGACAACTGTGAATTTCTACATGTGAAGAATTGCCACATGTTTCAGTCAGTATAAAACTGAGGGGCTGGAGTGATGTATTGATTATTTTTTCATTAGACCACAATTATGTTAAGAGCTAGAGCGAATATAGTTTCAAAACAATACAGTTTAAAAAAAAAAGATAATGGGGGAGACTTATCAGGACTGGTGTACCCATTGTCAGTCTTGATCTCCCTGCCCTGGCATGAAATGCAACTAACTTATTAAGAGGCAGATGTCTCTTAATAAATTAGGTGCATCTCTGCACTGCCGTGTGTCAGATAATGAAGTCTACGCCAGCCATGGGCGCAGACTTCAGCTATAACTTACGCCAGTTATAGTAAGTCTGGTGGGTTGCACAAAGCCTCCTCCTGCAAAGCCCCGTCCCTTTTCCTCTCCCTGTAATTACATACCCTGACCGAACCAGGGGGACATTTATCAAAGTTATAATATGCAAAAATTGCTAAATGTTTTAGGCAAAAACTTGTGAATTTTTTTTTATTCTCTCAACATTTTTTCAAAATGGGCTGATCTTAGCAGAAGTGGACCGGCCTCCTTGGCCCAACACATTTTTAATAATTTACACCAGAAAACTGTCTTATCTTATAACTGAAATCTATGCCAGGTCCTTGCTGGATGACATTTGAGTTTCTGGTAGACAAACTGCACAAGATGCAGCACATTTATTAGGTGTCTTATTCCCCATGTTCCTCAGCACCCAGGACATGCCCCCCACAAGCTCCCCCTAGCTGTGAGGTGTTATGGGTGCACTGTAGACTGCTATGCTATCTATAACAGTAATACCAGTGCTTTAACTGCTCTACAATATATACAGTGCCTTGCGAAAGTATTTGGCCCCCTGGAACTTTTCAACCTTTTGCCACATTTCAGGCTTCAAACAAAAAGATATAACATTTTAAATTTTTGGTGAAGAATCAACAACAAGTGGGTCACAATTGTGAAGTGGAACGAAATTTATTGGATCATTTAAACTTTTTTTGTAATAATAAAACTGAAAAGTTGGGCGTGCAAAATTATTCGGCCCATTTACTTTCAGTTCAGAAAACTCACTCCAGAAGTTCATTGAGGATCTCTGAATGATCCAATGTTGTCCTAAATGACTGATGAAGATAAATAGAATCCACCGGTGTGTAATCAAGTCTCCGTATAAATGCACCTGCTCTGTGATAGTCTCAGGGTTCTGTTTAAAGCACAGAGAGCATCATGAAGACCAAGGAACACACCAGGCAGGTCTGTGATACTGTTGTGGAGAAGTTTAAAGCCGGATTTGCATACCAAAAGATTTTCCAAGCTTTAAACATCCCAAGGAGCACTGTGCAAGTGATCATATTGAAATGGAAGGAGTATCAGACCACTGCAAATCTACCAAGACCCGGCCATCCCTCTAAACTTTCATCTCAAACAAACTTTCATCTCCCAGGTGACTTGTGGCAAACTGTAAACAAGACTTTTTATGGATATCTTTGAGAAATGGCTTTCTTCTTGCCACTCTTCCATAAAGGCCAGATTTGTGAAGTGTTCGACTGATTGTTGTCCTATGGACAGACTCTCCCACCTCAGCTGTAGATCTCTGCAGTTCATCCAGAGTGATCATGGGCCTCTTGGCTGCATCTCTGATCAGTCTTCTCCTTGTTTGAGATGAAAGTTTAGAGGGATGGCCGGGTCTTGGTAGATTTGCAGTGGTCTGATACTCCTTCCATTTCAATATGATCACTTGCACAGTGCTCCTTGGGATGTTTAAAGCTTGGAAAATCTTTTGGTATGCAAATCCGGCTTTAAACTTCTCCACAACAGTATCACAGACCTGCCTGGTGTGTTCCTTGGTCTTCATGATGCTCTCTGTGCTTTAAACAGAACCCTGAGACTATCACAGAGCAGGTGCATTTATATGGAAACTTGATTACACACAGGTGGATTCTATTTATCTTCATCAGTCATTTAGGACAACATTGGATCATTCAGAGATCCTCAATGAACTTCTGGAGTGAGTTTTCTGAACTGAAAGTAAATGGGCCGAATAATTTTGCACGCCCAACTTTTCAGTTTTATTATTACAAAAAAAGTTTAAATGATCCAATAAATTTCGTTCCACTTCACAATTGTGACCCACTTGTTGTTGATTCTTCACCAAAAATTTAAAATGTTATATCTTTTTGTTTGAAGCCTGAAATGTGGCAAAAGGTTGAAAAGTTCCAGGGGGCCGAATACTTTTGCAAGGCACTGTAGATGTAAATACTCTAGTAGATTGACAAATCAATGTTACACAGATATGAACAGACCGTTGTACTTGACACTGTCTCCCTCCATTGATAAGCAGCACTGTTTCTGTGCTTCATGTGAAAAGCCTAGCATGAATATCCTCTCTGCCCACACACAGCAATAAACATTTCACATCTGCAATGCGTGTCCTTTCAGATAGTGCGGATTTTCATTGTGCTTTAGTATGGTCTAGGGTGATATATTTGGGTGTATAATAAATCACCATTAATTGAATGGGCCTCATATAAGTTGTCGTGCTGCCCAGGGCGACCAGTCAGTCCCCAAGCTTCATTTTCTAATCTGCACTGACAAAATTAAACATGGTCTCTGCTTGGTCACTATAATCAAAAAAGCCACTTTACCCTTGAAATAGCTTAAAAACATGAGGTTTCTTTAACCCCTTAAGCACATGGCTTAATTAAAAAAAAACACTCAATTTCTCCATTGTTTTTGAGCTTTATTTATGCTGTTCACTGTGCAGAATAAATCATATGTTAATGTATTTCTGCATGACACTATGATTATGCCAGTGCTACATTTATAACTTTTTTTATTATCTTCTATTTTTTCACAATAAAAACTGCTTTTTTATTTATTTAATTTTTTGTGATTTTGTGTCAAAGACCTATAACATTTTTCTTTTTCTTTTGATGAAGCTGTATGAGGGCTTGATTTTTTAGTGGAACGAGTTGTAGTTTTCATCGGTGCCATTTTAGCATGCATGCAACCTATTGATCCCTTTATATTGTATTTTTGGATTTTAGATGGGATGTACCAAATTGACAGTGATCACTGTACAGGATAAAAAAATGTGATAATTTTATTGTATTTATTGCCGAGGATGCAGAGATAACAATTATGTATAATTTTTATTTAGTAAATAAGCACGTTTGAAAGCTAAAAAAAATGTTTAGTTTTTTCACAAACACTTTCTTGAACCTGCTATCCACTGATCTTTATATATTACACAGCAATACTTCTGTATTGCACTGCATTATGTCAGGTACTGTAAATACTGACATGAATGAATATGCATTCGTACACAGAAGGTCTGGAGGCCATTGTTAAGTCCCTGGCTGCCATAGCAACCCCTCACCACCCGCAATCACATCATCAATAGAGTGAGAAACCACTCTCTACTTATATGCCATGGTCAACACTGACTGTGGCATCTAAGGGGTTAAACTGCTAGTATCATTGTTATTTCTAATCCTTGCAATGAGAGCAGGGTGCCAGCAGTACAGTATAATACAGCTGGCACCCACAAGTGATTGCCTTAGGAACAGCTCCTGTGCCTGCACCAACACTGCGTAATAGTATGTCACTGAGCATTTAGCCGCAGCTTGCAACAATGTACACAAGCAGATTGGGTCACTGTCACTAGTGGGGTACCTCAGGGGTCAGTATTGGGCCCTATTCTCTTCAATATATTTATTAATGATCTTGTAGAAGGCTTGCACAGTAAAATATGGATTTTTGCAGATGACACTAAACTGGGTAAAGTAATTAATATGAAAAGGACAGTACACTGCTACAGATGGATCTGGATAGACTGGAGGCTTGGGAAGAGAAGTGGCAGATGAGGTTTAACACTGACAAATGTTAGGTTATGCACATGGGAATGAATAATGCAAGTCACCAGTACATACCAAATGGTAAAACACTGGGTAACACTGACATGGAAAAGGACCTAGGAATGTTAGTGAACAGTAAACTAAAACAGGGTCAGGCAGCTGCTGCCAAGGCCAATAAGATAATAGGTTGCTTTAAAAGGGGCATAGATGCCTGTGATGAGAACATAGTACTGCCACTTTACAAATCACTAGTCAGACCACACATGGAGTACTGTGTACAGTTCTGGGCTCCTGTGAACAAGGCAGACATAGCAGAGCTGGAGAGGGTAAAGAGGAGGGCAACTAAAGTAATAACTGGAATGGGTGGACTACAGTACCCAGAAAGAATATCAAAATTAGGGTTATTCACTTTAGAAAAAAGATGACCAAGTGGAGATCTAATAGCTATGTATAAATATATCAGGGGTCAGTACAGAGATCTCTCCCATGATCTATTTATCCCCAGGACTGTGACTGTGACGAGGGGACATCCTCTGCGTCTGGAGGAAAGAAGGTTTGTACACAAACATAGAAGAGGATTCTTTACGGTAAGAGCAGTGAGACTATGGAACTCTCTGCCTGAGGAGGTGGTGATGGTAAGTTCACTAAAAGAGTTCAAGAGGGGCCTGGATGTATTTCTAGAGTGTAATAATATTACAGGTTATAGTTACTAGAGATGGGTCGTTGATCCAGGGAGTTATTCTGATTGCCTGATTGGAGTTGGGAAGGAATTTATTTCCCCCAAAATGAGGAAAATTGGCTTTTACCTCAACAGGTTTTTTTTTTTTTTTGCCGTTCTCTGGATCTACTTGCAGGATAACAGGCCAAACTAGATGGACAGATATCTTTTTTAAACCTTACAAACTATGTATGTTATGTACTATTACAAAGTGAGGCTAAAAGGGGTTAAATGGAGTTTCAGAAAAATCTCATTAAAGAGCATCAGTCACCTTTTGAGTTGCAATCATTGTTATATTATAATCTATTCTTATATGGGGTGTAAATTAAATGATAAGGCAGATTTAATAAATATTTAGAAAGTGGAAACTTAGACTAGATATTAATTAGATATGTCAAATTTATTAAAGCGGCTCATGTGGTACGAATAATGTGAGGCATCTAGCTAGAAGCCAGACACTTGTCTAACTTAACATTTTTGATTAACATTCCTGGCACATGTTGGCACAATGTAACCCGTTAAGGATGCAGTTTTTCACTTTTTTCATTTTTCCTTCCCTTCCAAGAGCAATACATTTTTTACTTTTCCAATCACTTAGCTGTATAACAACTGTTTTTTGTAGGACAAGTTGTACTAACTAATTCAATATGCCATATAATGTATTTGGAAGATGAAAAAAATTAATAAGGTGTATTTGAATAATAACTGAATGCTCGGGTTGTTTTATGGGTTTTGTACTTACAGCATTGACCGGATTGTAGAAATTGCCCATTACTTTTATTCTGGGGCAGCATACCAAGGCAATACAAAAGGGGAGAGGCGCTCATAGGGTAATACGTAGTGATAGAAAAAATCTATTAGGTAAATATGCTCACCTTATAGAGTTGTGCAAAATTTAGGCACAACTCTAATGTGTATAGGAATGAATAATTAGGTCGGTGCCACCAGTGCCTATTGATCCTCGTTTTTGGGGTTGCCGATCCCCTGCGGAGATGCAGATTAGTGGAAGGGTGTGCCAGGCAGGTGCATGCACAAAGTTGAGACACTTGTACTTGGCACAACAAAACGACCATACAGGAGCGGATTGGAAGTTCGTTCTTTTATTTTTTGACAAAGGACAACGCGTTTCTGAGCAACAGGGGCTCCTTTTTCAAGTCAGCACAGCCCGCGAACGACTCCTGCACGTGAATCTCTCTGAAACTTTGTGCATGCACCTGCCTGGCACACCCTTCCACTTTTATTCTGGGGGTCAGTAGTATTACAGTGATATCGACTGCAATCACTGACTGTAAAGAACTATGTAAGGACCCTTTTTGGCTAGTATGTATAACTCTAAAACACTTTTTATCACATTTTTTGGGGAAGGTGAAGAAACAAAAAAATAGTGATTCAGCTATTTTGATCTTTTTCTGTTATGCCGTTCACTGTATAGGATAAACACTTATATATTTTGCTATTTTGAGCATTTTGAGAGATGGCAATACCAATGATGTTTTTTTTGTTTTATTTTTATTTGCACAATTGGAAAATTGATTGATTTAAATTTTTTAGCTATTAGTTAATTATAAATAAAAAAAATTCTCTATTTTTGGATCACAGGATCACAATCACAGGCTGTAAAGAAGCACAGGACACTGGTGCCGAGCCTAATTGACTTGGCATCCTAAACTGCTACTTAAAGGGAACCTGTCATATCCGAAACACCCCCTGAACTAGAGTAAGCGGTGTATAGTGTAAGTGATGCTGAATCCGAATATGTAAGTTTTATCTTCATACTCACTTCCATTCTGATGTTGTGCTCCCACAAACCGGCAGTAAAATACACTGAGAGGACTCTTCTTTGAGTCCTCTCCATTATGTGAGTGAGCACTGGAGTCCAATGGGTGCATTTTACTGCTGGTTTGTGGGAGCACAGCGTCAGAATGGAAGTGAGTACATATTACATATTCGGATTCAGCATCACTTACTCTATACACCGCTTACTCTAGTTCACGGGGTGTTTTGGAGATGACAGGTTCCCTTTAAGTAGCAGTTTACACACAAAATAAACTAGCGTACATACTTGGCAACACATTTACTAAGTGTTTTAGACATGTTCAGATGCTTAGCGGAACAAACCAACAAATAGGTTGTGTAGACTTAATAAACATGCACCAGCAAGGCTGTCTAACTTAGAACTGTCTTACTTTTAGACAGCATTAGTAAATGTGGGACAATGTGTTTTTAGCACAAATTAAACCAGATTTCTTGTTCATTTAGCATGGTGATGTTCCTCTGATATGTTTTAGCTTTCATTGTGACATTAATCAGAAAATTTTACATGGGAGGTGAGCAGTCTACAGTATGTGTCTATCCATGAATGAGTCTAAAGGCTGAGATTCAATGAGGGTTCTGCTTTGCATGTGAGGTGACATGATAGACCGGTCAGTCAGTCATCAACAGAGATCTGGTGAGGGGCAGAGCCTCTAATGAATATACATGAAGCCAAATCATCAGCAGCCATTTCTATTAAGATACACAGATGATATTCAAGACGATCATGGAGTTATCTATATTAACATCATATTAATGTCTTTTGGTGGTAGCTGGTGCCGGTGGTGAGTCTGCACCAATGTCTTTTGGCATCACTGTAGTAATGCTTCTGTAATTTCACAACAAGAGGAGAAGATAGAAATGGTTTATAAAAATTTCAGTTTCCTCTTTTCCAGCATACATAGCACTCACTGTAAGCTATGTAGTGAATAGAGGAAACCGTAACACTTCTTTCTTTAGTGGACCTAGCAATCATGTGATCATTGGGTGTCTCTGGGCATGGCAGAGCTGCTGGGTCTTAGCAGATCCAGATCAGTTCTGCCAGTGAAAAGTTTCATTACATGGGGCTGTTTTCCCCTGTAACTGGATGTCCTAATTACAGGGGAAAAGTGCAAAATAAAATGACCTCTTGGAAGACATATTATGTATCAATAAGTTATAAGCACATTTGTAAAAACATATAATACAAATAAAGGGTAATCATGCCTACACCAACCATAAACTACCTATCACCATAGCTGCCCTATTCATGGGAGACTTTACATATTAGGTATCAAAACAACAAACACAAATTAGGGAACCCATTTTAACAATTTATCTTTGTGTCAGTTTACAAATATAAAGAACTAGTTGAAGGACCTGGCTTCGCCCGGGTATATTTAATTTATTTCATTTACTGTTGGTGTGTGTGTGTCGTTAAAAGATATCGATAGTGACCTCTACAGTGCCCGCCCCTTTAACAGTGACCTCTACAGCAGCCCACCCCTTTAACAGTGATCTCTACAGCGGCCAGCCCCTTTAACAGTGACCTCTACAGCAGCCCGCCTCTTTAACAGTGACCTCTACAGTGGCCCGCCCCTTTAACAGTGACCTCTAAAGCAGCCCGCCCCTTTAACAGTAACCTCTACAGCAGCCCGCCCCTTTAACAGTGACCTCTACAGTGCCCGCCCCTTTAACAGTGACCTGTACAGCAGCCCGCCCCTTTAACAGTGACCTCTACAGCTGCCCACCCCTTTAACAATGACCTCTATAGCAGCCCGCCCCTTTAACAGTGATCTCTACAGCAGCCCACCCCTTTAACAGTGACCTCTACAGCAGCCCGCCCCTTTAACAGTGATCTCTACAGCAGCCCGACCCTTTAACAGTGACCTCTACAGCTGCCCACCCCTTTAACAGTGACCTCTAGAGCTGACCGCCCCTTTAACAGTGACCTCTACAACTGCCCCCCCCTTTAACAGTGACCTCTACAGCAGCCCGCCCCTTTAACAGTGACCTCTACAGCAGCCCGCCCGTTTAACAGTGACCTCTACAGCAGCCTGCCCCTGCCCGCAGCAGCTAGAGTGGCCACGGTCTTCACCCCAGAAAGCCAGATCTCACTGGCCATTCCCATAAACGTGAAACAGCGCCCCCAGTTCCCATGAAGACACACCACTAAACATGAGGCCATGCCCCCCTGGCTCCGTGAAGACACGGAGGAGAAGCTGTCTGAGTGTGAGCTACTGAAAGGGTGGACATCCCTGCATCCGTCCAGGCACTGCGTCGGACGGAGAACAGGTAGCCAGAAAACTGGACTGTCCAGCCTAAAGCCAGACATCTGGCCACCCTAACATCAGCCTGTCCCTAGGGTGGCCAGAGGTCTTGTTTTAGGCTGGACAGTCTGGCTGTCACCCTCCCCCCCACCCCTGCAGCTGAAAGAAGGTGATTTTTACCTATATTTTTAATGTTTTTAAACTGTTCTAAAACCTTCCCGGACACCTGATGTACATGTGTGCCAAATTTTGTGATTGTAGCTGCAGCGGTGCAGATTCCTTTAGCGGACATACACACACACACACACATACACTCAGTTTTATATATTAGATAAAGAGCTATAAATTCAAGCAAATATTAATATAGAAATACATAAATATTTATTTATTTTACCACAAATAAAACAAAAAGAGATAAGATTTCTCTACAAAAAAACACTGTCAAAATGATTTCGCTAGCCCAAAAGTGTCGATGATGAATACTAGTGTTGAGCAAATCAAAGCATCCGAAGCAGAATTTGGTCCAAAATTTAGGAAAACTTCAATTCGACATGAATCTGAATTTCCTTGCGGTTCGTTGTAATGAATCCGTTTTTCCTAAAATAGCGGCTACATGTAAGAAAGTGAAAGTAAGAAGCCCCGGAATGAGAAACCACCCATTATGCCGTGCAGCCAGCCAATCCACAGGTAGCCATCACCTCTGATGTCACAGCCCTATAAAACCCTCATCCAGCAGAGTCTGCGCCATTGTCCTGTGAGCTGAGCATAGGGAGAGATGTGGCAAGCGCTCATGTGCTAGGGACAGTGTTTTTGAAATAATCCAATAATAATCATGTTTGAGCCATCCACCATGTTTGTCCCATCTGGTCTTAACCCTAATCATTTTAAAAGAAAAATACAACTAGGTTCATAGTAGGGAAGGACCTTATGGAGGGATCCACATGGGATTATGCTCACCCCTGTTGTCTATCCCAATTTTATTGCTTTGAACTGCGTTCCATCACTGGTACCATGACACAGGAAAATAGGGGCTGCTGCATACACGACGAGGGGAGCCGGAGCACACCCAGATGACCACGGCATCTGAAGGATTAAAAGTGCGTGACCGGCATTAACGCTTATCACAGACATTAGTGCAGGGTGTCTGCTCTTTAAAACAGCAGACACCCGGCAGCCATTTCGCCCACTCCATTTGTAAATGCCCAGGTGCCAACCTAAGTTTACTATTGGCAGTCAGGAAAGGCCTTCACACTGCGATTGGGCAACCAAGTGGGAATAATATAATTAGGCAGATTTGATTTATAGCGATTCGTGACTAATTAATTCGGAACTAATTGACTTTCTGGGCAAACGTTGGTGAATCGGCGAATCAAATTTTTCTAAACTTTACTCATCTCTAATTAAGGCCTCTTCAGGTCAGTTAACGAGTTAAAAAATTACTGTCACCCAAACAGAATATATTCATAATGTTATTGTAAAAATCAGAGGCTTTTGGTGAGATAAGCATATTTTGATAGAGGGCCTCTTTAAAAAAGAAGGTGAGGTGTATCAGTCTACTTCTTTCCAATTCAACCCATTTCCTAGAATATATAGAGTTTATGTGCTATCAGAAGGTATAATAGCAGTAATAGTACTGAAATCAGAATTTCAGTGTATTGATTCCTCTGTCTCTTAACTCTCCTAAATCTTTTCGATGTTGAAGCATGTTTAAATAAGAGACTCCAGTGTTTTCTTGCTTCCCTATTTCTGTTCTTTTTTCATCCATTCATGCAATTTTGTAGCAGTGCATACAAGGCATAGAAAATACTCAATTTGTATTTCAAAGGTATAGTGGTGCTTTCATTTGACCAGTATAGTCCAGAGTAGTCAATGAGATATAGTAATTCAGCACTCGGATAGCTCCCTCACAGCCTCAGTAGTTTCTTAGCTGATGTGTCCTGCTTATTGTAAGATACGATGCACAAAACGGCACTTGAATTGTGGAATCTATGATGTGCATTCATTCTTGGAGTTATCTACAAAAACAGGCCACTTGTATAGTATAGCTGAAATAAGTGTCCTTCTATGATTCTCAAAGTGTTTAATTTGCCGGCTTACAGGAATACAGAGTTTAGAGTGATGGAGCACTATTTTTTACTGTATATGCATCACACCAAGTTCTTAATTTATGGCAATCACAACCATTACTGCTTAATTGGAACTCTGACTCATACACTGACTCAGATATAAAAGCTCATTAGCAATGTCACTGTTGTATTTCAACAGATCTTCCTACCAAATGATGCTGCACAAGAGACTATTCTTATATTAAAGCTTCAAAATGTCTTATATTAGTTCATTTTGGAATAGAAGAAACCTGCTGTAGAAACAATGGTTTATTCTATCTCCCTGTTACGATATTTCCCGGGATTGAGCGCTGAAATTCAGCGTGCTTGATCCTACTCTCCCATAACATCAGCAGCAGCTCCCCATACACATTAGATTGTCGGTCAGCCTGGATAAAAACTGCAGGTTCATGGGAAAATACTCTGATCTGTATGAGGGCCCTTGGTATTTAGCTATTTGCTGTGCTTAGCTAGAATTCATAATACGTTAGTTTATATACCTTATGCAATTAGTCAGTCTTTGCTTTGCACATCAATATTTGTCAGCATTATCTCTTTTTCTCTTGATCTCTAGGAAATTACTGTTGTGGAGATCAAGCTGAAATGAAGACTTCCGAGCAACGCTCCATGGGAAAAATATGCAAAATAGTTCTCCCCAGTATTGAAGAAAACTGTCTTTCTAGTGCCACCTACAAGTAGCTACACTGAGGTGTTTCAACTATGAGAAGAAAATGTACCTTCTAAGAGATACTACAAGAGCATATCACACAACCGACCAGAACCATACTCTGTACTCAAAACTGTTTACAAATGGGTGCCTCTGGTTTAGCCATGTTTCAAGACACAGTAAAGGTTCTTACATGGACTTACTTGTAACTACCTATAGATGATGCTAGAAAGATAATTCTTTCTGCTGTTGATATTGCAGCATCCCACTGTTACAGCAGTTGTCCACTGCTTAAAGGGTTAAAAATGTGCAGTATGTGTTTTTAATATGTGACCTGCACAAGGAGTTAATAAGCCATAGGATCCCTTGTTAGGTGAGGTTGTTCCAGCATAGGGAGGAGTAAAGTAGTACAGAGAGAGACAGTGAAGTGAGCACATGCAAAAAAAACTGCCCTGGAAAAGAACCCACCAGAGAGGAGCAAAAACTGTAGAGAGAAAGCTTTAAAATCAGCTTAAGTGGAGAAAAGGGATAAAAGCATATTGGCATATTGAAGCATGCCAGTGTTGAGGGGAGGTGCCAAAAGAAAAGATCATTTGAGAGGCTTATGAACTTCACAGCTAAGTTGTCCAGGAGATGAAAGGCTTTTGGAGTCTGGGCATGCTTTAGAGATCTGCCAGAACCCTGTCCAGCACTTCAAAATTCACCTCCACCAAGGGCACCTCCCCTAACACCAGGAAGGAACCCCAAAACCAGAGTGTTCACAGAAAGGAAGAAAAGGTGCACCGTTTTTACCCCGTATTGCTACCACCACTGCTGTCCTCCACTCTTCTCCACCGCTGGGGCTATTATGTTGTGCTCATTTTTGAATACTTACACTTTATATGACCAAGTTTTTTGTCTAATTTTTGTTCTGCTTAAAAAACCATTAATAAAAATAGAATGAAAAAAATACCATGGCCAGCAATGAGAATCATGTCTAACAACCATACACTGCAACATTTGTAGATAATGGCATTGTGTTGAAATCCTTTTGTAACCAGATATTTCCAGATATAGTTATACGTCCCCTTTAAAAGAAATCAAGCTATGTATAAATCAGTCTCTTGAGATCTGTATACTACAGAAGGCATCTCCATTGACATGCACTGTTCTCTTGTCTAGCATTATCCATTTCCTGTGGTCTAAGTGGAAATGTTTACTGTAAAATCAGTCAATAGTTCTTTCTGTACTACTAAGTTTAATATCATAATGCATCTAGGAAAACCATACCACTTGTCTGGAGTTTGAGCTTATTATCAGATCTGTTACAGAATGGGCAATGGACCAGTCAGAGTCTTAAATCGCATAGCCAAGATTATCTAAATACAGTAGGAAGATTTTGGAAATAAGTCTTCAGAGCTATGATTATGGTCTGGAAACAGTTGAATTAAAAACAAAGCAGCATTTAATTGGGCAAAGATCCACCTCTATTCTACTACTAGTGGTATATAATTGTCATCTTTTCATTTTACGTCACTTATTTTCTTATATGAATCGTCTAATGGAATTTGCAGATCCTGAAATTGTAAAGTTGACCCCATAGGAGTGTTACCTCTCCAGCTGTTAAAGTTGTGAGACCATGTAACCTCCACATTTATTAGGACATATATTTTATGTGCTTTTGTTTCTGGTTTCAGTAATATTTCACCTGTCTGCAAATATTTGCACTGTGCCCTACTTGACATTGTGTTGCAATGGGTAGTTGGTTCAGGTCTTATATAAAGTGTATTGTCTGTTCAGTGATTCTGCGCAAAGATTAAAAGCTTCTCATCTGGAGATTTCATTCCTACATTGCCAGGTGTCTAGTAATAAAGAATCTTCAGTTTAAGCCAAGTTTTGTGCCAGATCTTCACCTTTTGTGCTTTGCTGTCAAGAAGGAGATGTAGACTGTGAACATAAATTTGTTGAAATTCTGAATTGAGGTTTCCAGACTACATTCACTTTGTTGCCTCAGTGGAATAAGCAGTAGTAATTGGATCAAACCGATAATTATAACATTGAAAAGAGTTAAAGGGGTTGTCCGAGTTATTTTTTTGTCATTTGCATGCTTCTAATCAAATATAACAGATTTTCCAGCACTTTGTGCTTTTAAAGCTGCTGGTTTCTCAGATTTCACTCAGGGTCACATGACCTGTGATGTCAGCTTTTCTGCCTGCTCATCTCATATTCGTGCACCAGCAGATAAGAGCCTGTACACGAGATGTCACTGCTTTGCTGGCCACGTTCCCCCCTGCTCTGCCGGCTCCTGCTCTCAACTCTCTCCCTGGATTATTTAAGATAAAACATTAACCCCTTCAGCCAGAACACACACAGGGCTCAAGGCTTTACAACAGTAACTACAGGCAATGAAGAGACATTGCTAACACTGGAGGAGATCTGCAGAGTATTTCATAAGAAAGGTAGTTCCTTTGTGCATCAGTAATGTCATTGTCCAGCTGGGACTTGTAGTTCTACACATACAACATGCTGCTAAGTATCATAGCAGGCAGACATGTCACTCAGGGCCGACTTATTCACTCCCTTTACAGAGCAGGGGGGAGGGGCAGAGATTGTTATTATTGCATGTAAACAAAGGCCAGAAGAGAACCAGAGAAATTAGGAAATATAGATTTTTTTTGCCTAAAACTTGCTTAACTAAGTTATATATTGCTGCCCATCAGCTTTACAGTACTATATATATATATTTCATAACTCGGACAAACCCTTTAATGATCCGTCTAATGGGGCATAAGAATAACAGTTTACAGGATCAGTTTATAAAATATGTGGGTTGATGCAATCTACAACTGCACATATAATTGGTTGACAAAAAATGAAGCATCTGTGTCTCATATTCTCCATACACAGATTGACATATGTATTCCTTTGTAAAAAAAAAAAAAAAAAGAGCCAAGCAACTCAATGATGGATGAGGGGATTTAACTCAGATCCAATGAAAACACCAGTGATGCAAATTATGACACAGTATTTCAGGTAACAACAACCCTTCATCAGGCATGTGGTAATGTGGGATGATGGCATGAACATGGACTCAGTTTCAAAACGGGTGGCAGAAGACATTGTAGGTTCTGGGGCCATGGAGACAGCAGTGGAGCCTCTCACCGGTCGGTTCTGCTGCTGTCTCCATGGCCCTAGGAACTCGTGATGAAGAAATGTTGATACGGTTATTTGCAGTAGCAGTGTTATCACTGGATCTGAATAAAATCACCTCAATCATCCTTGATGTGCTGTTCCTTTGCTCATTCTGGTTGTACATAGAGATGAGCGAATCAATTCTAAACTATTCAAATGTATTGTTAATTTCCCAAAAACTTCAGTTTTCAGTAAATCTAAAGTGTATGTGATTTGTCCCCACACAGATCAATAAAAATGGTGTCTTCCTTTTTACATATCAAAATAAGATAAACTTTATTAATGTTGTTACAGTAGCATACGTACAGTCAAACATTCAAAGACAAGTACGGTTACAATATTCATTTGTATAACACATAAAACCACAAATATGTACATAAAATAATAACATTTTTTAAAAAGTATAAATAAAAAAAAAACTGAAAAGATGAGAAGATGAAGGAAGAATATCATAGGACCCATCCAGACAGGCTTGCGTCATCCAATCATGATGTGACATCTGGTCAACAAGGAAATGCTTTGCTTTTCTGGGCTTATAAATTGGGGGATAACATGTCTGTTAGAAGACAGAGACCTTAAAACAGAGAATTCAAATAGTCAGAGAGCTTACTTCACAATAAAGACAAGACAATAGCTAGTTAGAATTATAATTATTTCACATGTAGATGAGCAAATTAATTCTAAACTAATCAAATTTGTTGTTAATTTCCCAAAAACTTAAATGAATGCAAACTGTTTGTGATTTGTCAGACACAAATATATCAAAATGGCATCTGACATTTTACATATCAAAATAAAATAAGAGAAACTTGCAATGCAGTTACAGTACCATAGCCTACAGTCAAACATACAAAGACAGTTACAGTTACAGTAATCGTACACATAACACACAAAACCACAATACATATATAAAAAAAATGTAATAGAAATAGAGTAAAACACAGGAAAGATGAGAAGACGAAGAAGGAGGATCGCACTACCCTATCGAGTCATGCCTATAATACTCCCTGAATTTTAGGGTGGCCATTGTGACACATAACAGGCAGCATTTAGTGTTAGGTTCCCATCTTACAGAGATGGCCTTGACGTTTGGCAGACGGCCCAGATAGTTTTGTACAAAATATATTTGCCAAGAGTCTCAAGTTTGCAAAATAAGCTTAGCATTAGCACCAGAATATTTCCTATTATTATAGCATTTTTGTACTTTATTTGGTTTGCAGAGTGCTGTTGCATTGTATTTTTTTCCTTTGTGTTTCTAGCCACGGCGGCGTGCACCTGCGCATTTGGATGTGCTGATTGACCCACCTTTTCTTTGCAGTATAATACCTTGCAGTCAGCCTCAGCCAATAATGAGGAACTATAGCTCTGATGTCAATGGACATGTTGTAGGCACAATATCAGATCCCTGCCAGAAAATGCACAGTTTTTCTGGGTTTGTACATTTGATGAATAACATGTCTGTTAAATGAAAACACAGAATTCAGATTGTTAAGGTCAGAGAGGTTATTTCACAATTAAGACAAGACAATAGCTAGTTAGATTTATACTTATTTTCACAGAGAGATTTAGAAACAGGAATCAGTGTGTCATATTGTGTAACTTATTCAGGCTTCCTCAGTAAGGCTAGTTTTGTCAGCTATTTGTCAGACAGTTTGTGCTACTGTGCAGTATTCAATGCTATACTACTCGCTTTCTTAGAATTTTGAATCACCACAATTTCATCCCATAATTCACAATCATAAATCTTTCACAATATTAATCCTGGTGTTAATAGTGTTCCGCCTGACATATTGGTATGTGTCACAGTTACCCAACATAAATTGTAGTTGTTTAATTGACCTTTTCAAATAAAAATAATTTAACACTTATAAAAAAAAATCAGTTGTACCTGGACTGTACCCTTTCTTGAACAAATACATTGATCCACAGCCTTGTGGACTACTGGGTAAGCCAATTGGACCAGTGGTGTACTGTCTTCTCTACCCTCTAGTGTGCTGTCAGAAAGGGTTTGGAGAACAGTACATTTGTAAAAATGAATCAGGTATGAGGATTTTCACACACCTCTGGCTGATGACAATACAGATCTGCCATCGCTGACAGTGAAGCTGTCTATTTATCACCAGCCTAGTGATGCCACACCTACTGTCTGCCTGACCATAATGATCCATGCTGTACTGCTACTGCTGCCATTGCTGCAGCTGAAATGACTGCTAACCCTGCTTCTCCTACCTCATACAAAGTAGTACATCGCCTGACTTGTCCATCATATTCCATATTGTGCTGCTGTTGCTACTACTACTAGCCCTACACAGCCACACATCTCCTGCCTAGTGCATCATGTTCTGTACTCAGGGCTACATCTGCCATAACTCGAGATGAGCATCCCGCGTCAGGTGGTGGATGACCTGCCTCTGAGGGGGGAACAGAATACAGCGGGGAACAGGAGCCTATAGCTCCAGTCCCTGCCGCTCAGCCTCATTGGGCCTGAAGAATATGAGACAGTGGCGCAGGAGGTCACGGTTACATTACTGTACTTTCAGGCAGCATGATGACTTGGTCATGAACACTTGGGTCAGGATGTCCCATCCCCTCCCCCCATAAACTGTCACCCCCTCAGTATGCAACATGATGCACTAGGCAAAAACTGTAGAGGCTATTATAATACAGGGGGTACTATAGGGAGCATTATAAAACAAGTATGAGCACTACAGGGGGCATTGTACTTATGGGCACTACAGGGAGGGGCATTATATGCACTGGAACTACAAGGGGTATTATAAGGGTCATTTTTATTGAAAGGGGGCATTGCACCATGGCTTTATAAATACACAGACTATGACATGAAACATTATAAATACTTGGAGCTACTTCAGGGAACATTATAACTATTGGGGCCACCATAGGGGGCATTATAACTACTAGGAACACTATAGGGATGCCTTATAGATTGGCCTTATTACTATTGGGGGCTCTCAAGGAGGACCTTATAGATGGGGCTTGGAATATGCAAACCACCATAACTGTGCTTCTTCGCACAACTTGCTTCAACTAAAATTGTGTATTGCTGTTGTTATTTGGACCTGTTTTTAAAGATATATTATATTCATAAGTGCTTGTTGGATGTTTCACTTCAAAATCTTGGGGATTAATATGGACTTCACTTCCAGTCATCTAAACAAATGTTACTTAGATAAGCCATTTTCCAAATTCATCTCAAATCTATTGACATTAGGTGCAAAAAGGCAGTGTATTCCAATAAATGTAAATGTAATGCTTTTCTTTTTACATTTATTTGGCTCTGCTGCCTTTTTATGCCTTATTCATTGGGATACACTCAAGTCTCCTTGGGCGTGCACCTCATTTTTATTTTTCTTGTTGCTTGGTGCTAACATTTGTTGCAATCTATCTATCTGTCTGTCTGTCTGTCTATCTATCTATCTATCTCTCCATCTGTCCATCAGTCTGTCTGTCTCTTTTTATTAATTAGTCAATGCAACAAAATACAAAATACAATATTTTTTCTCCTATTGATATGCAGTTCACTTCCAAAAAGCAGCAAACAATAAAAGGTAATATGGTAGCAGACATTACAACTGAATTAGTAGAATTTTCTAAAACAAAATGAAAGCCGGAGAAACTTGTAACAATGCAAATGGTTTTTGTACATTGCTTTCATGTAATGTTTTTCGAGATTAAAAAATATAATGATTTCCAAAATGGGCCACAAAGATCTATACTCCATATTCTGATTGTTGTCATGACAACCCTACATACTGACAAGCCACTGAATCTTTATTGCTTTCTGCTGAAGTCAAAATTCATTGAAAGCAGTCGGCATGCTTAAAGGGCACAGTGATCTAGATGGTGTAATGAAAAATGCCTGTGTGCAAGTCATTTTTACAATTTTTGGCGTCCCTATGTTTATATTTTATGTGGATATCCAATGTATGTGGTATTTTATGTTTTTTTCCAGTGGGATATATCCGATATCTATTTGGCAGTTACTCAATATATGATCTTTAGTGATGTTACTAGAATTGAAATCCTGACCGGAAACAAATGAATATGGGGCAGCGAGTGGCTTATCTTTTTATGGTTAGAAAAAAAACATTCTTGATATGTATTGCATGTACAGTATAAAATATATGCAATTCCTTAATAATATTCTCTCATGTCTCTTATGTTTCTAGAATATTGTTACATTTACTATTAAAGTTATCATAACCTAGGTCTACAAGCTGGGGTTTGTTAATACTAATGGCTAGTTTAATACTACATAACATATAAGAGATATTATCATATACAAAATCATTAGACATTTGGTCATAGACACCAGATCTGGAGATGAGTGAAACATTTCCAGATTTTTGTGGTAAAATATGGCTATTAAGGGATGCAAATGAGTTCTTAACAAGCTCTGCCTCTAATGCCACCAGATGTAAAGCAGCTATCCTATAAGTCAATGTTCGACCCTTTAACTAGGCCTTGAGACATGACTCGGATATTAAATAAGCCAGTACCTCATCTGCGGACAACTGTTTCGGGGTGATAGCCCCTCATCAGTGCAGAGCAGAGAGTACTGGCTTAACCGGGTGAGAGGCCTAGGTCAGGATTTGGGGAGTACTAACTCTCCTTGGGGAAAGAGTGACTTAAAGGGAGTCTTTCACCTAATCTGAGAGTTATAGACTGCTTATGCTAATTTGTTTGTGCAAGTGCCCGGGGTGGCGTTATTGCAGATGGAGCCCAGGCCCCCAGGCGATTTTCACTCCAAACCCCTCCTATTCCACTGCTCCGGCCCGCCCTCGTTTATTATAATTACGTCCTCCTCGTCATAAATCCAGCGCTTGCGCCGCTCATCCTGTGCCCGGCCGGATTGGGAAGAACGGACTGGCGCATGCGCACTAAAAGCCCCTGTGCCTCTGCCCATAGTGGGCAAAGCAGTGTGCAGGCGCCAGGATGAGCAGCGCAAGCGCTGGATTTGTGGCGAGGAGGACGTAATTATAATAAACAAGGGCGGGCCAGAGCGGTGGATTAGGAGGGGTTTGGAGTGCAAATCGCCCGGGGGCTTGGGCTCCATCTACAATAACACCGCCCCCGGGTACT
Organism: Rhinella marina; assembly: GCA_900303285.1. Classification (NCBI taxonomy): domain Eukaryota; kingdom Metazoa; phylum Chordata; class Amphibia; order Anura; family Bufonidae; genus Rhinella; species Rhinella marina. The sequence continues at coordinate 123,348 of ONZH01021860.1, forward strand.
TGCACAAACTAATTAGCATAAGTCATACAAGTATTTTTTCAGAGATATCAGCGAGGGACATCTATAATAAAGGTACCGTTATGATATATGGAAAGGAGTCTATAGCCTGATCTGAGCAGTCTATAACGCTCAGATTAGGTGAAAGACTCCCTTTAATCGGCGTGAGGAGACTTATAGGCCATACATGCTCCTTTGGAATTCTGGGAAGAAAGGGATGCAAATAAGCTCTTAACAAGCTCTGCCTCTAATGCCACCAGATGTAAGACAGCTATCCTATAAGTCAATGGTCGACCCTTTAAATAGGCCTTGAGACATGACTTGGATATTAAATAAGTCAGCACCTCATCTGCAGACAGCTCTGCTCTGCACTGATGAGGGTCAATTACCCCGAAACAGTCGTCTGCAGATGAGGTGCTGGCTTATTTAATATCCAATTCCATCAGGCACATGGTTTTCATCATTGGGCAATACACAACTGTGCCAGTTAGTACAAATGGTGTCATTTTCCATTTACACATAGCAATCCATTTTGAGGGGCTGTGTTTTTCATCTGTGACATGAAAAGCCATAAAAGTTTAGATCCACTGCTTCCTCCGGAGGATGTTCTAACAGTTCGTTGATTTATTTAATTACCTTAAAAGGAGCAGTTTTTGAGTGTTTCAAATACCATACTAGGAATATTGTGCCTATTGTAAGTGGGTGTGATTCATTTGCACACCAGTAATGCCACCCCTCAATCAGTCCAAAAGCAATCTATGTGAAAACCATGTGAAGAGCTGACAGAATTAGTGGGTCTATCATTATTAACAACCCGACATGGCAACTATTTGGTGGTTTGCTTTTGTGCCCTTATTGGTGTTATGGGTCTGGTGGGTTTTGCAGTTCTAATTTGCTGGCTTGGTTTTTATTTGAACTAAGTTCTATATTGGGCTATTGTTCAATTATAGACCACAAAATAATGAAATACACCCTGCAAAATAAGACTTTACATATCTATGTCAACAGGAAAAAGATATGTTTTTCAAAATGTGGCGAGGAAAAAATATGCTATGTGCTGAGATTTAATGTTAGAATGCTGAAATTAGTATCCTTAAAGGGGTTTTCCAGTTTTAAACCCTATTTTAAATGGGATCATGACATTATTGTATCTAAAGAAAAAACACACTCACCTGCCCCTTCCAACTCCATTCCAGCATCAGCAGACTTAGTGCTCCTTCCAGTCCCCAGCATGTAAACTTCTGGACAGGGTCACGTTTTGCCATGACAGTTATTCATTGGCCTCAGTAGTGATGTGTCCCCAAGCACACTCCACTGTTGGGTCACATGCTGCTTGGGGAAACATCACGACTGAAGTCACTGAATGGTTGCAGTGGCGCACATGACCCTGTCCAGAAGTTTATACTCTGGGGACCAGCAGGAGTGCTAAAAAGGCCCACGGCGCTGGAATGGAGTAGACAAGTGTAGGTGAATATTTTTATTTCTTTAGGTTCAACACTACCTTGCTCACTGTTATGGGGTTTGAAGTCAAAACACTCTTTAAGGGGCCGTTTATGCATCTTGTTTTACTGCAGAATTTAGGCATGGACAACCACACTGAAATTTTCACTGAAAACCTGCCAGCGACGCAGAGAAGGGTTGCCACTCCCTGATGCTCTGTGCAGGCTCCCATTGAGATGGGAGGTAGAAAGTACGCAGCCGCCAGTGGGTTTTCAGCAGAATTTCAGCTCAGTTGTCTGTGCCAAAGTCCCACTGTGTGAACGTCCTCTAAGGTATTTAGGTAGATTAGGAGTGAATTATTGATAATAATAAACAGAAAAGGCCGCTTATTGGTCTTTGAGCAATGCTTTTGTTTTTATTGTAATGTGCTTCATATAAGTAAACTAAGAAATATTCCAATTTAACACCTCAGTATAATATGTACAGTATATATTTTTGACTCTTTTGCCTCTAGTAAACAAGACAACATGATACACCATTAATGTGTGGTATTGTGAAATGCAGGAGAAGCTTTTCTATAGCAGAACAAGTCACATGGCATTGATTAACTGTCTACAGAGGAATTAATTTGCTATTGTGCAGCATGACAAAGTGTTCAAAGCTACTTTAGAGGTAAAATATAAACCTTTCATAATATAAGGAATGATTGGTATCTGCTTATGATCAGGTCAAATAATTTCTACCTCTTTAACACTTCTCTAAAAAGAAAAAACAAAAAAAATATATCTCTATAGCTATAGCAGCTCTCACTCTTCTGGGAAGGCTTTCTACAAGATTTTCTACATTGGTCAGACGCGAGGGCCTGAATCATAATCTCTGTACTAATTCTTCATCCTAAAGGTGTTTGATAGGTTTGACATCAGCCTTTTTGGACCTGGCTTTGTATACTGGGGCACAGTCATGCTGGAACAGAAAATGTGTCACGCACTTACCTGTCTGTGCTTCTGGAAGAATACGGCTGCAATATGGCAGCAGTGCAGGCGTCTCTCTGTTGTTATGACAACTAGTCCTGCTGGCAGGCTCTGTGCCGGCGTCACATGTCTCCTGAAAAGGGCTAATTAAATAGGCAGCAGCTGGCCACAGGTGCCTGTGATTGGTGTTTTAAGCCTCACTAGCTAGCTGTGTGTCTGCTACTTTGGACTGATGACCTTTAACTGTTGACTTTGACATTGCTTCTGACGTGACCTCCTGGTATTGACGCTGCTAGTTTGTGGCCTTGCCTTTTCCTGCTGACTTTATCTCTGATGTTTCCTCTTGGTTTCACTTTGCTGTGTATTTCTATCTGATTTTGTATTTTTGCCCTTTCACTTTGCTGTCTATTTGTATCTGGTTTTGTTCCCCACCCTTTCATGACAAAAGGGCCTTCACCAAACTGTTCCCATAAAGTTGGAAGCAATGGTCCAAAATGTTTTAGCATGCTGTTTCCATTCACTGGAACTAAGGGACCTAAGCCAACTCCTGAAAAACAATCCCACGGTATTCCTTTGACCGACTGGAGCCCTGTGATTTTGCCATGGGTGCTCCAATTGGAGGACATAGCCCCCTCCCTCTAACACCTCAGATGCCGTGGTTGCTTTTGACCATGGCATCTGATGGGTCAAATTACCGGGATCAGCTCCACTCACCATGTGTGGAGTGGGCACAGCACGTTAGCCTGCCCCCCATAGACTTACACTGCATCAACTATGTACAGTTAGGTTGTGGTGTGTGTAAGAGTTAAACACCTGAATTCAGTGATTAAGAGGTATGTCTATATAGTATGTCACTGGTGCTGAGTTCCCAGTGGGGATTGGACATGATTAGACAGTGCCAGAGTAACCCTTGCAGTGCCATCTCAGTGACTCCACCTTGACAGTATATGGACTCAGGAGGACTCTCTAACATTGGAGTTTTACTACCATATTATACCAGAAATATTAACTATAATGTACCATTCTATATTGCAACTGATAGACTTACTAAGAAAAATAGCAGCAATAAAGGGGATCCTGGAGTTCCACAGTTCTCGATATTGGGGAAAGTCTTTTTAGTAGAAAGGCCCTTCAAAAAACTGTACAGAAGAAATCTTGCTGGTAGCATGTGTATTACCCTCCAGCACCACCACAGGCGAAAGAAAAAATGGCATGGTGCTCATTGAATTCAGTGGATTCTCTCTATAATGACTTAACATTGACTCCATGTTTTGCCTGCATTGTTTACAATTATTGTATTCGATAACCAATCAGAAATTACAATTGCCAGTTAAATGGGTTATCCAGGATTTTCAGATTGCTAACCTATCCTCAGGATAGGTCAGCTGTTTAAGGAAGCCATGGCACTCAGAGTTCCGGTGAGCGCTGAGGCCTCCACCCAACTTACCAAGCACAGTGCTGATAATGGCTGTGCTTGGTATCACAGCTCAGCCCCATTCACTTGCATGAGACTGAGCTACGCCTAGACCAGTGATGGTGAACCTTTTAGAGACCGAGTGCCCAAACTGTAACCCCACAACCAACTTATTTATCGCTAAGTGCCAACACAGCAATTTAACCTGAACAATACAGTCCAATATAGTATATCTTCCATGTACTTTATCATTTAGCTATAATATCCTGCCTACATTCAGTGCGCCTCCTGTGCTGTTCATAGTGCACCCTGCGCTGATGAATGGCAGGAAAAGTCTAAAGCATATTGGTACACCATAGACTTTTTCCAGGGTGCGGGTGCCCACAGAGAGGGCTTTGAGTGCTTCCTATGGCACTCACGACATAGGTTCGTCACCACTGGCCTAGACCACGTGACCAATGAAAGTGATATCACATGGTCTAGGAAGCTGCTGATTAGGGTGCCAGGAGTCAAACCCCCACCAATCTCATATTGATGACTTATCCTGAGGATAGGCCATCAATATGAAAATCCCAGAAAACCTCTTTGAATGGGAGCCTGTCTTTCAATAAAGGCCCCACAACCACATAACTTTCTACTTCCATTTTTCTGTGTAATTGTGAAAAGCAAGATCATTATGTGAATTAAATAATTCATGTTAATAATATGTTTTACACTATCTGCCATGTAATTCAGGTTACTGAATGTGATAAATAATAAGAAAGATAGGAAAAGACTGCCTGGAAATGGAAGATTTAGATGAAGCATATGTAGTTGAGGGATATCCAAACAATTTTTATTTATTTGCAGATTGAATATACCTCTTGTACTTGCCATTCATCAAATAATGGAGCTAGACCAGAGGAAAGTCAATTCCGATATTATCATTTCTGCTCAAGAAGGAAGAAATTTAATCTGCGTAGCACTCAAGTCTGTTTTCCACAGCTGAAATTACATATTCTGCTCTGTGCATCCTAACTCCTAAACGTATTGTCCTTCCGTGTCAGAGAGATATATAGCTGATCAGGACAATAAAGACCTCTGTGAGGAAGAATTAAGTCACAGGACGGAAATATTATAATAAGACTTGTATACCACTCCATATCTGGAGAGAGAGCATTTCATAAGATGTCCTCAACAGCATGTATTGTCATCTGCAAAGGGTAAAATGTATCATCCCACTAGGGAAAGAACCAAGCAGAGACAAAAATAGAGAATGCAATGCCAGGATTCAGTTCTCATAGATTAAAATGCATAATTTGTCTAGACACAAAACTATTAAAAACATTTTCCCTTTTTTTTCCCTGACTCCTGGCTCCATTCTGACTCCTTCTCAAAATAACCTTGTTGGAGAATATTGTTCTACTAGGAAAAAAGGAGACCTATAGCTAAAGTACGTTCACCGCTTCATTGTATAGATAAGGAATCTAATAAAGTGGGTAGCAAGGACAGACTGACCATAGAGGCAGTAGAGGCAGCATCATTCGAGAAGAAGACTCCAGGTCATACTGGACCTATTGTTCTTTCTCATACGAAGAACCAACTCAAGGGTCACACAAAAGATAAGAGAACTAGCCTGAGGGTCATACAAAAGATAAGAGAACCAGCCCAATGGTCACACTGCCATTACTAAAGGAAATGAAGTGCTAAGCAATGAATGTGGTACTGAGATTTTTCCCATTAGATAACCTTGCCTCAGATTACGACACTGGGGGTGGGGTGAAGTTGTATTTTTCTATGTTCATCATATTTATACACATGTATTTCTGAGTGGATCATTTTGTATAATTTTTTTATAATTCTTGACACCGTAGGAACTGAAGAGTTAGAAAAATTGTTGGGGTGTCATTAGGTTTACAACTGAGAACAACACTTACAAAAAAGAAGTGCTTCTTGAAGTACAAAAAAACCTAAACTTTCCAAGAAGAAACTTATTTATAAAGATCCAGTTGTCTGGTACATAAAGTCGCAATCCAAATAATGTAATGTATATGAGACTTCTACCTTTCAAGACTACTGTCTATCAGTCCGAATTTATACATATCTGTAGTATTTGAATATTTGCATGTATATTTGCATTTTTTCACATTCACATCACATATGTGCACTGTTTCATGTAATTTCAACATTATACAATTTTTTTCCTTTTTTTGTATTTTTTTGATGCATTCACCTTTTATTTCTTCACTGCATATTTATAATAACACAACTATACTTAGGGCACACATTTTTATATTATATGTATATTTTTGGATTATCATAGATGTGTATCTTTATATGGATTTTTATCTTTTTTAGTTGCATCAGTATCAGGATTCCGGGGCGCTGCGGCCCTCCAGTGGATGTTGAGCGGGTGTGGGCGTTCCCGTGTCCTGACGCTATGCGGCGCTCATCCCGAGTGCAAGCCAGAAAATCCTCTTCTAACACTTAGGTTCCTATAGGGTTAAAGGTTTGGCTAGTTTTGCTAGTTTTACTGGCAGGCGTCCCTGCCAGTAATTTTGGTCTATTCAAGGGTGTGGCTGGGATCCCTGCTCCTATCACGCCTTGGGGCTGGGACTCTAGCCAGTATTTAGTTTCACACTCACCATTCATCTGTGCCTGCTATAGAGCCTTGAGCCTAAGCTAGCTACTCTGTGTTTATCCGGTATTCCTGTGACTCTGTACCTTATTCCCTGGTTTCTGTTACTTTACCTACCTTTTGTGTTATCCTCTGTTTATTCCTTGCTTGGTTCCGTTACTTTTTACCCCTTCAGTTCCTGACCTGTTTAGGGTTGCTCCTGCTGGTGTTTTGTTTTGGTTGTTTGTCTCGTGTTCCACTTTCTTCAGTGTAATTTCAGTCTTCGGTTGGGGACGGCCTGTTAAGGAGCCGGGTTCCCCAAAAGGCAGGGACAGTGGTTTGGGAGGAGTGTCAGGGCCTCACTTTGTGTCATTTGTGTCCCCCTGACGCACTCCTCACAATCAGTACTTTATTTGTATGATATTCCTCCCGTTATTATAATTATGTTTATATGATTATTGTATGAATTAACCTAATATATTCTTGTAATCATGTCTCTATGCGTTCAATAAAACGCGACTATTTATGTTGTATATCTTATGACAATTATGCTTTTTTTTCCTATCCAATAGAGGCAAGCGGGCATGGGCTCTCATATACCAGACGTGGCCCTCTAATCCTTGATAAGTGGGAATGACGGGCGGTCATGTGATTAGCTACCATGTGTCAGTGATGTATTTCCAGTTGGACACGGGAGCCTCTCCTGGGCGTGACCCCAGTACGCCGCCACAAAAGCAGGTAGGCAATTATTTAATTTATTCAATCCATTATGTGACTGGTGGCCACTTATAACTGACAGGGATTATGCTGCCTTCAGATGAAGGTGCTGACGAAACGCACATTGGGGTAGCGCCTGTCTTGAGGTGTTATGCATTATGGGTATGTGATAAATCTTTTATAGCTTTTATGTCAGATTTTCTTAGTGGTTTTATTCAGTGTTTCCACTTATCTGTTACCATACAGTATCCTCGAACTTGGTTGCTGTTTTTCAGAAACCTCTCTTAGATGACAGGTTCACAATTGTGCTCTGGTATATATTTTTGCACTTAGCATTGTACCTGTGTGTATATATATATATAAATTATTTACATTTGTTATAGATTTTTTAGCATATATTAATATACCACTTAGCCCTGTTTCTTTATTACGTTACTTATATTTCTTATTTTACTTATACTGGCAGATTGCTATAATAGTTTTCTCTTTATACAGCTCCTAATGGACAGACTATAAGCAGATTTGGTTTCCAGTACCATCTCTATGCCGACAATACCTAACTATATACATCTATATCCCCCCTGCCATACTACAGAACACCAGTAACTGTCCACTGTCTCTAACATCATGTACTCTCCTTATCTGAAACTGAATCTTTCAAAAACTGAACTACTGGTGTTTTCTCAGATCAGGGCAGCACATTTGCTGTGTTGGTGTTATGTTTGACACTGGTCTTACCCTTACCCCCTATATTCAATCTCTTGGGGCTGCCACCCAATTCTTTCTTTGGTGAGATACATTTTTAATTATTTTATTATTCATATGTATCAATAAAGAATTTTGTATTTTTACTTTGGGCTGTACTGACTCTGTTTATTGGCCTTTTTGTCTATCATTTAGAATAGAAAAGGTTTACAAGAGTGTCTTAGAATTACAAAAAGTGTCCATGCATTACAAAGGTGACGCTTTAGGCAATGGGAAACATGTTTATTACCATTGCAGCTATACTACAAGGGAACTGATGTGGGGTCCCCCACAAATAACAATTCATTGCTGGCATTTCCAGCAATATGATAGCCCGTGATCTGCATAGTGTGGGAGGAAACATACAACTAAAAGAGAAAAGCCAGTTTTTTAAGGTTTGAAAAATGTATAACTTACCACCTATGCACAGGAAAGTGTCTGATTGGTGGGGTTCACACTACAGAATTTCTTGAAATGAATTTGATTCGGACCCAAAACGATTTTACCTAAATCAAATATGCTCCAATTACTCTGGACATTGGTATATAATAATCTCTGGTCTCCTAGGACTCATATTTTGTCTACAAAAGTCCTAGAGTCCTAGAAAATTAGAAAGAGAGAGACTCCTACATAATACTCCACTACAAATTAGACATGCAATCCAGTTCTCCTTCCAAAAGGACAAGGGTACTGGGTGTCCCAGTATTATGCTTCTCTGAATGAGACATGCAAAACAGTTCTCCTTCAAAAAGGACAAGAGTACTGGGTGTTTCAAGAAAAAATAGCTTTTTCTCTCTCTTTCACTGTTTGTAGTTCGCCTGAAACAAATCACAAGAAAGTTGGGTTCATTAGAATACACATTTTTGGAAAAATTCAGGACAAATTCTGAATTTATAGAATCCATTTGCTCATCTCTAGGTCACACCCTGACCAATCACAGCAATGGAGGTCCCATGTCTCCCAATTTAATGGAGTGGTTGTCACAAATGCATGTTCTCACCATTGAATCTCTGTGGGACTGATGGAGATAACCAAGTACAGAGTCTCATAGACTTTGAATGGAGCAGTGATGGGTGGAGGTTCCAGCAGTGAGACCCACAACAATCACACTTGTGTCACCTTTTTGTAAAAATATTTGTAACTACCGGGCTAGCAATAAAGGACCTGAATAAATATACAATTAATAAGAAAACCTAAAGAGGAATCTGAAGCACTGATCTCATCTGTCATTTAGATTTTATGCTACACAACAACATTATGTTGTTTTATGACAGCAAATAGATTTTTACCAGGGACCATATATTTTCTTAACATAACATCAATTTTGTGGCATTAGATCAATTTTGAAGTCTTTCATCACATTTTGTGGCTCACAATCTATAATATCACTACACCATCCATAGTGATAAACAGCAGGATATCCCAAGAATATGAAAAAGTGAATGAATAATATATTCTATTTTATCATGAAGATGACAAAAAGTATCAAATGTGTATGATAAAGAAATATTAACAATTTACACAAAACCTTTGAGAAAAAAAAACAGCTGAATATTACAGGCTTGAGAGACCTAGGTGTAATGAGAACTATGTGATTATATTGAGATTGGAGCAGAGGATGGTGTATCTACAGGGCCAGCGTTGGGGGGGGGGCAAACTGGGCAATTGCCCAGGGCCCCCATGGTGGAAGGGGGCCCCCTGCTTCAGGCTCTTCAGCTGAACGTCCACAGAAGCCAGAGGGCGTTCAGCAGAAGAGCGCTCAGTGCAGAGACCCAGCCAGCTGACTGAACTAGCCTGCGCAGCTGCCAGCCACGCTCCTTGCATTCCTGGGCTGCACAGTGATGGAGGAGGGAGAAAGCGTCCCTCTCTCCCTCCTGCAGCCGCCACTGCCACCAATTAAATCGCTCGTCTTAGCTGCACAGTGAAGGAGGGAGAGAGCGTCCTCCCCCACTGTGATGTAACCGTCACTGCCACCAATGAAATCACAAGGGGAGGGGCCTCTGAAGCACCAATGAAAACAGCTAATAAAAGAGGAGGAGGGAGGGAATATAAACAAACTAAGGTGGCTGTTTCTGAGGTGAGGCAAGTCAGCCAGAGAGTGCCCAGAGAATTGTGAAGGCAGCAGCATCTCCACAAGAATGATACAAATATTAATTTTTACAAAGTCTACTGCTTCAGTTTTTATAATGCCAATTTGCATATACTCCAGAATGTTATAAAGAGTGATCAGCTTAACAGCAATTACTTGCAAAGTCAATATTTGCCTAGAAAATGAACTTTATCCCCCAAAACACATTTCAACATCATTGCAGCCCTGCCTTAAAAGGGCCAGCTAACATCGTTTCAGTGATTGCTCCATTAACACAGGTGTGGGTGTTGATGAGGACAGGGCTGGAGATCAATCTGTCATGATTAAGTAAGAATGACACCACTGGCTGGTGCTTGGCATCATTGTTCCTCTTCTGTTAACCATGGTTATCTCTAAAAAAACACGTGCAGTCATCATTGCACTGCACAAAAATGGCCTAACAGGGAAGAGTATCGCAGCTAGAAAGATTGCACCTCAGTCAACAATCTATCGCATCATCAAGAACTTCAAGGAGAGAGGTTCCATTGTTGCCAAAAAGGCTCCAGGGCGCCCAAGAAAGACCAGCAAGCGCCAGGACCATCTCTTAAAAGTGTTTCAGCTGCGGGATCGGGCCACCAGCAGTGCAGAGCTTGCTCAGGAATGGCAGCAGGCAGGTGTGAGTGCATCTGCACGCACTGTGAGGCGGAGACTCTTGGAGCAAGGCCTGGTCTCAAGGAGGGCAGCAAAGAAGACACTTCTCTCCAGAAAAAACATCAGGGACAGACTGATATTCTGCAAAAGGTACAGGGAGTGGACTGCTGAGGACTGGGGTAAAGTCATTTTCTCTGATGAATCCCCTTTTCGATTGTTTGGGACATCTGGAAAACAGCTTATTCGGAGAAGACGAGGTGAGTGCTACCACCAGTCTTGTCTCATGCCAACTGTAAAGCATCCTGAAACCATTCATGTGTGGGGTTGCTTCTCAGCCAAGGGAATCGGCTCTCTCACAGTCTTGCCTAAAAACACAGCCATGAATAAAGAATGGTACCAGAATGTCCTCCGAGAGCAACTTCTCCCAACCGTCCAAGAGCAGTTTGGCGATCAACAATGCCTTTTCCAGCATGATGGAGCACCTTGCCATAAAGCAAAGGTGATAACTAAATGGCTCAGGGAACAAAACTTAGAGATTTTGGGTCCATGGCCTGGAAACTCCCCAGATCTTAATCCCATTGAGAACTTGTGGTCAATCATCAAGAGACGGGTGGACAAACAAAAACCTACAAATTCTGACAAAATGCAAGCATTGATTGTGCAAGAATGGACTGCTATCAGTCAGGATTTGGTCCAGTAGTTGATTGAGAGGATGCCAGGGAGAATTGCAGAGGTCCTGAAGAAGAAGGGTCAACACTGCAAATATTGACTTGCTGCATTAACTCATTCTAACTGTCAATATAAGCTTTTGTTACTCATAAAATGATTGCAATTATATTTCTGTATGTGATAAAAACATCTGACAAACACACATAAAAACCAGAGGGCAGCAGATCATGTGAAAATATAATATTTGTGTCATTCTCAAAACTTTTGGCCATGACTGTACACAAATGATAAGCCTGTCTAAAAATAAAGGCAGGCAAAAACATAATGTTACTCATTAACCCCAATGTTGCTGGCCCGTCTGTAACATAATCTTTTTTCCAAAGCCATGTTAAAACATGATGGGATCACATATTTTTAATGTGAGGCACATGCTCTTCTCAATTTGTCACCATGTGCCCCACATTAAGGGCCCATTCACACGGCCCTGTGAATCGGTCCGCATCTATTCCGCAATTTTGCGGAATAGATGAGGCCCCGTTCACTTCTATGAGAGCAAGCAGCTCTGCATAAAAAAATAGAACATGTCCTATTCTTGTCCGCAACAGCGAACAAGAATAGGCATTTTGAACAGGGCGCCTGGCCGTGTGGCACGCCGGGCAGTATCTGTGATATTGCGTGGTATCCGCAATACCACGGCCGTCTGAATGCGGCCTAAGGCCTCATGCACACTGCTGTTGCTGGGCGTGGCCCATATTGTGGCCCACAAACAGCGGGTCGTCCGCAATATGCGGGCATCGGCCACGTGCACCCCAGGGTGCACACAGCCGTGCCCACATGTTGCAGAACCGCTGTTTGCACACGGACGGTGCCTGCATATTGTGGACGGCCCGCTGTTTGCATAAGGCCTTAATGTGAGGCCGTAAATTGCGGCCCCGGCCCCAATGCACGGAATGGCCGTGTGCAAAGGGAATAAACTTAGGATGCAACATTGAATGTTGTAGTTATGTATTTCAATTCAATTTGGCGCATTTAATATAGTTAAATAAACACACGTTCACATATTTGTTTTTATTTATGGAATTGACATAATGTGACTGTGTTGTTGGTACATTATTACAAGATTTGGGTCCCCACTTTTGATTTTGCCCAGGGCCACATACTGTCTAAAACTGGCCCTGTGTATCTACAGCTGCTAGAAATAAGATTGGTCACTTTGCCTAAACACCTGCAATAGCTGTTGGCTAACTACTTGTCCGTCTGGCAGAGATCTCTTCTGACTCCCCCGTATACATGCATGGTTGGCTCGGACAAGTAAGTATCTATTTTCAATGGGGAAAGAGAATCTCCCATGAAAATAAGAGGATTGGGTGTTAACATTCAATATGCCTGATCCTTTTCTGTCCTGACATAATCTGTTGGTGAGAGTTCCCCATACACATTACACTGTCGGCAGGTCCAATTGAAAAGGGCAGGTTCACCCAATAATAGACTAATACAGTGATCCCTCAAGATACAATGGCCTCAGGATACAATATTTTCAACATACAATGGTCTTTTCTGACCCATCGTAAGTTGAAACCAGACTCAACATGCAATGTCTGAGACTCATATCCAACCAATCAAGGTCAATTCTCTGGTAAAATAGCTGAATTAGCTACTAGTTATCAGATATTCCTGACTGTTATATGTAAGGACTTATTTTATCTGCTTATTTTTCTTAAATCTTTATTTTCTTTCATATTGGATGACATTTTGGGGCTAAGAAACCGATTACTGAAGTTACAAGATTTCAACATGCAGTACAATGGTCATCTGGGAACCAATTACAGTGATCCCTGAAGATACAATGGCCTCAGGATACAATATTTTCAGCTACAATGGTCTTTTCTGACTCATCGTAAGTTGAAACCAGACTCAACATACAATGTCTCAGACTCAGATCCAACCAATCCAGGCCACTTCTCTGGTAAAATAGCAGCTATTCCTGACTGTTATATGTAATAACTTGCTTTATCTGTCTTAGTTATCTGCTTATTTTTCTTAAATCTTCATTTTCTCTTATCTTGGATGACATTTGGGGGCTTTGGAACCAATTACTCAACTTACAATGGTTTCAACATACAATGGTCGTCCTGAAACCAATTAATATTGTAACTTGGAGGACCACTGTATGACCTTAAGGCCTCCTATACATAGTAGATGATCTAAGACTTGTCAGACACTGCTGTCATACTTTGTTCAGGGAAGTTGAAATGTTAAAATGTCTGGTCACTATTACCCCCTCACTCACCCTAGAAATTAAAGTAGTTGTCTTATCAAGACAACTGCTGTTTTATTTAAAGGGGCTTCCAAAGTATAATATTGATTACCTATCCTCAATATCTGATATTTGGGGGTCCAATGCCTGGAACTCCAACTACTGAGCTGTTTGAAGAGGCTGTGGCATGCTCTATGGCTTCTTTCTAGGTCATTGAAATCACATTCATTAGTCACATGACCTAGGTGCAGCTTAGCCCCCTCTAAGGTAATGGGGCTGGCTTGCAATACCAAAATAAAATGTACAGCGCTGTGTGAGGAGGCTGCAGCACTCACCGAAGCACAGTGGCCTCTTCAAACGGCTGATTGGCTGGGAAGTCGGACCTCAGATTATCTTAGATTGATGACCTATCCTAAAAACACAGGAGGATTCCATTTTGGGCATTTAAATGAATCAGTGGTCATATAATACATGGACTGGCCAGGTCTACCACAGTGAGAGAACCTCTGCAGCTCTCTGTCTTGGATTATAGAGGAGGGGACCCACTCCTAGAATGTTTGTTCATATGCTCTAATTATCTATCTATCTATCTATCTATCTATCTATCTATCTATCTATCATTCAACATTATAAAATGGCAAGAACAAATTTACATTAGGGTTAATGACATATCACGGGTTCTCTGGGAATTAAGAAAATAAAAATACTTAAATATTATTCATTATAAATATATTCCCAAATACCTTTCATTAGTTATAATGGCTCGCTTGGTCCAGAGAGCAATCATTAGGAAAAATAAAATGGCCGTCATCCTATTAGTGCACACAAAACCTGTCCTAATCACACAGGAGGACAAGTTAAAGAGCTGCGCCATCTTTTTCTCTTACTTGTCAGGGATTATGATCCTGAATACAGTTTAATATGATCTTCAGCTATATCTCTGTAGGAATGGAGTTCATTAGGAGACATGAAGTACAGAGAAGAGGTGTGGGATGTGGTAATGAGCAGCAGCACTTGTATGCATATTACCACAGTCTGTCCTGTCCGTCCTCTCTGTACTTCATGTCTCATCATGAACCCCATTCCTACAGAGATTCAGCTAAAGATCTTATCACCTGTATTCAGGATCATAATCCCTGACAAGCAGAGAGGAGGATGAGGCAGGCATTATACTAATGAAATGTATTTGGGAATATATTTATAATAAAGTAATATTTAAGTACTTTAATTTTCTTAATTCCCGGAGAACCCCTTTAACTCACAATTTGCATACAATCTACAACACGAATGTTAGTTACACTTTTTGTTATGTACAGCAGCACTGAACTGAATTTTACATACAGATTTGTAAAAAATTCTACAAATAATCCAGAGCTTTGTATTCTACCGTTAGATGAAGACATTTACATGAGGAATATTAAATGAAACGTAGTACTAGCACAACCATCTCCACAGATTGTGCAGAAATGCGTAAGAAGCCTTTAGCCAAAACCATTGGAGTTGGAAAAGGAGGATAAGAGTCGTGAAATATTTATCAGCTCTATGCATTTTGCAAACCATAATCTTTTATTCTTGCTTTTAAAAGGTAAGATCTCCAGTGGTGGAGGGGAGAGAAGCCTTAAAAAAAGGCTTGAATGCATAATGTAAGGATTACAGTTAATTAGCCAACGCTAGAAGAAAACGCAGAGCGGGAGCAGGTAGAGAGATAATGAGTGTGTGGGATTAAAGGGAAATTCACTTCCCGTTGTTTGTAGCTTGTGCAATTGCATTAATAATGATAAAAACCTAAAGACATTGTTTTGTTAAAATTTACATAATGACTGTGAGAGGGGAGATGTTTTTTTCCTAGTATTACGGTAAAATAAGGATTCAGGGAGTACTTGATGTATCTTTTGCCATAACATGGCTGAAAGACTATTGTACTTTTTTATTTTTTTACTTTTTATTAAAAAAAAAACACAAGTCACAACAGAGGTGGATTGGCCAGATACTTTACGGGGAAATTTCCCGGTGGGCCAATGCCCATGGGGCCACCCAAGCCCTCCTCTCTGCCGCTGACCAGGTACATAATAAGCTCTCAGCAGGAATTAACCCTGTGAGAATCAGAAACTCATGTACTCCACCAGGGACCGCACATGCACTCTGAATTCAACTGCTGTGACCCACATCTCACCTCCTAAGCCCTCTGCTCCATATCTTAATCAGAGACAACTGGAGGACAGAAAATGGCATCTAATGATGGCCACAACATAAGGGCAGCTTGTGGAGCAGTATATTGTGCTGCTCTGAGGTATATGTTTCTGCTGGGACAGTATTTTGCTCTATGGTATTGCTGGCCCTGCCTATTATGTCAATTTGGACACCCCTACAACATGGGGCCACTTTTAGGTTTTTTTCCAGGGCCACTTTAAGTTCCCAGTCAGCTCTTGAGTCACAATCACAGTATGTATAATTATATACCCATACAAGTGAACTCTAATTATGCATATCATTTGTAAATGTTAAAAACAGCCATGTGACTGCCATTTTTTGACCATTTTAAGAACAATGGCAGTCTATGGCAGTCTATGGGGTTATTCACACGGTTGGGTTTTTTATGGCCTGTGAATAAGGACTTGTCCTATTTTGTTTCTTTTCACAGGCCGACGCCCAGATACAATTTAAAGGCTATGTACACGTTTGCATTTAACTTATTTTTGGCTAAAAATCATATTTTCAATTGGTCTTTATTAAAAATATTGAGCTGTTCAGTCACAAAGGGTTAACTATCTAGCTGGGCGATTGGTACTTACACTTTGTGCCGGTCATCTAATTACCCTTATCTGTAAACTACTGAGAGGTCATAAACACTTATTTAAGCCACATTCTTATCATTAAGGTAAGGATTAAGCTTTAATGAGTGTTTATAAGGTCAGAGAGAAGAGATAAGCTGTCTGTCTACTTCTCAGATGACGGAATTGAGAAAAAATCCACAGGCAGCTAGTACAGCTTCTTAGCTCTGTACACAAAAAAGGATTCCATATTGTTAATAAAGACCAATTGAAAAGGTGATTTTTAGGTCAAAATAAGATAATGCAATAATAAAAAAAATTTGCCCCCAAAGGTGTACATAGCCTTTAAGGCTACATTCACACGGCCATTGTTTTCACGGCCTCTGAGCCGCATATTTTGCAGCTCAGATCCGGCTCCATTCATTTCTATGGGGCTGCAAAAGATGTGGACAGCACACCGTGTGCTGTTCACATCCGTTGCTCCGTGCTGCGGCCCCGCAAAATACAATACAACATGTCCTATTGTGGACAAGAATAAGCATTTCTATGATAGCCGCGGCATGTGCAGTCCACAAATTGCGGAACGCACATTGGCCGGTATCAGTGGTTTTGCCGATCTGCAATATGCTGACCCGCAAAACCCAACGGTCGTGTGAATGTAGCCTAACGGGAACATTTTTAATGACCGTTTGTCAGAAAGGCATCAGTGAAAAAAACTGCTGTTATAAACTAACCATTTTTTCCATTTTTAACTGTATTTTTTTTTGTTGGAGGAGCAGTGAGTCTTTACTTACATGGTATCCCATATGGAGACCACAGTCGAGGAATCAACATATAGTTCAGCACATGAAGCTATAAAAACCTCTGATACGCATTGGGCTTTTGAGCACTTCTATTGTAATTTTCTACATTTTTCTTCCAAGGGTAGAGTTCAATTATTACAAAACTATTAGCATCTAAATATCAGCATCAGAAATTTTAGCGTCGAAAATTCTGAAACTCAACCAAAATATTTTCAAAAAATTCTGATTCTACCAATTTGATTTGATAGAATCAATGAGAGACAGAAAGAAAGAGAGAGAGTATAGAGAGAGGGGGAGGGAGACGGTTGAGTCGGTTGCATTAGATCAGAATCCAGTTTTAAGAACTTTGCTCATCTCTGTTAAGGCTTGTTCACATGTCAGTTATTTGATCAGTTAATTCCATCAGTTATTGTCAGCCAAAACCTGGTGTGGGTCAAAAACACAGAACAAGTGCAAATCTTTCCCTTATACCTGATCTCTGTGGAGGCTTCACTCCTGGTTTTAGCTCACAATAACTGATGGAAATAACTGATCAAATGACTGATGTGTGAACAAGCCCTTAATGAAACTTTTTATGTCAGTTTCCATATAAAAAAATCATGAAATGTTCCATTCAATGCCATACATACAGAATGTTTCTCACCGACAGAAGAACAGGTCCATACATGAAGCACTGTAGAATTGTGAGACATAGGGGGGAACTTATCAAAAGTGGCATTTCATACACCGCTGCAATTTATTAATTTATTTATTAAAAAAACACAAGCTTCTTAATAAATTAGGCTGGTCTCTGCCTTCAGTGCGCCAGAAATGCAACTGTAAGTTGGCATAGATTTGAGCTATGAATTACGCCAGCGTCTGGAGTAAATTATAGTAAATCTGTCAGGTTGTATGGTCACACGACCATACATATTTTGTAGTCCACACAAACATGGATCTGCAGTAAATACGGATGATGTCCGCGTGGCGTCCATGTTGCTACTGTAGTATTAGTACTGTATATAACTGTCCCTACATACTTTAGGACAGCTTCTCCCTGCATTGACCATTACGTGCACATACTGCTTAAATACATGTATCTCCCAGCAACTGGTTAATTAAATTGATTTCCAAAGAATCTCCTATTAGTCATCAGTGAAAAACGGACGCATCACGGACACAACACGGATGTGTGTCAGTGATTTTCACCTTCCCATAGACTTCAATGGGCGTGCTTGATCCGCATCACGGATCAAAGTAGTGCATGTCCCCGTGATTTTTTTACTGACCCACGCTCAGTAAAAAAAATGTGAACAGATACATTTAAATCAATGGGAACGTGTGCTGTCCGTGAAAAATGCGGACAGCACACGTCAGTGAAAAACGGAAATGTGGACAAGGCCTTAGGCTACAGATATTAATCTACCCTCCCCAGTCTGTGAGGGTGCAGTGAGGGCTGACGCCCAGCAGCGTCCAGCTCGTCTTCCTAGTCAGTGCAGCACTGTGGTGTATCAGGAAGACAGATGTGCCTTAGTAAAGACCATTTAGAGAGCGCTGCTAAGAGACATTTCTGGACAGGTTTTCAAGTATAAATATATAAAATTTCTAAATAAAGTAAATTAAAAAAACATTCCCTATCTCTGTCCTTACACATTAGTAAAATTAAAAATGTCAGTTATACTTTAATGGTAGTCTCATGATGATCAAGACAGGCTTCTATGTGAATTAATACATGCAAATCTTCTAGTAAATTCAGTCTCCAAGATCTGCCCTGCTTTTCTAAATACAATACATTAAAATATGTAATGTGACAGGTTCACTTTAAATATCACCAGCCTGTTAGCTGACTGATTACAGAGGACCTATCACCGCTCCTGACATGTCTGTTTTGTAAATAATTTAATTCCACATTAAATGATAATTCTGGACCATCTATTCTTATGACTCTGTGGTGTGTCATTCCTGTATTATTCCTGCTAGAAATTTGTGAAGAAAGGTCCATCTGGGTGTTACTAGCTGGGGTGCAGTCTGCCACTGACAGCACTGATTCGACAGTTTCAGATTGTGCAGGGGACCCCGCTCCAACTGGTAACACCCAGTTATACCTTTATTCATGAATACGAGATGGGTGGCACAAAATACAGTTATAGGAATAGATTTGTTATTATGTAGGGAATACAAGTGCTTACTAAAACAGACATGTCAGGAGGGGTGACATAAACTCTTTAAACAAAATCAATTAAATAAAAAACTGTTGTCTTGTTTTGGTAATTTATGAATTAAAAAAATATATATAAAAAAAACAAACATTATAATCCCCATTCCGTAGCCTGTTCTGCTATGTCCACAATCTATTCATTGCGAAAGCTGTAAATCAACTACATGTAAAGACTATAAAATAGCAAAAAAATAAATAAAAAAAGAAGGTAAATGATTAAACCGTTTGAAGACGTAAGCTGACCAGACCTCCCCTTTAACCAATTAGCCTGATATAAATCACTGCGTTTCGTAGCCCTGGCGGGGAATTTCAGCTCACGCCGAAGCCCTGAGAAAAGCCATCACTATGAAAAACGGCCATTTAAACCCTTGAGATGGACAAATCATTACATCTACTTACTGTATTACTACAGTGTACCCAGCTGCTAATAAATATAAAATGGGTGAAATGAATGCGCGGTAATGTAATAATATCCAGTGTCAGAAATATTTCCAGGGAGGAACATTTCACTCTCCGGTCTTTGTCCCTATAACATAGGGCACGACTTTCTCTGCAATAGCCGTAACCGTTCTGAGCCACTGATCCCCAATATAGCTGCTCACATCAATTCAGCATCTTCCTGAAAATGTACTTTTAAGCACCTTAATTGCATTTCAGAGATAACCCTGCAGGCAAAGTGACAGGAAGAGAAACCCTATAGAGCAGTTTGGCGGTCAGCCGCTTTGTTTTAAATCAATCAAACATCTGTGACTAATGCAGCTCTGGGCAGCTCCTCAGGAAGCATTAGCCCTATTAGTCTGCGCTGGCAGGAACACCGAATAATATATTTATGGACGAAGCACATGTGCACTGCTGATGGAGACTGAGCAGTGGTCAGCACATTTACCTCCTCACCAGTTCACAGCGCGGGTTATTTTACACATACACCCCACTTCTATAGACTAGGACGCTGCGTCCATCAGCAGAGAGGAAAATAAGGCCGTAATTTTCCATGGTTACAAGTATGACGCTCTCATAGCTGCACTCATCATATCGCCCCGGTATTGCTGTTCTGTCAGGAAAAAGACGTCGCTTGGATGGAATGGAAGAATATTTGACCAGTGCTAGGGACAATTTCATAGGTTAATGTGTATAAAAACAGAAGATTAGGCAGTGAAGAACTGCAGGACACAGTGTAGAGTGTCAGTCATAAAAGGTCTATGGGGAACAAGGGAACATAGGGGGTCATTTATTAACACCGGCGTGTTAGAGGCGCCGACCTCTCCATAACTTCGGTGCATCCAGCACGGTTCTAAAACAGGTGTAGAAAATGGTGAATGAGACGGGCCTGCCGGCCGTCCCTTCCCTGCCCGGCGCCCACAATTTTAGACCTGGTGTGAGCAGATGGTGGGACAACTAGCCATTCCGCTGCTCACCTGACATACGCCTAATAAAGGAATATTTCAGTATAATAAATGACCCCCATAGAGTATAAATCTTGAATACAGTGAAAAGTCTCCAATAGTCTGCTACTTTGAGAAGACCACCGCTGATCTAGATTTTTCTTTGATAGATTTTCAATCCCTCATATCCCAAGCTACCTATCTGGAAGTACTGTACATGTACTGCCTACTACCTGTACTGTACTGTATCTGTAATACTGGCACTGTACTGTGCTGTATCTGTACTACCTGTACTGCACTGCCTGCTACCTGTACTACATGTACTGTACTGTGCTGTACCTGTACTACATGTACTGTGCCATACTGTATCTGTATTACCTGTACTGTACTGTGCTGTACCTGTACTGTATGTGCTGTACCTGTACTATATGTACTGTGCAGTACCTGTACTATATGTACTGTGCCATACTGTATCTGTATTACCTGTACTGTACTGTGCTGTACCTGTACTGTATTTGCTGTACCTGAACTATATGTACTGTGCTGTACCTGTACTATATGTACTGTGCCATACTGTATCTGTATTACCTGTACTGTGCTGTACTGTATGTGCTGTACCTGTACTATATGTACTGTGCTGTGCTGTACCTGTACTACATGTAATATACCTGTTCTACCTGTACTGAAGCTGTATTACCTGTACTGTACTGTATCTGTACTACCTGTACTGTACTGTGCTGTACTGTATGTGCTGTACCTGTACTATATGTACTGTGCTGTACCTGTACTATATGTACTGTACTGTGCTGTGCTGTACCTGTACTACATGTAATATACCTGTTGTACCTGTACTGAATCTGTATTACCTGTACTGTATCTGTACTACCTGTACTGTACTGTACCTGTACTACATGTACTGCACTGTGCTGTACCTGTACTACATGTACTGTACTGTATCTGTACTACCTGTACTGTACTGTGCTGTACCTGTACTACATGTACTGCACTGTGCTGTACCTGTACTACATGTACTGTACCTGTACTACATGTACTGTACTGTATCTGTGGTACATGTACCGTGCTGTATCTGTACTACATGTACTGTATGTGTACTATATGTACTGTGCTGTACCTATACTATATGTATGGTACTGTACTTTACCTACTACATGTACTGTACTGTGGTGTATTGGTAGTACATGTACTGTGCTGTACTGTGTTCTATCTGTACTACATGTACTGTACTGTGTTCTATCTGTACTACATGTACTGTACTGTGTTGTACCTATACTGTGTGTATGGTACTGTACTTTACCTGTACTACATGTACTGTACTGTACTGTATCTCTAGTACATGTACTGTGATATCTGTACTACATGCACTGTACTGTACCTATACTACATGTGTTACTACTGTATATTTTACCTGTACTACAAGTACTGTGCTGTAGTGTACCACATGTACTGCACTGAGTTCTATCTGTACTACATGCACTGTACTGTACCTATACTATATGTATGGTACTGTACTTTACCTGTACTACATGTACTGTACTGTACTTATACTATATGTATGGTACTGTACTTTACCTGTACCACATGTACTGTGTCTGTACGACGTTAACTGTACTGTGCTGTACATGTACTATAATTGCTGTACCTGTACTGCATGTACTGTACTGCTGTTGATGTGCTACACATACTGTTCTTCTCCCTACCTCTACAACACATGATCTATGTTTACTGCATTGTTCTCTACCTGTATTCATACAGTACACTGTACTACTATCATCCTGTACTACCTGTACCAATCTCTGACCACTATTGTAGCAATAGTGGTCACATCAGTCAGAATTGCGAGCAGGTCCCTTAGGGGCGCTGCTCACCAAACTATGCAGCTGTAGCAGTGACGCAGCATTAAGGATTGGTTGTGGCCCCACTATTGGGACAGGCTGAGGAGGGTTAGGCAATGTGGATGTTCACATCTATGTCCAGGCACTCGCCCACCAGTCAAATCTGTCCGTAGACATGAAGAAAGTGGGACAATGCTGTGAGGCCTCCACCTTTGCATCCAGTCCCTGATGCAGCCAGCTGTGTTGCGTTGGTGAGGAGTCAGCAGGTCCTGAATTGTTTTAATAATAATAGTCCTAGGACTATATCCATGTAAGACAATTTACAGGTGGTAGATCCACAGCAGAACCATCTGAAGGCTGTTAGGATATCGGGGTTCAGTGGTGTATCTTCAATAAAGGAAGACCACAGGACTGCTACAGGACCCTAGGAGAGGGTGATCCCAGGACTGACTTCTCTCCTTCAAGGTGAAAACACTGCATTTTCATGCATCTCACACTAGTGGGAGCTCAACTTAATCAGGACCCCTTTAACTACAGGTCAAATGGTGCATTTGCAATTGCATCGGGCCCCCTTCTACCCTGTCATGTGACAATGATGTGACACAACCGAGCAGAAATTAGTACAGACGGGGCTGGAAGCATGCGGGCCTATGTCAGACATAAGAGTAGGAAACACATCCATCCATGCACCAGACAGTCTGCTGCAATCACCAGACTCAGCACAGCAGAAGGTCAGGGTGGAGCAGACTGATGAAGGGGGAGGGGCACACTCTGCCTCTGCTGGCGTGGGCAGAAAACACAGGGTAGGACAGTCCATGCTTAGGTTTTCTTGTAGGAAGGAGGAGTAGACAACCAGCCCCTGACAGAGTGAAGGAGAGTTAGGGTACTATCGCTGGCTGCTCTGTATCTGCTCCAGCCTTCTACAACCAGGGTTAATAACATGTGCAAGTTGATGCATTATTAACCCTTGTTGGGCTGAGTAAGGCCATCTGCACATGTTGTGGATTACATGTGTTTTTTCCCCACACAGATTTTCATGTAGAAAAACCACAGCATAATACAGTATCAACAAAGTGAATGAGATTTAAAGGGGTTATCCAAGATTTTTTTTTTTTATTTCATCTTGACCCCCCTCTTTTATATAAATTACATCTGTTGCAGAGAGGATGGTTAAAATTTCCCTACTGGGCCAGCGCTGCACTCCTGTCTAATTAGGCTTCATTTTTTGCTGACCCATTAAAATGAATGGGTCCGCATCCTATCAGCAAAATATGCGAATTGGAGGCCGCAAAAACAACTGTCATGTGAAAGTAGACTAAGGCCTCTTTCACATGAGTGGGTTTTCTGCGCGGGTGCGATGCGTGAAGTGAACGCATAGCACCCGCACTGAATCCTGACCCATTTTTCACACATCAGTTCTGCGTTGCGTGAAAAAACGCAGGATGTTCTATATTCTACGTTTTTCACGCAGCCCTGGCTCCATAGAAGTAAATGGGGCCTCAGTGAAAAACGCATTGTATCCTGAAGCAAGTCCGGGTACAATGAGTTTTTCACTGATGGTTGCTAAGAGATGTTGTTTGCAAACCTTCAGTTTTTTATCACGCGCGTGAAAAACGCATCAAAACACATTGCACCCATGCGGAAAAAACTGAACAACTGAACGCAATCACAGACAAAACTGACTGAACTTGCTTGCAAAATGGTGCGAGTTTTCCTGAACGCATCCTGACCTAATCTGTAATGCTCGTGTGAAAGAGGCCTTAGATTGTAGAATTATATAAAGAATACAGGACAATGTTGTACTGTACAGAACTTACATATACAGAACCACCACATATACCTGAGTGAGGCTCAGATTCCTCCCCTGCATAGCCTGGCATACATCTGTGTCTGTGAGAAATTGTGCTCAAATCGCAACAAAACTGCTATGTAGAATAATCCCCACAGATACAGATGTGTGTAAGGCAGTCTACTGTGTGGGAGCAATAAGGGGGCATTCTACTGTGTGGGGGCAACAGGGTATAACTACTGTGTAAGGACACTAACAGGGTATAATTACTGTGTAGGGGCACTAACAGGGTATAACTACTGTGTAGGGGCACTAACAGGGTATAACTACTGTGTAAGGACACTAACAGCGTATAATTACTGTGTAAGGGCACTAACAGGATATAACTACTGTGTAGGGGAACTAACAGGGTATAACTATCGTGTAGGGTAACTAACAGGGTATAACTATTGTGTAGGGGCACTAACAGGGTATAACTACTGTGTAAGGACACTAACAGGGTATAATTACTGTGTAAGGGCACTAACAGGGTATAACTACTGTGTAGGGGAACTAACAGGGTATAACTATTGTGTAGGGGAACTAACAGGGTATAACTATTGTGTAGGGGAACTAACAGGGTGTAACTATTGTGTAGGTGCACTAACAGTATAACTACTGTGTAAGGACACTTTCAGGGTATAACTACTGTGTAAGGGCACTAACAGGGTATAACTACTGTGTAGGGGCACTAACAGGGTATAACTACTGAATAGGGGAACTAGGGCAGCATTATAATGCGTGTGGGCACAAAGCAGACTGGATGGGATTGGGGCACGTAAAGAGGGATATTGGGCAGAGTAGCATAGTGTCAGAAAATTTGCAGATAGTGTTTCTCCTTGGGCTTTTCAAAAGTTTGGAGGTATGTGTTGGCTATATGTGGTGGTGCTGTATGTGTAAGTTCTCCACACTAACACATCTTTTGTCCTATATTCTTTATATAATTCTCAGTATCTGCTCTTATTCTGTATATATACGGATATAACATAACTCCACTTTTCTTATCCCGTATGCATCACAGCATTTCAGAGTAAAATTAACTAGGGGTAACTAGGGTGCCTGTTAGGATCCTAGGTTCCTGCTGCCTGTGGCTCTTGACAGGATGTGACTCGGGGGAGTGGTCGCATTCTTGAAACATTTGCACTGGGCCCGTTGCAAAAACATTATCATAGCTTCCTTTTCACTGTATCAACTCCTATGCACTGAGCTCCCCCTAGTGGTAGCTGCAGGCAGAAAGCTTTATAATATGTTAAGTGAAGATGGATTATCAAGGTAGTTATGCCAGACGTCTGGTGTAAATACATTAAGAAATTTGCTGTACAGGATGAGCGCCATAGTTTTCACAACCCTGTTCCACTTTTTACAATACAGAAGTCGGAAAAATAATGGGAAGCCGAGAGGGTTATTGGAAACAACAAGATGGGAGCGCCAGGTTATTTGTAGGTGACTATACTGCTGTCTTTCTTTCCAATGCGCTGCAGAATATGTTGGCACTATATAAAGATTATTATTATATCCTCAGCAAATTCACAACAGTGAATGCAATTTAAAAAACCTGCACTGCAGTCCAGTTTATTCACATACATTTTCCATGCATTTGGATAAAATCTCATCCTGTGTACCGCTGTTAGTTTTTTTGCGTGCAGATCCGCAGCAGTTCCATCCTGTGTGGATGTACCCTTTCCATGTTTCATAATGTAAAATCATATTCATTCTAAAATATATTTACTGTATTGGGTTGGGGGATGACATTTTTGAGCCTTTCAACAACTTAAAAAGTTTCCATAAATTTGCAGTGTTAAGCTACAGTATTGTCCTGGAACAGCCTGTAAATTGTGGAACCGCTGGTATTGGCTGAGCAGACATTTCCTACATTTCCCTGTGTGTCAGAATGGGACCAGGAAGTGGAACCCGGTAAGCAGGGAAATGGCAGCAGCGGGAAATCAGCAATGTGAGTTATGCTTTTTTTTAACCTATTCTACCTTTTTTCTAAAAAAATATTATTCCACTCCTTTAATTGACATCTAGTGAAAGGTTATGTATGAATACAGATTGTGATGTTCTTGCTTTTACTGGTAATTGAGATCACTGTATTCACTGTGCTCAGCTGACAACAGCTCTTCATTTGCAGAAGTGAAACAGCATTTTGGGTATATAAGCCAAAACTAAGCATCTTCAGCAACATTACATGATTCTTACTCATCAGATGACTCATCTTGAATGATTCTTAATACCAGTAAATGTGACAAGGTATCTACATATTATCGTCTTATATGATTAGTCTTGTTTTATATTGAAAATTTTGCACAATCCACCACTCATGCTGGTGGCACATGATTTTTTTTCTTTTCTGGTTGGTTATGCTGTACCCCTTAAAGACCAGACCTATTTTCATTTTTGCATTTTTGATTTTTCCTCTCCACATTCCAAAAGCCATAACTTTTTTATTTTTCCGCTCACAGTTTATTTTTTTGCCGGACAATATTCATTTTTAATGGAACCATTTACTTCAACAGGTATTGTATTGGAAACTGAAAAAAAAATTCTTTGTGGGGTAAAATAAAAAAAAATTTAAAAAAAAGAACACAATTCCAGTTTTTGACATCACAGCGTTTGCTGTGAACTAAAAATAAGATGACTTCCTTTTTCAGCAACTGAATATGATTACAGCGATACTAAACTTGTTTTATTACTTTTAAACAAATAAAAACCTTTGGAAAAGTCAAAATTTTCTTTGCATCACCATTTTCTGACAGCCGTAACATTTTTATATATATCGGTCTACAGAGATGTATGAGTGCTTGTTTTTTGCAGAATGAACTGTAGTTTTTATTGGCATTTTTGTGGTATGTACAATCTTTTGATCACTATTATTCATTTTTTTGTGTGTGGGGGGGGGGACAAGGTGACTACAAAATGGTGAATCATGTGTTTTTAATTTTTTGAAATTTTTTTACAGCGTTCACCACACAGGATTTTTAAAAAATATTATAATGTAATGTAATTTTAATAAAATGTAATAATGTAATAGACATTTTCGGATGTGGCGAAACCTAATATGTTTATGTTTTATTGTTTATATAATTTTATATGTAAAATTGTGAAATGGGGATGATTTAAACTTTTAGTATTTTGGTGTTTTTAAATTTTTTTAAAAACTTTTTTTCACTTTTTTTGTATCTCTCATGTAATAACAATTCTGGAGCATCATTTCTTATGACTGTATGTTGTGCTGTCCCTTTATTACTCCTGCTAGACATTATGAACAAATTCCTAACAGTTTGTAATGAAGGTCTTACTGGATGTTACCAGTTGGGGTGCACAGTACACTGACTGGATAATGTCAGACATTCCAATATCTCACACGATGACGGACTGACTGCTTGCCAAGTGTACCTAGAGCCTAATGGGATTGTCTCAGAGTCTTTGCTGCAACTCACTAAAGTAATTCTCACCCGCAATTATTTTTCTTTTGGCAAAGAGATATATTTACAATGCACTGGAACCACCATGGGCAACAAAATGGCACCATAATATGCAAACCTTTTCGTGGCACAACTGGAAAGGGACTTCTTGTTACCTTGCCCCAACAAACCCTTGGCCTGCTTCCGTTTCATTGATAATCTGGACTGATTTTCAGCATTCCATGAACGATTCAATAAATTTTATCCCACTAGAAACCTGACCTATTCAAATACAAAAATCAGCTTTCTGGACACCACCATAAAACATCAAAACATCATTATACTCACTTCCCTGCATCAGAAACCTATTGATCAGCCTACATACCTCAAATGGGACAGCTTCCAACCCAAAGACTTTAAAACTTCCATCATCTACAGTCAGACCATCAGGTATAATCACATCTGTTCCAGCCCATCAGACAAGGATGAGCATTCACACCATCTGAAAAGGACATTTTTACATCAGAACTATCATCCTGCTTCATTTGAAGATCAAATCACAAGAGTCACCAGGATACCCAGAGTTCAACTTTTCTAATACAAGAATAAAAGAAGAGACCCACCAGGGAAACACATCTCCTACATAAGGAGTTCCAGCAAAAAACAATTTTCCCAGACCCAACCTTGCAATGTTACCAACAATTTCCAAATCTGAGAACTGTTCTGATCAGGAGTTCATAGCCATGTGCTATACAGAAAGGAACCCATCCTTGCAATGTAAGGAAATTCAAAACCTGTTCTCATGTAATGATAACATACAAGATCTGGACTCCCAGCACACAACAGGACTATAAGATGCCTGGGGTATTCACGTGTTCTATTGCCAATGTTGTATACCTAATTATATATGCTAAATGTGCAGCAAGCCCCCATGAGAGACGGTGTAGAGAATGGGAGTGGTAGTGGCCTTGATGTACTATAGCTGTGAGGCCGTCGCTCCCTGTGGTCCGATGCAGTGAAAGAGATGAAGATAAAAGGAACCAGGCAGAAGTGGTTGAACAAATAATGGCTTCCTTTACTGAGTGCAAAAAACTGATAGCAGCACATTCATCAGCAGCCCTGGCACCTGTGACTGTAGGTGTCTACTGTATGATGCAGGCTTCTAGCTATGCCTGTCCTGACTCTCGAGATGGTGTGTTCACGTGTTTCACAGCACTTTTGGCAGAGGAGTCTTGATAGCTTAAATGCTACACTGTAGCTTGCTAATCTTCTGTGGCCTAGGATCCTACAAGCTCTCTGGGTTAGTGTTCCTCACAGATGAGCTGCCTCTGGGGGCCTCATGGCCCAGAAGAGCGGGAGGTGGATTACATTCCCCCTTACTCCTCACTCTCCATCTTTAGACTGATTCTCCTTGCCCAGCCCCACCCTTGGCAAGAGGTGAGGAATGGAATGGTAAATTCCATTCCTATTACCGAACATTGCCAACCTTGCTTCATCTGCTGGTAAACCAGTGCATAACATGTCATTACTTTCACATGGCATAAGAAATATGTAAAATACAATAACCAAAGTACAAAATAGTAATACCTCAAACTCTGGGGTATTACAGTTGTCCTGTTGGGGTCTCTATGTTGGAGAAACAGGACAGAAACTTAAAGCAAAGATGCGATAGCCACATAAAGAGAAAAAGGTACATTTTCCTGTGGCTAAACATTTTTGTAGCCCAGGACACAATGAAAGTAGTCATATTAAAAGACAGTTTCAAATCTCAAAGAGCCAGAATGATTTAGGAATATAAATTTATGACACTGTTGACACATTGAAAACTGGACTGAATTTGCCCTCAGGATATTCTGTTGTTTTCCAAATGTCCATTCCTTACACCATGTCTCTATTCTTTTTTTATATGTGATATCATGCCTGAGGAAGAGATGTGTGTTGTCTCGAAAGCCTGCTATGTAACATCATTGCTTCTATTCTTGGTAGGCATTAAAAAGGTATCAGACCTGTAAGTCTTTTATTCTGTTTCTCTTAATGAGAGCTGGCTGACACGGTACTAGAGTTTTTTCTTTTCCGTTGTATGTCAGAGAGTTAGTTTATACTATGCACTCTGATGTTTTATTGCTGGCTTATACTGTATACAGATAAGGCTAGTTTCACATTAGCATTTACAGATCACTGCCTGACACTGCCAAAATGCCGTCTGGCACTATTAAAGGGAGTCTTTCATCTGTTTTTCACCTACATAACTAACTGCAGTGCCCAACAGAAGATTGCAGACACATCCCAGACAAACCTGTGTGCACTTTGTGTCTTTTTTCCATGTTCAGAAAAAGCACTTTTATTCTGCAGGAAAACAGCTTCCAGGTGCCCAGCTGACAGTGAAAGTAAAAACAGCTTTCTTTCCCGACACGATTTCTAACAGCTATATCTTCTGATATACTGGATATAATGGTATCATTTGAAAGCTTGGAATGTCAGCTTTCAAAGAAGGTCAGAAGGCCATTTTTCCCTCTTCAGTCTGGTTTACTTTGGGCACTTGCAGCAGCAGAGCTGGGCACTTGGGAGCTGTTTTCCTGCAGAATAAAAGTGCTTTTCCTGGACATGTAATACAGACACAACGTGCGCACAGGTATGTCTGAGATGTGTATACAATCTTCTGTGAGGCAATGCTCTTAGTTATATAGGTGAAAAACAGGTGAAAGACTCCCTTTAATTATAATGGGGTCCGGTGGAGATCCAGACCAAATCCGGCAAATGTGCAGAGAATCAGATGGACAAATTCTATTTTTCTATCTGGTTGATTTCTGTCATTCTATGCCTGAAGGGTCTGCTGGAATGCTCTAACGGGTGTGAGAAACACTAATCCATGCAGCACAATGCACACTCAGTAATAAGGTAAACACACCCATTGGAATATATTAGTGGCACTTGCCATTTGGTCATAGGTCCCCCATACAATTTTATTAAATCCCTGAAAACTTTACTTCTGAAGGATGATCTCATTTTAAGATCACTTTACTATAAATTGACTAAATAGATTTGCCGTTAAGTGGTATGAGCACATTTTTCTAACATGTCATACAAGCGATAAAGATAACATTGATGGGGGTTACAGTTGCTAGCATGGGCATAACTATAACCCATAAGGCCCCATATCAAAATAAGATGGGACCCCCAATGCCCAGTGTAAGAAAATTAAAATAGCAGCATACAGTAAGTAGCAATAATTAAAGGAATATATAATTTCACCACATACCACTTCCTCTGGTGGTAAATAATATAACTGCTAGAAGGATTCACGTCAGCTATAACACGGTTGGCTATCCCTCCTTTTAGGTCACTTTCTCTCTCCTTCACAGTAGTGTTCTGCTACCATGGCTATGCATATGCATAGACTCTTACTGTGCCCTCGGGTCCATATATTTACAATAGCTCTTCCCTGTCAGAACCTCAGGTTAGCAGACAATCTGTCACTCAGCCTAGCTCTGAACACCACACTTGAACCTTCACTGTCTGCAACTATACCGTTGCCCCTAGCACTCAATCTGCAACTCTTCCACTGCTTCTTCTCTCTGCATACTGTACTCCTATGCTCTCCCTAGGGCCTAAAGCTGTTATTCGAGCTACACGCCCCCAGCACTACATGTGGCCTCAGCCACACACTCTCTATCTTCCTGATTCACAGTTCATTTTATAGTCTACAGCACTATAGCAGCATCTAGTGTCCCCCAAATAGCATTGCAGGTATACATTAAATTGTGTCAATTACACAGTGAAAACAGTGCAAAAACATGAATATATTCATAAGCCTAACATTTGGTCATCCTCATCAGAACAAAATATGTGCTCTGTCCTTATGAGCATGCATACCCAGTGCCTATGCCCCTGTCATTCATTTTTTTGTCATTCTACTTGTGTGCTCTGATGTGTTTTCATGTGTCTTTACTTGGGAAAAGTACCATTACCATTCACTTCCGAGGCACTGTGACAGTTGAATATGATGCCACCGGCCTAGGAAGAGCAGCGCTTACCACTTACTCTTCAAACAGCTGATCATCTGGGGTGCCAGGCGTCGGACGCCCACTGAACAGATATTATTGAGCTATCCTGAAGATATCAAACTTATGAGAAACTCCTTTAAAGAAAGATTACAAGTCACAGAGGATGATGTAAAAAAACCCAATACTTTGCTAAATGGTTAAACTGACTCCTGTTTTTACTACTTACACAATGGAATGGTTGCTGAAATGTAATAGTTAATGTAATGACGTAGGCTGAAAATTTATTTTAGCAGCTTGTCACATGATAGGATAGAAAGTCTATTTCAAGGTGCAATGGCACCCCCTCCCACATGTCTGCATCTACGTGCAAAACAGAGGAGGTTTGCTTGGGGGAAGGGAGAGCTGGAAGATTCCTGCAGCAGTAACACCTCAATAGGTCTCTGCTATAAATATATGTACACACTGGTAGCTGACAGTTACTAGTGCTATACACTTGCCTGTCTCAGATCTTCATTATGCAGATACAATGTCAGCAATGAACAATAAGATCTTCAGAGCAGAGCTTCTATTCTCTTGCATCGGAAAGTCAGGTGACCATTGGTCATGATCAGAATGTACTTGTAAATTCGGGTGAGAGGTCAGTTCTAATAATGAGCATTGATCATATAAACCAGGGATGCTCAACCTGCGTTGTTGTTGCAAAACTATAACTCCCAGCATGCCCTAATAGCTCTAGGCTGTCCAGGCATGCTGGGAGTCGTAGTTTTGCCACAGCTAGAGGGCCGCAGGTTGGGCATCCCTGATATAAACAAATACAGAATCAGTTATATTTGATGACAAGCCCTATAATGTCCTCAGAATCAAGGTTTTTTTTAAGTTTTTTTTAAAAGGTACCTGCCTTTAATATTACATAGAGTCTGTATGGACCACCTAATCACATTGGTGAGCCCAGTGAGAAGGTTTCAAGAGAGGTCCCCATTTTGAACATTGCAAATTATCTTACAACATCTACACATCCCAATGAACATCATAAAACAATTGTATTTATTATTTATTTTAGGCACTTATACAGCGCTGACATATTCCACAGTGCTTTACAGTCATTAGCATTAATTGTATCTAGGCAATGTGCTAGCTATCAGGCAGCTTTGTAGGCAGGGACCATGTGTGTGAATGTGCCAGATTCAAAGCTTCTAAATACAGCTGGGGTTGTTGTTCTTAATATCGTAATTAGAGGGCATGTGTCAGCAGATTTGTAACTATGACTCTGGCTGACCTGTTACATGTGCACTTGGCAGCTGAAGGCATCTGTGTTGATCCCATTTTTATATGTGCCCACATTGATGAGAAAAATAATGTTTAAATATATGCAAATGAGCCTCCAGAAGCAACGGGGGCGTTACCGTTACACTTAGAGGCTCAGCTCCCTCTGCAACTGCGGCGGAGGTGGAAAACATTTACTTCAATTCTCACACATAGAGCATAATAGCATCACGACAGTCTCTCTGTCTTACTATGATTTTGTTTAAGACAGAAGGAAATATAAACTGAAAACAAAAGCATCAGAATTAAACTGAGGAGATATTAAAAGGGGGTAGGAAAGAAGGAAGGGAAGGATGAAGGGGGGTGGGATGGAACCAGATGGTGCCAAGGTTGAGTCGAGACGAGCTACCCACACAGCCAAAGGATTTACATCCTAGGAACAACTATTGTGGACCAAGTCAATCAACTTGTACATGATTGTTCTAGATGAAAACCAGGGGGACCGTTTAGTTTCAAATGATAGATGTGAGCGGAGGATGATAGTTCTTCGAGTCTCGCAATTTGGTCTACTTTGCGGGCACAAGGTAACTCAGGGGATATCTTTAAATTTCCAGTGGAGTGGGATTAATAGCCTAGCAGCAGCTAACATATGTCTGAGAAGCCTATATGTTTGTTTTGGGATGCAATCGGGAAAGGGAAAGAAGTGTGATCTCAGGAGTGAGAGGAAAGTGAAGATTGCATGTCTTTTTGTTACAAATAAACACATTTTTCCAAAAAGGAAGTAGGGGCAGATGTGCAGGAAGAAACCACTAGAGCGCTCACATCTCTAACACGCTAGCGTTGGGGTACATGTATCTCAATCTGAGAGGAGGTAGGTACAAGCATGACAATATTTTGTATACATTTTCTCAAATCCTTACACATCTGGAGGAAAGATTAGGGGCTCATAGCAATTGAGATATCTATGTGGGCATGAATTTAATCTCTTTCCCAATAACTTACATAAAAGAGTGCTGTAACGTCACAGAGATCAGATAGCTGTTTGTTAATCAGTGAAATCTGTTTCGTAAGAGAACAGGATTCCATGAGGAACTTTTCAAACCAGGAATGATCTGTATATTGACCAGTAGGTAGGAGAAAGGTTCTCAGAGTTTTACATGAGTAATTATATTGCATATCGTTATGAGGGATACAATTTAGTTGGGTACCTAAAGCCTGAGAATTTAAGAAACGCCTGAGAACTGCCTGAATCAAGAAGGTCTGTGAGAGGGCTATGATTACATTGAATAGAGAGTAGTAATCTACGAAAACCAAGGTCACCGGGAAAAAAACAATCATGAAGTGTCAGGGTGGTGAGGGAAACTGAGAGCAAGAATTCCTATCAAGTTTATCCCACCAACCTCTTGTGGTCTTATCGGACAGGCACAGCTGTTGCCTGTGGCTCATAGTCAGGGGCGTAGCTATAGGGGAAGCGGCTGCTTTGGGGCCCAGACTCACAAGGGGCCCCCTCAGGAGGAATACTAAAAGATTTTATTGTCAGGGCCCCCTCAACAGTATTATACAATAACATTATATATATTATATACGTGTAGGAAACGGACGGAGGGGCTGCCGGGCCTCGTCTGAGAGAGCAGTTTTGACCAGCCACAGGAGTGGGGGATGCGCGAGTTGGGGGTTGCGAAGAAGTTGCTGAGGGGGGGCCCCCATTCTAAAACTTGCTGTGGGGCCCGGTCAGTTGTAGTTATGCCACTGCTCATAGTGTACGGATTCATTTACAGGTGTCTCCCAAGAGTCTGCTTGTAGAAGGCTGTCACAGCAAAAAAGAGATGGGACCTGCTTCAGTCTCCCAAACTCTAGATCTTCCACTGAAGTGAGTCTTATTTGCCTTGGAGCACTGGCATAAGTTTTCATCTATTTCTTGTTGTGACAGCATTGTCCAGTGGCCACCGTCTTTCTCTGAAGGGAGGACAAATTGTGTATTGTGTTTAGAGAGACCTGGAAATCCCACATCACTGCCTCACGTGTGACTACAGCATCCAAGATTACAGAATCCACGATTACAGCATATCCAGTAACTGACTTTTATCTGTTAACTTTGACTGTACATTCACCTGTATTTGCATCTCTGACCATTGTATATATGCTGTGTGTATATAGTGTTGTTGTCTAGTGTGCCCTTACGGCGATTAAATATATACTTTAATTTTGTGCTGTTCTTGTAACTCGATCCACGAATCCCACATGCCAATGTCTTGGTATAACGTTACATGCTACCTGGGCTGGTTTCTGACCCAATATAATCCCGTTAATGGACTGAGTTTATATCTAACGAGGAACTGGTGGCAGTGTACCGGGCTGGCAGGGTTCTGTTTCACTGGGGCAGTAAAAGGGCTCTCCCAGCTTGTCAGGGTTGTGAGTGAGTGTTGTGCCATGCAGGAGGTCGCGATGACCACCCTCTCTCACTCCCTGTGCTTCCATGTGCCTGTGTGGACAGGGAGTGTCTGTGTAAAGCTGTGCCAAACTGACCCTACGTTCTCCAAGGGAGGGTGCAACAGGTGATGAAACCGTACTGCATGATCCCAAAGTAGTGTGACGTTAGGCGGAGGTGCGATTCATGACAGAGCATAGAATGCTGGCTACACAGTAGGAACAAATGAATAGTGCAAGGAGCCATCTATTATCAGCCACCCATTATCGTTTGCAAGGAAAACAAATGTTTTATCAGCCTTAGTCAACTCCCCATACCAACCTCAAATCACATAAAAATGCAAAATCTAGGATATTCCACAATTTCATGATTAGCTGCCCAGTCTTATTATAGCGCAGCTTCACAAATTTACCAGTTGTGTTTACTTGCACTATGGTAAATATAGCCTTACTATTTATTAACTACTAGGTACGAATACTAAAGTTAGGGTTCCATGTCAATTTTTAGACACTCTAGGTTAACTGCCGCTAGGAGTGAGTGAAGCAAACTTCAGATTCTAGATCCGAAGTTACTTCTTTTGAAACGTCGTTTTAATGCTGTACGGAGATTAATCTCAGTACAGTATTAAAATGTATGGGCTCCAGCGAGGCAGATTTGCTAACACCGAAGTCTCATGACTAACTTCAGGATTTGATTTTTCAACTTGAAAACCATTTTAAAACTTGGTTCCGAAGTCAGCTTCAGTACCTAGGTACCAGTCAGTACCGAAGCTAACATCGGATACCTGTTTTAAAATGGTTTTCCAGTGTAATAATCAAATGCCAAAGTTATTCTCAGTTCACTTTGCCAGAGCCCATACATTTTAATGCTGTATGGAGACGGATCTTCGTGCAGCATTAAAACTAAGTTTTCAGCTAAGCGACTTAAGATCTAGGACCGAAGCTGGCTTTGCTCATCCTTAACTGCCACCATAGTGAGACCTCAGTCTTTTCCTGTCACTATTGCCTTGAGGCCCTAGCCTTAACCCTTAGGATACAGCGCCGTACATGAAAGCTGGGACAAAAATCCCAGCGCCGGCACTCTGATCGGGTGGACGCAGGAGCTGTGCTCGCCCGATCAGCTACAGGGGTCCGGCAGTTGCCGATAGCCAGACCCCTGCTGTATGCACCAGCATCGGTGAAAACACTGATGCCGGTGCATTAACCCTCGCACTGCCGCGGTCAGCGCTGACCGCAGCACGTACGGGTATCCTAAGGAGTTGCGATCCCCATTGGGTCCCTGCGCTGCTGTGACGGGGACCCAGTGGCAGGGAAGGCAGCCCGATGCCTTGCTTAGGTATCGGGCTGCCTTCTACGGAAACCTGTGGATCTCACAGGCAGGGAGCTGCAAGTGTATTACACTGGTAATACACTTACAGCCATTGCATTAAAATACAGAAGTATTGTAATGCATTGTGCAGGGGATCAGACCCCCAAAAGTTGAAGTAAAAAAATAAAGTGAAAAAAGAAGTTAAAAAAATAAAGTTTTACAAAAAAATTAAAGCTTCAAGTAAAAAAAAAAAGCGTCCTTTTCCCAAAATAAGGTTAAAAAAATTGTAAAAAATAGGGAAAAAAGAAAAGTAGGCATATTAGGTATCGCCGCGTCCGTATCGACCGGTTCTATAAAAATATCACATGACCCACCCCGCTAGGTGAACATTGTAAAAAATAAAAAATTAAATAAAAAAAGCCATTTTCTGGCCACCTTGCCTCACAAAAAGCGATCAAAAAGGCATATTTAATCCAAAATGGTACCAATCAAACCGTCATCTCGTCCCTCAAAAAATGAGACCCTACCTAAGACAATCGCCCAAAAAATAAAAAAAATATGGCTCTCAGAAAATGGCAACAGAAAAAAAAGATTTTATTCTGTTCAAAAATGCATCTAATGTGTAAAACGCAACAGAAATAAAAATGTTAGACATATTGTGTATCGCCGCGTCCATAACAACCTGCTCTGTAAAAATATTACATGAGATGGCCTCCCAAGTGAATGCTGTAAAAAAAATTTAAAAAAAACTATGCCAAAACAGCAAATTTTTTTCCCTCTTGCTTCACAAAAAGTATAATAGCAGGCGATCAAAAAGGCGTATTTACACAAAAAATGGTACCAATCAAACCGTCGTCTTGTCCCGCAAAAAATGAGACCCTACCTAGGACAATCGCCAGAAAAATAAAAAAAATAGGACAGTTAGAAAATGGCAACACAAAAACAAGATTTAATTCTGTTCAAAAATTATTTTTCTGTGTAAAACTTAACAAAAATAAAAATAATACATACATATTGGGTATTGCCACGTCCATAACAACCTGCTCTATAAAAAATATCACATGATTTGCCCCTTGGGGTGATTTCTGTAAAAAAATCACCTTGACTCACAAAAAGTGTAATACCAAGCAGTCAAAAAGTCTTATGTACCCCAAAATGGTACCAATGAAAATGACACCTCATCCCACAAAAAATAAGACCCCACATAAGACAATACTCAAAAAAATAAAAATCAATGGCTCCCGCAAACCAATCCATCAAAATCTGTGCTGCAAAATCCATATGGCGCTCCTTCTGTTCTGAGTCCTGCCATGTGCCCCCACAGCAGTTTATCACCATATATGGGGTGTTGCCGTATTCAGGAGAAAATGGGTAAGAAATTATGGGGTGCTTGTTACCCCTTGTAAAAATGAAAAATTTGGGGCTAAAGCAACATTTTATTGGAAGAAATTAAACTTTTCATTTTCACAGCCAAGTGTTTCCAAATTCTTTAAAATGCTTAGAGGGTCAAAGTGGTCAGTACCCCCCTTAATATATTCTTTAAGGGGTGTGGTTTCCAAAATGGGGTCACTTTTTGAGGGTTTCCACTCTAGGGGTATGTCAGGGGCTCTTAAAATACAAAATGGTGCCTAAAAACCATTCTAGAAAAATCTGCCTCCAAAATCCATATAGCGCTTCTTTCCTTCTGACCACTGCCACAAACCCATAGAGACGTTTACCACCACATATGGGGGTATTTCTGTAAACTGCAGAATCAGAGTAATGTATATTGAGGTTTAGTTTGCGGTTAACCCTTGCTGTGTTGCAAAAAAAATTTAAACATGAATAATCTACCAAAAAAGTGACATTTTGAAATTTCGCCTCCATTTTCCTTTAATTCTTGTGGAACACCTCAAGGGTTAACAAAGTTTGTAACATCAGTTATTTATAATTTGAGAGGTGTAGTTTCTAAAATGGGGTCATTTATGCTTGGTTTCCATTAGGTAAGCCTCACAAAATCACTTTATAACTGAATTGGTGCTCAAAAAATGGTTTGGGAAATTTTGTTGAAAATTTGAAAAATTGCTTCTAAACTTTTAAGCCCTCTAACTTCCTAAAAAAATAAAATGACATTTAAAAAATGATGCCAACATAAAGTAGACATATGGGAAATGTTAAGTAATAAATATTTTATGAGGTATCACTTTCTGTTTTAAAAGCAGAGAAATTGAAATTTTGAAAATTGAAAATTTTTCAAAATCTTTGGTAAATTTGGGATTTTTTCATAAATAAAGGTGAAATATATTGACTGAAATTTATGACTGTCATGAAGTACAATGTGTCACGAGAAAATAATCTTAGAATGGCCTGGATAAGTAAAAGCGTTCTAAAGTTATTACCACATAAAGTGACATGTCAGATTTGCAAAAATTGGCCTGGGATTTAAGGTGAAAAGTGGCTCGGTACTGAAAGGGTTAAAGTGGCCACACACATTAAAATGTCCATGGTCCATGACCATGCAAAACTACTGACATCACTAAGTAGGCCGGACAAAGTAGAACAAACATATCTTTTGTGCAGCTTTTATCAGGAGTAGTGTGAACCTGAACTTTTATCCTGTCAGATACTAGTCCTGTAAGTGCCCAGGTGGCAGAACTTCACTGTGAAGCGCTTGGTACATACATGGAACTAAAGTGGTCTCCTAGTTGGATGCTACAGCTGTCAGAGGGAAGAAGCTATGTAGCAGCTGAATAAAGGAGCAGAGAGAACTTCACAGTGAAGTTCTGTCTCCTGAGTACTTGCAGGACCAGTGCCTGGCAGGATAAAAGTTCATATTTACACTTCTGATAATAATAGCTCCACATAGCTTTATTCTGCTCTTCTTGGCCCCTACTTAGCACTCTCAGCAGTAGTTCATGGTAAAAACTGCTGACATACTCCATTTTAAATTATATGAACATGTTGACTTTGATAGGAACTAATGTTTATGGAGGCAGACTGAAAGTTCCAGAATGGCAGACATTTGGAATATGGGATCAGTCATGGAGAATGTTAACTTGCCCGATATTTTGTTCCCCAAGAGGATTAATGGCTTCCAAATGTGTCCGATAGTGACTTATAACAAATTCCCATTGGAAAAAGGCATACACGCTTGGCTAACCTTAGCATGTTCGTTAGGGTGCGTTTACATTAAGTTTCTCCTGTTCGTTTAACATATTAAAAAAATGTAGACGTTAAATGGATGCCTCAGACTCATACCATACAGTAGCATCTGTTCCCCATAGAGTTCTATTGTAAAATAAAAACCTTTACGTGAAACAGAGGCATAAAACGTGATTTGAACCCATCACGAGGGTAACGTGGTGAATCAGTGAAATAGTAGTTCTTGAAATGGTAAATATCATTATGCTGCTTATCTTTAAAAAATGTAATGACCAAGCAGGACTACATCATATACAAACATTGTGATGTCCATTGAGAATCTGTTGGGCGTTGGATTCCACTTTCTATTCTGGCTCTAATGCTTCCAAAAGCTATGAACGTCATCTCGTTATTACATAAGAAATAGGTTTCCATGGTTTAAAAAGTCAGAGCTTCCTCCATTGTTACCATGAAGGAATATTGCTTTATGCTGAACCCTTATACGCACATTCATTTGTTAGGTAGTGAAACATGACAAGGTCAGCCACCTGCATTACAGCTGGCATAGTCCACCCTTGCTGACATTCTGCGGCAAGGTGGCAGCAAGCTAGACTCCTGGGAGCAATTACACGAAATACAACTACCATATATTTCAAGCAATAACTCACTCACATGTTCTGCAAGTCAGCTGTCAGTTACCCTGTCACCTAAGAGGTACACGC
This sequence comes from Rhinella marina, assembly GCA_900303285.1. Taxonomy (NCBI): domain Eukaryota; kingdom Metazoa; phylum Chordata; class Amphibia; order Anura; family Bufonidae; genus Rhinella; species Rhinella marina. Next base: position 163,955 of record ONZH01021860.1, read on the forward strand.
AGTGGTGAGTTATTTTCTAACATGAGAGTTGCAGCTGAAATAGGAATTTCTGGGACGCAATAGCATATTTATAATGATAGTAAGAATATAATAATCGTTTTGTCTGTAATTCCAGAAATTTGAACAAAATCCTGACAACCCCTATCCATATACCACTATATGGATGTTTCAGAGAGCCCCCACCTTCTATGAGTAAGGGTGGAAAGCTGTAAGAGCAGCTCCTGCTCTGCTGGACTCCAGCTCTCCATGTATTTCATTGATGGGCAACAGTTTGAATGACCGCAACTAGAGATAAGCGAATCATTAAAAAAATTATTCGCCGAACATTCGCCGAAATTTTCCTAAGATTCGTATATTTGACGAATAGATTCGCTGTATTTGCGTACAAAATATATACGTTATTATGTGCTATTAGCGAACATTCGCGCACTAATGTACGCAACTTCTTAGAAGACGTACCCATGAGCGTACAAATAGCTTACGAATCCTCAGCGTACTATTGTCTACGCGATTACGTAATACGCAGGGGCGTACGACGAGAGGCCATAGCGTGCACTCCTCAGAGGCAGAGCGAATATTCGAAAATGGCATCCAGACGATTCTCATCATTTAGCTCTGCTGCACAGCTGAAATACATAGTCCGGCTGATGGACCGCCAGGATTACGATTTACGATGGCACACACCGCCACCCGAACCAGCATAAAAAGGAGGTGATCCAGCAGGTGATCCGAGGCTTGCGCCATCGTTTCGACACCTTGCGGACCCCGGGCCAGATTCTGGGCATAGTACAATCATCCACAATACTATAAAGTGAATATGAGGACCCATTGCGGTACCTGTAAAGAAATACACACAATGGGCAACATACTTGAAAACGTTGCTGAAAGGTAAAGACATTAGTGCAAACAATATAGTACAAATACATTATATGTATAATGTAAACATTTTAAATATCACCTACCTAGTCTGCTCACGGACACGTTTAAGTCTCTTTTCTTCTTTCTGACGCTTGTCATAGAACTGGAGCAGAGTCCCAAACTCAGTTGCAATTTGTAATCCACATAGGTAAAATTGTAATCCAAATGGGTAAAAACAATAGCAGCAAAGGTTCCTTAAAAAACCCTCTTTCAAGGGCAAGGGCCGTGGCAACTTGGGCCTTGCCCATTACCTTGTAGTGGCCAGATCCTCCCGCCGGCATACAAGGTGACAGAATCTCCGGCTGTAAGGGCTCTGGTAACGGTCTTCCGTGAGCGGCGGACTGTGCGGCCTGCACCTGCCATAGCAGTTGGTATTGTACCACCGATGGCTGGTACACAAAACTGTTGGTGGTCATCTGTCCCACATGAAGGATCGGCGGCAGTGGCAAATCTGGGGTTCCAGCTGAGCTTGGGATTTCTCCTCAGATCGCAGAGTCCCATCATTGGTCTCATGGGAACACCGAGCCTCTTCTGCGGCCTGGGCCTCCTCAGTCCAGTCTTCCGGGGGAGCTGCAGGAGTAGCTGGTCGCTTAAGGAGTTTCACCCCAGTAGCAAATGGGCCTTGGAGGCTCTTCATGGGGGTATACTCCACGTAATCCCCTGCGTGGAGATTGTGGCGGACGGGCGGAAGATACGGCCGCTTTACAGAACGGCGGTTTACATATAATTCTTCCGCCGTCTCCTCATCGCCGATAAAACCTACTCCCCGTTTCATGCTGAACCAAATAACGGTACCCCTTCGGCGCTCCAGCTTAGGGTCACCGGACCGTGGGTGCTCCAAAACCTGCACAACCCACTCCTCTACCAGCTTTTTGTATTCCCAGAGGGTCAGGGCATTCCGGGTGACAGCCTCGGGGACCATTGAATTTTGCCGAAGGGAGTAGTCCTTCCGCGGCGGAGCGGGAACTCCTGCCGCCTCTGCCGTGCCCGACTTCTTAGGCTGCCGGACATGTTGAGAGATGTAGATCTCCTCCGGTTCCTTCTCCTCATAGGGGTCGGTGCCCCACACCATGCCTCCCCAGTCAGGACCTCACTGTGTCGCCATCTTAATTTCCTGAGTTGCCTCGTCTTCCTCGCGCGCTGGAGAAGGGGGCGGAGCTACCAGGGAGGAGTCTGCATCGCAAATGAATTGAATTCGTACGCAACAGCGTATAGAGTAACTTATACATAGCAATAGCGTATAATTGATAGGACAAACTACGTATCGAATGCATACAAAGCCGAAGCGAATCACCTAATATTCGGATTCGCTTCGCAGCTAAAAATTCCCAAGATTCTATACGAATTAACGACAATCTTTAGTTTTCTTTTCTTACTGCTACATCCAAGACTACCAACCATATTGATTTTTTATTAAAACCAAAGAGGATGCACTTGTTATTTCCTCATCAACAGTATGTTACCATCCATTTAAGGGCGAATTCTGGTAATTCCAAAGTAATCCCTATCTACAGGATAGGAGATAGATATTAAAGCGGTACTGGTCCTAACACTGGGATCCCCACTGATCACAAGAACACGGGCCCAGTACCCCACAGGGCGCCCTGAGTGATGGCTAACTCCCAGATAGACAAGTGCACATGCTTGTATTGCAGCACTGTTCATTTTGGAAGGAACAGGGGAACTATTGTTTGATTTTGGGGGGTTCCAGTGGTGGGACTTCCACATCTCATAGTTATCCCCTATCTTGTAGAAAGAAGATAACTTGATTTTTTTGATTGCTATAAAACACATATAACCCTATAGGCTATAGGCTATATGGATCGAATGATACTGTCTGTCTGATAGTAAACAACTGCTCATTGACATCGGATTATGTATCTCACTCTGCAGCACTGGGGCATCGCCCTCCTTGCACATTATGTTGATCAGACAAATGATTTACAGAAAAATGCATGAAATGGCATCCACACCCTCCATATGAAGAGAACTGAGTACTGTCATTTTACATCAGTCGCATTGTATTCTCTGCACTGATATAGGAGCAAGAAATATAGAAGCCATTGACTGCTGACTTGTATTCTCCGAAATGTGCAAAATAGAGACATGTAAGCAAACACTGGGTTTGTTAGTTGGGGGGTGGTTCTTTGGCATGTGGGGCTCTGTGTCAAAACACTCTGTGAGGAACTCTAGCTGGTACGTATAGGGTGTTAGTGTCTGAATCTCATGTGGGCTTGTAGGAGGTTGGTAGCTGCCTCCCTGCAAAATGTAGGGACTGGCTATGTATCAGATGTGAAGTTAATGTTAATGTTTTGTACTTGTATTGCACATTCTTTACTTTTTAGGGTGAATTTAATGGGTTAATACAGTCCATCTGTGTATTTCAGTTGTGTTTTACACCTATTGTCCCAGTATCTGTTTTCCATATTATTCAGTTGTAGTGGGTGGCCTATGAGAGGGGGACTCCTAGTGGCTAAAAACTGTACTAGTGAAATCACTAAAGCTGCGATAGGGAACTGTTATAAGGGGGTGTCTGCTCAAGAGGCTCCCCCCTCCTGCCTGATTGACAGGGCCGGACATCTCGCTCAGCCCTGTCAATTTCGCTCCTGTGCCTCTGCTCTGGGTAGCGGTGCAAGTGCAGAGGCTCTGCTGCTGCTACTCGCTGCTCAAGAACTGTTTGCTGAATGAATAAATTTGTACGAATTGATTTGTTCCTCTCTAAACCATTCCTTCCCTATAACTGCCTGTTCATCCTCATACAGATTCATTTTTTTCTGGCCAGCTGCTCCCTATTTACACACCATGATCTGCTGCCCATAAACGATGATTTAGGTGTCCACATAAACGATAAATTCACTAGATGGGCAGGTGATTAGCGACACCAGGGGCGGATTGGCCATAGACCATGATGCAAATGGGGCCACCCAAGCCCTCCTCTCTGCCGTTGGCCAGGTACATAATGAGTTCTCAGCAGTAATTAACCCTGTGAAAAATGGAAACTCATGTACCACACCAGCAATTGCACATGTACTTTGAATTCAACTGCTGTGGCTCACATCTCACCTCCTAAGCTCCATCAGAGACAACTGGAGGAGGACAGAAAAGAGCATCTAATGATGGCCACAACAAAAGGACAGCTTTTGGGGTAGTATATTGTGCTGCTCTGTGGTATATGTTTCTGCTGGGACAGTATTTTGGGCTATGGTATTGCTGACCCTGCCTATTTCTGTTGTTCTGCCTTCTGTCAATTTGGACACCCCTACAACATGGGGCCACTTTTAGATTTTTTTTCCAGGGCCACTGTAATTTCCGTCCCTGATCCTTTACTCAGTACTTAGTTGAAGCATCTTTGGTAGCTATTATAACCTCTAGTCTTCTTGGGTATGATGCCACAAGGTTTGTACACCTGGGTTTGGAGGTTTACTGCCATTTTTCTCTGAATAGCTTCTCAAGCCCTGTCAGGATAGATGGGGACTGTCAGTGGAAAGCCATTTTCAGGTGTCTCCAGAGAAGTTCGACTGGGTTCAAATTAGGACTCTGGCTGGGCCACTCAAGGACATTCCCAGAGTTCTCCCTATGCCACTCCTGTGTTGTCTTGGCTGTGTACCTAGGTAATTGTCTGAGGTCCAAAGCACTCTGGTTTAGGGTTTCATTAAAAATACCTCTGTACTTTGCTCCATTCATCTTTACCTCATCCTTGACCAGTTTCCCTGTCCCAGTCTGAAAAACACCCCCACAGCATGATGCTGCCATCACCATGCTTCACTGTAGGGTTAAAATGAGCAGTGTCTAGTCCCCCCAGACATCATGCCTAGAATTGAGGATAAAAAGTTCAATCTTGGTTTCATCAGGCCAGAGAATTTTGTTTCTCACAGTCTGAGAGTCCTTTCATGTCTTTTAATGAGGCTTCCTTTTGACAACTCTGCCATAACGCCCTGATTACTGGAGTGCTGCAGTGATGGCTGACCTTCTTGAAGATTCTGCCATCTACATGCAGGATCTTTGGAGCTCAGTCAGAGTCCCCATTGGGTTCTTGGTCGCCTCTCTTACCAAGGTTTTTCTCCCATAATTAATTAGTTGGTGGGGCAGCCAGCACTAGGAAGAGTTCTGGTTGTTCCAAACATCTTACATTTAAGAAATACGGTGACCACTGTGCTCTTGGGAACTTGAAATGCAGCAGAAATGTTTGTACCCTTTTGTACCCTTCTCTAGATTTGTGCCTCCACACAATTCTGTCTCTGAGCTCTACAGGTAGTACTTTCCTCCTCATGGCTTGGTTTCTACTCTGATATGCATTGTCAGCTGTGAGACCTTATATTGACAGGAGTTTGTCTTTCCAAATCATGTCCAGTCAACCGAATGTACCACAGGTGGACTCCAATCAAGGTGTACAGTCATGGCCAAAAGTTTGGAGAATGATACAAATATTAATTTTTACAAAGTCTACTGCTTCAGTTTTTATAATGGCAATTTGCATATACTCCAGAATGTTATAAAGAGTGATCAGCTTAACAGCAATTACTTGCAAAGTCAATATTTGCCTAGAAAATGAACTTTATCCCCCAAAACACATTTCAACATCATTGCAGCCCTGCCTTAAAAGGACCAGCTAACATCGTTTCAGTGATTGCTCCATTAACACAGATGTGGGTGTTGATGAGGACAGGGGTGGAGATCAATCTGTCATGATTAAGTAAGAATGACACCACTGGACACTTTAAAAGGAGGCTGGTGCTTGGCATCATTGTTTCTCTTCTGTTAACCATGGTTATCTCTGAAGAAACACGTGCAGTCATCATTGCACTGCACAAAAATGGCCTAACAGGGAAGAGTATCGCAGCTAGAAAGATTGCACCTCAGTCAACAATCTATCGCATCATCAAGAACTTCAAGGAAAGAGGTTCCATTGTTGCCAAAAAGGCTCCAGGGCGCCCAAGAAAGACCAGCAAGCGCCAGGACCGTCTCTTAAAAGTGTTTCAGCTGCGGGATGGGGCTACCAGCAGTGCAGAGCTTGCTCAGGAATGGCAGCAGGCAGGTGTGAGTGCATCTGCACGCACTGTGAGGCGGAGACTCTTGGAGCAAGGCCTGGTCTCAAGGAGGGCAGCAAAGAAGCCACTTCTCTCCAGAAAAAACATCAGGGACAGACTAATATTCTGCAAAAGGTACAGGGAAGGGATTGCTGAGGACTGGGGTAAAGTCATTTTCTCTGATGAATACCCTTTTCAGTTGTTTGGGACATCTGGAAAACAGTTTATTCGGAGAAGACGAGGTGAGCGCTACCACCAGTCTTGTCTCATGCCAACTGTAAAGCATCCTGAAACCATTCATGTGTGGGGTTGCTTCTCAGCCAAGGGAATCGGCTCTCTCACAGTCTTACCTAAAAACACAGCCATGAATAAAGAATGGTACCAGAATGTCCTCCGAGAGCAACTTCTCCCAACCGTCCAAGAGCAGTTTGGCGAACAACAATGCCTTTTTCAGCATGATGGAGCACCTTGCCATAAAGCAAAGGTGATAACTAAATGGCTCAGGGAACAAAACTTAGAGATTTTGGGTCCATGGCCTGGAAACTCCCCAGATCTTAATCCCATTGAGAACTTGTGGTCAATCATCAAGAGACGGGTGGACAAACAAAAACCTACAAATTCTGACAAAATGCAAGCATTGATTGTGCAAGAATGGACTGCTATCAGTCAGGATTTGGTCCAGAAGTTGATTGAGAGCATGCCAGGGAGAATTGCAGAGGTCCTGAAGAAGAAGGGTCAACACTGCAAATATTGACTTGCTGCATTAACTCATTCTAACTGTCAATATAAGCTTTTGTTACTCATAATATGATTGCAATTATATTTCTGTATGTGATAAAAACATCTGACAAACACACATAAAAACCAGAGGGCAGCAGATCATGTGAAAATATAATATTTGTGTCATTCTCAAAACTTTTGGCCATGACTGTAGATACATCTCAAGAATGTAAGCCCCCAGAGCTAAATTTCAAGTGTCATAGCAAAGGGTCTCAGTACTTTTCTCCATGTGAATTTTTTTTAATTTACTTTTTAATACATTTGCAAACATTTCTGAAATTTTCAGTTTTCATTAATGAATATTGAGATCACAGCCAGCTGAAGGAGAGGAGGGCTGCTTTATCCTGGCATGTCTCAGGCTATGTAGCAGATTTGACAATCTAAGCTTTAAATCAAGATCATCATGATCACAGTACTAGCTGCTCTGCATCAGGAGATACTATCTTTAGAAATAAGGGGTTGTTCACATATCAGTTATTTGATCAGTTATTTCCATCAGTTATTGTGAGCCAAAAGCAGGTGCGGGTCAAAAACAGCAAACAGGTGCAGATCTTTTCATTATACCTGATCTCTGTTTAGTGTCCACTCCTGGTTTTGGCTGACAATAACTGATGGAAATAACTGATCAAATAACTGATATGTGAACAACCCCTAAGCTGTATATATAGCTCTCACCGGTCTTGTTTTAAAGCTGCTATTGTCTGCTTTACAACGACCCCTTGCTGATATCCCTATCCGCTACCGAGCCATGAGCAGCACAGAAAAGCACGCATCTGGGTTGCATACATACATTTTGAGGTTTTTCATTATGGGTATCATGAGTCATATGGTCCCCAATCTGACCACCAGTGCGGAGCTCACAATCTTGTTTAGACAGGATGTCGGATTCTTCTTAAAGGGGTTTTCCAAACTTTGTTTTTATTTCTCCCCACCCAGTGGAACCTGTGAAGAGAGCTATACTTACCTGATCCTCCACACTTTGTTCAGGCTCTATGGTTCCCAGGCTCTCTTCCCCAGACTTCTGGTCCCTGCCAATGACTGACCTCAGTGGTGACATCTGCCCACACGTGCAACACTGTAGCCAATAATGAGATTCAGCAGTGACATGACCCCAAGTGGCACATGACAAAGCAGACATTCTACTCCATTCCTTAAGAAAGCGTAGGAGTCACCGAGCCTGAAAAAAGCAGCATGGAGCTCCTTTCAAAGGTCCTCCTGAGTGGACATCACCTGGGCCGTTTCACCTGTTTCTCCATTAGACACATGACAAGAGAAGAAAGAGAACAGGGAAGGTGGACCAGAAATTTGGCCACAGGAGAGCCAGTAGAGGGTTTTACTACAGAAGAAAACGTAATGTCCATAAAAAGCCTAACAATATTTATATTGCAGGTATACAGCAGTCTCGCAAGTGACAAAATAATTGGTTCTTGGGTGACTATTGTATGTTGAAACCATTGTAACTTGAGCCCATAAATCTATGGAAAACAAGTAATTGGTTCCAAAGCCTAAAAATGCCATCCCAGAATAAGAAAAAATAAGATCAATAAGCCGATAACAAGACATAAAGCAAGTCCTTAAGGTAAAACAGACAGGAATAGATGCTGGAAGCCATTAATAACTTTCTATGGTGAGGGCAGGAGCTTCTTCAGGGTCTTGCATAGTAAATACATGTACCAGAAAAATAAAATGGAGTCGCCACTCAACTGGTTCCAAAGGAGCAGCTTATCCTGGCACAGATCGGAGGCAGTACTGTCACACTCCGGTGTGGGGGGAAGATACCACACCAAACGCAGGAGGGAAAAGGGGGGGAAGTCCCAGAGAAACCCTGACTCCAGTCCTAACTATCAACAAGTATGAACAGACCTCGAAGTTAGGCTAGTTCATACACAGGATACCAAGGACCCTATCTGTTCCTAGAGGACCCTGAAGCTAATGTCAGGAATGAGTAAAACTGTTTCTCCACCAACCTGGATGAACAGGAGTCTCCCCTCAGGCCCAATCACCAAACACAGGAAAGGCCCTGACCCTGATATATGACACCTGACTCTGACACCTGACTCTGGACTTCAGGCGTCAGGGTCACAATGACTTTTAGCTTCATTGTACTTTAAATATGCTGAATCACATAGATGAAGAAAATCACTTGGGTTACTGTCTAAACCTATAGCTCAGTGGTTAAACACTTGCTTCCCATGTAGAATTCTAGGGTTCAAAACGCCTGTCTTTAAAAAAAATGGACATTTTATTGAGCCCTAGAAAAGAGGAAAATTCAAGTGATCTGTGACCCTGGATGACTGAGGCGTCAGGATCGCACTGAATTTTAGCTTCATTGTACTTTACATATGCTGAATCACATAGATGAAGAAAATCTCTCCAGTTACTATCTAAACCTATAGCACAATGGTTGGACAATTGCCTCCCATGTAGACTTCTGGGGTTCAATACCAATATTGGTCTTCCAAAAAAATTTTACATTTTATTTTTGTCAGTTATCAAGGGTCACACGTCACTTGAATTTGCCTCTTTTCTATGGCTCAATAAAATGTAAAAAAAATTTTAAAGACCAATAGGGGTTTTGAACTCCAGAAGTCTACATGGGAGACAAGTGTCAGACATTACAAGCAAGTTCTCCTCACATAGTACAATGTATAATTATCACAATTGGTAGCAAATACATCCAAAAACAGCATTTCTACATTTGTAGGTGCTCTTTCAATAAGAGGAGAACACACCCCGCAGCAAGTATAGTGGTTCTGTCCAGGGAGCTATGACATCACAAACTGTCTCTATGATGTAACATTCCAAATGTTCTATCTCTAAGGGAACAGAACCTTCTGCCAGTAACCAGCGGACATAGTGACAACCCACCACCACATTGCTTCATATTCACACCACAGTTCATTACTAGGGTACTAAAACAAGGGCTTTATTACATTTATGATAATATGACCTATTCCTGGTCACTTATGGGGGCATGAGGTAACTGTACCATAGGAAGAGTTGTGCCAGCTGTGAGACAGCGCTTAAACATCTCAGGTGCTGATGTTTCTGAGAGGCACCCTGGGGAGACCAGATATAAATCAAAGTTATCCCGAAAGATGGATAAAGCCTGGATGGGGTCCCTCTCCTGGACAGGTTGGGGAACTGAATTAACAAATAGCTGTCACATGCCAGCCTTAGTAAAAAGCCCGCTGGTGAAAGAAGCAACCAATTTATTAAGAGGGGAAGGGTTGATAATAAATTTCTCACATCTATGAGGCCTGTGCACCATAACCTGAAACCTCATCTACCTACTAGCTGGCGTAGGTTTCAGCTGTAATTTATGTCACTTTTCTGGCATTAATTCCATTAAATATTTCTGTAGTTGTGGCCCCATCCCCTTCCTGTAAGTTTCGCCCAGTTTTTTTAAAATTGGCAAGCGTGGTGAAAACTTTAAAAGTTTTCACCACGCTTTTGTGACTTTTTATATCAAAAAAACTTTGTAAAGCCTTTGTAACTGGATTTTGGTTATTTGCTAGCCATAGACGGTGAAGCTAGTGCTGTTATTGATGAGGAATTTTGCACATAGATTGAAGATTTTTATTGAATCCCTTTTCCTGTATGGGGTTTATTGGTCTTTGGTTTAACAATATGCTTTTGAGGTTCCTAGGGCCTCTTTCACATGGGCGAGATTTCCGCGCGGGTGCAATGCGTGATGCGAACGCATTGCACCCGCACTGAATCCTGACCCATTCATTTCAATGGGGCTTTTCACATGAGCGATGTTTTTCACGCATCAGTTCGACGTTGCGTGAAAATCGCAGCATGTTCTATATTCTGCGTTTTTCACGCAGCCCTGGCCCCATTGAAGTGAATGGGGCTGTGTGAATAACGCATTGCATCCGCACGCAAGTGCGGATGCAATGCGTGATTCACTGATGGTTGCTAAGAGATGTTGCTTGTAAACATTCAGTTTTTTATCACGCGCGTGAAAAATGCATTAAAACGCTTCGCACCCACGTGGAAAAAACTGAACGAACGTACGCAATCGCAGTCAAAACTGATTGCGATTGCATGTGGATTAGTGCAGATGCGTGCGGATTTTCCGGAACGCATCCGGACTGAATCCGTCACGCTCGTGTGAAAGAGGCCCAAAACCTAGTGGTTGTGATAGGACTGATTTTACTGCTCTTATTTACTTGTAAATTATTAATATTTTATGTCTCGTTGCAGTAAAGCCGTGGATAGGTCCATTTCGTAGAAAGGATAACATCACAGCTACAGAGACTGACCGTCTGATAGCCCAGCTCGACTGCCCACCTCTCCTGAAGACCCCTCAGCTTTTTGAGAGTTGGGTGGAGGACATCGTCTCTGAAAGAGGGTCCCAGAGATGCACCCAGCAGCTTGAGTGTCACTTCTATAACAACATCCAATGTCCTAAGCATTGGGATGAGTTGGGATGCACCTCTGGACGGCTATGATCATTCTATTAGTTAGAGAGGGTGTGTGTGTTTGTATGTGTGTATGTTTGTGTGTGTATGCGTGTGTACATGTGTGTTTGCATGTTTGTTTTTGTGTGCATGCATGTGTATGTGTGTTTGTGTGTGTGTGTATGTGTGTGCATACGTACATGTGTGTATGTATTGGCGAATAAGCCAATAATAATGCGTGAATGTATAGATGAAATGGCTACTATGAGGTAGCCAGGTATGGATGTCTAACATCCCATGATCTCTGCAGCTTATCTGTACACTTCATGAAGTAGGGGCTGTCTGAGGGGCCATTTCTGGGTAGGTAGGTCAGACAGTTAGTTAGCAAATAACTAACTATTAGGGAAATACACATATGTATGAAATTGAAATGATAAAAAAACAATCAATTAATTCTACCACCTTGTCCATCCTTAATATCCTTTTGATTCATTCTTAAACATATATTATACTAGCTGAAGGACCCGGCTTCGCCCAGGTATATTTAATCTATTTCATTTAATGTTTGTGAGTGTGTCGTTAAAAGATATCAAGCGTGACCTCTACAGTGCCCATCCCTTAACAGAAACATCCACAGCGCCCTCCCCTTTAACTGTGACCTCCACAGCAACTAGGGTGGCCATTGTCTCCACCCCAGAAAGATGGACCTCACCGGCCATTCCCCCAAACGTGAAGCAGTGCCCCAATCCCCATGAAGCGATGCCACTAAAAATGAGGCCATGCCCCCTGGTTCCATGAAGACACGGAGGAGAAGCTGTCTGAGTGTGAGATACTGAAAGGGTGGACATCTCTGCGTCCGTCCAAGCACTGCGCCGGACGGAGAAGAGGGAGCCAGAAAACTGGACTGTCCAGCCTAAATCCAGACATCTGGCCACCCTAACATCAGCCTGCCCCTAGGGTGGCCAGAGGTCTGGTTTTAGGCTGGACAGTCTGGCTTTCAGACTCCCTGTCCACCGTCCGGCGCAGGGCTTGGACAGACACAGGGATCGTCCACTCTTTCAGTAGCTCACGCTCAGACAGCTTCTCCTCCGTGTTTTCACAGAACCAGGGGGCATGGCCTCGTGTTTAGGGGTGTGGCTTCATGGGGACTGGTGGCATGGCTTCACTTTGGGGGAAGGCTGGACATTCTGGCTTTCAGACTCCCTGTCCTCTGTCATGCGCAGGACCTGGATGGACATAGGGGGCGTGGCCTTGTGTTTAGGGGTGTGGCTTCATGGGGACCGGTGGCATGGCTTCACTTTGGGGGAAGGCTGGACAGTCTGGCTTTCAGACTCCCTGTCCTCTGTCATGTACAGGCCCTGATGGACACACGGATGTCCTTTTGAACAGCTCACTCTCAGACAGCAGCACTGTGCAGTCTAAGCATGAGCTGCAGGGAGAAAGTCACCCTCCCTCCCCTGCAGCTGACAGAAGTTGATTTTTACCTTCATTTTTGCAATCCCTGTCGGCTGCGGAGTGAGAGGGGGCATGGCCTGACCGGGTCAGGGGCGTGGCTTAGTGGGACCTGGAGGTGGGGCTTTTAAGTCCTTCTTTTGAGGGTGGCCTGAATTATAGGTTGATGCCATAGTAATTTAGGAAGAAACACAGTGGGTAGCAGTAGAAGAAAACATCTTTTATTACTACTGAACGGTAAATATGTGAAATTTACATTATATGAGGTAATGATTGATGATGAGTTAGTCTAAAACATAAAGTATATTTATGGTAACCGGAATACCTCATTAACAGTGTCATCCACAGCGCTCTACCCCTTTAAAGCAGACCTACAGCAGTGAACTGGCTGTGTTGTTATGGAAACCTCTTTTGTGTGGAGAGTAACTGCTTGTGAGCTTCTATTGGCTGATAAGGGTCATGTGACCAGGCTTCTATTGGCTAATGCATTTTTTGGGAATATCCCAGGAATGGTATGTCCTGGAGAGCCGAGGCCCGTTGTAAAACCTTCCCAGACACCTGTTGTACCTGTGTGCCAAATTTCGTGATTGTAGCTGCGACGGTGCGGATTCCTTTAGGGGACATACACACACACACATCACTCAGCTTTATATATTAGAAAATAGATTCTACTGTACTTAAAGGGGAATTAAGAAAATTAAAATACTTAAATATTACTTTATTATAAATATATTCTCAAATACCATTCATTATTTATGATGGCTCGTTTTGTCTGAGGAGCAATCATCAGGGGAAACAAAATGGCTGCTGTCCCATTAGTCCACACAAAACCTGTCCTGATCACACAGGAGGACCAGTTACTTCACAACACTGAGGTAAAAAGCTGCCTCATTCTCCTCTCTGCTTGTCAGGGATTATGATCCTGAATACAGTTTAATATGATATTCAGCTGAATCTTTGTGGGAATTTAGTTCATGAAAAGAAATGAAGTACAGAAAGGATGGACAGGACAGACTGTGGTAATGGACACTGCATACAAGTGCTGCTGCTCATTAGTCACACCTTACCTTTCTCTCATGTCTCATCATCTTCTCCATTCACACAGAGATTCACCTGTTTTCAGGATTGTGATTCCTGACAAGCAGAACAGAGAGGAGGATGAGGCAGCACTACGCCTCATTGTGGTGAAGTAACTTGTCCTCCTGTGTGATTAGGAAAGGTTTTGTGTATACTGATAGGACGGCGGCCATTTTATTTCTCCTAATGCTTGCTCCCCAGACAAAACAAGCCATTATAAGTAATGAAAGGTATTTGTGAATATATTTATTATAAAATAATATTTAAGTATTTTATTTTTTTTCAATTCCTGGAGAACCCCTTTGTCTTGTCTTGTGTCTTGTGTCTTGTCATACATTGGGGTAGGGTGACCAGACGTCCGGGGGGAATTTCAAAATCGTCCGGGATTTTGTTCGACTGCCTCAAATTGTTTGAGTGAAACATAATACATGTATATTATATACATGTATTATGTTTGACTCAAACAGTTTGAGGCAGTCGAACAAAATCATTTTAACTGTTAAAATGACCTTCAGGGGTTAAAAATAATTAAAAAAAACCCTCACCTTTTCCACTTGTTCGCGCAGCCGGTGTCTTCTTTCTTCTTTCCCCTTGCAGGACCTGCAAAAATACCTTCGGTGACGTCAGCGCGCTCACCACGTGGTGAGTGCGGTGACGTCACCAAAGGTCCTTTTTCAGGTCCTGCAAGGGGAAAGAAGAAAGACGACACCGGCTGAGCGAACAAGTGGAAAAGGTGAGGGTTTTTTTTTATTATTTTTAACCCCTAAAGGTCATTTTAACTATTATTTTCTGTTATAACCATGTTATAATGGAAAATAATAAAGGGAAGTTCGGGTCCCCATTCCCTGGGGTATAGTGTAATGCCCGCCCTCCCCCCCAAAAAAAGGTGTCCTCCTTTTCAGAAACCCAAATCTGGTCACCCTACATTGAGGGCATATTGCTAGCACTTGGCTATTTTTGTCAGTCCCATAGAAATTAATGGAGGGTGTCCACGCATCCTTGGTGCAGCCTACTTCACTTTGTGGGCTCAGTTCTAAAGAGAGGTGTAGGTCCCAGAGGTGGGACCCACACCTATTACACATTTGGGGCATGTCTTAGTGATATGCCCCCAATGTATGAAATTATACAACCCCTTTAAGAGAACATTATGCTTATGCTCATAAGGTGGTTTGCAACAAGAAAGAACTGTGATTCAGCCAACCATCAAAGCCGGGACACTTCAAGGCCCACAGGCCCATCTCCAGTATTGACTGTTCGCATTGTGATTGGCTCTTTTACAATGTTTAATCCTATAAACTCCCTTTTACATGGACCAATGCCCAGGAAATTATCAGGAACGAACCAAAAGATTCCGAGAGGACTGTGAGCTTCAGGTGAGTAGGTGCTGTGTGCTTTTTTTTTTTTTTTTTTTAATATAGAAGGGGCAGAGAGGACTTTATAACTATGGAGGGGGCACAGAGGAATTTATAACTATGGAGGGGGCAGAGAGGACTTTATTACTATGGAGGGGGCACAGAGGACTTTATTACTATGGAGGGGGCACAGAGGACTTTATTACTATGGAGGTGCACAGAGGGCATTACTACTCTGGAGAGGGCACAGAGGGCATTACTAATGTGAAGGGGGCACGATGGACATTACTACTATGGAGGGGGCACAGAGGGCATTACTAATGTGTAGGGGGCAAAATGGGCATTGCTACTCTGGAGGGGGCACAGAGGGCATTACTACTCTGGAGGGGGCACAGAGGGCATTACTAATGTGAAGGGGACACAATGGGCATTACTACTATGAAGGGGGCACAAAGCCCGAGGGCATTATTACTGTGAAGGGGCACAGTGGGCATTATTACTGTGAAGGGGGTACAGTGGGCATTATTACTATCGAGGGGGCACAGAGGGCTTTATTACTATAAGGGGGGCACAGAGGTCATTACTACTCTGGAGGGGGTACAGAGGGCATTACTAATGTGAAGGAGACACAATGGGCATTTCTGTTATGGAGGGGGCACAGAGCCAGAGGGCATTATTACTGTTAAGGGGCAGAATGGGCATTATTATTATGAAGGCGGCACAGTGGGCATTATTACTATAAAGGGGGCACAATGGGGATTATTACTGTTAAGGGGGCACAATGGGGATTATTACTGTGGAGGGGGCACAAAGAGGGCACTACAACTGTAAAAGGGGCACAGAGGGGGTATAACTACTGTGAGAGGGCACAATGTGGGCATTACTACTATGAGAGGGCAGACATCTTTACAAAACTACTGTGAAGATTGTACAATGAGGGCAATACTACTGTGAGGGGGTACAATTTTTAACATATGAGGGGGGGTGCCAGAGAAAGGACCCTCCCCGGGTGCCAAACACCCTAGGCACAAAACTGAGGGAGAACACAATAGGCGTTTCTTATGATTTATACCCTCTCCACAGTTTCAGGCTCCTCAGTTTGTTATCCATAGGGGTTAGTGAGCCTGAACTATGTATCTATTAAAGAGCCGCTCACTGACGAGACATGAGTGTGCATCAGGTATAAGTCATAATGCACATTGCCAGCAGCGCCCCTTCCTTATCTGCGGCAGATACAGAAGCCCCCTGACCTGTAAGAGGGACCCAGCAGTTCTATCCCCAGTGCAGCCGCTGTCCTCTCCAGACCCCCCACCTCAGGATCCTGGCTCCTAAAAGTGGGGGGCTTGGAGTGTTAAATGGGCTATATAGCTTTATTTACACCTCTTAGGGCTCATGCACTGAAATTTTTCTTTCCCCGTGTCCCGTGTGGAAATTACTCTGTGTGTATTCCGTGTCCATACTGTATGTCTGCATGGCCATCCACAAAAAGAAGAACATGTCCTATTATTGTCTACATTATGGACAAGGATAGGACTGCCTCAGGAAGAATGAAGACTATGTGCTTCCCTGCCCCTTGCCACAAAGCACATTGGGGGGCCCAAGCTGAACTCTTGCACCATGGCCTAGGAGTCTTTAGCTATGACCCTGCTGTGGACCCTGCCTTGTACCTTATAATTCATCACCATCAAGGGCACCCCGGCAGGAGAACTCCAATACCAGCGTGTGCCCCAAAAGGAAGAAAGGTGTGCACAGCCCAGGGGAGTGTCATAGTGAGTAATAAACGTACAACCACCATTCTGGTTACTATCACTTCTATCCTCTCCTTTCTCCGCTTTCCCAGGCACGCTGCAGTAACATAGCCCTGGATAATTTTTGGGGCATATGTATTTGAACATGTACCTGCTATACATGTGAGTGCAACTGAAACCATCGTACATAGCAAAGCCAATGTACTGTAGGTATAAAAACTATTATTTCAGTTATAATACATTTTCTATATCAGATATGTTCTGTGGTAAAGTGCGCGGTAGAGGTATGGTGGGGTTGTGTATCTCACCCAGTTGTTCACTTTAGCTGGGTGAGATAACCGAAATCCAGAAGTGGTGCTGCTTCAGCAAGGCATAGCTTGCTGGAGATTGTTTTGTTTAAAGCTGAATGGGCTGGATTTCTTTGGACTGGGAGACAGGTTGATAGTAGGGGTCTTCCAGTCCACACCCCTAGTCCACTACAGAGATTACCTTGAAGGATGAAATGTTTTCCTTCACTTTAAGGGGTCACTTTAAGGTGACCTGCAGCGTCAGGTCATAGTGCGTGCCGGCAGGGAAGAGAGAGGAGCGCGGAGCGTGGGACCGGACGGCAGCGGCAGCGCAGAACAGGTAAGTATGGTCTTTAAGTGGCTGGGTGGGCTGATCTGAGGTCTGATAGGGGCACAAGACGCTGATCTGAGGCGTGAAGGGGCACAAAACGCTAATCTGAGGTCTGATGGGGGCACATTCTGCTGATCTGAGGTCTGATGGGGGCACATTCTGCTGATCTGAGGTCTGATGGGGGCACATTCTGCTGATGTGAGGTCTGATGGGGGCACATACTGTTGCTCTGAGGTCTGATGGGGGCACATTCTGCTGATTTGAGGTATGATGGGGGCACATTCTGCTGATTTGAGGTATGATGGGGGCACATTCTGCTGATCTGAGGTCTGATGGGGGCACATTCTGCTGATATGAGGTCTGATGGGGGCACATTCTGCTGATGTGAGGTCTGATGGGGGCACATACTGGTGCTCTGAGGTCTGATGGGGGCACATTCTGCTGATTTGAGGTATGATGGGGGCACATTCTGCTGATCTGAGGTCTGATGGGGGCACATTCTGCTGATCTGAGGTCTGATGGGGGCACATACTGTTGCTCTGAGGTCTGATGGGGGCACATTCTGCTGATTTGAGGTATGATGGGGGCACATTCTGCTGATCTGAGGTCTGATGGGGGCACATTCTGCTGATCTGAGGTCTGATGGGGGCACATTCTGCTGATCTGAGGTCTGATGGGGGCACATTCTGCTGATCTGAGGTCTGGTGGGAGCACAGTGAGATGGTATGGGGGCACAGGGGGCTGATATGGGGGTCTGATGTGATGTCCTTAAATTTATGGGCAGTCTGATAAGAGGATCTGATGAAAAATATTTTTTTCTTATTTTCCTACACTAAAACCTAGGTGCGTCTTATGGGCCGGTGCGTCTTATAGGGCGAAAAATACGGGTATGTGCAATATATCATAGTATTATTCACTTGTACATTATATTGTCTCATTCATATTTATAGTACATGGTGATATGTATATATACTGTATATGTTGTTATTATGTATGTATATGTTCAGTAATATATTTTGGTAAATTTGTGGGCCCAAATGTACGCCAGCTAAACACAGTCCACAGCACAATGAAAATTGCCATGTCCAAACCATTTAGTATTATTATAATAATGGAATGTTAATTATTAACTTTATTGTGTTAATGGAATAGTAGGATGGAAAAAACCTTTTAAAATATTATTTATTTAAATATGATGAGGTATAGCAGCAACTTTCTTTACATGTGAAAACCAATAGGAGGGTTATATGTCAGTAACTTTGCTTCAAAAATGCTCAATGCAATGTATACAGAGTGCAGAGGAATAGGAATTGTACCCTACTCATCTTCCGCAGAAGCTGCAGAAGCTTTAAGACACATGCCATCTTGTCAAGGATGTTCTCTCTAGAGGCAGAACTGAGTCATCTGAGGATCACTTTCAGATAGGGATGTCGCTTGTCAGATCTCCTTCTGCATAGAAACTAAGACAATGATTGAAACATGTAACATCTTATTACAGTGTTATAATCTGAGGGACAGGTACAGTAAATGGCCACAACCGTATGTTCTTGCTCATGGTTATTCATTTAAGGAGGACATATTTCTGTAACTGTCATTATTTGTTACATACTCAATATGTGATGGAATGAAGCAAAAAAAAAAATATATGTTACATCCTGTTTTTAATAAAACTATTTCCCACTGCATCTGGGGAGACCCCCTCCCCCCCCCCCCCCCCCCGACTTTTCTTGGTTATAATTTATTTTTAATGTATCAGTATGATTGTCAGATGTAGCAGGAAACTGTGGGCTTCCTCTATTTGGACCATTGAAATCCTGGCTCAGCCTCTCACAGAGCAGGCATGCCACTGGGCTTGCAATGCAGTCATTACATAGTAACATAGTCCGCAAGGCTGAAAAAAGACACCTGTCCATCCAGTTCAGCCTATTATCCTACAAGTTGATCCATAGGAAGGCGAAAAATGGAGGAAGGGGGCCCTGTTGTGCAGGAAGGCTCGCTCCCTTATTACACTTACATAACTAGCTGTGAAAATTACAAGAACAATGTGGAGAAGGACTTATGTTGATGTCATCATCATCATGTGATCAGGGTACCTTTGCAGGTGAAGGACCTGTGATGATGTTATCATGTGACCAGAACTCAGGAGTGGAAAAAGTGGTGAACTTCTTGGGGAGAGGTTTCTATGCTGTGCTTGGGGAGAGGTTAGTGGTATTCTGGGATAGCCCATAACATCCTATATACTGGGAGTTGTAGTTTGGTCCTATATATTCGTCTCCATGTAATGTTCACTGATGCCCTATAATAACAGCCTGGTAATGCTGGGGGTTGCAGAACTCTCCTTGTAATGTCAACTTGTGTTCCAAAATAACAGCCTGGACATGCTGGGAGAACAGCCTGCTGGAACTACTGCTGGCAGTGTGAGAAAGGCCTAACTTGGTTATAATGATATTTGTAGTTCTCTTGCTTCTATTATAATGTTCTGCAGCATCTTAAGTGTGTATTAGGCTTTGTTTACATCTGCCATTCTGCTCTGTCAAAAGAGCACAACAATGAAAATTACGATAGTGCCAGATCTAGCACATCATAGATGACAACACCTGATGGATCCTACTGACTATGATGAGATCTGATAGGTCTCCATCATGGAGCCTGGCAGGCTGCAAAATATTGTCCAGAATCTATGACCTGATCTATACGACTGAGGTTCTAACACAGATGTGATCAAAGCTTTATGTGTTCTATGGCATCAGATTATCATGTTCTACAGCAACTGAGGTGTATATAATGAGGTTATACAGGAGCTGAGGCGTGTATTATGAGGTTCTGAAGCAGCTGAGATGTGTATTATGATGTTCTGAAGCAGCTTAGGGGTGTATTATGAGGTTCTGCAGTAGCTAAGGTGTGTATTATAAGGAGCAGAATACAGGAATCAGCAGATCCTGCATATTCTGAACAGCGCCAGAACCCATTGGATCCCATTCACAATAATGGGGTGTGACGGGATCCGGCATGAGTGCAGGTAGTTTGCCAGAATAAATACTGTTGCAGCGTTTACAGGGAGGGGAAAACAATGGAAGAAAATAACAGACAAAGACAGAGCACACGGACACGAGAATATTACCAAGCTGAGGTCAAGAGCCAGGAGATCACATTAATACCAAGGGATAACACTGGAGCAGAGTCAATACAAGCCAAGGTCAGAAGTCAGGAGGTCGCGTCGATACCAAGGGAAATACAAGAGTGGAGTCAAACACAAGCTGAGGTCAGAAGTCAAGAGATCACGTAGTACAAGGGGTTACACAGGAACGAGGTAAAAAAAAAGGCAAAGTCAAACACAGAAGTCGCAATACAGGTAAACCCTGGTGAAGGTAATAAAGACCAATCACAGGCAACCTGTGGCCAGCAGGTTGCCTGTTTAAATAGGCCAACAGGTGGGCCAATTGATGTGGCCAGCGTCACGCGACACAAGTTAGGAATCACAATGCAGATGAGCGTCGGCTTATTAACGTCGGTGTTTACATGCCCACCTTGCTCATTGCCTAGGGGATGGAGGATGCCGGCCGCGCTGGGAATCGTGCGCCGGGTCCTCCCCACCCCCTGGTCACCATGGAGACGAGGATGCCGGCCATGTCCTCGCTCCAGCACATCATTGGGAGACCGGCGGCGCTTCAGGGAGGGAGTGCACTGCTGGCTCCCCATTACAGTACCCCCCTTCCACGAGGGGCCACCGGACCCTTATCCACTGGAGCCGACTTTTCAGGGTGTGACAGATAAACTCTTCTAACCAAACTATTAGCATGCACCTTGCCAGCTGGCACCCAAGACTTCTCTTCTGGACCAAACCCCTTCCAGTGAACTAAATCACATCAAGGACTCTAGAAACGACGGCGACGGAGGCTCTTCTGCAGGAAACATAGGTGGCACATACTTTTTAAGTAAGGATTTATGGAAAACATTGTGAATACAGAAAGAATTAGGCAACAGTAACTTACAAAAAACAGGGTTAATAATGTCCTTAATCTCGTAAGGACCTATAAACCGAGGTGCAAATTTATTCGATGTAACTTAAAGACGCAAATTCTCGTGGACAACCACACCTTGTCTCTAGTGATGAGCGAACATGTTCAGCTGAATACACTATTCGGGCGAACATGGCGGCGCTCATGACCACGCGGTGTTTGGCAGAACACCGTGCGGGGAGGAGGCTTCAGTATGGCGCTCGAGCGATGTGGGTATGTGGGTTTTTTTGTTCCTTGGATACTCTTGCCTGTTGGATATACTACTACACCGACGTGAAGATTGTGTAACTTTTTTCATGCTAGATATACCCAAAATATACACAGGGAAACCTACTGGGGATTGATGACTATAGAGCATAACTTTGCTGAAATGTTACTGATGGATGTCTTTTGTAAAATTATGCCTATATTATTATTTTTTGTGCTGTGTAACCTTCTTGACTGTATATACTATTTAACTATTACAGTGTCTGATGAAGGCCTGGATAGGCTGAAAACGTTAACACGAGATTGCCAATTAAAATAAATTGAAACAGCAGTGAAACTTAAGTGACTGTCATCCTTTATTATGTGTCCAGCTTAGACACCCAATATTTATAAGGCACAGAGGGATCGCTGAGGACGTTGATATTGTTAGCTAGGTAATCCTTTACCATTTTACAAAACTTTCCCCTGCTAGTTTAGGGTGGCCACCTGCTTCATCTCAAAAAGGAGGACATTTTAGGCCACACCCCCAACCTACTAAACCACACCCCCAACCTGCTAAACCACGCCCCTCTCCCAGTAAGTGCCCGGCAAAAAAAAAAAAAAAAGAGAGGAAAACCTTAAAGGGGTTGTCAGGGTTCAGAGTTGAACCCAGATGTACCCTTAATTCCACCCAGGCAGCCCGGCAAGGGCAAGGGTTCTTCTGTTCACAATTACACACTGCCCTAATGGGCCGGCTTTACCGCTGCCGTTTTACTGGCCGGCGGGCATTCTGTATCCAGCAGTGCCGGAGTCAGTGAATTCCATCAGGCTGTTCTCTGCTGGAACAGCCTGCCAGAATCACTTAGCTAGATGTAAAGGTAGCCTAATACAGCGCCATATACCTCTTACATCCAGTGACGTCTTCTTTGATGTAGACATTCTGTGTCCTCAATCTTCTCCATTCAGACCAGGCCGCCATGATGATTTCTTTCAGCCATCTCTTCTCTCTGCGGAATTTGACAGACAGACATCTTAGTTTCCTACTTTTCCATCATTCTCCCACCTTCTTGAACACCCCATCCTGCCACCCCCAATACTCAAGACACTGTGCTCCACAGATAGTACTTCCTTTAGTAATTATTGGCACACAGTGCTCTAAAAAAAATAACTGCGCTACTAAAGTGTAACCAAAATGTTCCCCAAAAATAACTGTGCTAAGCTGATAGCGTGACAGGGTGCCCCCCACAATAATAGTGCTCCCCAAAGTCCCAATAGAAATAATTAGTGCCACCAGTAGAGTCAATGTCCCCATAATGTGTGCCAATGCCCACTGTGTGCCCAAAAAAAATCTTAGTGCCCCCAGTTGAGCTACATAGTTCCCTATAATTTGTGCCAGTATAAAATACTCCTATATAGTGCCCCCATAGTGCCCCTCCCCTTGTCCCCATGGTGCCTGACATAAGGTGCCAGTATAAAATGCCCCCATAATGTGTGCCCCAATAATGTGTGCAGTATAAAATGCCCCCCTCAGACCTCAGATCAGGGTCTTGTGCCCCTCTCAGACCTTAGATCAACATCTTGTGCCCCCATCAGACCTCAGATCAGCGTCTTGTGTCCCCATCAGACCTCAGATCAGCGTCTTGTGACCCCATCAGACCTCAGATCAGCGTCTTGTGACCCTATCAGACCTCAGATCAGTGTCTTGTGCCCCCATCAGACCTCAGATCAGCGTCTTGTGCCCCCATCAGACCTCAGATCAGCGTCTTGTGCCCCCATCAGACCTCAGATCAGCGTCTTGTGCCCCCATCAGACCTCAGATCAGCGTCTTGTGCCCCCATCAGACCTCAGATCAGCGTCTTGTGCCCCCATCAGACCTCAGATCAACACAATGTGCCCCCATCAGACCTCAGATCAGCGTCTTGTGCCCCCATCAGACCTCAGATCAGCATCTTGTGCCCCCATCAGACCTCAGATCAGCGTCTTGTGCCCCCATCAGACCTCAGATCAACACAATGTGCCCCCATCAGACCTCAGATCAGCGTCTTGTGCCCCATCAGACCTCAGATCAACACATTGTGCCCCCATTAGACCTCAGGTCAGCGTCTTGTGCCCCATCAGACCTCAGATCAACATTTAGTGTCCCCCTTCAGACCTCAGATCAGCGTCTTGTGCCCCATCAGACCTCAGGTCAGCGTCTTGTGCCCCCATCAGACCTCAGATCAGCGTCTTGTGCCCCCATCGGACCTCAGATCAGCGTCTTGTGCCCCATCAGTCCTCAGGTCAGCATCTTATGCCCTCATCAGACCTCAGGTCAGCGTCTTGTGCCCCCATCAGACCTCAGATCAGCGTCTTGTGCCCCCTCAGACCAATCATCAACGTCTTGTGCCCCCCTAAGATCAGGGTCTTGTACCCCCCTCAGACCTCAGATCAGGGTCTTGTGCCCCCCTCAGACCAGCGTCTTGTGCCCCCCCTCAGACCTCAGATCAGCCCACCCAGCCACTTTAAAAAAAACATACTTACCTGTTCTGCGCTGCCGCTGTTCCCCGCTCCACTGTCTTGCCTGCCGGCGCACACTATGACCTGACGCAGCGTCAGGTCATAGTGCGCACTGGCAGGGAAGGCAGTGGAGCACGGAACCTGATGGCAGCGGCAGCGTAGAACAGGTGAGTATGTTTTTTTAAAGTGGCTGGGTGGGCCGATCTGAGGTCTGGGGGGGGGGCACAAGCACAAGACTCTGTACAGGAGCAGGCCGGGCCATTAAGGGGGCGCTCTGGCAGGGCGCCCCCCTTTACTGGCCGGGAGTGAAGCACCCTGTGCAACCGCACGGGTCGCACACCCCAAAGGCCTGTCCTGAAAGGCGGACTTCTGGCCATCCGTCTTGGCCTTGCGCCGGACTGAGGACCAGGAGTTTAAAAACCGGACTGTCCGTCCAAAAACCGGATGGATGGCCACTCTAGTTGTGACACTAGGCCGCTTATCAGAACCTTTTTCACATGCAGCGCTGTTCGTCTTTATTGATAGCACTAAATAACTGCTCTGAAAAAACGCTAGCGGCAGGGCAGGACAGAACCTCAAAGGCGTAGAACGCTAGTTCGTACCATGTGTCCAGCTTAGACACCCAATATTTATAAGGCACAGAGGGATTGCTGAGGACATTGACATTGTCAGCTAGGTTAGAGTCATGGTTTCCTGTCCATCTACCTTCCTTAGTTTCCAGGCCTAATCCTCTTTCCCTCCTACGCTCTGTGTGGTTTTCCCCTCACACCTGAGCGTGACAGTATGTGTGTGAGCCCGCCTTGCTCCAAAGCCGCCACCAAGTTGCGGCCGTTATCAGACACAACCACGTCTGGTTGTAGGTTGAGTGGCGAGAGCCACGGCTCAGCCCTGTCCCTTATACCCTGCCACAGCACTGTGGCGGTGTGTTGTTTGTCACCTAAGCAAATAAGTTTCAGCACAGCCTGTTGCCGCTGCCCCACCGCTGTGCTAAACTGCTTCCAGCTACTGACTGAAGTCTGACTGGTACTGCAAGATGAGAATTCCTAGATGGAAGTGGTGGAGGAGAAGGAGGGGTTGCAGCCGCTAATGTAGGTGGTGGCGGAAATCCTGATGGAAGTAGGGCCCGCAATCCTTTGTGTCGGTAGCACCTGTGCCATCCCAGAGTACGACTCGCTCCCAGCCTCCACAACATTCACCCAGTGTGCCATCAGGGAAATGTAGCTTCCCTGGCCAGAAGCACTTGTCCATGTGTCAGTCGTTAAGTGGACCTTCCCAGTAACTGCATTGGTCAGGGCACGTGTTATGTTACGGGACACATGCTGGTGTAAGGTGGTAAGGGCACACCGGCAAAAATAGTGGCGGCTAGGTACTGAGTAACGTGGGACAGCCGCCGCCATCAGACTGCGAAAAGCCTCACTGTCCACAAGCCTAAACAGCAACATTTCCAGTGTCAGCAATTTGCAAAGGGGTGCATTTAGTGCTATGGCCTGTGGATGGGTGGCTGGGTATTTGCGCTTTCATTCAAAGGCCTGTGGTATGGACATCTGTACGCTGCGCTGGGACACAAAAGTGGATGTGCTCCTTGATGGTGCTTGCGAGGGTCCAGGTGCAGGGCAGGAGGCATCTGGGCCTGCATCTTGGCTAGCACGTAACACAGGGAAAAAGAGGCAGTGGTGTGACCCGCAGACACCGATTGTGGATCCAGGCGTTTGGCCCACCTATTAGGGTGCTTTGCTGCCATGAGGATCATGCTGGTCAGGTTGCTAGTGTTCATGCCCCTGCTCATTTTGGTACGGCACAGGTTGCAAATGACAATTCTTTTATCATCCACACTTGTTGGTGTGGCCTGCCTTCTCCCTTTTGCCACCCCACCGCCTCTTACAGCCTGCTGCGGTGCTGTGCATCCCTCCCTGAGCCCTCTCTGTACTGCTGTCCTCGCTCAGCTTGCCTCCTTCCCATATTGGGCCAGTGATTTCATCATCCACTACTTCCTCTTCGGGAAGGAATTTTTTCCCTTAAAGTGAGGAATATTGGCTTCTACCTCACAGGGTTTTTTGCCTTCCTCTGGATCAACTTGCAGGATAACAGGTCGAACTAGATGGACAGATGTCTTTTTTCGGCCTTATAAACTATGTTACTATGTTACTATGTTACTTCTTCACTCTGGTCCTCATCCTGACAAGTTGACGTTCAGTGCTGCTGACACTCAAAAACATTTGGGGTGAGGGTCTGCTGCTGATCTGACCATCTAAAACATTAGGGGCGAGTGCCTACTGCTGAGCTGACCGTGTAAAACATTAGGGGTGAGGGTGTGCTGCTACATTGCGCTTTACATATGTTTCCTAACAATATTTCCTGTAAAATTGATATTAGCTTGGGTTTTGGGGGGGTATTTTTGTCATTCCGTAAAAGTAGTGTAATAGTTGGACATCATCGTTATTAGCAGCGACTTCAGTGTCCAAGATACATCCAGACACCCTCCCCATGCTGTTCCCTAACCATTTCAGTGGTGTTTCCACCATTTTCTCACGTTTCCCTATCGACCAGACACCTTCCCCTCTGCAGGGCAGGGGGAGCCCGGTCTTCTCCCATTGACTTACATTGTGCTCGGGTGCTCGGCCAAGCACTCGAGCACCACCTAGTGTTCGGCCAGAGCACCCGAACATCGGGGTGCTCGATCATCACTACTTGTCTCCCAACCTAAAATTTACACCTTGAGAACGTCTTTTATCAGCATTAGATTTCTGAACCTCCTGAGCTTTCTTCAGTTTCAACTGAACCTGGGCCCAGACTGTGAATAGTTCCTTAACAGTATTAGCCTCCGGAACCTGGGAGGCAGACAACAAAAAAGAACAAAATCGTGGATGGAACCCCAAATTACAGAAGATGGGAGATATAACGGTAGACGAGTTCACCTGATTGTTAATAGCTAATTCTGCCAACGACAAGTGTTTCACCCAAAGATGTTGATTGTCCGAGATGTAACATCTTAAATATTGCTCCAAGAATTGATTTAGGCGTTCAGTTTGCCAGTTGGTTTCAGGATGAAAGGCTGAAGAGAATGACAAAGAAATATTACATTTGTGACAAAAAGCCCTCCAAAATTTAGAAAAAAACACCTCTATCAGAAACAATATTCTCAGGAATACCATGTAAACGAATTACATGATCAACAAAAAGAGAGGCTAACGTTTTAGCATTAGGTAATTTTGCCAGGTTCAATAAAATGGCACATTTTGCTGAACCTGTCAACAACTACCCCACACAACAGTCTTACCCTCAGAACTCAGTAAATCAGTAATAAAATCCATGGATACATGAGACCAAATCCACTAGGGATGGGCAGAGGTCGCAACTCACCCACCGGACGCGTCCTAGGATTCTTGGACCTATCGCAAACCTCACAAGAGGATACGTAAGAATGGACATCTCTAAACAAAGTGGGCCACCAATAAAACCTGGAGACAAGTTCTTTGGTGGCATTAATGCCCGGATAACCACTAAATGCAGAATTATGACACTCACCCAAAAGCCGGAGACGCAAATGACCAGACCAAATAACTTATCTTTGGGAGATTGAACCGAAGCCAGATATTGTCCCACAGTAATCTCGGACGTCAAATCGGAAGAAACCGAAGCCAAAATAATACCTGCCGGCAAAATAGGTTCTGGTGGAGTGTCAGAGGGTTGACATTTTTACTTCCTGGCCTGAAAGTAATACAGAAATTAAAGGGACACTATCGTGAAAAAATAAAAAAAACATATGTTATAAAACATTAAAAATAGTTTTTATATGTATAATTAAGTTTATTATGTGTGTATTGTGTTTTATGTATTTTACATTTTTGCAACTTTATGGGGGCTGCCATTTTCATAGTCACGTGTCACTGAACGACACATAGACAAATGACTTACAGTCGTATGCTCCATTCCCAGTGCGGACGGAGCCGATCCTATTGAAAAATCATGGGAGCGCTACATAGCCTGCCCCCTCCGGCGCAATGTTATTGAAGACTTCAGTAACATGACAGAGGGGACGCCCATTATATGTCCCGTTCTCTGGCAGCTGTCGGAATCGGCTGCCTGCTTCTTTCATCCTCCTGTGTTAATATTTATATGGACATTGAAGCGCAAGAAAAAAAAAAGGCCGCAGGGGCTCCAGTAATTATGATTTGGGCGGAGTTAGAGGCGTGGCCTAGTATAAAAAAACTGCCATGATGCGCGCCGCACCCATTGTCCCTCTTTGCAATTTTCAAAAGTTGGGAGGTATGCTGTACTGTGACATCACTGTATTATTATCCCTGTACGGTGACATCACTGTGTTTATTATTAGTGTTGAGCGAGCTGCTGGATGGGAGGAATCACTGCAAAGAAGAAGCCTGAGGAGGTAAGTGGTCTGTGTTTGTTTGTTTGTTTGTTTTTTTGTTTGTTTGTTTGTTTGTTTGTTTTCTATTTTTCAGGATCGTGAATGCGGAGGACTACATCGGATTCGGTGGATTATGTCGGACCAGCTTTTTTATTTTTTAAATAAAATGGTCAAACAGGAGTCTGGGGGAGTAATTATTGGGGGGAGTAATTATTTCAATAAACTATTTTTTTTTCAAAAATAATTAAATAACTTAAAAAAATAGTGTGGGGGTCCCCCCTTTTTTCCTTCTCCAGCCAGATACAACCAGCAGCGGCAGCCTGGCACTACCAGGGTGGGAAGGGACACGGTGATTGGCCCTTCCCAGCCTAACAGTAACAGCCTACAGCTGCCCCAGAACCGGACCCTCAATTTAGAAAGTCCGGTCCTGCGGGTACCCGGCTCTTCCCGACACCCCTGGTGGCGGTGGGGGCCGGGGTAATAGATGTTGGGGTTAGTATTAGTAATCAGGGCCGTCTGTAGATAGCCATGATTACTAAAACTGCAGTGTTGTAAAAAAAAAAAAACCCACACACTTATAAAATATTTTATTGAAATAAATACTCCCCCAGACCCCTGTTTGACCATTTTATTTAAAAAATAAAAAAGCTGGTCCGGCATAATCCACCGAATCCGACGTAGTCCTCAGCATTCACAATCCTGAAAAATAGAAAACAAACAAACAAAAAAACAAACAAACACAGACCCCTTACCTCCTCAGACTTCTACTTTGTAGTGATTCCTCCCGTCCAGCAGCTCGCTCAACACTAATAATAAACACAGTGATGTCACAGTACAGGGATAATAAACAGTGATGTCACAGTACAGGGATAATAAACATTGATGTCACAGTACAGGGATGATAAATACAGTGATGTCACCGTACAGGGATAATAAATACAGTGATGTCAGATCAAACTCAGTCATGCACTACCACCCTAACTCTGCTACCTGTCAGTGGAGAAAATCCCTGTGGTGGAGGAATAATCAGCATCACAATTGGAAATAACATTGCTGACTGTGCCTCCTATGCTCCTATCACAGTGCAGACCACAACAAGATGGCCGCTGGACACTGTATTGTGGAAGACAATCTCTTGTTATCAGATAAGCAAGTAAGAGCAGCGTGATGTCACAGGAGGTATGAATAGCCAGATAACAGTTTACAGCACTGGGCTACAGACGGCTTCCCTACACTCAACTTTTCAGTTGTGCTCCCCCTGCTGGTCAACATAGGAAGTTCTACACAATTATTATGATTTTTTTAAATATTTCCTTTAATGGTAAAAAAAAAATTATAAGCACAAAAAATTCTAAAACTTACATTGCATGTTTTAACATTTTATATATATTTCTAATTTTTGACGACAGTTCTCCTTTAAATTACAGAAATTAACCTAGCCTGTCTAGGATTCAGATGCTTAGCAGATTCCAAAAACATAAGATTCTTATGGTCAGTAAGTACAGTGACACAATGTAAAGCCCCCTCTAAAAAGTGATGCCACTCCTCAAAGGCCCATTTACCGTATTTTTCCATTATGGAAGCGCTCACTAGTATGTATTAGGTGCCGGGAGCAGGGAAACATACTCACCCTCCTGCGCTGCAGCTCCGCTCCGGTTCCTGCGCTCCACTGTCTTGACCGCGTACAGCGTCAGGACGTAGTGCGCGCACTATGACCTGATACTGCATGCAGTCAGGTGGCAGGAGAAGACAGAGGAGCGCCATACCCGGAGTGGAGCTGCTGCGCAGGAAAGGTAAGAGAGTTTTTTTATTTTATCCTTATGGAGCTGATCTGAGGTCTGATGGGGGCACAGTGGGCTAATATGGTGGCACAGTGGGCTGATCTGAGGTCTGATGGGGGCACAGTGGGCTGATGTGGGGGCTGATGGGCCAATATGGGGGCTGATGGTCTGATCTGAGGTCTGATGGGGCACAGTGGGCTGATATGGGGGCTGATGGGCTGATCTGAGGTCTGATGGGGGCACAGTGGGCTGATCTGAGGTCTGATGGGGCACAGTGGGCTGATATGAGGGCACAGTGGGCTGATATGGGG
Source organism: Rhinella marina (assembly GCA_900303285.1). Lineage (NCBI taxonomy): Eukaryota > Metazoa > Chordata > Amphibia > Anura > Bufonidae > Rhinella > Rhinella marina. The sequence goes on from ONZH01021860.1 coordinate 194,495, forward strand.
GCTGATCTGAGGTCTGATGGGGGCACAGTGGGCTGATATGGGGGCACAGTGGGCTGATATGGGGCACAGTGGGCTGATATGGGGGCTGATGGGCTGATCTGAGGTCTGATGGGGGTCTGACATGGAGGGATGATGAGGTTCTGACATGGAGGACTCATATGGGGGTCTGAGGTGATGTCCTAAAATTTATGGGGGGGTCTGATATGAGGTGTGATGAAAAATATTTTTTTCTTATTTTCCTACTCTAAAAATTGGGGTGCGTCTGATCAAAGGGTGCATCTTATAAAGCAAAAAATACGATAATAGCGAGTAGCTCTTGATTACCAATATCATAATTTCTCTCTGATGGAGGGAACTTACGAGAAAAGAAAGCACAAGGTTTGAGGTTAGTGAGCATCGGCGAGCCTTGGTAGAGTACTGACCCCACCCCATCCTCAGAGGCGTCCACCTCAACCACAAAAAGCTTCTATTGGTCTGTTTGCACCAAAACTGGAGCGTCAATGTAGCTTCTCTTGAGTGCTTCAAAAGCCTTATTAGCCTCTGGCGACCAATTAACTAAATCCGCTCCCTTCTTAGTTAAATCAGTGAGAGGCTTAGCAATAATAGAAAATTTTTTAATGAATTTTCGATAGTAATTTGAGAAACCCAAAAAATGTTGCAACGCTTTAAGAGAGGAAAGGCGCAGCCAATCTCAAACAGCTTGTACCTTCCCAGGATCCATCTTAAAGGATTGAAGTGTGAGAATGTATCCCAGAAATGAAATTTCCTGCACCCCAAATACACACTTCTCACCAGAGGCGTAGCTAGAGGTTCAGCACAGGGGGGGCGAAACATACTTGAGTGGGCCCCCCACTTGGCTTCCCAAACGCACGTTTCCAACTTCACAGGCACATACTACTAGTTGTGGTTATAATATTGTATTAGAAAGATTACTATATAAACTGCTAGATCATCTATGCTGCTAAGTACAGTACAATAGACTTTCTACATACCCTACTCTAAATACTCTACCACATAATGCAGTGAAATATAGGAGTAATAGGAGTAAAAAACAAGAGGACTCCTATGTTAAAGGAAACCTGTCCACAGTTTTTACATCACTAAACTAACAGTCCCCTGCCCCCATCAGACCTCAGATCATCAGAATGTGCCCCCCATCAGACCTCAGATCAGCGTATTGTGCCCCATCAGACCTCAGATCAGCAGAATATGCCCCCATCAGACCTCACATCAGCCTACTGTGCCCCCATCAGACCTCAGATCAGCGTATTGTGCCCCATCAGACCTCACATCAGCCTACTGTGCCCCCATCAGACCTCACATCAGCGTATTGTGCCCCATCAGACCTCAGATCAGCGTATTGTACCCCATCAGACCTCAGATCAGCAGAATGTGCCCCCATTAGTCCTCACATCAGCCTACTGTGCCCCCATCAGACCTCAGATCAGCGTATTGTGCCCCCATCAGACCTCCGATCAACAGAATGTGCCCCCATCAGACCTCAGATCAGCGTATTGTGCCACATCAGACCTCAGATCAGCATATTGTGCCCCCATCAGACCTCAGATCAGCAGAATGTGCCCCCATCAGACCTCAGATCAGCGTATTGTGCCCCATCAGACCTCAGATCAGCGTACTGTGCCCCCATCAGACCTCAGATCAGCGTACTGTGCCCCCATCAGACCTCAGATCAGCGTACTGTGCCCCCATCAGACCTCAGATCAGCGTATTGTGCCCCATCAGACCTCAGATCAGCGTATTGTGCCCAATCAGACCTCAGATCAGCGTACTGTGCCCCCATCAGACCTCAGATCAGCAGAATGTGCCCCCATCAGACCTCACATCAGCCTACTGTGCCCCCATCAGACCTCAGATCAGCGTATTGTGCCCCCCACCAGACCTCAGATCAGCGTATTGTGCCCCCATCAGACCTCAGATCAGCGTATTGTGCCCCCCATCAGACCTCACATCAGCGTATTGTGCCCCCATCAGACCTCAGATCAGCTTAATGTGCTCCCATCAGACCTCAGATCAGCGTATTGTGCCCCCATCAGACCTCATATCAGCAGACTGTGCCCCCATCAGACCTCATATCAGCCTACTGTGCCTCTATCAGACCTCAGATCAGCATATTGTGCCCCCATCAGACCTCATATCAGCAGACTGTGCCCCCATCAGACCTCATATCAGCCTACTGTGCCCCTATCAGACCTCAGATCAGCTTAATGTGCTCCCATCAGACCTCAGATCAGCGTATTGTGCCCCCATCAGACCTCATATCAGCAGACTGTGCCCCCATCAGACCTCATATCAGCCTACTGTGCCCCTATCAGACCTCAGATCAGCGTATTGTGCCCCCATCAGACCTCAGATCAGCAGACTGTGCCCCCATCAGACCTCATATCAGCAGACTGTGCCCCCATCAGACCTCATATCAGCAGACTGTGCCCCCATCAGACCTCATATCAGCCTACTGTGCCTCTATCAGACCTCAGATCAGCATATTGTGCCCCCATCAGACCTCATATCAGCAGACTGTGCCCCCATCAGACCTCATATCAGCCTACTGTGCCCCTATCAGACCTCAGATCAGCGTATTGTGCCCCCATCAGACCTCAGATCAGCAGACTGTGCCCCCATCAGACCTCATATCAGCAGACTGTGCCCCCATCAGACCTCATATCAGCCTACTGTGCCCCTATCAGACCTCAGATCAGCATATTGTGCCCCCATCAGACCTCAGATCAGCATATTGTGCCCCCATCAGACCTCATATCAGCAGACTGTGCCCCCATCAGACCTCATATCAGCCTACTGTGCCCCTATCAGACCTCAGATCAGCGTATTGTGCCCCCATGAGACCTCAGATCAGCAGACTGTGCCCCCATCAGACCTCATATCAGCAGACTGTGCCCCCATCAGACCTCATATCAGCAGACTGTGCCCCCATCAGACCTCATATCAGCCTACTGTGCCTCTATCAGACCTCAGATCAGCATATTGTGCCCCCATCAGACCTCATATCAGCAGACTGTGCCCCCATCAGACCTCATATCAGCCTACTGTGCCCCTATCAGACCTCAGATCAGCGTATTGTGCCCCCATCAGACCTCAGATCAGCAGACTGTGCCCCCATCAGACCTCATATCAGCAGACTGTGCCCCCATCAGACCTCATATCAGCCTACTGTGCCCCTATCAGACCTCAGATCAGCATATTGTGCCCCCATCAGACCTCAGATCAGCATATTGTGCCCCCATCAGACCTCATATCAGCAGACTGTGCCCCCATCAGACCTCATATCAGCCTACTGTGCCCCTATCAGACCTCAGATCAGCGTATTGTGCCCCCATCAGACCTCAGATCAGCAGACTGTGCCCCCATCAGACCTCATATCAGCAGACTGTGCCCCCATCAGACCTCATATCAGCCTACTGTGCCCCTATCAGACCTCAGATCAACCCAGCCACATAGGATTAAAATAAAAAACTTTACTTACCTGTTCTGCGCTGCGGCTGCCCTCCGGTCCGCGCTCCGCTCTCTTCCCTGGCCCGCGCACACTATGACCTGACGCTGCGTGCAGCGTCAGGTCATAGTGCGCGCCGCCAGGGAAGAGAGCAGAGCGCGGACCGGAGGGCAGCCGCAGCGCAGAACAGGTATATAAAGTTTTTTATTTTAATCCTATGTGGCTGGGTGGGCTGATCTGAGGTCTGATGGGGGTCCCTAAATACAAGTGAGCGCTTCCATAATGGAAGCGCTCACTTGTATTCGCCTGATAGAAGGCAAGGTCATCCTTGCTGGGGCCCCCCCTGAGTCACTGGGCCCGGAGCCGTCGCCCCCCCTGCCCCCCCGGTAGCTACGCCACTGCTTCTCACCCTTAACGAATAATTGATTCTCCCGAAGAATTTCCAGTATTTGCCTAGTGTGAATAACGTGCGACTTCCAGTCAGGTGAATAAACCAAAATATTGTCCAAATAGACTATGACAAATTTTCCAATAAATTGTCTCAAAAAATCAAAAAACTGACGGAGCCTTACTCACCCTAAATGGCATCACTAAATATTCATAATGCCCCTCAGGGGTATTCAAGGCCGTTTTCCACTCATCTCCCTCCTTAATCCAAATAAGATTATACGCCCATCTGAGATCGAGTTTAGTGAACTAGTGAGCTCAAAGAATTTGATTAAACAGATCTGGGATCGAAGGCAGAGAGTACCGCTTCTTAACAGTAATTTTATTCAGTTCCCTGTAATCAATGCATGATCTCAATCCACCATCTTTTTTCCCCACAAAGAAAAACCCTGCCCCCATAGGGGGCACTGAGGGTCTAATATGTCCTTTGTGTAAACTTTCCTTTAAATAGTCCCTCATAGATTGCCGTTCCGGACCAGATAAATTATAAATGCGACCTTAAGGGTATTTGGACCCCTGGATAAGGTCGATGGCACAATCATAGGGCCTATGAATGCCAAGAACTATTTCTACAGTCAAATTCTTTAAGATAAGAAAATAACAAAATTCAGTATGTACGGCTCCCACATTCAAGATTACTTCGGCTGTACAAAATACCACCGTCCCGCCAACTAAGGGAGTGGAATAAATGGCAATAATATGAACAGAGTTATTAAGAGGTAATATTGGCACACCTAGAGACAAAGCAAAATTGTGGTCAATAAAATTAGAGACGGACCCCAAATCAATAAATGCCTCCTCAGAACCCTTACAAGTGCCAAAAGGACCACAGGTAACAACAACTTATCTCTTACCACCTTGGGGAGTATCTTATCCTTCTAGGAGTCAGGACATGGAGATCTCCTGGAGGGAGGAAGTTTAGGACATTGTTGTAACCAATGATCTGTCTCGCCACAGTAGAAGCAGGCACCCCTCAGATGTCTTTGGTCCCTTATGGTTATTCCGAGCTGCATGGATTCCTCTTGACAATCCTCTAACAGGGATTTCGGTGGTGGAGAGTCGGGTTTAACTACCACCTGTGGAAACGTCTGGCGTTCTCTCTGTCTTTCCCTGATGCATCAATCCGGTCTAATGGCTAAGGTCATGGTCTGCTCTAAAGTGTCCTTTAAGCCCTCAGAAAGTCCTAACCTGAACTGACACTTAAGTGCTGGATAATTCCAGCCAGAAGAAACTAACCACCTTTGGAACTCAGTCCAATATTCTTCTACTGGCCTGTTACCCTGGCAAAGAGACCTTAACTGACTCTCTGCCATAGCCAACTTATTAGGTTCATCATATAATATGCCAAGAGCCTTCAAAAATGCTTCAACAGAAGTCAGACAGGGAGAGCCCGGGGGAAGAGAATATACCCACTCTTGCGGGTCACCCTGCAACAGAGAAATAATGATACCTACTCTCTGTTGCTCAGAGCCCAAAGAATGTGGGCATAAACGAAAATAGAGCTTGCAGCTCTCCCTGAACGTTGAAAAAAATTATGGTCGGGCAATTTGACGTGAGGCTCCAGATTCTGCAATGAAGAAGTCGCTACAGGTGAGGACTGAAGCTGCTCCTGCTGCTGCAGCCTTTCCACCAAGTCCTGCACCATCTGCGCCAGATGATGCATCTGGTCTGTAAGGAGATGCGTTGCCTCCATGGGTATAAGGTGGGCCTGTGATTCTGTCACATTTCAGGTAGGTATAGTGCAGCCCTGAGCTCAAAACCACACCACTGTCCCTACCTACTTGCCCAGTCCGTCCTAAGTGACTGGGCAAGTGCACAACTGGACAGCAGTCCCTAGCTTACGTACGTGCTGGGGCTTACAAGGAGGGGAAAACACTAGGAGAAAATAACAGACAAAGACAGAACACACAGATATGAGAATATTACCAAGCCGAGGTCAAGAGCCTGCAGGTCACATCAATACCATGGGATAACACTGGAGCGGAGTCAATACAAGCTGAGGTCAGAAGTCAGGAGTTCACGTCGATACCAAGGGAAACACGGGAGCGGAGTCAAACACAAGCCGAGGTCACACAGAAATGAAGTGAAATACAAGACGAAGTCAACACAGAAGTCGCAATACAGGTAAACGCTGGTGAGGGTAATAAAGACCAATCACAGGCAACCTGTGGCCAGCAGGTTGCCTGTTTAAATAGGCCAACAGGTGGGTCACGTGACGTGGTGAGCGTCACGCGACCCTATTTAGGAAACACAATGCAGCTGAGCGCCAACCTATCAACGCCAGTGCTCACATGCCCCCCTTGCTCGTTGCCTAGGGGATGCCGGCCACTCTGGGACGTGTGCGCCGCCAGGTCCTCCCTGCCCCCTGGTCACCATGGAGACAAGGACACCAGCCGCGTCCTCGCTCCAGCACATCATCGGGAGGACCGTCGGCACTTCAGGGAGGGAGCGCACTGCCGGCTCCCAGTTACAGAATCCTCTTCTATGTTTGTGTACAAACCTTCTTTCCTCCAGACGCAGAGGATGTCCCCTCGTCACAGTCACAGTTCTGTGGATAAATAGATGATGGGAGAGATCTCTGTACTGACCCCTGATATATTTATGCATAGTTATTAGATATTCCCTCAGTCGTCTTTTTTCTAAAGTGAATAACCCTAATTTTGATAATCTTTCTGGGTACTGTAGTTCACCCATTCCAGTTATTACTTTAGTTGCCCTCCTCTGAACCCTCTCCAGCTCTGCTATGTCTGCCTTGTTCACAGGAGCCCAGAACTGTACACAGTACTCCATGTGAGGTCTGACTAGTGATTTTTAAAGTAGCACGACTATGTTCTCATCACGGGCATCTATGCCCCTTTTGATACAACCCATTATTTTATTGGCCTTGGCAGCAGCTGCCTGACACTGGTTTCTACAGCTTAGTTTGCTGCTCACTAAAATTCCTAAGTCCTTTTCCATGTCATTGTTACCTAGTGGTTCACCATTTAGTATGTACTGCCACTTCTTTGCCCAAGCCTTCAATCTATCCAGATCCATCTGTAGAAATGTACTGTCCTCTTCTGTGTCAATTACTTTACCTTCTCTTGTCCTGTATACTGGGTGTAATTCTTATTATCTGTTCTTATTCTCTATATAGTATATGGAGATTTCACAGTACCACTTATCTTGTCCTGTATGCTTGGTGTAATTTTCAGTATCTGCTCTTAGGGCTCTTTCACACAAGTGGATGTTGTCCATAGAAACCGCTCTGTGAAAGAGAGCCAAGCCCCGTTCAGGACAGCAGAGATACGGAGCATTAACATGATTAATAATGCTCTGTGCCTCTCTGTGACCTTTTTACTACAAAATCACAGTGACAACTTTATCTCACTGTGATTTTGTAGTAAAAAAGATCACAGAGATGTACAGAGCACTATCAATCATGTTAATGCTCCATGTCTCTGCTGTCCTGAACGGGGCTTAACTTTCTTTCATGCAGCGGATTACGCGCACAGCATCCGCTCATGTGAAAGAGCCCTTATTCTGTACATATGGACACTGCACAGTGCCACTTCTCCTGTCCTCTATACTTGGGATTATTCTCAGTATCTGTCCTTATTTTGTATACAGTATATGGACACTGCACAGTACCACTTCTCTTGTCCTGTATACTGGGTGTAATTCTCAGTATCTGCTCTTATTCTGTGTATATGCACACATGATACTCCTAGCAAGTGTTGTTGTACAATTTGCATATTTCCCCCATTTCAGTTATATGCATTTGCCACTTTATCATACTATACTGACATTTGTATTACAATATTATAGTTAACACATTAACCTTACCCACATTAACTCATACCCTCGGCAATGGTGAAAAGGAGAGATCTATCAATGAAGCATATCCACGCGTAGAAAGAAGCTGGCCTGGAGCCACCTTCCATGACTCTTCTCCCATTCTTGAGTTGTTCTTAAACTGTTTTCTCTGAAAGACTGTGGAATTTCAGAGTAAAGGCTCATGCACACGAACGTATCGTCCGTTCCATTTGTTTGTGGACCATATGCGGAACCATTCATTTCCAATGGGTCTGCAAAAAAAACTAAAGTTACTCCGTGTGCATTCCGTTTCCGTATGTCCATTTCACAAAAAAATAAAACTTGTCCTATTATTGTCCGCATTACAGACAAGAATATGACTGTTCTATTAGGGGCCAGTTGCTCCAGTCCACAAAATACGAAATGCACAAGGACGTGATCCATATTTTTTGCAGATCCGTTTTTTTGTGGACCACAAAATACATACGGTCGTGTGCATGAGACCTTACTATGCTGGTGCCGCTGTCTCCGCTGCACTCACAGGATGGAGGGGTAAGTACTAAGAAAGTACCACAGTACAGAAGAAAGCATGGATTTTTTACAACACCCAGAGAACCCCTTTAACGCTAATGTTAAAACCCCTTTGCGTAATCATGTTTTCTGGAGGGGCTTAGTACCTATTGATTTATTACAAAAGCTGAAAGTGTGCGATTCCTAATTATAGAAGTTAGTCAGCTGCTGAGGTTGTTAATTAAACACAGCTAAGTAAGGAAAATTAGGAAAATGCCTGGCACAGACAAGAAATCTCTAATTGAAACTAATGATGAAATCACTGGAAGTCATCCCCAGACAATAGCAGTGTTGCCGATGCAGGTTTAAAATGAGCGTGCCCTTCTGTCCAGTTGCCATGGACACCTACGTAGATATGTCATAGGCCTAGCAAATGGAAGTCCGAGAGCAGGAGAAACATGTCAGGGTTGTAAATTCCTCGTAGCCATTCATTGTTCAAACTAAAAATACCAAGTATAGCCCGACCGCCCCATACTAGCAGATATACAAGAGCTGACAGCTATTTGTGTGGCCAAGATCATTTTCTTTAGTGGTTGCCAGTAAATTCTTACTACTCATTAACCACCTCCAGTCCTCAGTATGTTGCATGTCATACCCGAATATATAAGCATCCACAGCATCTGAGGATAAACTGGATGCAGGAGGACACTGCGGAGCAGCCCATGGGGAACCATAACAATGAAAGATGTGAAGAGATATTGATATGAAGAATCGGCTGCGTTCAATACGTTATTGTCTCCTTCATCTGGAAATACTGGAGTATTAAAAGTATGTGGCCTAAACACAGTGGGAAATTTATTATCTCCCTTGTGCCAGAAAAGTAATTTTAAAAACATTGCAAGCTGCGTATTTGCGACAAGTGCCTCTTTTTACGTTGTCCTTGCCAAAAGGGGGCGTGGAAAGACTGAGAAAGGGGTGTGGCCAACAGACAAGGCAAATTTATCTTCATTTACATCAGTTTTCTGGTGCAAATGAAGCCAGAAATCTATGGTTGTTTTGACCTGTAGTAAATTTCTGTTTAGGCGCACAGACTGCAGGAGGAAGCGCCTAATTTATGACAATCATCCGACAACCCAGGGGATATCAAGACAGGCGCAGAAATCACTTGTAAAATCTCTGTTGATTTATTCTATGTTTGCATAGCAGAGCTTCAAACGAAATTTGAAGGGGTTGTCCAAGACATTACGACGTTCAATGTGCTTTAAAAATATTAGATTCCTATTCTGCAGCTCAACACATTTACAGCAATACCAAACTGGTATAGTTTTTATTTTACTTTTAAAAAATAAAACCCTTTGAAAAAAATTAAAATTTTCTTTGCATTGCCATTTTTCTGAGAGCCATAACTTTTTTATATTTCAGTCCACAGAGCTGTATGAAGGCTTGTTTTTTTGCAGGACAAGCTGTAGTTTTTATTGGTACCATTTTTGTGGTATGTATGACTTTTTGATCACTGTTATTCAACTTTTAGTGGGGGAAAAGGTGACTAAAAATGGAGAATCATGTGTATTTATTTTTTTCCTTAGGGCGTTCATGGTACAAGAAATTTTTTTACAATATTTTAATAGTTCCCACATTTTTGGAAGCAAAGGGTGAATGGAATTCTGAAGTGCTCCTTGCTGAGCTGTGCTTCATGCACAGCTTAGCAGGAAGCTTACCATGACAGGCTTGGGAAGCAAGCTGTCATGGTAACAGATGGAAGCCCCGCGATATGACTGCTAGGCTCCAATTGTAAGGCAGAGGGAGCCGCACCCCTCTGTGTAACCTCACAGATACAGAGATCGCTTTTGAATATGACATCTGAGGGGTCAAATTACAGGGTTCGGCATGATCGCCGTTCCCCATAATTGCAGCTCGGTGCCTGCTGCATTTTACATCCAGCACCTGCCACGTATGGAGCAGGCTCACCTCAGCAGCCTGCTCCATACAATTCCGGGTGCATAATACTGTACATGTACGGCATTATAAGTTAAGGGGTTAAAAATATGTTAAACATAAAAACATAATTTAAACAATTGGTCATTTTCTGTCTACATGATACATTCCATTTGCTGAAGTGAGACAACCTCTTTAATTCATTTACTTTGGAGAGATTTAGAGTATGTATTGCTGATTTATGCTCATCATATATCATCTCAATTGGGTTCAAGTCTAGAAGTCAGACCTTTGACCAGGTCACACTAAAGCCTTAAAGGGAATCTGTCACCCCAATTTTGGACCATTATCTACAGTAATATATGAGTAGTACTGCAGATGAGGAGTCTAGCTAACTATTTTTTATTTTCCTACTACCCCCATACCCTCCCTCTCAGCACTCAGAGATGCATTGAAATATATTGTCAGGATTGCTGCACATGCGCACATGAGTCCTCTCCGTTATGTTAAAATAGCACAGCAGTCCTGACAGTGTATTTCAGTGCAGATTTGAGTGCTGACACCTGGTAATGGGCGGAGGACTCCTTATCTGCAGTACTACTCATGTATTACTGTAGATAGTCCAAAATCAGATTTGCTTAAAATTGCTTCTTTTGAGCCATTAAGAGTTGGGTTTTCTCTTGTGCTTCAAATCACTGTTTTGCAGAATAGTCATATTGCACTCCTGTTTCACATCACAGATTGGTGACCTGATCTTTAGGATTTTATGGTTGAGACCAAAGAATAACCTAGACAAACATCAAAGAAGCTGAAGGCTTCAAACAAACACAGCATTCCACAATAGGTGCAACAGTCAAGTACAGTGGTAGTAGTGCAATGTTGAGGGGATGCTTTGCTGCTTCAGTTCCTAGGCAACTTACCTTAAGTGACAGAACTATGAGTTTAATGAGAATGTCCCAATATCACTCTATGATCTGGACCTCAAGTGCAAGTTAAAGTCTCCACTTCCTCCACTCTGCACATATGTGGCAGGGGACATATGTTGGCTATTTTTCTTTTGAATATCTCACCGTATTGTTTAGTTACTGTATATACTTGGGTGCAGCCAACTGGAATTGTTCCCCATAGTAGACACCTTATCCTACTAGGGACAAAGAAGTACTAAGTACTAGGGACAAAGAAGTATTGTATTTCTGGCCAATGCTGCAACTGTATGGTGCCATGGAATTCAATTATAAAATTCATACATAGTTATACAACTCTCATGAATGTCAATCAGAGCAACATAAATACATATGCAGCTGGCTTCCTCTAGTGGTGACTGCCAGCAGCCTTTTTTTCAAAACACTTGAAACGCTTTGCCAAACTGAGAAACCTTCTCTACAGATGAGTGAATTGATTTGGCTCTAATCAAATTCGTATCACACCGAAAAAGGGACCATCTCCACAGCCATTTTATAATCAATAATAAACTTTATTTCAATATAATAAATATAAAACATACAAGATTAAATCTTTAAAAAATATTGTTATGGTGGAATGTCGCAAATGAGACAAAGAAGCACCTAAACTACTGGGGGTCGCGGTGGGGGGCACCCCAGAGGCCACAGCACCCAAAAATATCACTAAGTAAAAGAAAAAGTATGCTGTCAACTATATATGTGGACTGGGCTCAAATATCTTGTGGTTTTCTTATTTATTGAACAAGATACAAAATTGCGGCAGAACAACGTGACGTTTCGGCCACAATGGCCTTCATCAGACTGCCAAAACAGAAATAAACATAAATATACATAACAAAAGAGAGTACGTGTAAAAATATATATTTTAAAATTTACATAGGTATATATATATATATATCTCCTATCACTTGTAACCCAAGTTACAGGAGCCGCTCTGTAAGACATCTTCCTGTTCTCATGATAAACGAATATGTGTCCCTAAATAGGCATGAGAAAAAGCTGGAACTGATAGCTATACTAAGTAAGATATCATATAAGCACATAAGAGGGTATACCAAGAGGAAACATGTATAACAATAACATAAGAATCCATAGGTAGTTGTGACATAACAAGTATAAATAGCTATGTGACGCTATATAACGCCTGCTGGCGTCCCAGGCGCCGCTTACCTCGAGCCGCTCAGGAAGGAAGAAAATGTATGGAAGCGCTGTGAGAGGAAAGGCAGCATATTGCTGCACGAGTAAGGAGAAGCGCTGAAGGCCGGAGTGGACGCCAGCACCTTATAAAGCGTGTCTGGCGTCAACTTCCGGTAGCGGAGGCCGGTGGAACGCATAGTCATATGACCATGCGTTTCACAGGGCGGAAGTAGGACTGTGGAGCGTACAGGAGCGCTCCACTGATAGACAGAACATCACAAGCAATAGCAAAGGAGAGGAGCGGCAGGGGGGCGGGTCCTGGAGAGTCAGTAAGCCTGAAACAGAAAAAGAAGGGGGATTGATTAATATCACAGCACATGATAAACTGAACACATAGTAAATAAAGTAGAAATGGATAATAAAAATAGAGTCAAATATACAGTCTATCTACTACTCCACTCCACTACGAGTATATTTTATGGTTGATAGGAAAAGACCAGTGGTGGGGTACCCTCAGTTATATGAGGTGCTGTACCTCATATTCGCGGTTTAACCCCTTGGGTTCCAGAGTTTCTAGTTTATAAATCCAAAATGCTTCTCTGGTTTTTAGTGTGTTGATCCGGCTTCCACCGCGTCGCGGTATATCAACATGATCTATTACTTGGGGCTCTAGTCCTCATGGATAAAGAGAAATACATCCGAGAAATAGAACGGCAACTCAGTGATACTGGGGTGTATGAATTACTCCCAAACAACCCCTCGTACACCATCAAAACTAAAATTCAAGATACCCTTACTAAACATCGCACTAAGGGTACCATTGACGACAACACTGTTAAATTTCTTACTAACTACAGTCCGGTCATACCAATTTTCTACACTCTGCCCAAAATCCACAAACATCCCACTAATCCACCAGGACGACCCATAGTAGCGTCCACAGATTCACTTTTATCTCCTACATCCATTTTTCTAGAAAAAATATTGACACCTCTCATTAGCCAAACACAGTCCTTCCTGCTTGACACTACAGCCTTCCTTCAGATTATCCGTAACCTTGGCGCCTTACCTAATGATACTATCTTGGTTTCCTGGGATGTCACTAGCTTATATACATCTATCCCACATGACAAAGGAATTTCAGCCGTGAAAAAAATCTTGGTCCAAAACAACACCGACCCAGCTATTATCGAACTATGCATTGATCTTCTCCAATTAGTATTGGCAAATAATTTCTTTATGTTTCAGGACAAATTCTACCTACAAAAGCAAGGGACCGCGATGGGCTCTAATGTAGCCCCATCTTACGCTAATAGCTATATGTCCGATTTTGAGACCTCTTTTCTGTATACGGATAATAGATTTCATACCCATGTCACCCTTTGGAAACGCTATATAGACGACATTTTCTGTCTATGGACGGGAACACCTGATTCTCTCATGGACTTTCACGAGTATATCAATTCCATCTACCCGACACTACAATTTACCATTACACATGATCACAGACAGATAAGCTTCTTGGACACTTTAGTCACTAAGGATGAATTTGGTATACTTCATACTGACCTTTATCGCAAACCAACAGATCGCAATAGCCTGCTCCATTACACTAGCTTTCATCCTCCCAATACTAAAACAGCGCTACCATTCTCCCAACTACAACGAGTCACTAAAATAGTGGACAACCAAGATTTATGCCATACCAGACAAACAGAGATGATTAACAGATTCATCGAAAGAGGATATCCCCAGAGAGTCCTCCATCGCAAACCTACATTTAAACCATCCCCTATACCCACAACACAGAGGATAGCTTTTGTACATACCTTCCACCCGTGTATGCGTAAGGTGGAAAATATCATTAGGTCACACTGGCACCTCCTAGCCAAGGCATATCCTGATATCCAGGTCTTCAACAACCCAGTCCTCATGTGCAATCGACGGTCTAAGAACCTTAGGGATCTACTTGTCAAAGCCGATGTCGGCTCTGACCAAAGAGTCAAACACCAGTCTTTTCTTCATACACCTAAGAAGGGCACATATCCCTGTTTGCGTTGTATGCAGTGCTCCAATGTACAGAAGGGATCTGCATTCTACCACCCTCATACAGGCAAGGCTTTTCCGATTAAAGAGTATTTTAGCTGTGACACTGACTACGTGGTGTATTTACTAAAATGCCCTTGCGGCTTACTTTATGTGGGTGAGACCACACAACCTATCCGCAATAGGATATCGCAACACAAATCTAACATCCGGAAACAAAATTTACTTCTTCCAGTCCCATCACACTTTCATCAAGCCAAACATTCCATTTCACAACTTAAGTTCCAAGTAATAGATCATGTTGATATACCGCGACGCGGTGGAAGCCGGATCAACACACTAAAAACCAGAGAAGCATTTTGGATTTATAAACTAGAAACTCTGGAACCCAAGGGGTTAAACCGCGAATATGAGGTACAGCACCTCATATAACTGAGGGTACCCCACCACTGGTCTTTTCCTATCAACCATAAAATATACTCGTAGTGGAGTGGAGTAGTAGATAGACTGTATATTTGACTCTATTTTTATTATCCATTTCTACTTTATTTACTATGTGTTCAGTTTATCATGTGCTGTGATATTAATCAATCCCCCTTCTTTTTCTGTTTCAGGCTTACTGACTCTCCAGGACCCGCCCCCCTGCCGCTCCTCTCCTTTGCTATTGCTTGTGATGTTCTGTCTATCAGTGGAGCGCTCCTGTACGCTCCACAGTCCTACTTCCGCCCTGTGAAACGCATGGTCATATGACTATGCGTTCCACCGGCCTCCGCTACCGGAAGTTGACGCCAGACACGCTTTATAAGGTGCTGGCGTCCACTCCGGCCTTCAGCGCTTCTCCTTACTCGTGCAGCAATATGCTGCCTTTCCTCTCACAGCGCTTCCATACATTTTCTTCCTTCCTGAGCGGCTCGAGGTAAGCGGCGCCTGGGACGCCAGCAGGCGTTATATAGCGTCACATAGCTATTTATACTTGTTATGTCACAACTACCTATGGATTCTTATGTTATTGTTATACATGTTTCCTCTTGGTATACCCTCTTATGTGCTTATATGATATCTTACTTAGTATAGCTATCAGTTCCAGCTTTTTCTCATGCCTATTTAGGGACACATATTCGTTTATCATGAGAACAGGAAGATGTCTTACAGAGCGGCTCCTGTAACTTGGGTTACAAGTGATAGGAGATATATATATATATATATACCTATGTAAATTTTAAAATATATATTTTTACACGTACTCTCTTTTGTTATGTATATTTATGTTTATTTCTGTTTTGGCAGTCTGATGAAGGCCATTGTGGCCGAAACGTCACGTTGTTCTGCCGCAATTTTGTATCTTGTTCAATAAATAAGAAAACCACAAGATATTTACCGGAGTTATTTCTTCATTGATTCATGGGGTGGGAACCCTACTCCGGATCTTTCCTCTAAATTGGAGTGCAACGAGTTATTACTCGATTGGACTGGGCTCAAAAGCATAATGACATGAAAAAGAGGCAGCATATCAAATAAGCAAACAAAGATTACATTAGCAGGTACCTAGGGACTCGGGGTGACTCCCACCGCGGCCTCCACCCAACGCCGTTTCGCCAACAGGCTTCTTCCAGGGGATAAAGTGCTATATGGTAAATCCCCTCCTTTTATAGTACCCGGGATGAGACACAGCCAGAACTAATAAAACAATAACCATCACCTACTACAAAATCACACTAGGGACGCCAAAAGGCCGGAAGATGACGGTGGGGTTGCGCCGGAACAGTTGAACCGCGAGTCACCAACGGTCACTAGAGACTCCATCTCACCGGCTACAAGCCCACCAAAAATGGCCATGCGTTCCACCGTGAAGCGCTGCATGAGAACAGAGGCGCGCCCTTCAGTGGAACATAGTGTGAACGAAAAATCTTTTTAATCATTTAGTCCCAACTAGAATGATCGTGCGTTCCACCATGAAGGGCACCGCTAAACAAGCGCCGCGCTCCACAGTGGAATATTGTACCCTTAATATTGCCGGTCGGACCCCATCCCAGGTAACTAGAAAGATGAAGAATCACGGCAATTCAATAAATGAGCAGGATCAATCGCAAATATATACAAACAGTGAACAAATAAACCCACAATTATAGCTTTTTTCTATCTTTCAACATGGACAGTATAAATTATAAACAGTCCTCAATATAAATTCACTAATGTAAATGTGCCACAATATGTGTCAAAAATGCCTAAAAAATACATGCTATGCTAACACCTATATATTCAAGACACCATGTATATACATGCATATATATCCAATACCTAAAAAATATATATATACACCCATGCATAATATCAATATAATAAAAAATGACCTATATATCAATCCCTAATTCATGATCTATTGCAACCATATATAAAATACAAAAAACAAACAAAAATGACAAATAACAAAAATAGATGCTAATAAATATAAAGTGCAAAGTGCTAAGTGCAAAGTGCTCCCCAAGTGCGAAAAGTGAAAGTGACAAAAGTGAATGAATTAATACTTTAAATAAATATGTGCCAACAAGATCATAAAATCTTCATAATTCATAAAAATCACTTGATAGTGTAATCTGTGAAGACGACTGCTTTCTTGTCCTATGATAATTCCCCTTAAAGAGGTATATTTTCTCCTTCACCAATTGTTATGATCCCAATCTCTCAATTTATATCGCCTATCTTCATCCAATGCAAAAATTCCACAACGGAAAGAGAAACAGGAGGAAAGTACCATATCTAAAAAGATATATATATATAAAAAAAATATATATATATATATAATTAAAAAGAAACATATTAAAATAGTTATAATCAAACAAGGGTCAACTGACCCAACCTGGAACAGCAAACAGAACAGAGATACACAAAACCTACAAGAAAGGAGAAAAGGAAATCTCTTCATTAAGACCATTGGGAGCTATACTTTCAAGTTCATGGATCCATCTTACCTCTTTTTGGGCCAAGAGTCTTGTCCAATTGCCTCCTCTAGGTGAGATGAATACTCGATCAATCCCATGGGCACGGAATTGTGAGTCATAAAGTCAAATGAGTCATAAACACAAATCCTCAGCCGTCTAGCCACTGACTACACAATATTTGTCCCTCTTTATCGGGACCTGGGTCTACCACCTAGCTCCCCAAAACACAACACGGTGCTTACCCTACACAGGATTAGAGGGTCTCGGCTCCCACAGCCCTTCTCACAGCCTGCTGCTTCCCCAGAGGGGGAGCCCTGATTGAGGAGCCCAGCCCACCTTTACCTGAGCTCCTCAGCTGGCTGCTAATTATCTCTCATTAACAGCCAGGCTGATACACACACCGAGGAAAAACACTATTTTCCCAGCCTTTCTTCTTCTCATCCAGCTTCCTCTTGGTGAGATATACCATTTTATGGCCCTCTGGCAGCTCCACTGCCACACTAGTTTTAAATCATAGATAGATTCTGTTCATGGTACATCTGGGTACCATGTCTTCTTTATAGAAATAGGTCTGTTAAACTGACAGTTTTAAAGGAGTTGTCTGAGTAAATGAAAAAGAACTGACAAAATTAAGAGAAGATGTTAAAAATAACAAATGAAGTTATACCTAGAGGTCCAAGCCCCCTCTACTCCAGTGCCACATCCCACCCGGGCTTTGTTCACATCTCTACAGTGGTAGGATGCCCGTGTAATCCACATGACTGCTGCAGCCAATCACTGGCTTCAGCATTCTCATGATTACATCTAAAAATTGGGAGCTGAGGGTTGAGCTAAAACACTCAAATTGTTCTAAGAAACTGAGATAAACCATTAGAAATTCAATCTAAATGGTTTATAGACACAATGTACCCACACACCTTCAATAGTTGTTGGCCAAATAGTTGTCCATTCATATATAGGCATGATTGGCTTGACTGATCGTGTGTGTATTTTCAACAGGAAGGGAAATATGCTGCTGTCAGACTCCGTGGCAGTGGGTTATCTCCTATGAGAACAAAGGATCAGACATGTTGAATGTCCAATCTTTCTCTCCCTCAACATTTGCTAGCAGCATGGGAACCTTTAGAGATTATGGCTAGTGACTGAGAAATGAAGACCTTAGTATTTTAATCTATTTAATTACCAAATCTGCTTCTGATGCAATATCCTTTTAGACATAACATAGCTTATTACAGCCAACAATAATATTTGGTCATTTCTTTCTGTTGGTGCTGGCAAATCTTTATTTTTGACAATACAAACTCCAGGAAAAGATGCACATGCCTTCTCGGCCTGCCTTGCTTCATCACTGCCAGCTGGCTGGAATAGAGAGAACTGAGTTAATATCATTTACTTTGTCTGCTCCTATGCTCCATGACTCAGCGAGGCTGATATCTCCCTTGGCAAGACCGAGATCAGACACTGTATCTCTTAGTATAGAACCACCGAGTATAGATATCACCAATGGAGAAAATTAGACTATCATGCCCCAAATTAATGGTTAATTTGTTTACAAAGCCATGTCTACGTGCAGATTAATATTATCCTTCTAGGTTTTCCCTCTGATTAAAATTCTGTGCATTAGACAGTAGCAAAGGATAAGGAATTAAAGGGATATTCCTATGTGGAACATTTATAACATATCAATAAGAGATGCCATAAATATCCGATAGGTGAGGGTCACACCTCTGGGACCCACTACTATCTCAATAACGGGGCCCTGTGGTGAAAGGAGAGCACACCGCGCGTGGTCACTTTCCATTTACCAGTGTGAATCTTCTATTTTTGGAAGTCCTATAGCAGTGAATGGAGAGGGGGCATCCATGAAACTACAGCATTTTTAAAAAAAAGAGTGCGTGAAAAACCACCCTTAATTATTTTCATATTTCAAGGTTTTAACACAACATAGAAATAAATTACAATTTAATATATTTTGATTATTTGTGTAGATCCCACCCATCCACACCATGAGCCCATTATGTTTTTTTCGACTTAGGGCTCTTTTCACATGAGTGAGTTTTCTGACTCAATGGGATGCGTGTAGTGAATCCATAGCATATGGACTGAATCCTGACCCATTTATTTCAATGGGTCTATTCACATGAGTGTTGCTGATCACTGATCAGCTCTGCTTTCAAAAATGGCAGCATGTTCTATATTGTGCATTTTTCAAGATGTAGATTGTTATTCTTCAGTTTTACTTCACGTAAGTGAAAACGCATGCAATCTGGATACAATCAGGAACTGAACGCAATCGAAACAAAACTGATTGCGTGGAAAACCATCAGTTTTTATCTGAACAGATCCTGACACAATCTTAATCGCTCGTGTGAAAGAGACCTTAAGGCCCCTTTCACACGGGCGATGTTTCCGCGCGGGTGCAATGCGTGATGCGATCGCATTGCACCCGCACTGAATCCTGACCCATTCATTTCAATGGGGCTTTTCACATGGGCGAATTTTTTCACGCCTGAGTTCGCCGTTGCGTGCAAATCGCAGCATGTTCTATATTCTGCGTTTTGCACGCAGCCCTGGCCCCATTGAAGTGAATGGGGCTGCGTGAAAATCACATTGCATCCGCGGGTGCAATGCATTTTTAACGCATGGTTGCTTGGAGATGTTGTTTGCAAACATTCACTTTTTTATCACGCACGTGCGAAATGCATCCATATGCATCGCACCGGCTCGGAAAAAACTGAACGAACGTACGCAATCGCAGTCAAAACTGACTGCGATTGCGTGCGGATTGGTGCGAGTTTTCCGCAACGCACCCTGAGCACATCCGGACTGAGTCCGGATCGCTCGTGTGAAAGGGGCCTTAGGTTCTTCTTCAATAAGCAAGAGATCAATTTATTGAACCCAGAATTTAAAGGTAGTGTTTTGTTCTTTTAGTATGTATTCTTTTAGGTGTAGGTTGGTGACAATTAAAAAAAAAAAAAGGATGTAGGAGCTGATGCTATCAGACAAATGTCTTTGTAACACCTTTACACTACTTTAGTTACGTTTTGCAAAATCTACACAGGTGTTTTTTACATACAGTACATATCATGGATTAGTTGCTATTAATGCCACAAGTGTTGAACACAAACAAAATATATCACTATGTTAATGCAACAATGAAAGCTGGTCCACCAATTTCAATTCTCTGACACACAAGTTGTTCATGTTGGTGTTGACCAGAAACTAGTAAACATTCTGTTTTATGAGGAAATATTTCAGAAAACAAGTGCCTGCCAATTGTGCTGCCCAAGGCAGTGGTTTCAGGTTTTTCCTCACTCCACCTTTGACTCTGATGTTGTCCATGATAGTTGTCTGTTGTACAATCGTACATTTAATCTTCCCCTGTTGCACCTTTCCTTGTCGATCCCTAGTTTTCTTATTTATGAAGGGAAAAGCTAACTGGTAAAAAAACAAAACAAAAAAGAAAGCCAGAACATTAAAAAAAAATCAATAAACTGTGACCAGCCTCTGCTCTATTGCCGTTTTCAAAGTCTTCATTCTGATGTTTTTACATTTTGAAAAAGCAAAAAAACATCGTAATTTTGGCTGCACGGAAGATAGGCTAGAGGACTGCTTAAAAATGAAAGTGGTTATCCAACCCCTATAATACCCCACAAAATGCCTGGGCACCTCATACAGGTTATATTTACCCTGCTCCCCGGCACCCAGTTGGCACCTGATACCTGCGCAGCTGCTGCTGCATCTCCCCGCTGCGCGGATCAAAACATCCAGCAGAGGGGTGGGGCAGCCATTAGCAGTCCACGATGGGAATTAGCCTCCCTAGCACTGCAGTTGTGTGCCAGGGAGTGGGGTGAGTATAACCTGTATGAGATGCCCTGGCATTTTGGGGGGGATTATATGCAAAGGCAGTAATCCTTGTTCAGGCCACCGGGATGAAGAGTATTGAGGCATTGGATCCACTGTATTTCTTTCTCCCGGAGCATCTGTTCCCGATTTCCTCCCCTTCTAGGTGGTGGGATCAAATGAATGACCTGAAAGCGTAGTTGACTGTCTATGTTGTAAAAAATGTTAAACTAGTGTGGATGCTGTATTGGCCTATATTAACTTTTACTTTATGAACAGTTTCTCCCATAAACCCCAACCCACATGGACATTTGATAAGATACACAACAAAGTTTGTGTGGCAGGAAAAGTGTTGAACGTTTTACTCGTTGAGGGGCGTGTAAATGTAGGACCCTTGGTCACATACCTTATTCCCTGATATATTTAATGTAGTTGCTGGCTTTGGAGGGGCCCCAATGCTATGCTGGGTCCAACTGAGACCATTGAGGTGTCACCACATGGTGCTGCTGTCTGGAAGGGATGGTAAGGTGTGGTGCACCCCAATGGTCCACAGACTCATGGTCTGCAATAGTGTGCTTTTTACTGGAGGGATACAGGTGCAAAACAATACAGGTGAGACATAGGGCTGGCCTCTCTAGTCTCCTCCCTGGCAGAAGAAAGGATTGATGCTGAGGAAAGGCCTGAGCTGGCTGTCCCTCTCTCTCTCTCTCAGAAGGCTGTGTCTGTGGCAGAGTACCCCATCTCAGCGCCTTCTTCTGGTCAGTTAAGTAGTTTGGCAGAGTGTCCTCTTTTAAGCAGTGTTCCCTAAATGCAGAAAACTAGGGGCTCTGACTGCTCTCCTTATATACAGTTTCTAGCTGAACTAGAACCTTATAGTGAGAGGGTGGAGTGGAGAAACTTAGCACAAACAAATACAATGTTACACTTTTCGTCTCTAATAGACTTGCATTTGACCTTCAATATTACTCAATGGCAATGACACAGCAGTTTTTCCCAGACAAAAACAAGTCTTCAGACATAAAAAGATATCTTATGCCACAATGATGATATTTGTAGCTGATCTGGCTAATAGACAAGAATACTGCATGTGGGACCCCTTTTTAACTCTGAATTCCCTAATGGGGTATTATAAAATAGTTTTTCTAATCCAGACAACCCTATTCAGTCTGAAGCTGCTGCTTCAATCAGCTGATGGCTGTGGATCCATCTCCCCAGCATCCATGTATTTCCCCCAGCTTCAAAGGATACCATGTGATCTATGGATGGCTGAATTTTGTCTGAGCTGCTCTTATAAATCAGCTCTCAATTCTGGCTCAAAGATCTGTTCCTAACTTGGAGAACCAACTCTATGACATCTATATGACCTACTGTTCATTTAAGCAAATAATAGATTCAGTCATTGCATTAAGCCGCAATAAATATTTACGACTTACCAAACACTTACCAAAGACATAAAGACACATTTTCACAATCAAGCAATAATACTAATGCAACAAGACATCACATAGACAAAAAAAGAGAAAACCGTCAAGAAATAACAAGAAAAAGGACTGTACACTGATGGTTTGAGTAGTATAACTCATTCCTTTGACAGCTAGGAAGTACATTCAAGAGAAAGTTGGAGGAATCCAGCTGTATACTACTTCGGGGAACTTTTTCGATTCAGGTTGCCTTAACATATTTACAGTAGAAAGATTTTCAGCTTTGCAGTTGGCAAAAGTAAACCTCTAAAATGCATTATTTAGTTAAGCTGTCAGTCTTGGGATGTACAGGAGGTTATTTTGACAGCTACTTAAATAGCATTGCCTATAAGCTGGCAGTTACATTTAAAAGCCGATAACAAGTCATGTGTTATATGAAATTGTGAGGAAACAAATATATTCAGTCTGTAGTACAAAACTAAAATCTCACTTGCAGTTTGAGATTAGGTCAACTACTTTATCCCAGGCCTTCTTCTTATTTAGACTCATAAACTGGCTGAGATGAGTTCTGGAGCAGCAGGCTGGCCAGTATCCTCCCTCCCAGGGCCTCTACTTCTTGACATTGCGGCAGGGGTCTCCATCACCTATCATCTTGCCGAGTCTTGCTGCTGCATGTGGATCCTGGCCTCATACAGTGCCGTGCGAAAGTATTCGGCCCCCTGGAACTTTACAACCTTTTGCTACATTTCAGCCTTCAAACAAAAAGATATAACATTTTAAATAGTTGGTGAAGAATCAACAACAAGTGGGTCACAATTGTGAAGTGGAACGAAATTTATTGGATCATTTAAACTTTTTTTGTAATAATAAAACTGAAAAGTTGGGCGTGCAAAATTATTCGGCCCATTTACTTTCAGTTCAGAAAACTCACTCCAGAAGTTCATTGAGGATCTCTAAATGATCCAATGTTGTCCTAAATGACTGATGAAGATAAATAGAATCCACCTGTGTGTAATCAAGTCTCCGTATAAAAGCACCTGCTCTGTGATAGTCTCAGGGTTCTGCATCATGAAGACCAAGGAACACACCAGGTAGATCCGTGATACTGTTGTGGAGAAGTTTAAAGCCGGATTTAGATACCAAAAGATTTCCCAAGCTTTAAACATCCCAAGGAGCACTGTGCAAGCGATCATATTGAAATGAAAGGAGTATCAAACAACTGCAAATCTACCAAGACCCGGCCGTCCCACTAAACTTTGATCTCAAACAAGGAGAAGACTGATCAGAGATGCAGCCAAGAGGCCCATGATCACTCTGGATGAACTGCAGAGATCTACAGCTGAGGTGGGAGAGTCTGTCCATAGGACAACAATCAGTCGAACACTTCACAAATCTGGCCTTTATGGAAGAGTGGCAAGAAGAAAGACATTTCTCAAAGATATCCATAAAAAATCTCATTTACAGTTTGCCACAAGCCACCTGGGAGACACACCAAACATGTGGAAGAAGGTGCTCTGGTCAGATGAAACCAAAATTGAACTTTTTGGAAACAATGCAAAACGATATTGTCAGGGTGTGCAGTACCTAGTGTGAACTGTGCCTGGGTTGTTGTGACACACCAGATTGCTTTTGTCCAGCAATGCACGAGTTACTGTGCTCTGTAGGATTTGTGCTTCACCTGAACTTGGTACTGAGATCAGGGCTGGTCCAATCAGCTTCTGGACCTAGCCTCTGATCCTGGATAAATGTCAGCTAGCTGCTCACTTCCTTGCTGGCTATTTCGGTTCATACCTGGATCCCAGCTCCCCTGTGTCTTCTCCTGTTTGTTCCCTTCCTGGTCCCTCTGATTGCGTACTTTATCCACCCTCCGCCTGATCTTTGACTTTCGTCTGTATTGCCGATATTTACTGCATTGCTGTGTGGTCCTGTCCTTGTTTGCTCCTTTTTTCCGTCTTTAGTTGTTTGTCCGTCCTGTTTGGTGTTCCACTTATTCAGTATAGGGAACGCCATTATGGTTGTCCGCGGCCGCCTAGGGCCGTCTGAGGCAAGTAGGTAGGGACAGTGGGTGGGTTCAGCCTCAAAGCCCACTGTCTTGTGTTGTCTGTACCCCCGAGTCCTGACAGAATAGCCAGCCAAACTGTAGTTTTTGCCTCATGGACAACAGAACTGCCATGGCAAATATTGTGGACCAAATGCAGCAGCTCAATACCATGGTGCAAGAGCTAGCTGTAAGGGTCCAGGAGCAGGAGACTGTCCCACGACAACTTACTGTGACTTCCCCAGCACCACTTGAGCCGCGCATCCAGCTCCCAGATAAATTCACGGGGGACAGGGAAAAATTTCGTGCCTTCCGGGAAGGATGTAAGTTGTTTTTCAGGTTACGCCCCTGCTCCTCTGGTGATGAGGCCCAGAAGGTAGGCATAGTTATGTCCCTTCTCCAAGGGCCACCACAGGAATGGGCCTTCTCCTTATCTCCTGACTCTCCTGAACTGCTGACTGTAGACCAATTTTTTCTGACATTAGGGCTGCTGTACGATGACCCTGATTGTGCAGCTAATGCTGAGCGTCAGTTGACAGGATTAAGACAGGGCAGACGTCCAGCAGAGGAATACTGTTCAGAATTTAGGCAGTGGAGTGATCTCTCCACTTGGAATGACTCTGCCCTCCGCTTTCAATTCCTTGCAGGGCTGAGTGACCGGTTAAAAGATATGCTGGTGGCCTACCCTACTCCTGACTCACTCGAGGAGAGTATGACTTTAGCCATCCGAGTCGACCGACGGTTGAGGGATAGGCAACGAGAGAGAGGTACCTCAGACCGTCCCAGAACCTCACCATTTCCAGTTCCCTATCCTAACCCTTCCCCTCCTGTTATACCCACGCCAGAGGAACCTATGCAGGTGGACTCCACTGATGCCAAGGTCAGACGAACGCATCGCCTGCAGAACAATCTATGCCTTTACTGTGGGAAAGCAGGACATCGAGTTCGGCAATGTCCGTCCCGGCCAGGACCACCGCCGGAAGAACTTCTACGCCTGAGTGACTTTGGAGGGGGTCACTCAGGCGCACAGGTAACCTTCACCCAAAAGAATAAATTACTCTTGCCAATATCTCTGAGGTTGGGGGAGAGAAGTATTTCTGGTTATGCTCAGATCGATTCAGGGTCCTCCGCTAATTTTGTTAATCCCATGTTCTTTTCAGGTTTAGAGGTATGCCCCCTTCTGCTCCAGTGTCCTGTTAATGTCACGGGAGCAGACTCAGCCCCTTTTGCCCAGGGGGACGTATGGTACATGACCCCCTGCCTTGATGTTAAGGTGGGGTCGGTCCATGTCGAAAAGATGGAGTTTTTGCTTATGCATAATTTGTCATCGGAAGTGATTTTAGGGTTGCCCTGGTTGGAGACACATAACCCTGTCTTCCATTGGGCCAACCGGGAACTGGTGAAATGGGGTCCTAGGTGTCATTCCCATTGCATGGCTGTTTCTCTTGTGGAAGGTTCCCCTAAGGGAGGGGAAATTCCGGAATTTTTGTCGGATTATTCTGATGTGTTTGATGAGAAGGCTGTGGACGGCTTGCTGCCTCACAGACCATACGATTGTGCTATTGAGTTAGTGTCCGGCGCCAAATTTCCTCGGGGTCGTATTTTTAACTTGTCTTGTCCTGAAAGGGAGGCTATGTGGGAGTACATACAGGACAGTCTGCGGAGGGGTCATATTCGTCCGTCCTCCTCTCCCTTGGTGGCGGGGTTCTTTTTCGTGGGCAAGAAAGATGGAGGGCTCCGACCCTGCATCGATTACCAGGAACTGAACAAAATTACAGTTAAAAACCGACACCCGCTGCCCTTGATTCCAGACTTATTTAACCAGATAGGGGGAGCCAAATGGTTTTCTAAGGTGGACTTGCGGGGGGCCTATAATTTAATCAGAATCAGAGAAGGTGATGAGTGGAAGACCGCCTTCAATACCCCAGAGGGCCATTTCGAATATCTAGTCATGCCATTCGGGTTATGCAATGCCCCGGCGGTTTTCCAGCATTTTGTTAATGATATTTTTCGTGAGTGTTTAGGGCGTTTTTTAGTTGGCTACTTGGACGACATTTTGATTTTCTCCCCCGATTGGGCTTCTCACATAGTGCATGTCCGTACTGTTTTGGAGCTTCTGAGACAAAATAATCTGTGTGCCAAGTTGTCGAAATGCCAGTTCGGTATCCAGGAGGTCTCATTTCTAGGTTATCACATTACTCCAAATTCATTTTGTATGGATCCACTCAAAGTTGTAGCCATTGAAAAATGGGAACGACCCAATAGTCTGAAGGCCTTACAAAGGTTTTTGGGCTTCGCCGATTATTATAGGAAATTCATTAAAGGATTTTCCATCATAGCCAAACCTCTCACGGATTTGACCAAGAAGGGGGCGGATCTAGTTAACTGGACCTCAGAGGCTACTCAGGCATTCGACAAACTTTGGCGGTGTTTCTCAGAAGCTCCGGTGCTGGCTCAACCAGACTTTGAGCGTTCTTTTATTGTGGAGGTAGATGCATCTGAGGTGGGGGTAGGAGCGGTCTTATCCCAGGGATCAGACACTCTTACCAACCTTCGGCCGATTGCTTGCTTCTCGAGAAAGTTTTCTCAAGCCGAATGTAATTACGACATCGGCAATAGGGAATTACTAGCTATAAAGATGGCGTTTGATGAGTGGAGGCATTTCTTGGAGGGTGCCAAACATAAGGTGACTGTGCTCACTGACCATAAGAATCTGGTTTACCTAGATAGTGCTAAAAGTCTTTCTCCGCGTCAGGCCAGATGGACCTTGTTTTTTACTAGATTCGACTTTGAAATTTCGTATCGGCCTGGTTCCCGTAATGTCAAGGCTGACGCCTTGTCTCGCAGCTTCGACATCGAAAGCGCTCCCAGGAATCAGCCCGATACGATTTTAAAACCCGGTGTTTTTGTGTCAGTCTTGCAACCAGACTTGTTGACCCTGATCGCAGAGTCTCAGGGTCTGGCACCCCATGATACTCCAGAATCTCTTCTGTTTGTACCTCCAAACCTTCGACTCCGAGTCTTAGAAGAGATCCATAGTTCTGTCTTGGCTGGTCATCCAGGGATAGCAGGTACTAAGTATTTACTCTCGCGCCATTACTGGTGGCCATCCTGGGCTCGAGACGTCAAGGCTTTTGTTGAGGCTTGTGAGATTTGTGCTAGGTCCAAGGTCCCTCGTAGGCCACCTGAGGGTCTGTTATATCCTCTACCAGTCCCTACGAGACCCTGGATGCATCTCTCAATGGATTTTGTTACTGACCTGCCACTGTCTAAAGGGAAAACTGTAATTTGGGTGGTGGTAGATAGATTTTCGAAAATGTGCCACCTCATTCCACTGCGTAAACTGCCTAGCGCTCGTTTACTAGCCACACTCTTCGTTAATCATATTCTGCGCCTACACGGTGTTCCGGAAAACATTGTTTCCGAGAGGGGTGTCCAGTTCGTGGCTAGATTCTGGAGGGAGTTTTGTGGTAAGTTAGGTACCTCCTTGTCCTTCTCGTCTGCCTTCCATCCACAGAAGAATGGACAGACTGAGAGGACCAATCAGTCTATGGAACAATTTTTAATGTGTTTCGTAGCTAATACTCAGGACAAATGGCGAGACTTCATTTCTCTAGCAGAGTTTGCTATTAACAATCATGAACAAAGTTCTATTAAGATGTCGCCATTTTTTTGTAATTACGGTTTTAACCCCAGGTACTCGTCCGTTCACTCCGCCGAATCTGTTAACCCCTCAGCTGAGGCTATATTTTCTAAACTGTGCACAGTGTGGGCCCAAGCTCACCAGAGTTTGGTTAAAGCCCAAGAGTCCTACCAAAAGCATGCTAATAAAAGACGCATATCTGGCCATCAATATGTACTAGGTGATAAGGTCTGGCTCTCGACTAGAAATCTGAAATTGAGGGTACAGTCAGGGAAACTGGCGCCCAAATATATTGGGCCATATACCATTCTGGAGATCATTAATCCTGTTACCTTTAGATTGAAACTGCCTATGGCTCTTCGAATCCATTCTGTATTTCATAAGTCTCTTTTGAAAAAATATGTGCAAGGGTAGAGTATGAGTATGGAGTATGAGGTGGAGGAAATTTTAAGTTCTCGTTGGGTTCAGGGCTCATTACAGTATCTGGTCCACTGGAAGGGCTTCGGGCCAGAAGAACGTACATGGGTTTCTGCCAAGGACATGCATGCGCCCCGCCTGGTTGGGCGATACCATGTACTTAACCCTTTTAAGCCTGGTCCATTGGCTAAGGGTCCTGAGGCCCCTCATAAAAGGGGGGTACTGTCAGGGTGTGCAGTACCTAGTGTGAACTGTTCCTGGGTTGTTGTGACACACCCGATTGCTTTTGTCCAGCAATGCACGAGTTACTGTGCTCTGTAGGATTTGTGCTTCAGCTGAACTTGGTACTGAGATCAGGGCCGGTCCAATCAGCTTCTGGAGCTAGCCTCTGATCCTGGATAAATGTCAGCTAGCTGCTCACTTCCTTGCTGGCTATTTCGGTTCATACCTGGATCCCAACTCCCCTGTGTCTTCTCCTGTTTGTTCCCTTCCTGGTCCCTCTGCGTACTTTATCCACCCTCCGCCTGACCTTTGACTGTTGTCTGTATTGCCGATATTTACTGCATTGCTGTGTGGTTCTGTCCTTGTTTGCTCCTTTTTTCCGTTTTTAGTTGTTTGTCTGTCCTGTTTGGTGTTCCACTTATTCAGTATAGGGAAAGCCATCGTGGTTGTCCGCGGCCGCCTAGGGCCGTCTGAGGCAAGTAGGTAGGGACAGTGGGTGGGTTCAGCCTCAGGGCCCACTGTCTTGTGTTGTCTGTACCCCCGAGTCCTGACAGATATGTTTGGCGTAAAAGTAACACAGCTCATCACCCTGAACACACCATCCCCACTGTCAAACGTGGTGGTGGCAGTATCATGGTTTGGGCCTGCTTTTCATCAGCAGGGACAGGGAAGATGGTTAAAATTGATGGGAAGATGGATGGAGCCAAATACAGGAGCATTCTGGATGAAAACTGGTTGGAGTCTGCAAAAGACTTGAGACTTGGACGGAGATTTATCTTGCAACAAGACAATAGTCCCAAACATAAAGCAAAATCTACAATGGAATGGTTCAAAAATAAACATATCCAGGTCTTAGAATGGCCAAGTCAAAGTCCAGACCTGAATCCAATTGAGAATATGTGAAAAGAGCTGAAAACTGCTGTTCACAAATGCTCTCCATCCAACCTCAAAGAGCTCGAGCTCTTTTGCAAGGAAGAATGGGCAAGAATTTCATGTCTTTAGATGTGCAAAACTGATAGAGACATACCCCAAGCGACTTGCAGCTGTAATCGCAGCAAAAGGTGGCGCAACAAAGTATTAATGCAAGGGGGCCGAATAATTTTGCACGCCCCACTTTTGAGTTTTATTATTACAAAAAAGTTTAAATGATCCAATAAATTTCGTTCCACTTCACAATTGTGACCCACTTGTTGATTCTTCACCAAAAATTTAAAATGTTATATCTTTTTGTTTGAAGCCTGAAATGTGGCAAAAGGTTGAAAAGTTCCAGGGGGCCGAATACTTTCGCAAGGCACTTACAACAAACTTTGTTCTCTCACACTATTAGGGCTCTTTCACACAAGAGATTTTTCTGTCCGGATGCATCATCTTACCGCCGCGGTCCTGGGTGCCATGTCCATGGTGATCTGCTGTTTGTGCCTCCACATTCACCACTGCAGTCCTGGGCTCTGTCCTTGCATGTATTGTTTGTACTGGGATCCACTCCACAGTTTCTCTTCAGCCCTGGCCAAAGCATGCTTGCTGCTTCTTCCCTGTAGCTCTTCCTTAAGGGCCGGCACGTGTCACTTCCTGTGCTTTATGGGTTAGATCATGTGACCTCGCTAACCAATCCTAGCCCTCCTGCATGTATATATTTGGCTCACCCCCCTTCCCAGATGCCTCAGTGTCAAGGTTGTTGTGTCCTGCAGAGGTTGCTGATTTATCTGCTTGCATTTCTGTATACCTGACCTGTGCTTGTGTTCCTGGACTCCGCTACCTGTTTGATCCCTGCCTGCTTGCCTTGACTCTCCTGTTGCCGAATCGGACTGCCTGACCTGTACCTGTGCCACATGCCCTGACCTATTGATTGTTTGACATTGCCTCTGCCTCATCCTTTGGTCCTGCACTGTTGCTCCTGGTTATGACTCGGCCTGCTACTACGTCTGTGCCTCTGGTACCTTGCTCAGATACCTCCTTGTCCGCCTGGAACAGCTGCTTTGTGTGCCAATCCTCCTCAAGAGGTAGTGACCTGGTGTTCCCCTCGGGAAAGCCTATCCCCACCACCAGGGGTACTGTGAAGAACGAGGGGTTCACTTAGACAACACCCTTAGAGGAGGTAGGCCACATGGCACCGTGGGTTCACACCCGCTTGTTTAATGACAATAGTTTTCCTAATGCTGTAAAAACCCAAGCCATTAGTTATAAAGCTGGCCACATACCATACAGAAAAACAAACAACTACAGTACCCTTCTATCAGTGCCTCCAGAGTACCCTTTGCAATGACGACAGCCATCTTATAAGAAATTAGAGTGAAAGAACCTTGATTAAAGAATCACCCAGACATGGGACCCCTTTATGATAAAGTTAATGACACACACAGTGCAGTTGATTTGAAAGCAACATTTTGTTATTTACATGAATAGGGTGGACTGGCAATATGGGCACTGTCCAATATGCTCTAAGCAAATGGTAGTGCTTGTTCGAGGTTGGGTCCTGTTTACATCTGGTTTTCATTTAGCATATATGCTGGGGTGAGCACACCCCTCGTAACACACTTTTGAACCTTTATTTCAGACTGTTGGCAATTTATTCATAAACTTCCAGTAGGGATAATGAAGGAATGGCACAACATAGAGTTATACACAAAACAAGCAATAGGGTAACAATTAGAGATGAGCGAACGTGCTCATTATGAGCACTGTAGTGCTTGGCTCCCCTGTGAACGAATGCCCGCAGGCATTGCGGATCCGTCCTCAGCTGCATGTAAGTCAATGGGGACGGATCCATTTGGTATAACACTCATACCAAACGGATCCGTCCCCACTGACTTTCAGTCGGGTGAAGAGGACGGATCCGTTTGGTATGAGTGTCATACCAAATGGATCCGTCCCCATTGACTTACATGCAGCTGAGGACGGATCCGCAATGCCTGCGGGCATTGCGCAGGGGAGCCGAGCACTACAGTGCTCGTAACGAGCACGTTCGCTCATCTCTAGTAACAATGTTTTGAACTTTTGACTTTCAGGCTCCATATCTCACCATCCACTACAGCTTCAAACGTGTGACTACTAACATCATTTTATAGACAATCATCTTGTCTATCTCATGTATAAATTGGACTTGCAACTATTTAGCATATGATTAGTTATGCAGATTCTTGTCATGTAACTGCATTCTTACTGTTTTGCTCCTAAAATTCTACATTTTAATTTTTCTTTTTTTGTTAGTATTTTGTAAATCCATCTTTGGCTTTCAACACAGCCTGAATCCTTCAGGGCATGCTCTCGATTAAATTCAAGCATGTATCAACTGAAATTTGTCCCAGGTCTCTTCTACACATTCCCAATGTTGGTGCATTCCAGACTTGTATTATGCGCGGCGCACTCTGCTTGCATAGACGTCTGTGATCTCTCTCTTATGAAGCATATGAGCCACCTCCGCTGCAGTGTTTGTCTCGCCAGAACTGATAGACCTTGTGATGAGTCGACTTGTTGACTGTGATATTTAGCCTGAACGTCCACCTCTTGGTTTTGGAATGGATGGACTGACTTCATTTCACATTCTTACAAATGTCATTGCACTCACATGATGCAGTTTGGCGATTTCTAGGCCGAGCCACTGATATCGATGAGCTGAATGATACTGTTTTTCTTTCCTTGGTAAATCTTCTTCATGGTTGCTCCTGAATTCAGACCAGTAACCTTTTGCTTGGGAACCAACCTAATAACACGCTGAGTGAATGTGAGAACAGGTTGTAATTTGTAGTATACAAGAAGAAAAAGATGTTCCACCACCAGGAGCAAAACAGTAACAATGCAGTTACATGACAAGAATCTGCATAACTAATCATCTGCTAAATAGTTGCAAGTCCAATTTATGTATGAGAAAAATACAAAATGGTTGTCCATAAAATGTTGGTAGTCTCACGTTTGAATCTGTAGTGGATGGTGAGATATGGAGCCTGAAAGTCAAAAGTTCAAAACATTGTTTGCTCGTCAGTGTAAAAATAAGTGCTCTAGAACTGCTATCACATGGGGAATGCAAATAGTTACTAAAACTGACACGTCAGGAGAGGAGACGGTCCTCTTTAACAGATTTGTCATAAAATCCTATTGAGTAACTCATGACCTATATGTTGAATGGATATCTGTGATGAATGCCATACAGTGGTATCCATCACCTATAGGCTATTATGTAAAAAAAAAAAAAACATGCACTATATATTTTTTAATGGACTATGCCATACAATCCTTTTTTATTTTTGTATACCTGTGTATAAAAAAAAATCATGGAATAAAGTGGTCTTAAAATGGCAGAAAATGCTCAAAACCCCATATGTTGTTGTACATGTCTAACCAGAGGAGCAAATCCTGCACGTGGTCCACTGCTGACAGCAATCCCCAGCAAAAATGCATACAATGGAGGATACCAGCAGCAGACCACATGTACCACAAAGATATCCTACACTGTGAGTAGCCAAATGTGTGGATGTGATTGGCTATATAAAACAAAAATCACGGCAATGGTGCACTACAATGGTAAATGCAATTGACAATATATGGCTAAACCTTCACACTGATATTAAAATGAGACTTTTGCCAATAGATTCTTATATCAAGAACATAGTGGAGCCCTTTATACCTTTGTATACCATGATAAAGGCCAAAATGTGACTAATGGGGCCCCTTCAGACACATTTGTCATGTACTTCAGGAGTTCACATCATCATGAAAACAAAAAAACATGATGTGAACATAGCCCTAACATTGAAATGTTGGCACTCTTACTGGCTTTACTCTAACAGGATCTGTAGCCGACACTGAAATAAGTCAAACAGCACAGTGAATGCTGCTGTATCAGTTGCATTAGCTTATTCAGGAAGAAAAACATCAAGGTGTGGTTTTTATAGAAAATAAAAATATCTGTGACAGTAAAGGTGCCCATACACATTGTATGAAAGTCAGCCAAATCTAACAATTTTGTCAGGACCAGTCAGCCATCTAATGTGTATGGGTGCATTCTGACACTGACTCTCCCTTGATGCTAGATGATGGCCGAAAGAAGGATGGAGCATGATGGATTTCCCTTGGGAAATTAGCCGCTGTCAGATGGGTTGGGTAATGGTTTATTCCTCTCATGGCTGATCTCTTTGGACACTAGAAAAGATTTTATATATTTCTCAGCTTAGTGTGGGCATTGCATAATGAGAATTTCTGCATCTTTCTAATATATTTCTTTTCAATTCCTCATCATTTTCAAGACTGTTTGAAGAAGACGAATGGAAAGTTATACAACATTCTAATAAACTGTGCTATAATTCCCCATCATTTTTAAGATCTCTCACACCTGTCAGTGAATGGGAACATACTTGACTACATCCAGAGTATAGATCTAATACTTGAGATGAGAATATGCTATAATTATATCTAGTCTAGACAATTCTCTGCAAGCTAAACTTCAAGGAAACAAGTCCTACACTTCAGAACTTTGAATACAAAAAAAAGTCCAGCTAAAGCCATTAAAGTGCTCCAGATGGCAACCAAAATGGTTGCCAATGTGACTTAGAATTTACAAATGGCGACAAGACTTTTTAGTCTTGTCACCATTTGCGCCTAGAACCGCCACCGATAGTAGCGCAGCCTAGTATCAGAGACCATGGTGCGCACTGCTCTCAGCACGCTCCATGTTTCCTCAGCAGCACAGGGGAGAAGGAAGCAGTCTCTCCCTCCCCCCTGTGCTACTGCTGCCGCTGCCACCAGTGAGGAGTGAGAGGAGCAGAATCACATAGCCGGCACCTGCCTCCTGCACTTGTATTAAACATAGTTTTGTTCATTGGTGGCACAGTGCACCCCCCCCAACCAAGTGATAAAAACATTGATGGCGCAGCCCATACCCCCACCCCACCGAAATATTAGTCATTTGTGGTGCATTGCACCCCGACCCCCAACCTCCCCAGTATAATAATCATTGGTGGCAGTGGCAGTTCCGATCGGAACTCTGATCGCTTACAATGGCAACCAGGACGCTACTGAAGTCCTGGCTGCCATGGTAAGCTCCCTGCTGCCGTGTGCACAAAGCACAGGGCAGCAGGGAGAGTGTGATATCCTATTCATCCTAATAGAGCTCTATTAGGGTGAATAGGACAAGAGTTCTAGCCCCTAAGGGGGCTAATACTTAGTAAATAAAAAGTAAAAAAAAACAAATATATTAAGTTTAAATCACCCCCTTTCCCAATTTTACATATAAAATATATTAACAATAAACATATTATATATCCCCACGTCCGAAAAGTCCAAACTATTAAAATATAAAAAAATATCTCCTATGCGGTGAACATGTAACAGAAAAAAAAAAAAACGCACAATTCACCATTTTTTAGTCACCTAGTCCCCCCAAAAAAATAGCATAGGACTTTTCTATTATGGGACGGATGTTCCATAAAATGCGGAATTCACGCAGCTTTTTTTGTGTTTTATTTTTTTTCGCGTGGTATTGAATGGTATCGAGTATCGCAATACTTTTTTATGGTATCGAAACCGAATCAAAATTTTGGTATTGTAACGACCCTACGATCATCCTCATAGGCTTCAGGCTTAGAAGGCCTGAAGCCTGAGATAGTAAATACCCGTCATCACGGCCGGCGCATGCGTGATAACGTCATCAGACCTTTCTGCGCCGGGACACAGCAAAGGAACGTGCTTCCATTTACCTGCCTGCATCCCTCCATCCCAGGCCACAGACCAGAAATGGTTGTGGCCTGCATCGTGAACCCCGGCGAACGTGGGATACAGGTGAGGTTTGTTTTTTTTCCCACTGGGGGACTAACAGAAAAGATAGCATTGCAGGGGGCATTGGGGACATAATTCTGAACGGGCACTGCAGGGGGCATTACTCAATGGGAGCACTATGAGGGACACTACTGGAGGGGCACTGGGGGACATTTCTACAAGAGGGGCACTGTGGGGGACATTACTACAGGAGGGGCACTGTGGGGGACATTACTACAGAAGGGTGGGTTTGGCTGATGTTACCATTGGAGGGGCACCGTGGGGGACATTACTACTGATGGTGCTTTTTGGGGGGATATTACTAATGTCAGGGACATTACTAGTGGAGGGGCACTGTGGGGGACATTACTAATGGAAAGGCACTTTGGGGGACATTAATACTGGGGTTCATTGTGGGGGCATAACTGGCAGCATTATTGGGGCACTCTAGAGGACTTTTTTTATACAGTGGACAGTATAAGGGCCATTACTGGTGGCACTGGGGACTTTTAATACTGTGGCCCTATAGGGGGCGTTACCAAGGAATTTTTTAAAATGAGGACACTATATGTGGCATTACTGAATGCACTGGGGGGCAATTTAATCCTGGGGCACTATAGTGGGATTTTTTGTACATGGGCATTACTACTAGGGGCACTATAGGGGACATTAATACTGGGAGCACTATAGTGGCATTTTGACCTCGGGAAAAATAGGGGATATTAATGCTAAAGGCACTGTAGCAGCATTTCTATTACAGGGACATAATAGGGGACAATATTTTTGGGGATACTATACAGGCAATATTACTGGGAGCACAGTATAGGTTTATTATTACTGGGGGCATTTTAGCGGACATTATTATTACTAGGGAAGGCACTCTAGAGCGCATTATAATTGCTGGAGGCACCATAGGGACATTATTATTGTCAACTGGGGTGACTATTTTTTCAGCAGGGGCATTGGGGAGCACAGTGGGCACAGGACTGGGAGGGACACAGCAGGATGACGGGGTGGGGAGGTTGTGTGGAAAATATGGGGAGGCTTATAGAAAAATTGAGAAATCTAATATGTTTTTTAACAAACTTTGCAGAGACTAGATCAGGCAGTCAGAATAACTCCCTGGATCAACAACCCCTTTCTAGTAACTATAACCTGTAATATTAATACACACCAAAAATACATCCAGGTCCCTCTTGAACTCTTTTAGTGAACTCTCCATCATCACCTGCTCAGGTAGAGAGTTCCATAGTCTCACTGCTCTTACCGTAAAGAATCCTCTTCTATGTTTGTGTACAAACCTTCGTTCCTTCAGACACAGAGGATGTCTCCTCGTCACAGTCCTGGGGATAAATAGATCATGGGAGAGATTTCTGTACTGACCCTGATATATTTATACAGTATACAGTATATACAGTATAGTTATTAGATCTCCCCTCAGTCGTCTTTTTTCTAAAGTGAATAACCCTATTTTTGATCATCTTTCTGGGTACTGTAGTCCACCCATTCCAGTTATTACTTTAGTTGCCCTCCTCTAAACCCTCTCCAGCTCTGCTATGTCTGCCTTGTTGACAGGAACCCAGAACTGTACACAGTACTCCATGTGAGGTCTGACTAGTGATTTGTAAAGTGGCAGGACTGTGTTCTCATCAGGGGCATCTATGCCTATGCCCTCTTTTGATGCAACCCATTATCTTATTGGCCTTGGCAGCAGTTGTCTGACACTGGTTTCTACAGCTTAGTTTGCTGTTCACTAAAATTCTTAGGTTCTTTTCCATGTCAGTGTTACCCAATGTTTTACCATTTAGTATGTACTGGTGACTTGCATTATTCCTTCCCATGTGCATAACCTTACATTTGTCAGTGTTAAACCTCATCTGCCACTTCTCTGCCCAAGCCTCCAATCTATCCAGATCCCTCTATAGCAGTGTACTGTCCTCTTCTGTGTTAATTACTTTACACAGTTTAGTGTCATCTGCAAAAATTGATAGTTTACTGTGCAAGTCTTCTACAAGATCATGAATAAATATATTGAAGAGAATAGGGCCCAATACTGACCCCTGTGGTACCCCACTAGTGATGGTGAGTGTGTACCGTTAATAACCATTCTCATTTTATATACTAACCTTTTATGTGGTACAGTATCTAATGCTTTAGAGAAGTCCAGATATACAACACCCATTGATTTGCTGTGGTCAAGTCTAGAACTTACCTCCTCATAGAAACTGATTAAATTGGTTTGACATGACCAATCCCTCATGAAGCCATGCTGATATGGAGTTATTTGCTTATTTTCATTGAGGTACTCCAAGATAGCATCACTTAGAAAACCCTCAAACAGTTTACCCACGACAGATGTTAAACTTACCGGCCTATAGTTTTCAGGCTCTGTTTTTCAACCCTTTTTGAATATTGGCACCACATTTGCTATGCGCCAATCCTCTGGAACACTCCCTGTCAGTATAGAGTTCTTAAATATCAGAAATATGGGTCTGGTTATGACATTACTTAGTTCTCTTAGGATACGGGGGTGTATGCCATCCAGTCATGGCGATTTGTCTATTTTAATCTTTTTAAGACGCCACTGTGCCGCTGGGAATTTACTTTAGGAAAAGTTTGATTCGCAACTAATACAAATTCCCTCACACTTCATGGTAACAAATCAGGTTTTCCTAAAATGGACTCATTTTACAAAGTGTAGAGGAGACAAGCCCAGGAACACAAGATCACCCGTAATACTGTGCACCCAGCCAATCCACAGATAGCCATCTCCTGTGATGTCACAGCCCTATAAAACCCTCATCCCGTGCAGTCTCCACCATTGTCCTGTGAGCTGAGCATAGAGAGAGACGTGGCAAGCGCTCATGCGGTAGGGACAGTGTTGCTGGAAACAATTAATAGTAGAATACAATAATTTCGAAGCCATCATTATGCCAGTGCTAGCGTGCCAACCAATACCATCCAGTCTGCATCCCTTAAGGAGGCCAGGTCATAATGATGATCTTCTGCTGGCTTTAATTCCTAGAAAAGTCAGCAAGAGGCATAGAGAGGAGGAGCTGGATGTTCCTGAAGACATATTCTCATCAATATTAGATGATGTGAAGAAGGAGGAAAAGCAGTTGGCAGAAGAAGGGTTTCCACCTGTAGGGCATGAGAGCTCTGGGGTTGGAGAAGTGGGTGTGGCAGCATATTATGCCCCCACCTAACCAGCCAAAGCCCATACCAGCAATAGCCTCTGTTTAAAGGTGCATTAAAGGTGCCACGTGGCCATTAACAATGAAGACCCACTATACAGTGCAGTCTTCATTATTAAATTGGCAGCGCAGTTCTTCACAGCAGCACGGCTGCTCCATATGGCCATACCCTAAGGGCTCATGCACATGAATGTGTGCTGTCAGTGCCCGTGCTGTGGACCACAATTTGCGATCCACAACGCACAGGTACTGGCAGTGGGGCCGCCGCATTCGGGGTCCGCGATCCGCATCCGAAGGTAATGCTTCCGTGGTGTTCCGATCTGTGCCTCCGTTCCACATCTCTGTGATTACGGACCCATTGAAGTGAATGGGTCCACGATCCGTGATGCGGTCCCGGCGTATGCGGGCCACAATGTGGCCATGGGCCGGCAACGGCCGTGTGCATGAGCCCTAAGGCAGAGTGGCCTGGGTATACCTGATTTATAGCGATTCATGACAAATGAATTCATAGCTAATCAAATTTCTTGGCAAACTTTAGTGAAGCTGCCAAATCGAATTTTTCAAAACTTCACTCATCTCTAATTATAAATAAAACAGGTCTACAGCTTAATATATTGATTACCAGTATACCAAAACCCATATAACTTGCTCAAGTACCACCAGCCTAAAAAAAACAAAAAACAACTCAGATAGGAGAAAAAATTGCCATATTTTTACATACTGCCCAGGAATATGTGGCATCCCTACATCTGCTTATGTCTCAATTCACTGGTGAAAACTGTCTCATGATGTTACATGTAGATCCTATTGTGGACTGAATATGTGCTACACCCTCTACAGATCTATGCTATGAGAATCCGCCTGTGCGCTCAAAATGTGCAAGCATTTGGGTAATTCTTAGCTGAATGCCGAATAAAGGTACCGTATTTTTCGCTTTATAAGACGCACTTTTTTCCTCCCAAAAGTAGGGGGAAATGGCAGTGCATCTTATAAAGCGAATACTAGTGAGCGTTTCCATTATGGACCATTATTGTTAGTGACATTTTTTTGCACTTGCATTTGATGCGTTTTTTGTGGTAAACACTCCAGTTCCAGATGTTAGCTGAAGGTCTATGGGAAATATGAAAGGACACACAAGCATTATTTTGCTCCTGGCATTTTTGTTGGTAGGTTTGTTGTTTGTAGGTGGCCTTTTTCACTCTTTCAGGCTTCTTTCCAAAAAAGCAGCATGCCTGCAGCTCTTGGCATTTTTTTCAGGAGTTTTGCCAACAAGTCCTGAATAGGAAAAAAAGCAGGGAAGAAAAAACTAGTGGTAAAACACAGTGAGGATCATTTATCAAGATTGACAATTGTACGCTGATCTTGATACCCCTCCTGCACCGCTGGAGGATGCACTTTATGATGAGGAGAACACCTCGTAATCAATTAAGCCGATCCTCTGGCAGTTTGTGCAACTGGATTGAAATCTATGACAGTTCATAGCTGGTGGAGCTTACAGTTATCATTTACACCAGAAAACTGGTATAAATGATGATAAATGAGCTGGGTCCAGTGGCCCTAATCGCACCATACTACTTCCACTCCCATTTTTCGGACAGTGGCGAAGACACTGTAGAAAAGCCACCTGCACTTATATTTAGGTGCAATAGCATTTATATGCCATTTTCTGACATAGGGGCATGATAAATGACCCCCACTGTGTCCAAAAAAATGCAGGTGCCAAAAACATGCTTACATTGATTCTGTAGCGGGTTTTTTTACCCCAGAAAAACCCCTGAGCCAAATTCATGTGTGTAAGGACCCTTATAAATGCAGTAAAAATGCTGCTAAAAATGTAAAAAAAAAAAAACAGCAAAAATATTGATTTGTGCAGTGTGTAGCATTTTTAGGCGTTTTTAGCCAAATAGTGATATTCTGTTTCAGCACCTGCCATTTTAATGGTGTTTTTTCAATGCCAATGTCACTTGTCAGTATGAGAAAGATACATTGATATAACATACACCATGCAAAAGTGACATTAAAAAAAAACATTTTTTTTTTTTCAAAAGTAGTAAAACCTAATAAAAACTATCCCTAGACAGTATCTCTGTTTAAGTTTACACAGTATTACTTTAAAGGGAGACTGTCACCATGAAAGTGCAATCTGCAGACAGCATGTTACAGAGCAGGAGGAGCTGATCAGAGGAATATGCAGGAATTTACATGAATGAAATACAAGTTTTACTGAATCTGTTTCCACAAAACCATATATCAGTCTGCTCAGCTCCTCCTGATCTATAACAGCTCAGACACCATGTTGAACCTGACAAGTTCTCTTTAAGACATCATTAGTAAATGTGCCACACAGTGTACTGAATGTACGCTATTGCACCATCTTTCACTGCATAAACTGTAATTTAGTATGGACCCTGAGGACCAAGCATCTTTCCTGCAGAGTCACCCATAGGTATGGGCCTCTTGTGCCTAATCGAAATCCTGCCTTGAGTGTGGGTGTGACAGGATGGTGCATTTTAGTTTATTTCTTTATTCCTCATTTATATCCATGTGGTTCATCTCACATTATTACATCATAAATAACATGGACAATGCCCTGATATTCTTATTTGAACTCAATAAGTGCTTATAAATAACATTGTTTTCAGAAGGCCCATGCACACAACCGTATTCGTTTTGCATTCTGCAAATCGTGGATCCACAAAATACAGGTGTGCTATCAGCATGTTTGTTGCAGGCC
This sequence comes from Rhinella marina, assembly GCA_900303285.1. Taxonomy (NCBI): domain Eukaryota; kingdom Metazoa; phylum Chordata; class Amphibia; order Anura; family Bufonidae; genus Rhinella; species Rhinella marina. The sequence continues at coordinate 235,991 of ONZH01021860.1, forward strand.
CATTGACTTGAAGGGGTCCGTGGTCCACATTTTTCCACATTTTTGCAGAATAGACATACGGATGCAGAAAGCTGTGCTGATGTGCTTTTCACATGCATATGTAGAAATCTGGGCTTTGCTAAACTTCACATCCTCACCTATCTCTTGGTTAAACTTGACGGACTTTGGCTTTTTTCAACTGTATTAACTATGTATGCCTGTTCTGCAAACAGATATATACTTGGCCGCAAAATGCAAACCACAGACCCATTGAAGCCAATGGGTCCGCAAAAAATACAGATGCAACACGGACAGTAGCTGTATTTTGCAGATCCACAAGGAGGCCTTAAAGGGTTATTCCCATCTTAGACAATGGGGGCATATCGCTAGGATATGCCCCCATTGTCTTATAGGTGCGGGTCCCACCGCTGGGACCCGCACCTATATCGAGAACGGAGACCCCAAAGTAAAGGAGGGCGCATTGCGAATGCGCAGCCGCCCTCCATTCATTTCTGTAGGGGCCGACGAAAATAACCGAGCGCTGGCTCGGCTATTTCCGTCGGCTACATAGAAACGAATGGGAGTGGTGGCCGCGCATGTGCGGTGCACTCCCATTAATTTCTATGGGAGCAGCTGGGAGTGCTCCCTGCTCTGTTTTCGATATAGGAGCGGCTCCCAGCGGTGGGACTCTTACCTATCAGACAATGGGGGCATATCCTAGCGATATACCCCCACTGTCTAAGATGGGAATACTCCTTTAATGAGATAAGTCAATTCTTTAAAAATGTCACAAAGCAGATACTAAGGATTGACAATTCTAGTCTTATGTGGTGTTAGCTGACAGTCATTGATACATTCTAGTTATGATACAATTAAAATGTTTCCATTCCGCAATCCCTACATTGTACTTATCTGACTATAAAAAGTTTATAAAACAAGCCATCATGAGTTATGCCATTTCTGGGTTATAAAGGACAAGTGCCCTGCCATGAATCACAGAACCTCACTCTGCAAATGTCTTTGTTGTGAATAAACCATTAAGAGATGGAACACTTTAGGAAAATTAGAGAAATGCAAGAAAGCAGCTTTGCAGTATATCACATCATTAAAAAATCATTACAGTGCTCTGAATACCTTTCACCATAAATCTTGAGGCACTAGATTGGTAAGTCATAAATAAATGCTGCAAATATTTGAATTACAATTAGGTTTAAAGGATAATAGTGTGCATCCCCTTATCTGCTGTAGTATCAAGCAGGGTAGAGCTCTGGCCTCAACCGGATATGGAGATAATGCCAGATAAATCAATTTAGAGCACAGAAGACATTTATCAGCGAGAAACTTCCTTTGACTGATCAGTCGAGAAGATCCACTGACCACAATGGTGAAAGTGATGAATTCATTTGTTCTTCCATTTTGTCTCACATTTATCTGGCAAATCTTATTTCTTTCTTTATACTGGTAATGTGCACTTTGTGTTATTTCTTCCAAATAGGGAAACTACTGGTAATATTTCTCGAGGGATATGAGAAATGTGACTCAGATATTTTACTACACTGACTTAGGCTGATTTCACACGAGAGAGTTTTCCATCCGGATGCGTTCGCTTTTGCAAACAGATTGCATCCGGACTGAATCCTGGCCCTTTCATTTCAATGGGTCTGGGTACATGAGCATCGTCTTTCAATGTTCATCTTTGTGTTCAGGGAAAAAAAAAATCGCACCATGTTCTATATTGTGCGCTTTTCACACAGCCTTTGCCCCGTAGAAATGAATGGGGCTGCATGAAAAACATGTTGAGTTTCACTCTTCAGTTTTTCTTCACGTATGTGAAAAACAGGTGCAAAACAGGTGCAATCCAGATGGAAAAGACAGAAACACTAAACGCAATCACTGACAAAACTGATTGAACTTGCATGGCAAACCATCAGTTTTTTTCACTGAACAGACCCTGGCAAAATCCGTATCGCTCATGTGAAAGAGACCTTACTGTATGAAGTTTCCATGTTTAATAGGTGATGCTGAACGTAAAACATTATTCTTCCATATTCATACCTTAGTGATTTGTCCCTGTTCCCTACTGTCGCTGTTGTTGCTATACGGAACTCACCTCTGTTTACATTGGGGCATAATGATGTGATATCTAGGGTGATGTCATTTCAGGTGATAATGGCTTCAATGGCCTCTGTTGTCATGTCTCATGACTATGGATCTATCATAAAAAAGCAAGGCAAAGGTAGGGCAACACATGAAACATATGAAGAATTCAACAGAGGGCTTCTGTGCAAGAACAGTATGTGGGCTCATTACCAAATGATTAGCCGCCCCTGAGCTTACCTGACAGAAACTAGTTTTGATCTCAGGTAGCTTACCGCATTGAAATCCACCTGCCATGCCACAATAGAGTGATGCATGTTTGTAATGTCCTGGTAGCTTTCCTGATTAAAACCAACTTGCACAACTGCTCACAGCATCAGTTTAGTTGAAAAGGATTTTGATTGATGGGTTGAGGATAGGTATGGAATGGCTGGCTCTTCCTTGTTGCTGTGGTGTTTCTGCTTTGTGGACCTCTAAAATGACCCTCACGGATTGTACTGAAACTGGAAAGACTGGAAAGTTACTGCTTTTTTCTTGTCACATCGAGCGCTTAGCTAATTCTAAACATAGGTGCCACTGGAAACATCTAACACCCTGTGTGATACACATATGTCACAGCAGTTTATCCAACTAAAACCCACGTGTGATGTCACAGTTGCTTACCTGACTAAAAGCTATAGTTGTAATGATGAGAGTGTTCAAAAGGCCGCAGAACTGTACATCTATAGCAACAACTATAGCAATTGCCTTTTCCAAGTCCTAAAAGTATCTCTTGGTACTCAGATACTGTACCCCTAGGACTTACAGTAGAGTTGAACTGCACAACAACGAGATGGCCACAAGAAACAATATATGAAGCATGTATCAACACTTAATGACAAGGTGCTAAAATAAACTCACCAACAAATGACGGGAACTGAATGATGATAGCAATGAATGTAGGAACTGGGAGTCTGACAGCCGAGTGGATGAAAGATGGCATAGCATACAGATTCATAGCAGATGAATGACCAATGACAGAAATTAAGCTATATTGAAATGACCCTGATCTGAATTCAACATAGCCACTATAATTCAGCAACCACCAACAGAGCAATGAAAGACTGTAGGACTACAGATCCCAGAATATACAGAAAAACAATTGCAGAACAAGATACAAAGAATCTGGAAACGAAATACACATAGCATACGCTATCACCAGTAATCAGAATGAAATAAGGCCTGATCATAAAGGCTAAACAATCAATAACTCCACCCTAACACAACCAGGCTGAGCTAGGGGATAACCTACCCAGAGTCCGATGCAAGACAGCTGCATAGCAATGGTGGTAATAGTTGAACCGGAAGCTACAGGGAAATCCATGTTGCTCATAACAATGGTAAAGAAGTAGAAATTACAACATCCAAGCAGGTAAAATCAGTTCACAAACGTATTGTCCTTTAAAACACATTTTGACCCATGCAGGGGTCTTTGTCATGCATCCTAACATGGACTTGTAAGTCATACATATATACTGTGTGCTCAGAGATAATTACTTAAATAGTTATAATGTCACAGTAGCATACCTGACTGAATTATTTGTGATGTCACAGAACTTACCTGATGGTAACACATTTGTTAGGTCATAGCTGTCTGCTAGACTAAAATACTCCTGTGATATCATAGCAGACAGTAACAATGGAGTATAAGAACATTATATGGACAACTTCATTTCCAACAGCTCATATGATGACAGCAGGTTGTCAGCCATACAATACTTCAGAAAACCTCTCAGTGCTGTACCTTGTGTATTGGGGTAGTGTTTTGTACTAAAATGTAAACATATTTGTCACATATGATGATAGATAATTACTTTCAGCATCCATATCATATAAAGAATTCTATTGGCTCATACACTACAGTACCTGCATATGCCTCTGACTTTTCACTGAAATTTCTACATATTCAATAAGAATCCATAAGGAAAAAAATTGTGTTATGTTCAGTGTCGGAATATGATGCCTTGAGCCCACCAGTAAAATTTGCGCTGGGGGCTTACTGTAAAGCTGGAGAAATATTATCAACTTACACAGTGGAAGGCAAAAACAAGGTGCAAGATGATTGATTATGGGGGTCCCTGTGTAATAACCTAGAGTGGTATTACTATTTCTATACCCTGCTAGCCTACTGTCTTTGATAACCTACCAATAATGTAATCTGTGTATTGATTCCAGGTCCTCCTACATTGTGCATTCCTAACCATTGCTATGTAACTGTTATTACATGTAATGTACCTGGTTGACCAGCAGGTGGAAGCAGATATGGCAAAGAGATCTTTAGATCGAATGGAGGGGTTTCAGGAAGCTTTAGTCAGTTCTAGTTCAGTTGTAGTTCTAGTCTAGTCAGTCGAGAGTCTAGAGGAAAAATGGGAGTTGGAAAGGGATGAGAATCACCCTGACTCCTTACAGATTAACAGACATGGTATTAGGAGGGGGTCAACACCCAAAGGTGCCAGAACTGCTACAAAGTCCAGACTGAAGCCTGAGTTTTGCGCAGTAGAGAGATAAAGTAGAATATTCAAGTTTGTCTACCAGTTTATCCTAATATCTTCTGAGACAAAGAGAAAGACCGAATACTGTCTGGATGCAAGTTTAGACTTATATCTCCAACCATTCTCTGCTTTATTGCTTAGGAGCTTAACACTGGGGAAAGATGGTATCCAGGTAGGAGCACCGTGACACACACAGTGACTGTTAAGGCCACACCACACCACTTGGCATTCCTAAGAACCTGGGACACAATTGACCCTGGGGGGTGGCACGTTTGGTACCTGCAGTGAAGGCAGGTCCTTGATGAAAGAGGATACTGGTTGGCATGCCTCTGTACCTACAAGACATCTCACTAAATTAAATCAACAGCACAGCACCAAAAAAACTTCAAACCAATTTAAAAAATAACTTATGACTGCAATTGTAGACTTCAGCCTGAAATTCCTTAATTATAAACAATATAGGGGAACAACAGCGCTCTTCTAATGTAGCAATAAACAACTTTTATTCACCTAACATCTTCAACATTTTGAATCATATAGATTCTTTCTTTAAAAGAATCTATATGATTCGAAGCTTTTCAGATCTTTGGTGAATAATGGTTGTTCATTGCTACATTAGAAGAGCATCACAGTTTCCTTATATCACTTACAAGACATCTCAGCCACCAGATCTATCATAATAAACTGGGTAGTTTGTTAAATAATCTACCCAGTTTTTATATGACCGTAGGCTGGTTAAGATGTTGTACTGCACTACATATAGATAAGCAGCATACAGTACAACATCTTAAAAGTATGAATATATGTGTCAATTGTGCAGGGGGTGGTGGACTAGAGGTCCACCTTGTCCAGGGGCCCACCAAGGGATTTACCTGTTACCCACTGGGACAGTCCAAGCCTGGTCATGTTCAAACTCTTACCGGTCCTAATCAAGATTTAAAGAGCATCTGTCTGTATGATCAACCCTAGTATACCAGGCGTACTGCCCAATATGGTTGTTCATGTCTAGTACAACTACTCCTCACTTTCAGCAATGTGATATGTAGTTTTTGAGAAATTCATACTTTTATGCTTTACCACTCCCTCTCCTCCAGTGATGGACAGGGCCAGGCATCCTCACTGTTCTGATGCCTGGACCTGAAAACTTGTGCATGTGCTGATGAGAGTACAATCTTGTGCATGTGCAGTTTGGATCCCAGGGCAAGGACAGCCAAATGAGATCCAATATGTATGTAGCAGTTGTCCTTGGTGTCTGGCTCTGTCAATCAGTGAGTGAGAAGGAGTATCAAAGGGTAAAAGGCGGAGGTGAAGTGATGTACTAAGAGACTGAGCATCTCAGTAACATAAAAATAAAAATATCAATTTCTCAAAATCTACACATCTGATTTCTGTAAGAGAGGGGGCAGTTTGATTACTATGGATGATTATAATTATGGGAATACCCCATTTATATAGTTTTTGTTAAACTACTTTTACAAAAAAATATATAATATTGCCATATGTAGAAAACCATAGGCCAGTGACATTCCTGCGCATTGTTCAAATGGCCTAGGTGCAATTCAAGTGAATGGGCCTGAGCCGTAATACCAAGCACAGCAGCTATATAATGTACAGTGCTGTGCTTGGTAAGCTGGGAGGAGGCCAAAGCTCTCTAAAAATAGGCCGTGTTGCTTTATTTTGGGGTTACCAATAAATAAATAATTTATTAAATAAATAATCAATAACCAACGAATAGATAAACAATCTCATTAATCACCAATACCTCAGACCATACGTCCACCCAGCATTAGCTGGGCGACTAACTCCCCCAAATAAAGGCAACACGACTAAATAAAGGAATGGAAGGTGGAACGCAGGTCCGGGTCTTCTTCAACTGCAGGTAAGTAACGCTGATGTCCCTTCTTTTAAACCCACAGGTGTTCATGCCGCCAGGTGAAGGACCAATCAGCTGCCGACGATCTTCCCGCCGTTGCCAGGAGCGACCAATGACAAAGCTGCCTCCAGAGAAGACATTGCTGGGCAAAAGATCAAGAACGGCTGGAACTGGATTACCTCAGGTAAGCCTGAAAAAAAAAAACACAAAACACACCTTTGGGACAGCAATACCACACAATAGGCCAAAACGATAAGACCATTCAACATTTTGCTCCATATCTTAATCAGAGACAACTGGAGGAGGACAGAAAATGGCATCTAATGATGGCTACAACAGAAGTACAGCTTGTGAGGTAGTATATTGTGCTGCTCTGAGGTATATGTTTCTGCCTGAACAGTATTTTGCACTATGGTATTGCTGGCCCTGCCTATTATGTCAATTTGGACACCCCTACAACATGGGGCCACTTTTAGGTTTTTTTCCAGGACCACTTTAAGTTCCCAGTCCGTCCCTGGGCCAACAGCAAATTTCTTAATGGGGCCCCACCACTACTTTGGTCTCCTTAATACAGACTTCAGACTGGACAAAAAAAACCCCACAAAACTTACATTTCTGCAGTCTCCTCCACTCTTCGTGCCGTACTGTGTCTAGGCAAGCACTATAATGGGAGCTGACATTGCACAGCTTCAGGTCATAGTGTGCTCCTACACACACTATGTCCCATCCTTGAAGACAACAAACCATTTAGGGAACCTGTCATTGACTGCAGGAGACACTGGGTTAGGCACCTGAAGGGTTAATCTGAAACTTCCTGGGCTGCTGTGTTTTCCCCTTCCCGGGAGCTGTCATGTTGCAGGGGAGGGGGGAGGGATGAGGAAGTTATGTTGCCCTAGGCAGGGTCTGGCACATGTTCCTTCCCTCTCCTCACCCCCTCCCCTGCGGGTTGCGAATAATGGCACTGTCCAATCAGTGTTAGGCCCCATCCACACGACCGTATAAATGGATCCGCATCCGTTCCGCAATTTTGAGGACCGGGTGCGGACCCATTCATTTCAATGGGGGCCGCAAAAGATGCGGACAGCACACCGCATGCTGTCCGCACCCGTTGTTCCGTTCCGCGGCGCCGCAAAAATATAGAGCATGTCCTATTCTTGTCCGCAAGCACGGACAAGAATAGGCATTCTCTATATAGCGCTAGCCATGTGCGGTCCGCAAATTGCAAAACGCACATGGCCGGTATCCGTGTTTAGCGGATCCGCAATTTGCGGACCGCAAAACACTTACGGTCGTGTGAATGGGGCCTAAATATAAGGGACTGCTTGATGCTCCAACCTCCTCTTTCACCAGTGGATTGTTGGAGCTTACCACCCTCACACTCTCTCTATTTTGATTATTTGCGATGCGCCATTTGTCTAGGTGCTTCTGTTGACATGTTTTTCTTGTTTTAGCAGGATTTCTTGCTTTCAATTTGCTAAGTCACAGCTGGTGGTTGGTGGTTGCTTGGAGATGAGGTGGTTGCCGCTTCAGTTCCCCCATCGTTCTGGTTACAATGTTCTGAGAACAAATTGGTGGTTATAATTAATCAGTACAATATGCTGTGACCGACCCCCATCCAATAAATGGGTTTTGTTACATTTCTGAGTCCTGAGTCCTTCTTTAACCCCTTCAACCCCGGGCCTGTTTTCACCTTTCTGTCCAGGCCATTTTTTGCAAATCTGACATGTGTCACTTTATGTGGTAATAACTTTGGAACGCTTTTACTTATGCATGCCATTCTGAGATTGTTTTCTCGTCACATATTGTGCTTCACGACAGTAGTAAATTTTTGGCAAAATATTTCATTTTTATTTTTAAAAAAATACCAAATTTACCAAAAATTTGGAAAAATTTCCAAATTTCAATTTCTCTACTTTCAAAATACATAGTAATACCTCCAAAAATAGTTACTATTTTACATTCCCCATATGTCTACTTTATGTTGGCATCATTTTATAAATGTCATTTTACTTTTTTAGGACGTTAGAGGGCTTAGAAGTTTAGAAGCCATTTTTCAAATTTTCACCAAATTTTCCAAAACCATTTTTTTAAGCACCAATTCAGATATAAAGTGATTTTGAGGGGCTTACATAATGAAACCCCCCATAAATGACCCCATTTTAGAAACTACTCCCCTCAAATTATAAAAAATGAATGTTACAAACTTTGTTAACCCTTGAGGTGTTCCACAAGAATTAAAGGAAAAGGGAGGTGAAATTTCAAAATTTCACTTTTTTGGTAGATTATTCATGTTAATAATTTTTTCTTGCAACACAGTAAGGGTTAACAGCAAACTAAACCTCAATATACATTGCTCTGATTCTGCAGTTTACAGAAATACCCCATATGTGGTGGTAAACGTCTATGGGTTTGTGGCAGTGGTCAGAAGGAAAGGAGCGCCATATGGATTTTGGAGGCAGATTTTGCTAGAATAGTTTTTAGGCACCATTTTGTAATTGAGAGACCCTGACGTACCCCTACAGTGGAAACCCTCAAAAAGTGACCCCATTTTGGAAACTACACCCTTCAACAAATATATTAAGGGGGGTACTGACCACTTTGACCCCCTAAGTGTTTTACGGAATTTGGAAACACTTGGCTGTGAAAATGAAAAATTTCATTTCTTCCAATAAAATGTTGCTTTAGCCCCAAATTTTTTGTATTTTCATAAGGGGTAACAGGAGAAAGGCACCCCATAATTTGTTACCCATTTTCTCCTGAATACGGCAACACCCCATATGTGGTGGTAAACTGATGTGGGGGCACATGGCAGGACTCAAAACAGAAGGAGCGCCATATGGATTTTACAACACAGATTTTGATGGAATGGTTTGCGGGAGCCACTGATTTTTATTTTTTTGAGTTATTGTCTTATGTGGGGGCTCATTTTTTGCGGGATGAGCTGATGTTTTCATTGGTACCATTTTGGGGTACATAAGACTTTTTGATCTCTTGGTATTACACTTTTTGTGAGTCAAGGTGAAAAAAAATAGCTGTTTTGGCATGGTTTTTAAAAAAAATTTTTTTTACAGCATTCACCAGAGAGGGCAAATCATGTGATATTTTTATAGAGCAGGTTGTTACGGAAGCGGTGGTACCCAATATGTCTAACATTTTTATTTTTAGAAAGCTTTACACATTAGATGCATTTTTGAACAGAATAAAATCTTTATTTTGTGTTGCCATTTTCAGAGAGCCATATTTTTTTTATTTTTTCGGGTGATTGTCTCAGGTAGGGTATCATTTTTGCAGGACAAGATCACGGTTTGATTGGTACCATTTTGGGTCAAATACGCCTTTTTGATCGCCTGCTATTACACTTTTTGTGAGGCAAGAGGGAAAAAAATGGCTATTTTGGCATAGTTTTTTTTAACAATTTTTTTACAGAATTCGTCTGGGGGGCCATCTCATGTAATATTTTTATAGAGCAGGTTGTTACGGACGCGGCGATACCCAATATGTCTAACTTTTTTCTTTTTGGAAAGTTTTACACATTAGATTTATTTTTGAACAGAATAAAATCTTTTTTTTTTGTGTTGCCATTTTCTAAGAGCCATTTTTTTTTATTTTTTGGGTGATTGTCTTAGGTAGGGTATCATTTTTTGCGGGACGAGATGACGATTTTATTAGTACCATTTTGGGGTAAATACGCCTTTTTGATCGCGTAGTATTACACTTTTTGTGGGGGAGGGTGACCAAAAAATGGCTGTTTTGGCACTGTTTTTATTTTTTACTGTGTTCACCTGGCGGGATGGATTATGTGATATTTTTATAGAGCCGGTTGATACGGACGCGGCGATACCTAATATGTCTACTATTTCTTTTTTTAACATTTTTTTTTACTTTATTGGGGGGTAAAATGGTGTTTTTCTTTTTTTTACTTGAAACTTTTATTATTTTTTTTTTAACTTTATTTTTTAACTTTTTTTTCAACTTTTGGGGGTCTGATCCTCTGCACAATGCATTACAATACTGTTGTATTGTAATGCATTGGCTGTAAGTGTATTACTCACAGTAATACACTTACAGCCTGCTTCCTGTGCGATCCAGGGGGCTGGATCGCACAGGCTCGCAGGGATGGCAGCCACGATGCCTAAGGAAGGCATCGGGCTGCCATCCAAGCCATCGGGTCCCCGTCACAGCAGCGCGGGGACCCGATGGCCCCCCCGCTCGCCATCCTGAATATGCGCACACCTCATGTGCCACGGTCAGCGCTGATCGCGGCACATGAAGGGTTAATGCGCCTGGGCACTGCCGGACTCCTGCCGCTGATCGGGCGGGCGCAGCTCCTGCACCCGCCCGATCAGCGCGCCGCACCTGTACGGCGCTGGGCGTGAAGGGGTTAAAACCACTTCCCATCCGGGCCATTCACCCCCTTCCTGACCAGGCCTAATTTTGCAAATCTGACATGTGTGACTTCATGTGGTAATAACTTTGGAACGCTTTTACTTATCCAAGCGATTCTGAGATTGTTTTCTCGTGACACATTGTACTTTAAGTTAATGGTAAATTTGAGTCGATAAGTTTTAATTTTATTTATAAAAAAAATCCAAAAGTTAACGAAAATTTTAAAAAATTCACTGTTTTCTAAATTTGAATCTCTCTGCTTTTAAGACAGATAGTGATACCCCATACAATGCTTTTTAATTTACATTCCCCATATGTCTACTTTATGTTGGCATCATTTGGTAGTGTCATTTTATTTTTTTAGGACAGTACAAGGTTTAGAATTTTAGACGCAATTTTAGCAAATTTGCAAAATCAACTTTTTTAAGGACCAGTTCAGTTCTGAAGTCAGTTTGTGAGGCTTACTTAATAAAAACCACCCATAAATTACCCCATTTTAGAAAGTACACCCCTCAAACTATTCAAAACTGGTTTTAGAAATGTTGTTAACCCTTTAAGTATTTCACAGGAATTAAAGCAACATAATTTCACTTTTTTTGCAGATTTTCCATTTTAATCTTATTTTTCCTGTAACACATCAAAGGTTAACAACAAAACAAAACTCAATATTTATTACCCCGATTCTGCAGTTTGCAGAAACACCCCACATGTGGTCGTAAACTGTTATTTGGGGATACGCCAGGGCTCAGAAGGGGAGGAGCAGCATCTGCATTTTCTAACATGGAATTTTTTGTCATGGTTTGTAAGAGTGATAACTTTTTAATTTTTTTGTGGACTGAGCTGCGTGAGGTCTTATTTTTTGCGGGACAAGCTGTGCTTTTTATTGGCACCATTTTGGGCTACATCCGGCTTTCTGATCAATTTTTAATCTAATTTTTTTTTTTTTTTTAGTTAACCTCCAAAAAAAAAGCAGTTTAGGGGCATTTTTCTATATATATATATTTTTTTTACACCGTTCACTTGATGGGGTAGATCATGTGATATTTTTGTAGAGCCAGTTGTTACGGACGCAACGATACCAAATATGTCTTTTTTATTTATTTTTTTTACGTTTTACACAATAAGAGCATTTTTAGAAAAAAAATCATGTTTTTGTGTTGCAATTTTTTAAGAGCCATCTTTTTTTAATTTTTCGGGCTATGATCTTGTGTGGGGGCTCATTTTTTGCGGGATGAGGTGATGTTTTTATTGCTATCATTTTGGGATGCATACGACTTTTTGATTGTTTGATATTATGTTTTTTGGTAGGTGAGGCATAATTTTTATTAGATTTTTTTTACGCAGTTCACTTGATGGGGTAGATCATGTGATCTTTTTATAGAGCCGGTCATTTCGGATGCGGTGATACCAAATATGTCTATTTTATTTATTTATTTTTATTTGTAACATTTTTTTAATGACATATGTGGGGGAAAATTATTTTTTTTTATATGTGATTTTTTTTTTATATATAATCTATTTTTTTATTTTATTTTTTTATTTTACACTTTGTGTCCCCCATAAGGTCATACAAGACCTCAGGGGGACATTTAACTTCACTTATTTTATTTTATTTTACACTTGATTTCTCCTGTAACTGGGGCTGACATAGTAGCCCCAGTTACAGTGGAAATACATCCCCAGAGAGGCTGTACAGCATAATACTATGCTGTACAGCCTCAGTGCAGGGCTGATCGGGTCTATGAGAGACCCGGCAGCTCCTGCACGCTCCCGGCCCCGGTGATCACGTGACCGCCGGGCCAGAACAGAATGCGCAATAGCGCTTCCTGCTCTGTATACACAGCGCACGGTGAGCGCTGTGTATACAGCGATCTACAAGGCAGGGACCCCTGGGAACGGTCCCTGCCTTCTCTTTGGGGTACCCTGCTGTCACTGACAGCAGGTACCCCACTGTGTAGCTGCACGATTAGCGTGCAGCTGCTATTTCTGAATGGACGTTCAGAAACGTCCATTCAGAAATAGACAACCACTTCACAGACGTTTATATACTATGGGCGGAAGTGAAGTGGTTAAGCGGGAAGTCGAAGAGGGGTTGCGGGAGAGTTATAGTGTTCTCTGCAGTCTTAGCTGGGCGATATTAAATAATCCAGAAAGCGGTATTTGTTTTAGCAACACAGTTTGTTGGAGCCGTGTTGAGATTTTGTTCTGGGCTGAACTTTTCTGCACTGGTAGGGAGGTATGGCAGAGGGACCTAACAGTCTACACCCTTACTCCAGAACAGCTATTCACCCTAGCCTAAGGAGATCGCAGGTGTGGCTACTGAGATCGCTACTGGAGAATAAATAGAGGCCACAGACAGAGTCAGAATATGCTGGCAAAGCTGTGCAAAGCTTACTCCTGATAGTCTGAACGCATGGGTGAGAGAGACGATTTCTGTATTGGGTGGTGCCCAGATGGGCAGGTGTATATTTTTTGTGTATGCGTTATGCTTTATGTGCTGTGGCCTCACCCCAAGCGACAGATGAGGGTAAGTTCAGATCACATTTTTGCCATCCGTTTGAGATATTAAGGGCTCATGCACACGACCATGTGTATTTTGCGGTCCGCAAAAAATGGATCAGCAAATAATACAGATGACATCCGTGTGCATTCTATATTTTGCAGAACAGAACTGCTGGCCCCTAATAGAACAGTATTATCCTTGCCCGTGATGCATCTGTGTTATTGAACTTGTTGACTTTCTACAGATAACTAATTAACACAAGAGTAGAATGACAAGTAACATGAATGAGTGTGAACGCAGTATGTGTGAACCTCGGCATACTATGTATATCAGCATCTAACACCATGCCTACTTATAATACCAAATGCACATATGGGCTGAGAATATATATTCAAATATAGTAGGTATCAGTTCATTTTGATTCATTGAGACTATGTGAACAGAAAAAATGTCTATGAAGAACAGTAAAAAGACTTGCAGATTGTTGTGAACACTCTATATATATACTAGATGAATAAAATCTCTGATATCTGCATGTAGGAAACCAACACATGTTATATATGGAATACCTTACTGCTTAGGTAGTGTTACATACAGACCGGAAAGGGAACTGAGTATCTTTTTGGTTACCCACATGAACAATTAATGGTTCAGATTTCATGTATTTACAATGTGCTCATTTAAGTCACTGCAGTTTTCCTATTAAACCCTAGACTTAATGGGCTTGCTACAATATGTCAACCACTGTCCATAAATCCTGTTAGGGCATATACAGTAGAGGTGGGTCCCAGTTTGAGGATCCCGCCTCAATGAGCCAGTACAGAATTACTACAGTTTCTCTGTCATGTGAATGAATAGCATTAGAGATGAGCGAACCTTTTTGAGATTCAGTTTATTTCAGGTTCATCAAATTTTCCGTTTGGATCTGAATCGATTCTGCAGCCACCAGCCACAGGGATATGTGAGTGAGATGGTAGATAGGTTGCCACAGTGTACACGGTGTAGCCGGTGGTTTTACTCACGTTTAGTTGTAACTTCCCTGGGCAGTGTGCAGTTGTGAGGAGGGTGGACACGACTTCCCTTGGGGCACGCTCCGTACGCAGGGCTCCAGGATGGTCAGGTGAGGTGCCCTGGATGTTGAGTTTGACCGTGTCGGACGGCTGGGCCCTGGTGTTTCGTGACGCCAGTGTCTTTAGGGAGACACACCCTTAGTAATGATGAGGAGGCAGTTTTGGGATGAACAAGGAACTTTTACTTTTGCCCTGAGGCAATCCTCATGAATGCAGTTTAGTTATTTCAGTTCTGTCAATCACTTCTCCAATATGGTCAATCAATTGCTGGTGTTGTAATAATTCCTTTTTAAGTTGGTATTTCAATAAAGTGCTACTTTGCTTTACATCCTGTTACACTCCTTTCCTTCTTAGCATGTCAATCCACTTGCACTAGTTCTAGCTCTGGATGATTATAGTATATCTTTATGATACTTCAAGGCAGCTATCCGCCATGGCAGGAATTAGTATTTCAGATACATTACTCCCACGGATGCTGTTACTTTCTCTCTGAATATCCTCACTACCCCGAGGGCTCTCAGTGGGGAAAAATACAACTTGTACCTGGTTGTAAAGTCCGCGTCCAGGTGCATTAAGCTTCTCCTGATCACGTCAGTGCTGACAAAGTCCAATAACCATTTGAATGGTGTTCACCTCAGTCAGCCTCGCTTTATCCAGTTAGTTGCTCAGATACTAGCGGCTTAGAAATCGTAAATGCCATCATGGAATCCTGACTTGGCCAGAGCCAGGGAAAATGGCAGCCTCAAGCTGGATGACTGCTCCTACTCTCCTCCTGCTCTTAACTTGAGTTACTTCTTCTCTCACTTCTAACTCCTAACTCCTGGTTTCCTGTTACTAGGCCTTATATACAAAGGCATGACAGCACCATCTAGTGGTGGTTAGGATTATTACAACACTCAGCCATTAAGGTTTTTCCTATACATTGCAAACATTTTTATCAGCATACATAATGATAAGATGACATGGCTATATGAAATACAGTTTGTAGTGTCCCTTTCACACGCCAAGTGGGACACTGCAATTCTACCCAAACCAAAGTTGCTATATAACACCCTCTAGCCTCCAAAACTGACATACATAGCTATGGATAAATGCATGGTTGACGTCATTAACGAACAGCATGCTTAAAAACACACTGCTCATATTCTAAAGCTTCCAAAAATTGTCCCTTATTGGGGACAGATCCCTTATGGGGTACCAAGCGTCCAAAAAGTATGCCTTAATTGGGTCAGAATGCCATTGCCAAGAGTTCTACGATGCCAACTGGGCCAGAGCCCAGAAATTATTACATTTAGGCAGAGGGTTGGAAGTGCTTTACATTTGCAGACCGACAAGTGTTACATTTTCCTTACAGCAGGGGAACAATTGTGTACTTTTTTTTTAATAGAAAAACTGTACTAGCTCTTTGGGGTATATTTATACGTGATAGAATTAATTACAGAAATCTCTGCAGAAAATAAATCAGTTTAATTCATCTGAATGGGCGTGTTTAGGTGGCAAGCACATGGATTTTTGCAATGGGATAGTTCCAGACAGTCTGGCTGCGTGTGAATTTGCCCTTACCAGCCACCAAGTTTTTCTGTCTTAGCAATCAGAAAGATCTAGATATCATGGATTGGTGCTGTGTGAATGAATGATACACAATAACTACACAAGGAGTCTAACCATGAACCATGCCTCTTTCAAAATGAAACTAAATACAGGTCCCTATACACATTAGGCAATTGTTAGCTGGACCTGCCGTTTTGATACCAGCCAATAATCTAATATGTATGGGAAGCTCGCAACTCTCCCCCCAACAGATGATGTTGAGGGAAAGAAGGACTGGTGCATTGAACTTCAACATCGATTCTTTTGTTCTCCCAGGAAATAGACTTTTGCCAGAAGTTTTCTCCTCTCTTCCTACTGAAGACACAAACAAGCGCCTGAGCGGAGCATGTATGGGTACAGAGAACTCAGGAGAGATAGCTGTTGGCCACCAGCTATTGGAAGTGTATGGGAAACTTTAGTCATACTGCTGTGATCAGTAGGGATTTGAGGTGTACATAAGCATTGAATATGGATGCCATAACTTTTCAAACTTTCCACTTTTGTCCAGAAGTACGGTATCTAGAGTGAGCTTCTCATTGATATAATTAATTTAACTTCTTGGAATGTGAATGTTTCTTCCAGGGATGAGCTAGTAGTAATTAGTACTAGTAGTAAGTAGTCATTTTAGCTTCCAGAAGCACATATGTAAGGAATTTCAATAGGCAGTTGTTAAGTTCTAATGGTTTAAAATGTTATAGAACTATTTTTGAAAGCCACCTGGCTTTCTTGCACCAGGGGCAAGGATTCAGTACTGCCCCCCACCCCTTGTCTCCCAACTTTAATAAATCCTATCCAGTGTCCTTAGGCCTCTTTTACACAAGCGAGTTTTCCATCAGGGTGTGATGCATGGCATAGCATCTGGACTGAATCCTGACCCATGGATTTCAATGGGTCTGTGTACGTTTTTCACGTATCATTTCGGCTTTCAGGAAAAATCGCAGCATGTTCCATATTGTGTGTTTTTCAAGCAGCCTTGGTTCCTTAGAGGTAAATGAGGCTTCAGTGAAAAACGGATCTGCATGTGTTTTTCACTAATGGTTGCTAGGAGATGTAGATTGTTATTCTTCAGGCTTTTTTTTTTTCACGCGTTTGAAAAATACATCAAAAAATGGTTGCACTTGCCTGGAAAAAATGAAACACTGAAGGCAATTGCAGACAAAACTGACTTAACTTGCATGCAAAACCATCAGTTATTTCCTGAATAGACCCTGAGAGAATGTGTAACGCTAGTGTGAAAGAGGCCTTAGGGTTATGTGTGAATAGCTTAAAATGTAATTTTACGTATACTTTTACGCCTGTTTTAGGTGCAAAAATAATCGCAAGCCCCACTTTTGCAACTATTCGGTAGTGCTGAGTGCGTGACGGGGCCCTGAAAACAGGTGTAAAAGAGGAGTAAAAGCTACTCCAAGTCATGGGCCTGAGTAGTTTTTACTCCAGGAACACAGACTGCCGGAGGTGCACCTAATTAATAAATTGGGCTAATCCTCCGGCTGTGCAGAGGGGGAACAAAGATTGGTGGAAAAAGACGGTCGTTGTAAATGACCCTCAATATGTTACCTGATAAAATCTATCATAGGGTACATGTTGGTACCAATACACTTTGCGATAAATGAAAGAACCAGCTGGTCCTACTGCATACAGAGTGTTGCTGGCATGTCAGCGTGATGTCCGCTGGAACGAGAACAAGGTGGCGGTGGTGACAGAGAAAAAAGAATAATCACAAAAGGAAGGGATGATGACTGTACCGGTTAAATCCCCAGCAAGGGGGTCCTGTACTCGCCCAGTAAGACCTAGCCATCACAGTGGTATAACAGGGTAATCTAAGGCATTGCTTTCCCTTTAGTGCTACCACACAGTACTAATGCCCACATTATGCCCCCTCACAGTAGTAATATCCACACTGTTCCCCCTCTCAGTACTAATGCTCATATTGTGCCCCATCATAGTGCTCCTTCCCACATTATGCCCCATCACAGTACTAATGCTCACATTGTGCTGCCGTCACAGTATTGATGGCCACATTATGCCCCCTCACAGTAGTTATTGCTACATTGTGCCCCTTACGCTGTAGTTATTCCCACATTATGACCCTTCATAGTATTAATGCCCACTTTGTGCCCCCTCACTGTAGTTATGCCCACATTATGCCCCCTCACTGTAGTTATGCCCACATTGTGCCCCCTCACTGTATTTATGCCCACATTGTGCACTCCACTGTAGTTATGCCCATATTGTGCACTCCACTGTAGTTATGCCCACATTGTGCCCCCTCACTGTAGTTATGCCCACATTGTGCCCCTTCACTGTAGTAATGCTCATATTTTGCCCTAAATACGTACCTGTTTCCCCGATGATCAAGCACATCCGGCATGATGCGGTCACACACACATTACGCTGCTGGGCTGTATAGGAGAAGGTAGATTTCTCGGCCTGCACGCTCCTCCTACACAGCTCTGCATCAGTGTGGGCTGCTGGGGAGCGCTACGGCTCAGCTGAATGATATTGATGACTTATCCTCAGGATTTTACACTATCTAGATTTTAGTGGCGGTGCAGTGTAATTAAAAATTCCTCTTTCATTCAAGTGAATGGGACAAATGTATGGGCACGGTGGCCTCTTCGAATAGCTGATTGTCGGGAGTGCCGGGAGTCAGACCTCCGCTGATTTGATATTGGTGACCTATCCTTAGGATAGATCATCAACATCATGACACTATGCATTTATATATGCATTAGGCCTTATTCACACGTCAGTGATTCACGAACAAAACACATACCCATTCATTTCAATGTGTGTATTCACACATCCATATTTTGTTATGGTCGGTGGTTTTAGCACAGAAGCATGCCCGATTCACGGCATCCATTCATGCCATCCATGTTTTCCGGACCATTTAAAAGCTCTGCAAAGTATGACACATGGGCCAAACATGGATTCTTCACGGAAATCTTCACAGATGAATCACTGACCATCTTGTTACGGATTTCATCACGGACATGGATGTGTGAATAAGGCCTTAGTCATTAAATTTACATTTTCCATTTCTCTCTGACACTGACTATTCTACACGTTGAAGGAATCTCCAATTATAGTGTGGAGGGGGACAAATCCCATCATTTTCAGCAGCAATGCTACACAGCTAACAATGGAACCTGCACAGTCATTATGTACTGGGTAATGTGACATATACACATGTGGATTCACCCACACAAAAGATTATAATTAGTTATCAGTAGTGTCTGGTAATGAACTCATGCTTCAACGGTCAAAAATTATTATGAAAAATAAGTGGCATTAGCACGGGATTGTCACAAAAGCAATGCGACTTAAGAAGCTACTAAAATATATGTAAATACTTTATTGTTCATGAATTATAGCAAAAAAAGAACCAAATCCTGGCCCAAACTGTACAGAGGCAAGTGTGTTAAGTGATTAATGAATTGCTTACATCTGCCTGGACAGTTTTGAAAAGTGTCTAAGAAAGGGAACGCGACTAAGTGGCGTTATAAAATATGACAAATAAAACATTAATATATGCCAGCTAGAGATGATTAAAATTGATTCAACCCGAATTTCAGGTGGGTGCAAATGCAAATTTTTGGTGATTCAATTCGGGCAAATTTTGGAGAAGGAAAGAAAATTTGAATCCTAAGAGACCTCAGTGTGTCATACCCAAATTTTCAGGCTAATTGGAGCACTTTCAATTCAATTAGAATCAATTCTAACTCGAATCGAATTGGTCAACTGATTCAGCCAAGTCGAACCCAAATTGAATTTTGAGCGATTTTCTCATCTCTAAAGGCAGCAATGAGGTGACATAACACAGAAGTGTTTAAAGAGTTGCTCTAAATTATGGCAGATACAGTCCCGTGAAAAAGTATTCATACTCCTTGAACTTTTCCACATGTTCCCCCCCCCCCCCAACCCCAGAGTCAATACTTTGTAGGACCACCTTTCACTGCAATTACAGCTGCAAGTCTTTTGGGGCATGTCTCTACCAGCTTTGCACATTTAGAGGCTGAAATTGTTGTCCATTCTTCTTTGCAAAATAGCTTAAGCTCAGTCAGATTGGATGAAGAGCATCTGTGAACAGCAATTTTCAAGTCTTGCCACAGATTCTCAGTGGGATTTAGGTCTGGACTGACCGAACCATGAATATGCTTTGATCTAAAACATTCCATTGTAGCTCTGCATGTATATTTAGGGTTGTTGTCCTGCTGGAAGGTGAACCTCCACCCCACAAAAGCATCCCCACAGCATGATGCTGCCACCAGGTGAGAATGGTGTGTTCAGGATGATGTGCAGTGTTAGTCTTCCGCCACACATAGCGTTTTGCATTTAGGCCAAAAATTGCAACTTTGGTCTCATTTGAGCACCTTTTTCCATATGTTTGCTGCTCTTACATGGCTTGTGGCGAAATGCAAACAGGACTTGTTATGGCTTCCTTTCAAAAATGGCTTTCTTCTTGCCACTCTTTCATAAATGCCAGATTTCTGCAGTACATGACTAATGGTTGTCCTATGGACAGATTCTCCCACCTAAACTGTTCATTTCTGCTTTTCTAATTAGTGCTCTCCTTGCCTGGGGCCTGTTGGTTTAGGTAAACAGCTATGTCTTGATAGGTTTGCATTTGTGTCATACTCCTTCCATTTTCAGATGATGGATTGAACAGTAATCCATGAGATGTTCAGAGCTTGGAATATTTTTGTATAAGCTAACACTGCTTTACACTGCTCCATAACTTTATCCCTGACCTTTCTGGTGTGTTCCTTGGTTTTCATGATGCTGTCTGATCTCTAATGTTCTCTAACAAACCTCTGAGGCTTTAACACAACAGCTCTAGTTATACTAACAATAATTTACACACAGTTGGATTTTATTTATGGGTATCAGAGTACAGGGGGCTGAATACAAATGCACGCCACACTTTTTAGATTTTTATTTATTAAACATTTTTAAAACCATGTATTTTCTTTTCACTTCACACATAGTGAATTCCAATAAAATACATTTAAGTTTGTGGGTGTAACATGAAAAAATGTGGAAAAGTTCAAGCAAGAGGTATAAATACTTTTTCATGGCGCCGTATGGCACAATGAATTTGATATAACTCCCTATTTGCAGCATTTTCATGTAATGCATGCAGTCTATGACAATATTTAGGTAACTGCTGTATTGTGTACGCACATTGCATGAGCATGCGGAGACACATCTTAAGGTACTTTCACATCTGCGTTTTGAACGCTACCAGTCCAAAATGCAATGGTTAGGATCCGTCCAAAACGCAGACTTTATAAACGGATCCTGCTCCACAGAGATGAATTGATCTTGGAACAGGATCCATTTCTCTGCGCTTTGGAAACGCAGACAAAAATGCTACAACCCTAAGATGTGTCTTCACATGCTCATGTAATGTGTGTTCACAATACAGCAGTTACCTCAGAGCGGGTTTGAACAAGAGCAAGCCGGCCACCAATACTACATGGCCGCGGTGGCCGTAACTAGGGGCAACGGCCTGACTGATGTGTGTGGGACAATGGATATACAAATAGGAAAATCTTCTAAACGGTACATTTTATATAAATACATTCTATTAGTAATAATATTGGTATGGCTATATCTAATTATACAAACTACATTTGTGAGATGGGAATACCCCTTTAAGTGATGCAAGGTAACTGAAGGCCGGTTTCACAAACACAGCATTTACCCACAATCACCAGTGATATTTTTTGCCGCGTTTATTGCACTTTTAAAAAAAAAAAAAAAACAACACAGTTAGAAGTTACTTTGACGTAACTAAGAAAGGCTAGGCCCAATAGCCATCTTTTGAATGCCCTCCCTCCTGGGAGCATGAATATTACTTTCCAAAAGGCCTAAATCTGTAAAAGGAGTTTTAAAAAGTAGCATAACTATAGGAATTGTGATTTAAAAAATGAATCATTTAACTCATCTGTTAAATCCTCTGCTCCGGCTCCTATGGTGCTAGCACACAGTGCAGTTGTGATGCAGTTAATGCATCAACAAATATGAATTCACAACGCAATTTAGCCAGTTTAGCACCTAATTAAGCCCTGGTGCTCTGCATAGAAGATATGATTTAATTAATTGCAACTGGCTACATTCTAAAACTGCGTTGTGGATGCATGTTTGTTGATGCAGTAACAGCAGAGAAGGACTGGGAACTTAAAGTGGCCCTGGAAAAATAAAACTAAAGTTGGCCACATATTGTAGCGGTGTCCAAATTGACAGAAGGCAGGGCACCACAAATAGGCAGGGCCAGTGTCGGACTGTGAGGCTTAGGGCCCACCAGTAAAGTTCATTCTGGGGGCTCACTATACAGCTACATGCAAATATTATCTGCTTATAGAGCGGCAGGCAGCAGCAAGATGCTACAAAATGATTGATTACGGGGTCCCTGCAGCAACTTCAACAGGCCAGGTCCCTGGGATAAGAGGATGCTGTCTTCTAGATAATAGAGGTATGCCAGACAGCCTTCTGTTCTGTCCTTCTGTTGTGGCCATCATTAGATGCCATTTTCTGTCCTCATGGCCCCATGGGCATCGGCCCACCAGAAAATTTCCCTGTAAGGTCTATGGCCAATCTGCCCCATAAATCTATGGAAAACCAGTAATTGGTTCCAAAGCCTAAAAATGCCATCCCAGAATAAAAAAAATAAGCCGATAACCAAGACATAAAGCAAGTCCTTCAGTAAAACATACAGGAATAGATGCTGGTAGCTGTAAGTACCTTTCTATGGTGAGGGCAGGAGCTTCTTCAGGGTATTGCATAGTAAATACATGTACCAGAAAAAAAAATGAAGTTGCGGATCAACTGGTGCCCAAAGGAGCAGCTTATCCCGGCACAGACCGGAGGCAGTACAGACCATTTAGTACCACAGAGGAGCTGCCAGACAACAAATAAAGGTGTTTTACCAGTGCAATGTTGATTGGTTGGATCTGAGTCTGAAACATTGTATGTTGAGTCTAGTTTCAACTTACGATGGCCCAGAAAAGACAATTGTATACTGAAAATATTTTATCCTGAGGCCATTGTATCTTCCGGGACCACTGCATTGCAATAATACAATATGTGAAATGCCCTATCCATTGCACAGTAATACTTTTTTTAATAACCCTTTCAAAGGAGTTATTCTACAAAACTATTTATCACCAGTCCACAGGATAAGTGACACATGTTTGATTGCCAGGACACCACTGACCTCGAGAATGAAGGGGGATCCCACAGTTACCTCTCTGAATGGAGTGGTAGTGCGCATACCAGTTCACTGCTCCATTCATTTCTATGGGACAAGGACAGGACTGCCTCTAAAATTAGCATAACGGCCACAGGGATCCACACAATGAAGTATTTGTGTGCGTTGCTCCAAAGAGATGAATAGATCAGTGAGCTCTTTGTGAAAAAAATGGATAACACACTAAAGAAAAATACGGTTGTGTGTATGAGCTCTTAAAGAAGTTGTCCAAGATTTCTCTATTGATGGCCTATTCTCAGGATAGGTCATTAATACCTGCCGATCAGCTGTTTATAGAGACTGTAGGGCTCCAGTGAGAGCTTTGGCCTCCTCCCAGTTTACCAAGCACAGCACTGTACATTGTATAGCTGCTGTGCTTGGTATTACGGCTCAGGCCCATTCACTTAAATCCCACCTGGGCCATTTGAACGATGCGCAGTGATGTCACTGGCCTAAGCTCTGGGAGCGCCATAGCCTCTTCAAACAGAAAACCCTAACCAATCAGACCCTTGTTGATCAGATATTGATGACCTATCCTGAGGATAGGCAATCAATAAAAAAAATCCTGCACAATTCTGTATCTTTTAAAGATGTATTCAGAGGCGGACATACCGCCTGTACAGCTGGTTCGGACGGGAGGGGGGCCCTTCTTATTGGGCTGGCGGCAGGGAAAGATGAGCGCTTCCATTCAGAGGCCGGCGGAGATGGCGCGATGATGTCATCGCGCCGCCTGAGCCGTACAGCGAGGGACACAGGCCGGAAGAGGCCTGTATCGCATCGCTGAAAGAGGCAAGGAGGTAAGTATAAGTGTTTGTTTATTGTTTTCATTTACGCTTTACTAAGGGCCCTTTCTGGCACACATGGGGGGGCACTATGGAAGAGGAGAAGCACTATGGGGGCCCTATATATAGGCACTATGGAGGAGGAGCACTATGGGGGGTCCCTATATATACTGGCACACATGGGGGGGGACTATGGAGGAGGAGGAGCACTATGGGGCGCCCTATATATACTGCCACACATGGGGGACACTATGGGGGGGTGAGCACTATGGGGGCCCTATCTTGTATACTGACACATATGGGGGCACTATGGAGAAGGGGGGCACTATGGGGTATTCTACTGGGGCCCTATCATATATACTGGCACACATGGGGGCACTATGGAGGGGGGTGAGCATTATGGAGACCTATCTTGTGTACTGACACACATGGAGGGCACTATGGAGAAGAGGGGAGAGGAGCACTATTGGGTTCATTATATAGGGGCATTACACTGGCAGACATTATGGGTGCATTTTATACTGACACATTATGTCAGGCACCATGGGGACAAGGGGAGGAGCACTATGGGGGCACTATATAGGAGTATTTTATACTGGCACAAATTATAGGGCACTATGCGGCTCAACAGGGGGCACTAAGAGGGTTTTTTGGGCACACAGTAGTGGGCATTGGCACACATAAAGGCACTATGGGGACATTGGTTCTACTGGGGGCACTAATTATTTCTATTGGTGGGACTTTGGGGAGCACTATTACTGTGGGGGGGCTTAGCACCGTTATTTTGGGGAACAATATGGTTACACTATTAGTGTCAGGGGCACTATTTGCTGGGTGCAGTTATTTTTTAGAGTACTCTGTGCCAAAAATTGCTGAAGGCGTTAGTATTTGTGTATAACTAGTATTTGCAGGGGGACTGTTCCTGCAGTATAGTTTTATGGGGCTCAGTGAGCACAGTATTGGGGGTGGCAGGATGGGATGTTCAAGAAGGTGGGAGAATGATGGAAAAGTAGGA
The DNA here is from genome assembly GCA_900303285.1 of Rhinella marina. Taxonomy (NCBI): domain Eukaryota; kingdom Metazoa; phylum Chordata; class Amphibia; order Anura; family Bufonidae; genus Rhinella; species Rhinella marina. The sequence goes on from ONZH01021860.1 coordinate 261,072, forward strand.
AACTAAGATGTCTGTCTGTCAAACTCTGCAGCGAGAAGAGATGGCTGAAATAAATTATCATGGCGGTCTGGAAGGAGAAGATGAGGACACAGAACGTCTACATCAAAGGAGATATCACTGGATGTACAAGGTATGTGGCGCTGTATTAGGCTACTTTCATATCTGACTTAGTGATTCTGGCAGGATGTTCCAGCAGAGAACAACCTGCCGGAACTCACCGGCTCCGGCACTGCTGGATGCAGAATGCCCACCAGCCCCATTAACTATAATGAGGTTGGGCAGAGATCCAGCCACAAGCTGGCAAAAATGCTGAGAATCAGCGGGACACAAACCGCTGCATGCCTGAGTTCGTGTCCGGCCAATTCCTTGCATTCTCTGCCGGATCAGGTGGCCGGAGCGTAGTGCTGCATGTGTGAAAGTAGCCTTACCCTGTATGTTTTGTATGTTTTGCATTGCTTTATGTAATGTAAGGACGGTGTATTGTAAGGGTATTTTTAATTGACTGATTGGTTCTCCCTTTTAATTCTGTTTAATACTTTGTATAATAGTTTATAAGTTTCCTTTGTAATGAAGTGGGAAACCCATCCCCCAACTGTGCTGATAAGACCACATTCCTGAGTGATCTCAGAATAATGGAGGAGGGGCTAACAGGTTAAAACTCTGCTACCCACCTTCACTCAGCAGACTCCACCAGGCCTCCATCCACATAGGATGTATGATTGCCCTATTTCTTTTGTACACCCTTTGGTGTCGGTCATGTGTTATCCCATTTAGGCTAGTGATGTGTATTTACTTTTTATTATTCTGTATGTGATTTCTTTGTTTTATTGTATATTGAATCACTTAGTAAATATAATTATTCACGTAGCCTGCGTAAACTTATTCATTCGCAAATCTTTCGAATTCACTTAACGTTACAAATGGTGGCAGCAGTGGGATTTGCGCAAATGAATATGCTTACAGTTGATAGGGTGTTACAAAGAAATAGGGTAGTTTGGACCCGCCACTTCGAATGGGAACCCGGGCATTCACGGGAATTAATAATCTGCAGGCGGATTATTAGGGTTGCACGTGTTGTGCAAATCTGCTATGAGCTGTGAGTGGAGCTGTAGTAGACTTGGTCTTGGTCGAATCTAGCTAAGTTCTTTTGAAAGTTGTAGAACTGAGCAGATTCTAGTGAAACTCTGTAAGACTCTGTGAAGTTGGAACTTGCAGATTGTGGACATCAGAGCTCCTGTAATGTTGAGGAGGGTTCTGATGAGAAAACAGAGCAGTGTCAGTATGCTAATTTATGGCACTGGCAAGAGAAAAAGCGCCCAAGTGTCTACAATCAAAAAGGCACTTGTGTTTAGAAATGAACTGTTTAAGTTTTGTTTTGTTACTCTACTGCTATGTGTGTGTGTCCAAGTAGCTGTGGCCATAGCATTAGAGATTAGAGGTTAAAGAATAAGCATTGTACCTAGTGTGGATAGATGTGTGGCTAACACTAAGAAGATGACGGTTTTAGAAAACATCTCTGTTGAAATAGTTCTGTTTTCCAGAGTGGGATAAGATATCTTGGTCAAGTAGGTTGAACCTTGAACAATGGCCTACCTGTGTCTGGGATGTAGGCAGATAGTGGTATTGTATAGTTTCATCCCCCAGCTACTCTCATTGTCTGGCTCTGTTTCTGTTTGCTGAATCCTTGAGAGTAGAGATGAGCGAGCTTGGTGCTCGTTCGAGCATTAGGGTACTCGTAAGTTACATTACAAAAATCTCTGTGCGACATTTGTCTGGGTTGCACTTAAGCAGACCAAGTCTGCCTAATCTAATAGTTTCAGTGTAATTGCTCCATCCTGCACGGTACGTAATAACATACGTAATTTTGCTCTAACTTATCCACCTATATACAAAGCACAATCCGTATTTTCTGTCCAGGTGACTAATTCTGTACGTCACGTAATTAAAAAAGGTCTTTTGCTCTCACTGATACAGCTACATTACAAAAATCTCTGTGCGACATTTGTCTTGGTTGCACTTCAGCAGACCAAGTCTGCCTAATCTAATAGTTTCAATGTAATTGCTCCATACTGCACGGTATGTAATAATATACGTAATTTTGCTCTAACTTATCCACCTATATATTAACTTGTTCAGATTGAACAAGTTTGTGGGTTTCAGTACAGCAGGCCCCTTTTTTTTTTTTTTTTTTGTATATATAATACACTTATATACAGAAAATGTTGAACCCCAGGGCTAAGGGTCGAGGGCATGGGCATTCAATTACTGCAGGGGGCAGAGGCCGTGGTCCTGGGCAGGGTGAGAGAGTACCTGCTGATGAGGGAGCAGGGGAACGCCGCAGAGCTACACTCCCTAGCTTCATGTCTCAACTTACAGGGACACGTGGTAGAGGACTGTTGAAACCACAACAGTGCGAACAGGTGATGTCGTGGATTGCGGACAATGCTTCAAGTAATTTGTCCACCAGTCAGTCTTCCACGCAGTCCACCCACGTTACCCAAGGGAGCACTCCTCTGGCTCCTCCACCTCAACCTCCTTCCCCCCAGTCTGCCCCCTCCCAGGAAAATTTGGAATGCGATCCGGCATACTCTGAGGAACTGTTTTCTGGACCCTTCCCAGAGTCACAAACCACTTCTCAGGTTGCTGCTGACCTCTTTCCCGATGCCCAAGTTTTCCAACTGTCGCAGTCTGTGGGTGATGATGATGACATTGTTGACTTAGTGGAAGAAGTGTGTAAAGAGGTGTCGGACGATGAGGAGACACGGTTGTCAGACAATGGTGAAGTAGTTGTCAGGGCAGGAAGTCCGAGGGGGGAGCAGACTGAGGAATTGGAGGATGACGAGGTGACTGACCTAAGCTGGGTTGATAAGCCGAGTGAAGACAGTGCTTCTGAGGCGGAGGCGAGTGCTGCACCAGAACAGGTTGGAAGAGGCAGTGGTGTGGCCAGAGGGAGAAGCAGGGCCAGAGCTGGTGCATCAGCAGCAACTGTTTCACATAGTGAAGCTCCCGTGGCGAGGCCTAGATGTTCGCAAGTCTGGAGGTTCTTTAAAGAAAGTGAGGATGACCGACGGACTGTGGTGTGCAACCTGTGCCACACCAGGATCAGCAGGGGTGCCACCACTACTAGCCTAACCACCACCAGCATGCGCAGGCATATGAGTGCTAAACACCCCACTCAATGGAACCAAGGCCGTTCACCACCTCCTGTGGGTCACACCACTGCTCCTTCCCCTGTGTCACTCGCTGCATCTGCTAGTCAACCCCCTGCGTCACTCGCTGCCTCTGCTAGTCAACCCCCTGCCAAAGACCCCGGCACGAGCGCCTCCCGCCGGAAAACCACACCTTCGCTTCAACGATCCTCCACAGTGTCCACCAATGTGTCCCAGTGCAGCGTTCAGCTGTCTTTACAGCAGAAGCTGGAGCGCAAGAGGAAATACAGTTCCACCCACCCACATGCCCAAGCCCTCAACGTCCACATCTCCAAATTGCTTAGCCTGGAGATGCTGCCCTATAGGCTGGTAGAGACCGAGGCCTTTTGCAATCTCATGGCGGTGGCTGCCCCTCGGTATTCCGTCCCCAGCCGCCACTATTTTTCCCGATGTGCCGTCCCAGCCCTACACCAGCACGTGTCGGAGAACATCATCCGTGCCCTGACCAACGCTGTTTCTGAGAAGGTCCACCTAACCACGGACACGTGGACAAGTGCTGCCGGGCAGGGACACTATATACTCTGTATATGTAATATGTCGGACGATGAGGAGACACGGTTGTCAGACAATGGTGAAGTAGTTGTCAGGGCAGGAAGTCCGAGGGGGGAGCAGACTGAGGAATTGGAGGATGACGAGGTGACTGACCCAAGCTGGGTTGATAAGCCGAGTGAAGACAGTGCTTCTGAGGCGGAGGCGAGTGCTGCACCAGAACAGGTTGGCAGAGGCAGTGGTGTGGCCAGAGGGAGAAGCAGGGCCAGAGCTGGTGCATCAGCAGCAACTGTTTCACATAGTGAAGCTCCCGTGGCGAGGCCTAGATGTTCGCAAGTCTGGAGGTTCTTTAAAGAAATTGAGGATGACCGACGGACTGTGGTGTGCAACTTGTGCCACACCAGGATCAGCAGGGGTGCCACCACTACTAGTCTAACCACCACCAGCATGCGCAGGCATATGAGTGCTAAACACCCCACTCAATGGAACCAAGGCAATTCACCTCCTGCGGGTCACACCACTGCTCCTTCCTCTGTGTCACTCGCTGCCTCTGCTAGTCAACCCCCTGCCCAGGACCCCGGCACGAGCGCCTCCCGCCGGAAAACCACACCTTCGCCTCCACAATCCTCCACAGCGTCCACCAATGTGTCCCTGCGCAGCGTTCAGCTGTCTTTACAGCAGACGATGGAGCGTAAGAGGAAATACAGTTCCACCCACCCACATGCCCAAGCCCTCAACGTCCACATCTCCAAATTGCTGAGCCTGGAGATGCTGCCCTATAGGCTGGTAGAGACCGAGGCCTTTTGCAACCTCATGGCGGTGGCTGCCCCTTGGTATTCGGTCCCCAGCCGCCACTATTTTTCCCGATGTGCCGTCCCAGCCCTACACCAGTACGTGTCACAGAACATCATCTGTGCCCTGACCAACGCTGTTTCTGAGGAGGTCCACCTAACCACGGACACGTGGACAAGTGCTACCAGGCAGGGACACTATATATCACTGACGACACATTGGGTTAACTTGGTGGAGGCTGGGATCGAGTCTGACCCTGGGGCCGCTCATGTACTGCCCACACCGAGGATTGCGGGGCCTACCTCGGTCACGGTCTCTCAGACGTACTATGCCTCCTCCTCCGACCCCTCCTCCTCCAACTCCGCCTTCAGTTGGTAGCTCTAGGCGCAGCAGCAGTGCCGTGGGTAAGCGCCAGCAGGCGGTGCTCAAACTGCTGAGCTTAGGTGACAAAAGGTGTATAAAGGTATGGTTGCACAACATATAATAAACAATAAGAGTAGAAATAAATTTAGATATATGTGGCGCTATGCCGACTAAAGATAAAAAAGGAAGTCCTTAGTTACACATATTTGCAAATGTGTGATCAAATATGTGTAACTAAGGACTTCCTTTTTTATCTTTAGTCGGCATAGCGCCACATATATCTAAATTTATTTCTACTCTTATTGTTTATTATATGTTGTGCAACCATACCTTTATACATCTATAGTTCTGCTTTATGGATATGCACTTATGAAAAAATATATATATATATATATCGTTGGTCCGAACTTTTCATTATAGGTGACAAAAGGCACACCGCCCACGAGCTGTTACAGGGCATCACGGCACAGACCGATCTGTGGCTGGCACCGCTGAACCTCAAGCCAGGCATGGTTGTGTGTGACAACGGGCATAACCTGGTGGCGGCTCTGCAACTCGGCAGACTGACACATGTCCATGCCTGGCCCACGTGTTCAATCTCATAGTTCAGCGGTTCCTCAAGACATACCCCAATCTGTCTGATTTGCTCACCAAGGTGCACAGCATCTGTGCGCATTTCCGCAAGTCGACCACAGATGCTGCCACTCTCAGGGCAGCGCAGCGCCGCCTACAACTGCCCGCTCACCGACTGTTGTGCGACGTGCCCACAAGATGGAATTCGACATTAAACATGTCGACTGCGCAGAGCGATTGTAGACTGCCAGATGTCAACTTCCACCAGAACTGGTAGTCAGGTCACTCAGATTCCTCAAGTATACAATGAGGAGTGGATGTCTGATATCTGCCAGGTGTTGAGCAACTTTGAGGAGTCAACACAGATGGTCAGCGGCAATGCCGTCATTATCAGCCTCACCATCCCGCTGCTTTTCCTGTTGAAAAACTCACTGCTCAGCATGAAGTCGGAAGCTTTGCGCTTGTCACAAGAGACGGTGGAGGAAGATACGTTGCTTGATAGCCAGAGCACCCTCCGGTCTGTTTCTCAGCGCGTATCGGAGGAAGGGGATGAGGAGGAAGAGGAGGAGAATGTCGGCGAGACAGAAGAGGGTACCAATGCTCAGTCCTTAACTCTTGAGCGTGTATGGGCTGAAGAGGAGGAGGAGGAGGAAATGGAGAGTCAGGCCAGTGAGGAGAGGGAATTCTTGCGTGTTGGGACTCTGGCGCACATGGCAGACTTCATGTTAGGCTGCCTATCCCGTGACCCTCGCGTTAGAAGAATTTTTTCAAACACCGATTACTGGGTGTTCACTCTCCTGGACCCACGGTACAAGCAGAACCTTTCCACTCTCATCCCTGTAGGGGAAAGGAGTATGAGAGTGAATAGATATCAACAGGCCCTGGTGCACAAGCTGAAACAATCCTTCCCATCTGACGCCGCTAGCGGCAGAGGGCGTGGTTCTGTGGGCCAAGTAGCGGGGGAGAGGAGGCGAGCAGGCAGCTTGTCCAACACTTGTAGGGGAACGCTCTCCAAGGCCTTTGCCACTTTTATGTCACCCCAGCAAGACACTGTCACCTGTCCCCAGTCTCGGCAGAGTAGGGGGGAGCTGTACAGAAAGATGGTGAGGGAGTACCTAGCTGACCATACTAACGTCCGGACCGATCACTCTGCTCCATACAACTACTGGGTTTCAAAGCTTTACACGTGGCCTGAACTGGCGCTGTACGCCTTGGAGGTGCTGGCCTGCCCTGCCGCTAGCGTGTTGTCAGAGCGGGTATTCAGTGCAGCTGGTGGCGTCATCACCAATAAGCGTACACGCCTGTCAACCGACAGCGCTGACAGGCTGACGCTTATTAAAATGAACAAAGCCTGGATTTCACCGGAATTCAAATCTCCTCCAGGGGAAAGCAGCTAAAGATTTACATTACTTATGTATCCGATTCCTCTTCTCTACTCCTCCTACTCCTCCTCCTCCTTGACGTCTTTGCCTAACACTGACCCAAAAAACGCAATTTTTTAGAGATCCAACTGGCACTCTTTTACCACAATTTTTCCGGAAGGCCACCTACAGGCCCTCTCTCTAAACAATTTTTCCGGAGGTCCACCTACAGGCCCTCTCTCTAAACAATTTTTCCGGAGGGCCACCTACAGGCCCTCTCTCCAAACAATTTTTCCGGAGGGCCCCCTACAGGCCCTCTCTCCAAACAATTTTTCCGGAGGTCCACCTACAGGCCCTCTTTCCAAACAATTTTTCTGCAGTGTCAACTACAGACAGTGTAAAACAATGTTTCAGGAGCGTCAAACAGACAGTCCAAAACAATTTTTCAGGAGGCGCAAGCACCGACTTTTTTTTTTTATTTATTTTGCTGAGGGTCGACTTTATGTATTCCGAAAAGAAAAAAATTTTTGGAGGCTCAAAAAAAGCCATTTCACTGCATTCTCAGTCGGACAAAGTCATTGGTGGTGTAACCGCCATGCTGTGTCAGGCTAAATTTTTGGGTGTTTCACCAGCTACCGAATACTAACTGAGTCACTCTGTTGTCACCGCCGCCATACAGGGCCACGAAAATGTTTATGTGGTTCACCTGCTCCCGCAGTGTCCCTCGCTCACTCTGTTGTCACCGCCATGCTGCGTCAGGCTAAATTTTTGGGTGGCTCACCTGCTACCTCATCTAACTTGGTCACTTGTTGGTGTCACCGTCATGCTGTGTCAGGCTTATGCCTGCATTGTGTGGCTGGGGATAGGAGAGCAGTGCCAGCATGGGCATGGGTGATGGACCTTCGTTGCACCTAGTTGGGTGCTTCCCTAACATGTGATGGGCATGTGCCTCGCCTTTCTTGGTCTGGGTGAGCACAATTGCCATGAGGGTAACCACCAGGCTGTTGCAGGAGAATTTGGGGTAATGGTGGGATTAGGCAGCCTCAGAGGCATCCATGCATGCTGCCCCTGCTGTTTCCTGTCCATTTCCGTGGTGTTTCCATCATATTCTGATGTTTCCAGGTTTTTACCCAGCCTTCCCTAGGCAGAACCTTGGTCCCCTGCAAAAATGCTCGAGTCTCCCATTGACTTCAATGGGGTTCGTTAATCGAAACGAGCACCCGAGCAGCGGGAAAACTTCGTCTCGAATAACGAGCACCCGAGCATTTTAGTGCTTGCTCATCTCTACTTGAGAGTAAGACACATATAGTTTGCTAAGCAAACATTCCTTAGATATTGGCAATGCAAAAGTGACTATGAAGAAGGGAGTGGGTGTGAGGAGTAAAGAGTTAAGTAAGTGATGTCAGTGGTGTAGCTATAGGGGTCGCAGTTGCGACCGGGCCCCTAAGCCAGGGGGGCCCCGAGGGACCCTTGCCACTTGCAGGGCCGCACCGCCAATTAGCTAGGTGCGGCGCGGCCCTGCACACAGATGGGGGCGGCGGTGATACAGATGCCTGTATTGTAGTGCAGGGGAGGGAGAGGCGTCTCCCCTGCCCGTTCCTCTGATAGGCTGCAGGCACGCCGCCTGAGCCGTACAGCGTGGGACACAGGCCGGAAGAGGCCTGCATCGCATCGCTGCCAGCCTGATGGAGGTAACTATTAGTGTTATTTTTTTTTTTTTTTATTGTAGCACGAACCGAAGCTCTATTGGGGGCATTTTTAGGGGCACATGGGGGCATTTTTACTGGCACTGGGGGCATGTTTACTGGCACATGGGGCACTGGGGGCATTTTTACTGGCACATGGGGGCATTTTTACTGGCACATGGGGCACTGGGAGCATTTTACTGGCACTGGGGGCATTTTTACTGACACATGGGGGCACTGGGGGCATTTTTACTGGCACATGGGGCATTTTTACTGGCACATGGGGGCATTTTACTGGCACTGGGGGCATTTTTACTGGCACATGGGGGCACTGGGGGCATTATTACAGGCACTGGGGGCATTATTACAGGCACTGGGGGCATTATTACAGGCACTGGGGTCATTTTTACTGGCACATGGGGGCATTTCTTACTGGCACTGGGGGGCATTTCTTACTGGCACTGAGGGCATTTCTTACTGGCACTGGGGGCATTTCTTACTGGCACTTGGGGGCATTTCTTATGGCATGGGGGCACTGGGGGCATTTTTACTGGCACTGGAGGCATTTTTCTGGCACATGAGGGCACTGGGTCATTTCTTACTGGCACATGGGGGCACTGGGGGCATTTCTTACTGGCACATGATTTTGGGGGGGAATTAATGGGGGAACTTCTGGTGCATTATTGGGCATTTCTTACTGGCACATAATTTGGGGGGCATCTATGAGTGGGGAGCACTTCTTACTGGCACATTATTGGGGTGACATTTTGGGGGCACTTCTTACTGGCACATTGGAAGCATTATTACTTCTGGGGCACAGTGGGGACATTAGTACTGTTGGGGGCACTATTACTAACAAGTGCACTCTGGCAGAGAATTATTAGTTGGGACTTTGGGGAGCACTATTACTGTGGGGGCACCCTGGCACAGTATCAGTGCAGTTATTTCTGGGGGACATTATGTTTACACTATTACGGGGCACTATTTGCTGGGCGCAGTTATTTTAGGACACTGTGTGCCAATAATTATTGAAGGGCACTATCTGTGTGGTACTAGTGGCACAGTACTGGGGGTGGTAGGATGATTTGTCCAGAAGACGGGAGGATAATGGAAAAGTAGTAAACTAAGATTTTTTTCTGTCAAACTGCAGAGATGAGAAATGGCTGAAAAATGTCGTCTGGTCTAAAAGGAGAATATGAGAAAGAAAAGATCTACATCAGAGGAGACACTGGATGTAAAAGGTATGGGGCGCTGTATTATACTGGATGTAAGAGGTATGGGGCACTGTATTAGGCTACATTCACACGAACATTGCAGTCTGCAAATTGCCTATATAGCCACTGAGGAAGAGACGGGACGTCTCGAAACGCGTCTGGTATAAGGGGATTTATATTGGCAAACTTCTCCACCATAAGCGTTTTTCTACATTCATTTTCCAGCAAAAGGATTTGATTTACAGCGCAATACTGCCGGCAGGACCACTGAAGGAACCCGGTCACCTGACTGGAATATCACGTAAGACGCCATAGACTGCACATTCTGAAGGTACCGTGGTGCCGGCATACACGGCCAGAGAATTTACGCGAACGGTGGGATACAAAGCAACAGCATATGTTATCCAATAGTGCATGGCGACACTTTATATCGGAGGTTAACAGTGAGTAAATTACGGCACAAGACACTTTAGTGTATATACATCACCGTGGGACGCCACGGTATACACTATCTCCTTTATAAGTTATAGACAAGGCCTACACTTAGTAATAAAGGACTTGAGCTCTCCAAAGTATTACAATTCAAGTCCGCAGATCTATGCTATAAGGACACGCCACTGGACATATGTTGAAGACTTCTATGCATTTTATGAATTTTATGTATACCATTTTTAGCATTTATTGTACCTAGGTTATATATTATTATTTATAGAGGATAGTATTTAGATATGTTGTAATAAATCTGTGTAAATCCACCACTAGTTTTTCGGATATTGAGTGCCTGTTCCACTATCTTTTGTTATTACTTCCCTTTTTGACCTGGTAGGCCGGTCCTGGAACAAGAGCACCGTTCCATTCAAGGATAGAGTGAGCACCAAATAGCGTATATTATAGCTTTAATTCCACCAGTTTGCCTATCCTTAATTTCCTTTTGACTAATTCTTAACCATATTCATATAAAATAGATTCTACTGTACTTAAAGGGGTTGTGTCATCTCATACATTGCGGGCATATTGCTAGCACTCAGCTATTTTCGTCAGTCCCATAGAAATTAATGGAGGGCGGCTGCTCATCCTTGGTGCGGCCTCCTTCACTTTGCAGGCTCAGTTCTAAAGATAGGTGCAGGTCCCAGAGGTGGGACCCACACTTATTAGACATTTGGCGCATGTCTTAGTGATGATCTCACAGATAAAGCAAATGAATGGTTCACTGTTCCTAATAAATATTAGCGCTGAACTGATAGAATGAACGGTTAGAGATGCCCCAATATATGAAATGATACAGCCCCTTAAAAAAAAACATTATGCTTATGCTCATAAGGTGGTTTACAACAAGAAAGAACAGTGATCCAGCCAACCATCAATGCCAGGACACTTCAAGGCAGAAGATAAGGAAGCACATCTGATATCCACAGGCCCATCTCCATTATTGACTGTTCGCATTGTGATTGGCTCTTTTACAATGTTTAATCCTATAAACGTCCTTTTCAATGGACCAATGCCCAGGAAATTATCATGAACAAACCAAATGAGTCCAATAATTGTCTGATCATGGGGGGAGGTGATCGCTACATTTACATGTGTCAGTCATCCCCACTTTCATGCAAATTTGCAGCAAACAGTGGTTACATGAAAAATTGGATAAAAATTTAAATTTGCAAATAAAATATACTCTGCAGAAAAACGTAAAATCTGAGGAGTTCATTCATACATACCACACATGTCTAGACTGAAGATAGGGTATGGACAGGAGGTAAAATGTAAATCTTATTCATGTTCATATTTTTTTTAGTGTGTTTGGTCCGATTTACAATGCAGACTTTTTTCACATTTTGTTATGCTGTCGCTTGTGTTAACATAAGAATAATAAAAAAATTTAGTTTTTCCCCATTGTTCTGTACTCAGTAACCAATAATGAGAAAATTAAAACAAATCTTTATTAGTTTATTGAAAAAGAAAAACTAAAATCTTGCACTGACATAGGTATTCAGACCCTTTACTCAGTACTTAGTTGTAGCACCTTTGGCAGCGATTATGGCCTTCAGTCTTCTTGGGTATGATGCCACAAGGGTTGCACACCTGGATTTGGAGATGTTCTGCCATTTTTCTCTGAAGAGCTTCTCAAACTCTGTCAGGATGGATGGGGACCATCACTGGAAAGCCTTTTTTCGGGTCTCTCCAGAGATGTTCGACTGGGTTCAAATTAGGGCTCTGGCTGGGCCTCTCAAGGACATTCCCAGAGTTCTCCTTAAGCCACTCCTGTGTTGTCTTGGCTGTGTGGCTACAGTAATTGTCTTGTCCGAAGGTGAACCTCCAGCCCGGTCTGAGGTCCAAAGAACTCTGGTTCAGTGTTTCATTAAGACTAGCTCTGTACTTTGCTCCATTTAGCTTTCCCTCATCCTTGACCAGTTTCTCTGTCCCAGCACTGCACCACTGTGCCATAAAGCCCTGATTGCCAGAGTGCTGCAGTGATGGCTGACCTTCTTCATGCAAGATCTTTGGAGCTCAGTCAGAGTGACCATTGGGTTCTTGGTCGCCTCTCTTACCAAGGCCCTTCTCCCTTAATTACTTAGTTTGGTGGGACAGCCAGCACTAGGAAGAGTCCTAGTTGTTCTAAACTTCTTCAGTTTAAGAAATACGGTGACCAATGTGTTCTCGGGAACTCGAAATGCAGCAGAAATTATTTGTACCCTTTTGTACCCTTCTCCAGATTTGTGCCTCCACACAATTCTGTCTCTGAGCTCTACGGGCAGTTCTTTTCTCCTCATGACTTGGTTAGTGCTCTGATATGCATTGTCAGCTGTGAGAGCTTATATTGAAAAGAGTTTGTCTTTCCAAATCACGTCCAGTCCACTGAATTTACCACAGGGCTGCTCTATCCTGGCATATCTCAGGCTGTGTAGCAGATGTGAAAATCTAAGCTATAAATCAAGACCAAGATCACAATACTAGCTGCTCTGCATCAGGAGATCAGGAGTCAGAGATGCATGTGTATATACAGCTCTCACTGGTCTTGTTTTAAAGCTTCTATTGTCTGCTGTACAACAAGCCCTGGCTGATATCTCTATCCGCTACCCAGCCATGAGTAGCAAAAAGGTATGAGATATGGCCTTGGCTACTGAAATACCTTGCAAAGATATATTAGATACTGCCTTGGCATGGAAAGGATTAATGCTCACTCACCAGCAATATTATAGCAGAGTAAGTTATTTCGTCCCATCTGGGTTGCATCCATACATTTTGCGGTATTCGCATGACAAAGCAGACATGCTACTCCATCCCTTAAGAGAGCTTGGGAGTGACTTGAGTCTGTAAAAAGCAACATGGGGCTTCTTTCACAGGTCCCGCTGGGTAGGGGTGGGGGGAATCAGTAAAAAAATTTATATAACAAAATATTTCAACAAAAATGAACACTACTGGTATAGCCATATCTCCAAACGTTACATTATTAAAACATGAGGTTACTTACCCCCATTTGCAAACAAAAAGCAGTGTTGTTTTCTGGTCATCAAAAGTCTGTCAACCGAAAATTAAATATAAAATTGTGGGTCTCTAAATATGGTAACATTTTGTTTTATTTTGTAAAAGTAGTTAAACATAACAAAAACTATATACAGTACCTTGTGAAAGTATTCAGGCCCCTGGAACTTTTCAACCTTTTGCCACATTTCAGGCTTCAAATAAAAATATATAGCATTTTAAATTTTTGGTAAAGAATCAACAAGTGGGTCAAAATTGTGAAGTGGAACGAAATTTATTAGATCATTTAAACTTTTTTTTGTAATAATAAAACTAAAAAGTGGGGCGTGCAAAATTATTCGGCCCATTTACTTTCAGTTCAGAAAACTCACTCCAGAAGTTCATTGAGGATCTCTGAATGATCCAATGTTGCCCTAAATGACTGATGAAGATAATAGAATCCACCTGTGTGCAATCAAGTCTCCGTATAAATGCACCTGATCGGTGATGGTCTCAGGGTTCTGTTTAAAGCACAGAGAGCATCATGAAGACCAAGCAACACACCAGGCAAGTCCGTGATACTGTTGTGGAGAAGTTTAAAGCCGGATTTGGATACCAAAAGATTTCCCAAGCTTTAAACATCCCAAGGAGCACAGATTACACACAGGTGGATTCTATTTATCTTCATCAGTCATTTAGGACAACATTGGATTATTCAGAGATCCTCAATGAACTTCTGGAGTGAGTTTTCTGAACTGAACGTAAATGGGCCGAATAATTTTGCACGCCCAACTTTTCAGTTTTATTATTACAAAAAAAGTTTAAATGATCCAATAAATTTTGTTCCACTTCACAATTGTGACCCACTTGTTGTTGATTCTTCACCAAAAATTTGTTATATCTTTTTGTTTGAAGCCTGAAATTTGGCAAAAGTTTGAAAAGTTCCAGGGGGTCGAATACTTTCGCAAGGCATTGTAACTATGTATGTCTATGGATTTAGAAGGTGTGATGAAAGAAGGAAGGAAGTTGCCTGGGCCACTTCACCTGTTTCTCCATGAGACACATGCCAAGAGAACGGAAGCTACTTTACATTTCTTGTGTATAAGTGAATGTAGGAAAAGGTGGACCAGAAATGTGGCCACAGGAGAAGCCGTAGGGGGGTTTACTAGAGAAGAAAACATAATGTCCATAAAAAGCCTAACAATAATCGCCCCATGTTGTAGGGGTGTCCAAATTTACAGAAGATAAGGCAACACAAATAGACAGGGCCAGCGATAAAATACTGTCCCAACAGAAACATATACCACAGAGCAGCACAATATACTGCCCCAAAAGCTGTCCTTCTGTTATCGTCATCAATAGATGCCATTTTCTGTCCTCCTCCAGTTGTCTCTGATTAAGATATGGAGCAGGGGGCTTAGGATGTGAGATGTGTGCCACAGCAGTTGAATTCAGGGTGCATTTGCAGTTGCTGGTGGGGTACATGGGTTTCTGATTCTCACAGGATTAATTACCGCTGGGAGCTTGGGTGTTCCCATGGTGTCATGGTGCCCACCTTTTGCAGTGGTGTCATGAATGAGAAACCTGGACTACCACTAATCTAGAATCTGTTTGGGATCCGACAATGGTTGTGTTCAAGTATGAAAGCCTTGTGGAGAATGCTTCAATCCTGCCTTTGCTGTGGAGTGACACACTGCCCCAACTGCTGGTGTAATTATCTGGGGAGCCATCGCATATGACTGTTGATCACCCCTAGTAGTGATACGAGGGACACTGACAGCTCAGAGATATGTGCAGGACATCCAGCAGTTCTTATGGTAGGTCTTCCAACTGGCATATTTCAGCATGATAATGCTCTCCCAAACACACACAGCAAAGGTTTCCCAGGAATGTCTCCGCCAGATTGTACACCTCCTTGGCTGGTCACTGGTGAGATGAGCTCCTAAAGGTGCTGCCACACTTTCAGGTTTCCTGAATATTTGAAGTTAAAATCAGGAGTGGATCCTTAAAAGAGGTCAGATATTACTTCTCTTTTTTAATCCACACCTGATGTTGGCTTCAAAAACTACATACAAACAATAGGGCAGCATCCTTACAAATGCCCTCACATTTATATCCCTGTAGTTGGTATTATAAATTGTTGCTCCTCTGTAATAATTAGCAGTTAAAATATTCTGCCGCAATAAATGGCTGGTAACTATGCAAGGAAAACGTACCAAGAAATGCATTCATATATTGTATGTGGAAATACCACCATCTGGTGGCAGAAACCTGTGTTCGGTTCTTTATGCTGAATGGTAGGTAAACAAGAATATGAGGACTTTTACATGGATGGGTGTGGCTTGTGACAAATATAACTCAGCATTGCTATTTCCTCTTCAAAATTCTTAAGTGGCGCTGACAAGTTAATCACACATAGCTAGCTGCTGACTACCAGTGTTTTACATATAGCACATCTAATGAAATCTAATAATGAGGATATTCCTGTAGCTCATTCTGTAGGACAATAGTTACCACCTTTAACTAACCAGAACAAGAGGCTGAAGCTCTACCATTACATCCACTATCTAATATATAAAGCTGAGTGTATGTATGTATGTATGTCTGCTAAAGGAATCTGCACCGTCGCAACTACAATCAAGAAATTTGGCACACCGGTACATCAGGTGTCCAGGAAGGTTTTAGAATGGGTCTCAGCTCTCCAGGACGTACCGTTCCTGAGATATTCCCAAAAAATGCATTAGCCAATAGAAGCCTGGTCACATGACCCTTATCAGCCAATAGAAGCTCACAGGCAGTTAGTCTCCACACACACCAGGTTTCCATAACAACCTAGCCAGTTCACTGCTGTAGGTCTGCTTTAAAGGGGCAGAGCACTGTGGATGATACTGTTAAAGGGGTATTCCGGTTACCAGAAATATAACTTATGTTTTAGACTAATTCATCATCAATCATTACCTCATATAATGTAAATTTCACATATTTAACGTTTAGCAGTAACAAAAGATGTTTTTGGACCTCTGGCCCCCCTAGGAGCAGGCTGCTGTGGAGGTCACAGTTAAATGCGAGGGGGCTGTGGATGTTACTGTTAAGGGGCTAGGCTGCTGTGGAGGTTGTTGTTAAAGGAGGAGGGGACTGTGGAGGCCACTATTAAAGGGACAGCAGGGTACTGTGAGATCACTGTTAAGGGAGCGGGGTTCTATGACAGTCAATGTTAAAGGGGCAGTCGCTGTGGAGGTCTCTGTCAAGTGGGCCAGGAATGATGAAGGTCAGTTAAGGGGACTGTAACCTATGGTCAGTGTTAAGGGGTGGGTGCTGTAGAGGTCACTATTAAGGGGGCAGGCCCCTTTGGAGGTCACTGTCAAGGGGGTGAGGTGCTGTGGAACTCACTGTTAAAGGGGCAGGCTGCTGTGCATGTCAAAGTTAAGGGGGTGGTGGCTGTGGAGGTCACTCTTAAGGAGGTGGGGTGCTGTAGAGGTCACTCTCAATATCTTTTAACGACACACACAAAAACATTAAATGAAATAGATGAAATATACCCGGGCAAAGCTGGGTCCTTCTGCTAGTAAAGAATATATTAGGAAAATACATCAATTCTAATTCATTCTTCTTCTTAAAAATAATAATTTGCCCTTAAAGCAAATATGTCAGGTACCCTATCACTATTATTTTTTATAACTCCAATACATTAAAAATTAAGGGGAAAAAAGCCATTTTTCAAATAGTATTCAATTAAAAAAAAAATCCTACTGTTTTGTGTGTACAATTCCTATGCATATTTATTTTTCTCCATGGTTACAGACTACAAACAAACCCTGCGTAGTCTGATCGTGCAGTAATACTCTCCTCCACATCTCTGCTACTTCTCCTACTTTGTACCTTTCAGCGGGATCAAACCCAGGATTTTGCTTGGTCCTGTGATCCTATTGAAGTGAATGGAAGCAGTGCTGCAGTAACTAGCTCTGTACGAAGCTGTGTGGTTCCAACGTCAACCTCTGGTGCCAGAGCTTCTGTAGAACAGCTGATCAGTGAAGGTGTAGGATGTCAAACACCCACCAATGAAATTGTGATGGCCTATCCTAAGGATAGGCTTTCACTTGTAAAGGAGTGGAAAACCTATTTAAGCCCTTATTTAAACATACGTTAAAAGAAAATCTTCTCATTACCAGTAGAGCTGGTCTGCATAATAAAGATATGCTTTTAATCAGTACGATCAAGACTAAGGCGTTATTCCTGGTTAAATAGGGTTGATCCTGTGGAAAAATGTTCTGTGAGTCAAGTCATAAAAAATGATATTGCCTAGATCAGCATCTCCCCCTTTTTCCTACCCTGCCCATTTAAACATATGCATAGGAAATTTGACAGAGCCACCTAAGGATTGCATTGATATCCTGCTTTTGGAAGTCTCGCCACAGTGACCAGGTGGTTCACTGCTATACCTTAGAGACAGTTGCCAGGTGTGGGCGTGTCCTACCCCTCTAGTTGGGAGCTTCTGGGGAGCATAGTCAGAAGTCAGTGTGGGAAGTCAGTATGGGAAGTCAGTGTGTAGACTGTGCATTGTAGCAGCCAGAGAAAAAGAAAAAAAGTCTAGACAGGGATGCACCAACGCTGTGAGCCAAGAGCAGCCAGAAAAGTGGCTGGAACATTTGCCAGCCCAAGAAGAAAAGAAGATTTAAAGTTAACACAAGGTTTAGCGACAATATAAGGAGAGTGCTGGAAAATACAAGCCAGTGAAGGTAACGCATGTATGTTGGCTGTAGACTTCACTGCATTTGGTTGGGGATAGAAGTTTCAAGTTCCCTACCATACTAAAGAGAGAGATTGGCCATCTATTAAAGGACTGGACCCCAGCAGCTGGGTATTGTAAAAATACAGACTGAACTAGAGTATATATATATATATATATAGAGAGAGAGAGAGACATTGCAACCCCTGGCTGAATTGGGACGATTGCTCAGATTAACTGGAATGGGACTCACAGAGAACCATCTCATTGCCTATTACTCCATATATGCAGCCTTAAGAAAACTGTCTATGTAATCTGTAAAGACTGTGCCTACTTTTGCAAGTGTCTGTGTGTATCATTTGTAGAGTTGCTTCAGTAAAGTACAGTTGAATTCTTTTCATCTAAAACCAACCTTATCATTGTACTGCTTCACCACCTGTACTGCCACAACATTCTATTCTGTCACCTCAAGGGTCCCCTGCCTTGCACCCCAAAAACCATCAACACTAAGAGCACCCAAAGCGCCACCAGGCAGGAGGCTCCAAGACCAGGGTGCGTTCCTCCCTCCACTGCATGTTCAAGGGACAGCCCTCTTGAAAACCTCCCCGTGAGTATTAGTGCCATCATCTTTGCCACCACCGCTACTTCCATCCTCTCACTCTCCCTTTCCGGGCTCGATGCATCCCCATGCATAGCTATATTTCTGCTGTTCAGTTTGTGTGTCTCTTTACTCCTGTACTTTGGATGCATAGTTCTTTGCTGCCACAAGTAGCAGCCTTTAATGAGTGATATGAAATGTGACAGGTTCCTGTCTTCCCAGTATAGAGCAGTGATCATGTCTCCCAGGATGTGTTTGACACAGTCGATTTTTCTGGCTGTATTTGAAGATGATAACTCTGTGTGATGGCTTTATTGGAATATGAAAAGAATATTCTTGGCTGAGGCCACAGGTGCTCTGCGCATCACATCTTTTTCTAAAGTAAATTATGTCAATTTCTATAGAACAAAAAAAAAAATCCATTTGGATTCAGATTTCTTCGACTGGACAAAGTATCTCGTTGAGTACAATACCAGCTGAATAGATCTGTAAGAAAAATTTCAAGAATACAAACTGAGTTATACTTTATTAACCCATTAATGCCAGTTTTCTGGTATATTAAGGCAAGCCATAATTTGTTTAAAAAAACAACTTTTTGTAATCTTGTGCTTTTATCTCCACTTTTTAAAAGTATTTGAAAATTGGGCTGTGTTTGACTGGAGGGGCATGGACTCCCATAGATCAACAGATTTGCCATATGTTATGCCAGATATGATGGCCCAAATCCACGATTGCTTAAAGATTTGCATTCAGAGTTGCCGCTTAATAAATTTGGCGCATTTTACTCCAGTATACTTTGGATGCTACAGCCATCACTCAGAGCCTGGGGAAGCTATGGAGCAGTTCAATGCTACCAAGACCACATGGACCACTTTTAGGAGCAGGGTGCACCAAACTAAAAGTTCTTTTTTACAGTACTGCTGCTAATGAATGCATTGATAAAGGTATCTTTAACCAGATTTCTAGGCTCCTACCAAGCACTGTCAGTTGTTTTGCAGAGTCCCTTTACTTCTCCATTCATTTCAACTATTAAGATGCTGGGTTCACTGTTCTGGCCTGTGATATATAATTTTTTTTTTTACTATTGGAGTTAAAGGAGTCAAACGTCTTAAAGAGGTTTTAGCAACTACTTGCATCTCTCATGTAAAAACATTTCCGGGACATCTATGCTTATGTGCCACTCCTTTATTATTCCTGCTATTCGTTCAGAAAAAAAGCCTAGGAAGAAAGCGGTCACCTGACCTAGTGGGAAGGGCTTTCTCTAATTGGCAGTTGTGCTGCGACTGCTGATTCGAGCAGAAGCACTGTCTGTGAAGTTCTGAGAGACAGTGAACTCTTGTGTTAAAATGGGGGTGTATTTGTTCTGGGAATCCATAATACACAGGATACTGCGGGGCCAGTGCAGGGCAAATGCAGGGCCAGTGCAGGGCTACTAATTAATCAGGCAGGGAGAGAGATAAGGAGAGAGACAGGGAGAAAGATAAAGACCAGCTGCAGGGCCACAGTCAAGGGAAAATGTCTGGCATGGAAAAGCAAAAGGGTTCCAGCCAGACCTCGAGCTCCAAAAAAAAGGAGAAGGTGGCACAGGGCAGCAGTGCCAAAGGACCTGTAGCCGGAGCTTCTACTTGTAGAATTCGTAATAGTTGGCCACTGTTCCACCAGGCTCAAATATTTTATTACTCACCCTGTCGTATTGCTGCACCGATCTCAGTAAGCCGCTCTGGGCACTTAATCTTCAAATCGGACCATTTCCGCTGGATCTGGCCCGGAGTTGGCACAGTGTCGAAACGATGGCGCAAGCCTCGGATCACCTGATGCACTTTATGCTGATTCAGGTGGCGATGTGTGCCATCGTAATCCTGCCGGTCCATCAGCCAGATCATGTATTTCAGCTCTGCAGAGCTAAATGTTGAGGATCGCCTGGATGTTATTTTGCAAAATTCCCTCTGCCTCTGAGTAGTGCACATCGCAGCCTAATGTCGTGTGTGCCTGCGTATTATGCAGTCGCTAGACAATAGTACGCTGAGGATTCGTACGCAATTTGTACGCTCATGCGTACGTGTTCACATAAGTTGCGTACCTTTAATAACTGTATGTTCGTTATTAGTGCGCGAATGTTCGCAAAACACCATATAATAACGCACGATTTGTACGCAGCTTCGGACGAATAGATTCGTATGAAGTGCGAATCTTTTGACAAATTCGACGAACATTCAGCAAAGCGAATTTTGGATGATTCGCTCATCTCTATTTGCAATGAAGGTCAAGATGAGTGTTATCAGTTGGGGGTGTGTTCCTGCACAGTCTGACACTGGCAGCACCGACTGGATAGTGTCACACTGTGCAGAGACAGCCCCGACTGGTAACACCCATCTGGACCTTCATTGCAAACGGCTAGCAATTCATTCATAACGTCCAAAAGAAATTATAACGGAATGGCACCTCATGGAGTCATAAGAATAGATGCTCCAGAATTGTCATTACATGGGGGCAGCAAGTAGTTACTAAAACAGACATGTCAGTAGAGTTGACAGGTCCTCTTTAGTAGAAGGTATCCATCAGGATACAATATAATTTCTGTTTCAATCTGTAAAAAACAGAAACCTGACCCTTGTGTGCACATAAGCTACATATGTTATAAAGAGCTGGAGCTCCTGTAGAGACAAGGCTCTTAAGTCACAACTCTGAAAAGCATGGCATGTATCTTGCTAAATGTGGCATATTTAATATGGATATAGAGCCAAAGTGTTCATTATCTCTTATACTGCTGATTCATTCAACCGACCATTAATGGAATTTTTTATTACACAAAAGCAGGCCAAAGATGTATATCTTGTTAGAAATACAACATTAATTTACTCTCAAATGATATCTGTGGATTGAATGTGAAATCTGCCTTGCTGTACTTTAACCCCATAAAAAGAATGGCTGGTGGAAGAGGAGCCAGGGTATATTATCTCAACTTGCAGCACATTCATTTTTTAATAAATCTATTTTTGATTCTTCAGATACACTACTGCCTAAAAGCCAACTCTAGTATAAAATGTATCATTTGTCTAGTGATGTTAAAGGGTTACTATGCAATGACTAGAGCTATTCAAATTATTATTGCAATACACAGTACATGCAATAAAAATATTGTTTGGTTTTATGTACATCCATTTTCCTCTTTGATAGCACTCCCTGATGTTTATCCCACGGGTCCACCATCTCCTGCATTTAGAGGTGGACTAACATGCCCAATAGATCCCCTGCTCCCTTCCCCTCAATGCCAGCCTAGTAATCACATAGAGAAGCAGGTGAAATGTTCTAGAGTTGAGAGCATCGATTTGTCTCATCAACAAGAGTTCTTCACCTGAGAGAGGCTGTTCCTGCTGCTGAAAAAGCTGCCCCTGCCACTTGATTGACTCGGTCGGACATCTCACAGTAGTGGCACATGCGTAGAGGCTCTGATTGCGCTTCTGGAGCAGTAACTGTTCATGCGCCCAAGTGTACCTGCATGCAAAGTCACTGCTCTGGTAAAGGAAGCAGAGCCTCTGCTCTTGCACTTCTACTCTAAGCAGCAGCACAGGTGTCGGATTGTAAGGGCAGGTGTAGAACTTTTGTTGATGAGACAGATCAATTCTTACAAATCGCTCATCTCTGGTCCAGACAGCTTTAATTTGTTCAAAGGGGTTAAGAAGAGCTAATAGCAATGCATCCTGGGTGATGCAGGTCCTTGATTGTGTCTTGCGAGTTCCTGCCTTCCCACAGAAAGGGAAGAAACTCCTCCAAATAAAAAGATACACTGTATGTGAATAAAAAAATAAATTTGTTGGATAAACAGCTAGTCACATTTCAGCTTTCAGCATTCAAAAGGGTGCCGAAGACGATTGTCGGGAGGGAAGTGTTCCATCCCGGAAATCGGCTGTTCTCTAGATGAGGACACTGCTGCTATTAGATGCTGTGATGTCCTCCGTGGCATAGGGAGGAGCGATCTCTATGCCAACGCTCATCCCCATACAGGGCAGCGATGTGCCGGCGGTAGATTGCTATTACACAGTGTGATCCGCTGCTGGCACCATTGTGATCTTTAAGCATGCTTAAAAATCACACTTTCCCAATGAACGAACGTTTGCTTGTTCATCTGGCATTTGGAAGCAGTATTATACTGCCAGATAATAGCTAACGAGCATTCATAAGAACGCTCATTAACGAAAATCTGGCAGTCTAAGGCCTCATGCACACGGCCGTTGTTGGCCTGTGCCCGTGCTGAGGACCGCAAATTGCGGACCCATTCAAGTGAATAGGTCCACATCCCTGATACGGTGCGCACGCGGCCGGTGCCCGTGTATATTGCAGACCCACGGCTGCAACGGCCTTGTGCATGAGCCCTAATACACCCTTTAAAGGACAAGTCTCATATCTAATACACACATTACTGAAAAGTGCATTTCTTCATAGGTAAAAAGAACTGAAGTTTGCTTGAACAAGTACAATGGAAAGAATAACTAATAATAGATTTTGTAATTTTCTCTACTTCTGTGTCTATCCACGTTAGAAAATGCAGGTGCTCTCCTCCACATGAATCTCCAAAGAGATATCCACCCAACACTATGGTCTTATCCAGAGGAGTCTGCAGAGTTATGTCCACCAGATACCCTATATCAGGGGTGGGGAACGTCCGGCCCGCGGGCCGCATCAGGCCCGCGAGGTCCTCCAATCCGGCCCCCGAGGGCCCCCCTTGCCACTTGCAGGGCCGCACCGCCAATTAGCCAGGTGCGGCGCGGCCCTGCACACAGATAGGGGCAGAGGGAGATGAGCGCTTCCATTGTGGAAGCGCTCATCTCCATAGTCATCTGTATCGCCGTCCTCAGGACGGCGATACAGATGCCTGTATTGTACTGGGGCAGGGGAGGGAGAGGCGTCTCCCCTGCCCGTTCCTCTGATAGGCTGCAGGCACTGGGCCTGCAGCCTATCAGAGGCCGGCTCAGGCGGCGCGATGACGTCATCGCGCCGCCTGAGCCGTACATCGCGGGACACAGGCCGGAAGAGGCCTGCATCGCATCGCTGTCAGCACCATGGAGGTAAGTATAAGTGTTATTTTTTTTTTTATTATTTTTTTTTTTTAATTGTAGCAGTCACCGACCGTAGCCTAATTGGGGGCACTGGGGGCATTTTTACTGGCACATGGGGGCACTGGGGGCATTTTACTGGCACATGGGGTCATTTTTACTGGCACATGGGGGCACTGGGGGCATTTTACTGGCACATGGGGGGCACTGTGGGCATTTTTACTGGCACATGGGGGCACCGTGGGCATTTTACTGGCACATGGGGGCACTGTGGGCATTTTTACTGGCACATGGGGGCACTGTGGGCATTTTACTGGCACATGGGGGCACTGTGGGCATTTTACTGGCACATGGGGGCACTGTGGGCATTTTTACTGGCACATGGGGGCACTGTGGGCATTTTACTGGCACATGGGGGCACTGGGGGCATTTTACTGGCACATGGGGGCACTGTGGGCATTTTTACTGGCACATGGGGGCACTGTTGGCATTTTTACTGGCACATGGGGGCACTGTGGGCATTTTACTGGCACATGGGGGCACTGGGGGCATTTTTACTGGTACATGGGGGCACTGGGGGCATTTTTACTGGCACATGGGGGCACTGGGGGCATTTTACTGGCACGGGGCATTTTTACTGGCACATGGGGGCACTGGGGGCATTTTTACTGGCACATGGGGGCACTGAGGGCATTTTTACTGGCACATGGGGGCACTGGGGGCATTTTTACTGGCACATGGGGGCATTTTTACTGGCACATGGGGGCACTGGGGGCATTTTTACTGGCACATGGGGGCATTTTTACTGGCACAAGGGGGCACTGGGGCATTTTTACTGGCACATGGGGGCATTGCTTACTGGCACATGGGGGCACTGGGGGCATTTCTTACTGGCACATGATTTTGAGGGGGAATCAATGGGGGGAACTTCTGGCGCATTATTGGGGCATTTCTTACTGGCACATAATTTGGGGGGCATCTATGGGTGGGGAGCACTTCTTACTGGCACATTGGAAGCATTATTACTTCTGGGGCACAGTGGGGACATTAGTACTGTGGGGGGCACTATTACTGTGGGGGCACCCTGGCACAGTATCAGCGCAGTTATTTCTGGGGGACGTTATGTTCACACTATTACGGGACACTATTTGCTGGGCGCAGTTATTTTAGGACACTGTGTGCCAATAATTATTGAAGGGCACTATCTGTGTGGTACTAGTGGCACAGTACTGGGGGTGGTAGGATGATTTGTCCAGAAGATGGGAGGATGATGGAAAAGTAGTAAACTAAGATTTTTTTCTGTCAAACTGCAGAGATGAGAAATGGCTGAAAAATGGCGTCTGGTCTGAAAGGAGAAGATGAGGAAAGAGAAGATCTACATCCGAGGAGACGTCACTGGATGTAAGAGGTATGAGGCGCTGTATTATACTGGATATAAGAGGTATGGGGCGCTGTATTATACTGGATGTAAGAGGTATGAGGCGCTGTATTATACTGGATATAAGAGGTATGGGGCTGTATTATACTGGATATAAGAGGTATGGGGCTGTATTATACTGGATATAAGAGGTATGGGGCGCTGTATTAGGCGGGGGGGGGGGGGGGCCCAAGCTGAACTCTTGCACCAGGGCCCATGAGCCTTTAGCTACGCCCCTGAGCCCACCCACCTCGTCACCGCGCTCCCTGCTTACTGTTCACGCAGTCATCCATCCTCAGCGCGCCAGTAGTACTGCCGCGCTGTAACCCGGCAGCCCTGTCACCCCGCAGCCCGTATCCCGCCACCGCAGATTCATGCCCCTGTCAATTTGTAAGTAGGGCCTGTGCCCTGTCCTGTCCGGTCCCCCAAATAAAATGTCTATTAAGCCTCACATGGACTACCACCCCCACCATGCTGCAGTAAATTTTAAAGCAGCATGGTGGGGGTGGTAGTCCATGTGAGGCTATCCAAAAGCTAGCTGATATGATCTCTAATGTAATCTTTGGACAGATTTACCAGTTTTACAACTCTAACCATGCTGCAATAAAATGCAGCATGGTTAGAGTTGTAATTCTGGTAAAGTTGTGCAAAAATTACATTAGAGATCATATCAGCTGGCTTTTGGATAGCCTCACATGGACTACCACCCCCACCATGCTGCTTTAAAATTTACTGCAGCATAGTGAGGGTTGTAATCCATATGAAGCTGTCCAAAATGACATGAATCATTAATACAGGTAGCTTATGGACACCTTCATATGGATTACAACGCCCACCATGCTGCATAAAATTTTACTGCAGCATAGTGAGGGTTGTAATCCATAGGACGCTGTCCAAAATGACATGAATCATTAATACAGGTAGCTTATGGACACCTTCATATGGATTACAACGCCCACCATGCTGCATAAAATTTTAAAAGTTGTTAATTTTGTACGGCCCTCGAATCATTTTGAAAATTTTCAAATGGCCCTCGACAGGAAAAAGGTTCCCCACCCCTGCCCTATATGAAGCCTTTTTGAGGGGATTTACACTATTATGTAATCACTGTAAGGACGCAGCCTAAGTGACATAGGCTTTCTGAGTTTATTGGGGAACACTGCAAAATTACTTCTTCCTACTTACAGTCAGGTACAGTTGTTAGTGTCCACCGCAAGAGTGTTCTACAGCGATGGTATTCAAAAGAATCAAGAAGATAGTGGCAACGGTTAAAAATTAGAGGGTGCTCCTGCAGTGTCCCACATATTGTGAAATAGTGGGAACTAAAAACTGTATTTTAAATGCCATGTCGCTGCTGCTGTATATGTGTTTTAATACTGTAAGAATCCTAACAGGCTGGTAAACTCACATTCATATTGCACACCACTAGGTGGTGCTATTGCACAACTTATATATAGGACAGGCTCAGAGACAGAGTGAGGAAGGCCGGAGGAAAGAGGGTAACATGTAAATGTCTGTAGGTGCCCCAGGGGCACAGCTGCTTTAAGTAATCTTGCAACAAGGTACCTCAGCTCAAGAGACAGGACCAGCATTGTTCTTTAAGCAACCTGTTCAAATAATGGATCAGATGTGTATGCCTGCCTCTAGGGAGATCGTCCTGTTGGTTGCCAGAGTCTAATCTTGATCCGGAATCTGAAAGATAGGTTAAAGAAGGAAAGAATAGGAATTCAAAGAAGCCAGGATTTATATTTCACTACCCTCCAGTTTACCATACTGCGGAAAAAAAAGCCAGTCTTGTCTTCACTAAGCCTGTCTAGGAGTCTTACAGCATCAACCCTTGAAAGGAAGCATTTGTGTACTGGAATATCATCTACCTCAAGGCAAATTTATTTCAAGTAAAAGTTTTACTGTTTTGCAACAATATTGACTCCTCTTCTCTTCCGCCATCCTCCTCTGCACTGCAAGGTGCTGGTGTCACGACAGACAGGGACCCTGCCACCCGACACCTAAAACGCCGACCATCATGGGCACCTCAAACCACCATCTGGCGGAGCCCCTGTACCAACTAGAGAGTGCCCCAAAGGAACTGCTTTCACCCTCCCTTGCACGCCGGGCCAGGGAGCAACAGCTGCAAATTGTGAGTACCATTGCACCCATCAGCTCACCACTACTGTGACTACACACTCACATAGATACCCTGTGGTCCGGTTGTCTGCATAAATTGGTGTCACAAACAGGATACAAAATTCCTCTGTGCCTTAGAAGAATAGGATCTAAATCCTATATATATTATAAGTAAATTACATATGCGCTTTGCAAGAGACTTTGAATGTGCGGTCTGGAGTCTTTCTCTCCTGATTCGCTCCTCGGTGGCTTCCATGGACGAGGGAACATCTTCCTTTGACACTTCTCTTTGTAGGCCTTGTGCTAGGAAGGAGATCAGACACACTTCTCTGGCACTCCTGCAGACACTGTCTTCTCACAAGCCCGCCCTCTAGGTTCTTTTGCATTAGGGGAGCGGCGCATACATTAGGAGACATGGTGTAATTCAATGGTGACGCAGCAAAAAATCTTTTCCCGCTTTTCAAAGGGGTGGTTCTTGATTTTTCCCGCTTCTTGGGGGCATCACTTCACCGCCGTTTGCAGGGCGTCGGTGCAGCAAAAATAACAGTAAGGCTCTCAGGCAGCCATTTTGGAAAAATTAGCATTCCATTCAGTGACAGCAAATAGTGACACAAAAATTTGCGATTTTCCAACTTTTGACGATGCAGTTTTGTAGTAAGTACTCTGTAAAATATCTTCAGGCGATTTTCAAGCCAAATAAACATTTTTTCAAGGCAATATGAGTATTTATATTTCTTCACTGCCAACAATGAGTTAAAGCACATTCAAAGTCTCGTGCAAAGCACATAGGCAATATAATATACAGAGGATTTAGATCCTATTCTTCTAAGGCACAGAGGAATTTTGTATCCTGTTCGTGAAGCCAATTTATGCAGACGACCGGACCACAGGGTATCTATGTGAGTGTGTAGTCACAGTAGTGGTGAGCTGATGGGTGCAATGGTACTCACAATTTGCAGCTGTTGCTCCCTGGCCCGGCGTGCAAGGGAGGGTGAAACCAGTTCCTTTGGGGCACTCTCTAGTTCAGGGGTGGGGAACCTTTTTCCTGTCGAGGGCCATTTGAAAATTTTCAAAATGATTCGAGGGCCGTACAAAATTAACAACTTTTAAAATTTTATGCAGCATGGTGGGCGTTGTAATCCATATGAAGGTGTCCATAAGCTACCTGTATTAATGATTCATGTCATTTTGGACAGCGTCCTATGGATTACAACCCTCACTATGCTGCAGTAAAATTTTATGCAGCATGGTGGGCGTTGTAATCCATATGAAGGTGTCCATAAGCTACCTGTATTAATGATTCATGTCATTTTGGACAGCTTCATATGGATTACAACCCTCACTATGCTGCAGTAAATTTTAAAGCAGCATGGTGGGGGTGGTAGTCCATGTGAGGCTATCCAAAAGCCAGCTGATATGATCTCTAATGTAATTTTTGCACAACTTTACCAGAATTACAACTCTAACCATGCTGCATTTTATTGCAGCATGGTTAGAGTTGTAAAACTGGTAAATCTGTCCAAAGATTACATTAGAGATCATATCAGCTAGCTTTTGGATAGCCTCACATGGACTACCACCCCCACCATGCTGCTTTAAAATTTACTGCAGCATGGTGGGGGTGGTAGTCCATGTGAGGCTTAATAGACATTTTATTTGGGGGACCGGACAGGACAGGGCACAGGCCCTACTTACAAATTGACAGGGGCATGAATCTGCGGTGGCGGGATACGGGCTGCGGGGTGACAGGGCTGCCGGGTTACAGCGCGGCAGTACTACTGGCGCGCTGAGGATGGATGACTGCGTGAACAGTAAGCAGGGAGCGCGGTGACGAGGTGGGTGGGCTCAGGGGCGTAGCTAAAGGCTCATGGGCCCTGGTGCAAGAGTTCAGCTTGGGCCCCCCCCCCCCCCCGCCTAATACAGCGCCCCATACCTCTTATATCCAGTATAATACAGCCCCATACCTCTTATATCCAGTATAATACAGCCCCATACCTCTTATATCCAGTATAATACAGCGCCTCATACCTCTTACATCCAGTATAATACAGCGCCCCATACCTCTTATATCCAGTATAATACAGCGCCTCATACCTCTTACATCCAGTGACGTCTCCTCGGATGTAGATCTTCTCTTTCCTCATCTTCTCCTTTCAGACCAGACGCCATTTTTCAGCCATTTCTCATCTCTGCAGTTTGACAGAAAAAAATCTTAGTTTACTACTTTTCCATCATCCTCCCATCTTCTGGACAAATCATCCTACCACCCCCAGTACTGTGCCACTAGTACCACACAGATAGTGCCCTTCAATAATTATTGGCACACAGTGTCCTAAAATAACTGCGCCCAGCAAATAGTGTCCCGTAATAGTGTGAACATAACGTCCCCCAGAAATAACTGCGCTGATACTGTGCCAGGGTGCCCCCACAGTAATAGTGCCCCCCACAGTACTAATGTCCCCACTGTGCCCCAGAAGTAATAATGCTTCCAATGTGCCAGTAAGAAGTGCTCCCCACCCATAGATGCCCCCCAAATTATGTGCCAGTAAGAAATGCCCCAATAATGCGCCAGAAGTTCCCCCCATTGATTCCCCCTCAAAATCATGTGCCAGTAAGAAATGCCCCCAGTGCCCCCATGTGCCAGTAAGCAATGCCCCCATGTGCCAGTAAAAATGCCCCAGTGCCCCCTTGTGCCAGTAAAAATGCCCCCATGTGCCAGTAAAAATGCCCCCAGTGCCCCCATGTGCCAGTAAAAATGCCCCCATGTGCCAGTAAAAATGCCCCCAGTGCCCCCATGTGCCAGTAAAAATGCCCTCAGTGCCCCCATGTGCCAGTAAAAATGCCCCCAGTGCCCCCATGTGCCAGTAAAAATGCCCCGTGCCAGTAAAATGCCCCCAGTGCCCCCATGTGCCAGTAAAAATGCCCCCAGTGCCCCCATGTACCAGTAAAAATGCCCCCAGTGCCCCCATGTGCCAGTAAAATGCCCACAGTGCCCCCATGTGCCAGTAAAAATGCCCACAGTGCCCCCATGTGCCAGTAAAATGCCCCCAGTGCCCCCATGTGCCAGTAAAATGCCCACAGTGCCCCCATGTGCCAGTAAAAATGCCCACAGTGCCCCCATGTGCCAGTAAAATGCCCACAGTGCCCCCATGTGCCAGTAAAATGCCCACAGTGCCCCCATGTGCCAGTAAAAATGCCCACAGTGCCCCCATGTGCCAGTAAAATGCCCACGGTGCCCCATGTGCCAGTAAAAATGCCCACAGTGCCCCCCATGTGCCAGTAAAATGCCCCCAGTGCCCCCATGTGCCAGTAAAAATGACCCCATGTGCCAGTAAAATGCCCCCAGTGCCCCCATGTGCCAGTAAAAATGCCCCCAGTGCCCCCAATTAGGCTACGGTCGGTGACTGCTACAATTAAAAAAAAAAAATAATAAAAAAAAAAATAACACTTATACTTACCTCCATGGTGCTGACAGCGATGCGATGCAGGCCTCTTCCGGCCTGTGTCCCGCGATGTACGGCTCAGGCGGCGCGATGACGTCATCGCGCCGCCTGAGCCGGCCTCTGATAGGCTGCAGGCCCAGTGCCTGCAGCCTATCAGAGGAACGGGCAGGGGAGACGCCTCTCCCTCCCCTGCCCCAGTACAATACAGGCATCTGTATCGCCGTCCTGAGGACGGCGATACAGATGACTATGGAGATGAGCGCTTCCACAATGGAAGCGCTCATCTCCCTCTGCCCCTATCTGTGTGCAGGGCCGCGCCGCACCTGGCTAATTGGCGGTGCGGCCCTGCAAGTGGCAAGGGGGGCCCTCGGGGGCCGGATTGGAGGACCTCGCGGGCCTGATGCGGCCCGCGGGCCGGACGTTCCCCACCCCTGCTCTAGTTGGTACAGGGCCTCCGCCAGATGGTGGTTTGAGGTGCCCTTGATGGTCGGCGTTTTAGGTGTCGGTGGCAGGATCCCTGTCTGTCGTGACACCAGCACCTTGCAGTGCAGAGGAGGATGGCGGAAGAGAAGAGGAGTCAATATTGTTGCAAAACAGTAAGACTTTTACTTGAAATAAATTTGCCTTGAGGTAGATGATATTCCAGTACACAAATGCTTCCTTTCAAGGGTTGATGCTGTAAGACTCCTAGACAGGCTTTGTGAAGACAAGACTGGCTTTTTTTCTGCAGTATGGTAAACTGGATGGTAGTGAAATATAAATCCTGGCTTCTTTGAATTCCTATTCTTTCCTTCTTTAACCTAGCTTTCAGATTCCGGATCAAGATCAGAGAGGTGGTAAACAGTTTGGGGTGTGTATCTGCACAGACTCACTCTATCCAATCAGTGCTGCCATTTTCAGACTGTGCAGGTACACCCCCCCAACTGGTTACCACCCCTCTGTACCCTTACTGCAGACTGTTAGCAATTCATTCATAACTTCTAGTAGAAATATAAAGGAATGGCACAACATAGAGCCATAAGAATAGATGCTCCAGAATTGTTATTACATGGGGAATGCATTAAAGGGGTTCTCAGAGTTATATATATAGATGACCTATCCTCAGGATAGGTCATCAATATCAGATCGGCGGGGGTCCGACACCCGGCACCCCCACCGATCAGCTGTTTGAAGAGGAGGCACGCGCTGTACCAGCGCTGCCTCCTCTTCACTGTTTACATGCAGGCCATAACGGGGGTAGTGGTGAGTAGGTGTAATTACACCTAAATGCCCCATTCATTTCTATGGGAAGAATCGCTTCCATAGACTTGTATGGGAACGAGCCTTCCCATAGAAATGAATGGGGTGGTTAGGTGTAATTACACCTACTCACCACTACCCCGTTACGGCCAGCATGTAAACAATGAAGAGGAGGCAGCGCTGGTACGGCGCGCGCCTCCTCTTCAAACAGCTGATCGGCGGGGGTGCCAGGTGTCGGACCCCCGCCGATCTGATATTGATGACCTATCCTGAGGATAGGTCATCTATATATATAACTCTGAGAACCCCTTTAATGCATTCCCCATGTAATAACAATTCTGGAGCATCTATTCTTATGGCTCTATGTTGTGCCATTCCTTTATATTTCTACTAGAAGTTATGAATGAATTGCTAACAGTCTGCAGTAAGGGTACAGAGGGGTGGTAACCAGTTGGGGGGGTGTACCTGCACAGTCTGAGGATAGGTCATCAATATATATAACTCGGAAAACCCCTTTAAGTTATTAAAACAGGCATGTCAGGAGTGGTGACAGGTCCTCTTTAAATTCCCAACAGGACTTGATCCTTTCCTGCCAATAATATTAGGGTACATTTACAGGGATTTATCGGCTCCTTTGCGATCCCAGTGTTTTTCATTGATGTTACATGGGTTTTGTTTTTAATGCATGTAATTTATATGCTGTGGTGATATACTTGGAGGATGACTCACCTTTAACCCGTAGGATACTCCTGCTGTGTTTGCCAGCATCAAGGAATACATCAATGCTGACGTATTAACCCCCTGCGGTGATGGGGACCTGATGATTGGAATGGCAGCCTTACACAGGTATTCGAGGCTTGCCTCCTTCGGGAGCCTATGAGATACAGCACCCAGGCTGGGTCTCATACGCAGGCTGTTATTGTATTACACTGACAGAGAATGCATTACAAGACACTATGTATTGTAGAGGGGATAAGACCCCCAAAAGCTGAAGTCCCTCAGTGGGACAAAAAGAAAAAGGTTTTATATAAAAAGTTTAAAAAGTATTTTTGCGCATAATCAATATATATAAACTTGTAAGAAATAGAGAAATAGAAAAAAAAATATAGCTGCATCCATAATGACAGGCTCATAAAAAAATATCCCATGATCCACCCCATCAGGTAAACGCCATAAAAAAAAACTGTGCCAAAACAACCATTTTTTGGTCACCTTGCCTCATAAAAAGTGTAATACCAAGCGATCAAATAGTTGTACGTACCCCAAAATGGTACCTCACCATGCAAAAAATTAGCCCCTATATAAAACAATCGCTCAAAAAATAAAAAAAATATGGGTTTCAGAAAATGGCAACACAAAAAAAGATTTTTTTCTTTTCAAAAATGGTTTTACTGTGTAAAACTTAAAAAAAATAAAAAAAAAAATTGACATACGTATTAGGTATTGCTGCATCCATAACAACCTGCTCTATGAAAATATTACATGATCTACTCCCTCAGGTGAATACCATAAAAAAAATAAAATAAAAACTGTGCCAAAACAGCCATTTTTTGTCAGCTTGCCCCAAAAAGTGCAATATTGAATGATCAAAAAATCGTATGTACCCTGAAAATATTACCGATAAAAACGTCAACTCTTCCTGCAAAAAAAGATCCCCTACACAAGATGATCAGCAGAAAAATAAAAAATATCTGGCTTTCAGAAAATGGATAACACCAATACGAACACAAAACTAACGCCAAACTTCATTAATATTTTTTTTTAATAACATTATTACCTTTCTTACTGTCACTTTTAGATGAATCTGAATATAGGATCTCTAATCATGCATTGTTTTAATTAATACTAAATGAGTGGGCAACCTTCCCTCATTCAAGATGACCGACCATAGCTTACTTATTTTGTTTATCCCTGATGGTGCTGGCGGCACACCGCATCCTCTTGTGGGACGTGGTGTGCTGGCTGATGTCACAGAGATGGTCCCGCGGAATCTCACTAGCCCGCCCACGTCACGCCGCCCCACCAATGGTTGTGGTGGGGGCAGTGGCTGCATACGGGCTCGCAAGATGGTGTGGGTCATCTGATTGCCTCCTCCAGCATCCAGCGCTGTTACTGTACACAGCAATATACAAGGTACAATGTGACGATTAACTGCAATATATATATATATTTCAGAAAATGGAGACACAAAAGCATGATTTTTTTTCAAAAATGCTTTTATTGTGTAAAACGGAAATAAATTTAAAAAAGTAGATATATTATGTTTTGTTGCATCTGTAACAACCTGGTGTATTAAAAATATCACAGGATCTACTCTCTCAGGTGAATGCCATAAAAAAATTAAAATAAAAACTGTGCCAAAGAATTCTAAAATTCTAAGCCTTCTAACATCCGAAAAAAAAATAAAATATTTACAAAATGATGCAAACAAAAAGTAGACATATGGGAAATGTAAAGTAATAATTATTCTATGAAGCTCTGTCTGCTGCTCCAATCCTTGGTTCACAGGATTCCAGGGATCTTGCCAGACAGACAACCAGGAATAGTTGTTAGGTAATGAACACTCAGAGGGATAGTCAATGGCAGGTGGTGACGGGGATGAGCCTCCCTAGCATCACAGGGGACGCGTCACCGCCTGCCATTGGCTAAACTTCCCCCCCCCCGACACCAGATGTTTTCATCCACACACGGGGAGAAGCAGCGGCGTCCGTGTGGGGACCAGAAGTGGCACAGGGAATGGTAAGCCAGGTAAGTAGAACCAGTGTGAGGGGCCCGGGCATATGGGGGGGCATTTCCAGGCTCGGATAACCCCTTTGAATGTAACAAGAACCCTATAAATGGGGTATTACCATAATCATAACAACCTACAGTACAGCATAAAGCTAACAGTGAAGGCAGTAATAACAAAACACACAAAAAAAATGGGTTAGTTGTCTTTATTTCCACTCACTCCACAAATAAAGTTTTAACCCCTTACTGAACACCCATACGGCTTTTTACGGCAGTCAGTAAGGGGCCTTAGGCTGGGCGGCCCAGTCTAAGGCTTCATTCACACGACCGTATTTTGTTTCCGTGTCCGTTCCGTTTTTTTTGCGGACCGTATGCGGAACCATTCATTTCAATGGGTCCGCAAAAAAAACGGAAGGTACTCCGTATGCATTCCGTTTCCGTATGTCCATATTTCCGTTCCGCAAAAAAGATAGAACATGTCCTATACTTGTCCGTTTTGCTGACAAGGATAGGCATTGTTACAATGGATCCGCAAAAAAAACGGAAACACGGATGCCATACGGAACGTCATCCGTTTTTTTTGCGGATCCGCAATTTGCGGACCGCAAAACACATACGGTCGTGTGAATGAAGCCTAAGCCCTGCACAGGTCTCCCATGCAGCGGGGAACGCGGGCCCAGCTCTCACATGAAAGCCGCGGCCCTGCTCTAACAGTCTGGACCGGCAGAAGTGCCGATCCGGGCTGTTTAACACTTTACATGCTGCGGGCAATGGCGCCCGCCGCATGTAAAGTGCTGACAGAGGGAGCGGTCTCCCTCTGTCTCCCATCGGCACCTCGCAAATGGGATCACGGGGTGCCGATGTGTGGGAAGGCTGGTTGGGGCCTGTGAAGGCCCCAGACCAGCCTCGAGTAGTTACCAGCAGGCTGCGCCTCTCTGGCGCAGCCTGCGCCTCTCTGGCGCAGCCTGCTGGTCAAAGTCCGAATAGCATTAAAATGCAATGCACTATAGGGATAATGCATGGCATTTTAAAAGCAATCAAAATACTGTTTATTATAGTCCCTTCGTGGGACTATTAAGTGGTAAAAAAAAGTTTAAAAAAAAAACAACACATTTTTTCAATACAAAAATCCCATTTAAAAAATTACGCTTTTTTTTCCATTGAAAATATGCTTTTCAATGAAAAAAAATGCAAAAAAAAAATCTCCCCCATATGTTTGGTATTGCCTCGTCCGTAACGACCCAGACTATGTAAATATTATAAAAATTATCCCCTACGGCGAACGCCAAAAAAAAAAAAAAAGACAGAATTGCTAATTTAATTTATACAAGCGATCAAAAAGCATCATTTACTCAAAAATGATACCAATGAAAAATACAAGTTGTCCCGCAAAAATGAAGCCTTCACACAACTCCATAGAAAAAAAAATAAAAAAGTTATGGGTCTTGGGAAGCGGCAATGGAAAAACATTTTTTTCTTTAAAAAAAAAAAGGGTTTTATTGCAAAAAAGTAGTAAAACGCAAAAAAAAATATGTATTTGGTATCACTATAATCGTTTTGACCCAGAGAATAAAGATATTATGTAATTTATACCGAAAAATAAACGCCATAAAATGTATAACGTAAAAGCGCAGTGGCAGTATTGCAGTTTTTCCCATCTCCCTGCCAGAAAGAGTTAATAAAAGTTGATCAGAAAGTTATGTGTACCCGAAAATGGCACCATTAAAAACTACAACTTGTCCCGCAAAAAACAAGCCCTCATACAGCTATATAGATGGAAAAATGAAAAAGTTATAGCTCTTGGAACGCGACGATGAAAAAAGGAAGAAAAACGCTTGGTCAGTAATGCCCAAAACAGGATGGTCACTAAGGGGTTAAAAGTCTCTCAATGCATATGGAACATTTAATAGTGCTATTAAGCTTCTTTACTCACCCCTCTGCCGCCCTTTTCTGTTTGCTCTCTGTAGGTGGGTGGCAGCTCGTCGAATATAATCAGGGACGTTGCTAGGTTAAAACATTCGGGGCCTGGGCCCCTGATGTTTTGTCCCAGGCCCGAATGTCCTGCCTGCCAGCTAGATACAACTGTATTGCCATCCTCCCCTCTAATCTAATGCACTGGAAGAGCTGAAGGACCTGTGATGACATCACAGATCATGTGATCAGTAAAACAGGCAGTGGTTGAGAAGGACCTGCGATGATGTCACCATCATGTGACCAGTGCAGAAGAGGATGGCACTGAACAGGAGAAGTCGTGGGGGAAGACGCTGTGGTGATGTCTGCTACATGAGGAGAGGTAAGTGGAGGGAGAGGCAGAGGAATGCTGGAAGTTGTGGTTATGGTTCTTTAACTGGGACTGTATGTTAGGGCTGAAGGAAGGGATGTTATTTACATGGAACTGTGTGTTGGAGGTGGCTGGGGAGGGGTCATGTTATTTACATGGGACTGTATGTTGATGGTGGCTATAGGACGGAGTGATGTTATTTACATGGGACTGTATGTTGAAGGTGGCTGGTGGGGGAATTATGTTATTTACATGGGACTGAATGTTGAGGGGGTGATGTTTACAAGGGATTGCATGTTGAAGGCGGCTGGGGAGGAGGTGATGTTATTTACATGGGACTGTATTTTGGAGAGGGCTGTAGATAGGGATGTTATTTACATAGGACAGTATTTTGGAGGGGGCAGGAGAGATGGTATGATGTTATTTACATGAGACTGTATGGTGGAGGGAGGAATATAACTACAGGAGGCACTGCAGGTGGCATTATAAATACTGGGGGCACTTCAGGGTGAGCATTATCACAGTTGGGATCAGTATAAATACTGGGGGCACTGTAGGGTTATTATAAATCCAGGGTACATTATAGGCATTCTTATTACTACTGGGGGCTCTATATGAGGGGCTTATAGATCTGCTTTATTTCTACTAAGAGCACTATGGGTGGCCTTATTACTACTGAGGAGTCTGTAGACAGCTTTATTACCACTGGGGGAACAATAGGGGGCCTTATTTCTACTGGGGGCTCTGTGAGGGTATTATTAATACTGGAGGGCTCTTCAACTAATGGGGGCACTCTTGGGGAGTGTTTTCACGATTGGGGGTACTGTAGGGGGCAGTATTACTAATGGGGACATTCTTGGGGAGCATTATCACTGTTGGGGGCACTGTAGGGGGCAGTATTACTATTGAGGGCATTCTAGAAGGAAATTACTATTGGTGGGACTATGAGGAGCACTACTACTATGGGGGTCACTAATTTTTCTTCAGGATAGTATTTGGGGTATTGAGGAGCACAGTGAGCAGCAGCATAACACTGTGGGGACTCCAGGTTGGGAGATGATGATAGAAATGTGAAGAAGCTAAGATGTCTGTGTATCACACTCTGCAGGCATAGCTGAAAGAAGTTGTAATGACCAAATGGAAAAGATGATTACAGAGAAGATCTACATCGGAAGAGAAGTCACCTGGGAGGCACTGGATGCGAGAAGTATGTGCTGCTGTATAGCAAGTACAGCAAAACTTAGAGAACTGGGCCATATTCATTGGGGCTTGGGCCCCGGATATTTTGAGACCCTAGCAACACCCCTGAATGAGATAATCATGTATCTGCATCTGCCCAGGAGTGCATTACACTTACCTCCTCACCAGTCTTCCTCCCCTGCCTACAAAATAGTCCCTCAGATACAGCCCCAGCCATTTCATTAATAGCATTATAGTATACCATGAACCCCCCACCACCACAAACACAATTTCGTTATCCACTGTCTAGAGAGATATATAGCTACGTATGTCTATGGATACAGAAGCAGTGATGGAAGAAGGAAGGAAGTTGCCTGGGCCACTTCACCTGTTACTCCATGAGACACATGCCAAGAAAAGAAAGAGCAGGGAAGCTACTGTACATTTCTGGTCTAGCACTGAACGTAGCAAAAGGTGGACCAGAAATGTGGCCACAGGAGAAGCAGTAGGGGGTTTTACTAGAGAAGAAAAAGTAATGTCTATAAAAAGCCCAACAATATTTATATCACAGGTAGAGATGAGCGAATCATGCAAAATTTTATTCGCCGAACATTCGCCGAACTTTTCCTAAAATTCGTATATTCGACAAATAGATTTGTTTAATTTGCGTACACAATATACGTAATTATATAGCTTTCAGCGAACATTCACACACTAACAACGAACGTTCAGGTAAAAAGGTACGTAACCTCTTTGAACACGTACTCATAAGCGTACAAAGTGCGTACGAATATGACGGACTTTGCTGGAGAGGAATGTTGGAGCAGGAGGAATGCTCGGAGTCTAACCCCTGGCTTCTTATGGATACTGTATCAGCAGATGATAGCAGATCATCCGGCTGATACTGAGATGAGCGTGCCATGCATTCCACTACCTCATCCATTTCTCCTCCACTACAATTTTGCGCCTTGGTGTGCCTGGTGGAACAACGGACAAGTATTGCGAATACTACTAGTAAATGCTCTGGCTACAGGTCCTTTGGCACTTCTGCCCTGTGCCACCTTCACCTTTTTTTTAGAGCTCGAGGACTGGCTGGAACTGGACTCCTTTTGCTTATCCATTGCAGACATTTTTCAATTCACTCTGTGACCCTGCAGCTGGTCTTTGTCCCTGTATCTCCCTGTCTCTCCCTATCTCTCTCTCCCTGCCTGATTAATTACTAGCCCTGAACTGGCCCTGCACTTGCCCTGCAGTATCCCTGATATGCGTAATATGGATTCCCAGAGCAATTACACCCCAATTTTCACAAAACAGGTCTCAGAGTCTCAGAACTTCACACACAGTGCTTCTGCTCGTCTCAGCAGTCGCAGCAGAAGTGATGCGTCACTGGCTTACCGAGCCTGAGCCAATCAGAGCAAGCCCTGCCCATTAGGTCAGGTGACCG
The DNA here is from genome assembly GCA_900303285.1 of Rhinella marina. NCBI lineage: Eukaryota > Metazoa > Chordata > Amphibia > Anura > Bufonidae > Rhinella > Rhinella marina. The sequence continues at coordinate 300,452 of ONZH01021860.1, forward strand.
CTTTCTTCCCGGGCTTTTGCACATAATAAACGAACTAAAAGTAAAATTTCGCTAATGAATTGAATTTGTACACAACAGTAACTTATACGTAGCAATAGCGTATAATTTATAGGACAAACTACGTAGCGAATGTGCACAAAGCCGAAGCGAATCACCTAATATTCCGATTCGCTAAAAATTTCCAAGATTCGATATGAATCGGCAAACAGATTCGCTCATCTCTAATCACAGGTATACAGCAGTCTCTCTAGTGACAATATTAATTAGTTCTGGGACGACCATTGTATGTTGAAACCATTGTAACTTGAGTCCATAAATCTATGGAAAACCAGTAATTGGTTCCAAAGCCTAAAAATGCCATCCCAGAATAATAAAAATAAGAAAAATAAGCCGATAACCAAGACATAAAGCAAGTCCTTAAGTAAAAGAGACAGGAATAGATGCTGGAAGCCATTAACCCTTACAGTACCAGCGCCGTACATGTACGGCGCTGGGGCGATGCGGGCACATGGCGCCCGCTCGCGGGTGCGGCGGGCGTCATGGCCAGCAAGTCTCTGCTGTTTCTAACAGCAGAGACTTGCCGCTACTTACTACATCGGCGGCGTCTTCCTGGGCGATTAGATGCCGTGATCACACGTGATCACGGCATCTAGTTGCGTCTAAACCCGGAAGCGTTCGCTTCCGGGTGGTGTACAGACACCCCGTGTGGCCAATCGGGGTGTCTGTACACCGTATGAAAACTGTAATCCTCGCTGGTGAGGATTACAGTTTTCAAAGTGCAATTCTTATTCTGGCCACTAGATGGCAGGCCAGGATAAGAGATGAGCAATTCATCGATTTATCTGAGTCTAGAAAATCCATGATTGCTCATAAAGAAAAAAAAAAGCCACAATATATAAGTTCATATTAGAGCTTTCAAATAGTAAAAAAAAATAAAATTTTTTTTAAAAAATATATAAAAAATAAAAAAGATATAAAAGTTCAAATCACCCCCCTTTCCGTATAAGTAAAAAATAAATACCTAAATAACACTAAATATAGACATCATGGGTATCACCGTGACCGAAAACGCCCGTACTTTTAAAATATAAAAAAAAAAATCCAATACGGCGAATTGTGTGGCGGAAAAAAGCGTCCAAATGGCGATTTGCCGTTTTTTGTCGCTTTTTTTTTCTAAAAAAAATTAAATAAAAAGTGATCAAAAAGTCACACACACCCCAGAATGGTATCAATAAAATCTTCAGATTGTCCCGCAAAAAATGAGCCCCCAAACAGCTCTGTACACATAAATACCAAAAAGTTATAGGGGTCAAGATATGACAAGGAAAAAAAAAAAAAAAAAGGGCAACTTTCTAATTATTTTTTCACTATCAAAACGCAGGAAAAACTATACATATTAGGTATTGCCAGATTCGTACTGACCAGTAGAATGAAAGTAACGGGTCAGTTTTAATGCACATCGAACGCTGTAAATAAGAAACCCGTAGAACTGTAGCGGAATAGCGTTTTTTTTGCAATTTCACCTGATTTGGAATTTTTTTCCCGCTTCCCACTACACCATATGCAATATTAAATGGTGGCGTTGGAAAGTACAACTTGTCCCGCAAAAAACAAGCCCTCATACAGCTATGTGAACAGAAAAATAAAAGAGTTATGGCTGTTTGAATGCAGAGAGCGCAAAACGAAAATGCATGACCGAAAAAACCTCCGGTACTGAAAGGGTTAATAAGCTTCTTTAGGGTCTTGCATAGTAAATACATGTACAAGAAAAAAAATGGAGTCGCTGCTCAATTGGTTCCAAAGGAGCAGCTTATCCTGGCACAGATCGGAGGCAGTACAGACCACTTAGTGCCACAAAGGACCTACTAGGCAACAAATAAAGGTATTTTACCAGTACAATGGTCATGTTGATTGGTTGGATCTGAGTCTGAAACATTGTATGTTGAGTCTAGTTTCAACTTACGATGGCACACAAAAGACCATTGTATGCTGAAAATATTTTATCCTGAGGCCATTGTATCTTCAGGGATCACTGCATTGCAATAACACAATATGTAAAATGCCCTATCCATTGCACAGTAATACTTTTTGTTTTAATAACCCTTTCAAATGAGTTATTCCACAAAACCATTTATCACCAGTCCACAGAATAAGTAACACATGTTTGATTGCTAGGACCCCACTGATACCAAGAATAAAGGGGGTTCCCTCAGTTACCTCTCTGAATGGAGTGGTAGTGCGCATGTCGGTCCACTGCTCCATTCACTTCTATGGGACAAGAACAGGACTTCTTCTTAAATTCACATAATGGCCACATGGATCCACACAAAAAAATATTTGTGTGCATTGCTCCAAAGAGATGAATGGATTAGTGAGCTGTCTGTGAAAAAATGGATAACACACTAAAGGAAAATATGGTTGCGTGCATGAGCCCTTACAGAGGTTGTCCGAGATTTCTCTATTGATGGCCTATTCTCAGGATAGGTCATTAATATCTGATGGGTGGGGGCCCTAGACCCGGCACCCTGGAAACTGGAATACACCTTTAAGTTGTTCAGCAAAGAACATGTCAGACCAGTTAGCAGCCAGAAGGTAGTGGAATATACTATATTGTACATTCTAGGGGGGGGGGGGGTATTAATATTCATAAGAAATCATTTTCATTAAGAAACACTGGTGAAATTCAAGGCAGATCTCTTTACATAATATAATGCATAATTATCACGATTGGTAGCAAATACATCCAAAAACAGAATTTCTACATTTGTAAGTGCTCTATCAATAAGAGAACACACCCCGTAGCAAGTACAGTGGTTCTGTCCAGTGAGCAATGACATCACAAACTGTCTCTATGATGTAACATTCCAAATGTTCTATCTCTAAGGGAACGGAACCTTCTGCCAGTAACCAGCAGACATAGTGACAACCCATTACCACATTGCTTCATCTTAACACAACAGCAGTCGGTAAGTTCATTACCAGGGTACTAAAACAAGGGCTGTATTACATTTATGACAATATGTGGGGGCATGAGGTAACTGTACCATAGGAAGAGTTGTGCCAGCTGTCAGACAGCGCTTAAACATCTCAGGTGCTGATGTTTCTGAGAGGCACCCTGGGGAGACTAGATACAAATCAAAGTTATTCCAAAGGACGGATAAAGCCTGGATGGGGTCCCTCTCCTGGACAAGTTGGGGAACTGAATTAACAAATAGCTTTCACATGCCAGTCTTAGTAAAAAGCCCGCTGGTGAAAGAAGCAACCAATTTATTAAGAGGGGAAGGGTTGATAATAAATTTCTCACATCTGTGAGGCCTATGCACCATAACCTGACACCTCATCTACCTACTAGCTGGCGTAGGTTTCATCTGTAATTTATGTCACTTTTCTAGCATCAATTCCATTAAATGTGCCGGTAGTTGTGGCCCCATCCCCTTCCTCTAAGTTTCGCCCACTTTTTTTTTATTGGCAAGAGCGGTGTAAAATGTTAAAAGTTGCAAAATACCTTTTGTACAAATTTTGTAACTTTTTACATAAAAAAAACCTTTGTAAAGCCTTTGGAACTGGATGTTGGTTATCTGCTAGCCATAGACGGTGAAGCTTGTGCTATTATTGATGAGGAATTTTGTACCTAGATTGAAGATTCTTAGTGAATCCCTTTTCCTGCATGGGGTTTATTGGTCTTTGGTTTAACAATATGCTTTTGAGGTTCCTAAAACCTAGTGGTTGTGATATGACTGATTTTACTGCTCTTATTTACTTGTAAATTATTAATATGTTATGTCTCGTTGCAGTAAAGCCGTGGATAGGTCCATTTCGTAGGAAGGATGACATCACAGCTACAGAGACTGACCGTCTGATAGCCCAGCTCGACTGCCCGCCTCTCCTGAAGACCCCTCAGCTTTTTTGAGAGTCGGGTGGAGGACATCGTCTCTGGAAAGAGGGTCCCATAGATGCACCCTAGCAGTTTGAGCGTCACTCCTATAACAACCATTGCTCATGGCGTGGTTTCAGCGGGGAGGTCCTTGTGTTGGGATGCACCTCTGGATGGCTGTCATCATCCTATTAGTTAGATAGTGTGTGTTTGTGTATGTATGTACTTCTGTCTGTGTGTGTTTGCTTGTGTGTGTGTGTTTGTGTGTGTATGTTTGTTTGTGCATGTGTTTTTACATGTGTTTGCTTCTGTGTGTGTTTGTGTGCGTGTGCTTGCTTGTTTGTTTGTGTACGTATTCTGTGTTTCTGTGTGTATGTGTGTGCATGCATACATGTGTGTATGTATTGGCGAATAAGCCAATAATAATGCGTGAATGTTTAGATGAAATGGCTACTATGAGGCAGCCAGGAACGGATGTCTAACATCCCATGATCTCTGCAGCTTCTCTGTAGACTTTGTGAAGTAGGGGCTGTCTGAGGGGCCATTTCTGGATAGGTAGGTCAGATAGTTAGCAAATAAATCAAAAATACACATACCGTATTTTTCGCTTTATAAGACGCACCCCAGATTTTAGAGTAGGAAAAATAGAAAAAAATACTTTTCATCACAGCTCGTATCAGACCCCTCATAAATTTCAGGACATCACATCAGACCCCCATCAGACCTCAGATCAGCCCATCAGCCCCCATATCAGCCCACTGTGCCTCCATCAGACCTCAGATCAGCCCACTGTGCCCCATATCACACTACTGTGCCCCCATATAAGCCCACTGTGCCCCCATCAGACCTCAGATCAGCCCACTGTGCCCCCATATCAGCCCACTGTGCCCCCATCAGACCTCAGATCAGCCCCCATATCACCCCACTGTGCCCCCATATCAGCCCACTATGCCCCCATATCAGCCCACTGTGCCCCCATCAGACCTCAAATCAGCCCACTATGCCCCCATATCAGCCCACTGTGCCCCCAATATCAGCCCACTCTACCCCATCAGACCTCAGATCAGCCCCCATATCAGCCCACTCTACCCCCATCAGACCTCAGATCAGCCCCTCAGCCCCCATATTAGCCGTGCCCCCATCAGACCTCAGATCAGCCCCATAAGGATAAAATAAAAAACTCTCTCACCTCTCCTGCGCCTGGTACGGTGCTCCTCTGTCTTCTCCGGCCGGCGCTGCACTGTTACCTGACTGCGTGCAGCGTCAGGTCATAGTGCACGCACTACGTCCTGACGCTGTACACGGTCAGGACAGTGCAGAGCCGGCCCAGAGAAGACAAAGGAGCGCCGGACCTGGAGCGGAGCCGCAGCGCAGGAAAGGTGAGAGAGTTTTTTATTTTATCCTTATAAAATATATAGGGCTGGGTGGGCTGATCTGAGGTCTGATGGGGGTCCCGGCACCTAAATACATATTAGTGAGCGCTTCCAAAATAAAATAAATCTAGTAATTCACCACCTTGTCTATGCTTAATATACTTTTGATTCATTCTTAAACATATATTATAAAATAGATTGTACTGTACTTAAAGGGGTTGGGTCATCTTATACATTGGGGAGATATACATTGGCTATTTTCATCAGTCCCATAGAAATGAATGGAGGGCAGCCGCGCATTGGTGCGGCCTCCTTCACTTTGCAGGCTCAGTTCAAAAGAGAGGTGCAGGTCCCAGAGGTGGGACCACACCTATTAGACATTTGGCGCATGTCTTAGTGATATGCCCCCAATGTATTAAATGATGCAACCCCTTTAAGAGAACATTATGCTTATGCTCATGAGGTGGTTTGTAATAAGAAAGAACAGTGATCCAGCCAACCATCAATGCCAGGACACTTCAAGAGGCAGAAGATAAGGAAGCACATCTGATATCCACAGGCCCATCTCCAGTATTTACTGTTTGCATTGTGATTGGCCCTTTTACAATGTTTAATACTATAAAAGGCCTTTTACACAGACTAATGCCCAGGAAATTATCAGGAACGAACCAAACGATTCTGATAATTGTCTGATCATGGGTGGAGGTGATAGGGTGCACAGAGCGAGATGCTGCCTGCCAACAATGATTTTATGTGCTGCATAAAAGATGGGATCGCCTGTTGAAGTAGCATTTGCTCAGCAGGCAGTTGTGCCCATGCCATTAGCTGTGGGAGCCAGCTTTAACATAGAGCTAGGTTCCCGCTGCAATGGCCAAGACCTGGGTGTGCCAGGTACGAAAGTCTATCTATAGATCCCACCACTGAGACTCAGTCCAATCTGAAGAACAGGGCCCCAACATGAATGAAGAGCATGCCGTGCATGTGCATCGTCCTCTCTGTTCCCTGATATGGGGCTGAGGGCACACGCCCAACCCTATCAATCAAGCGGCGAGGGCAACCTCTTGAGCAGCGGGGACAGCCCCTTCCTGCTCAAGAACTCTGTTTGATGAACCAATAAAATTGTTCATCTCTAATTAGAACCTAATAATTAATACACACAACCACTTTCGTGCAACTTGGCAGCAAACAGTGGTTACATGAGAAATTGGATGAAAATTCAAATTTGCAAATAAAATATAATCTGCAGAAAAATGTCAAATCTGAGGAGTTCGTTCATACATACCACACATGTCTAGACTGAAGATCTGGTATGGACAGGAGATTAAAATGTAAACCTTATTCATGTTCGGATGTTTTTAGTGTGTTTGGTGCATTTGGAAAGTCTCCCGACCCTTTCACTTTTTTTGCATTTTGTTATGCTGTGCCTTGTGTTAAAATAAGAATAATAAAAGTAAAGTTTTTTCCCATCGTTCTGCACTCAGTACCCAATAATGAGAAAGTGAAAATAGAATATTTAAAATCTTCATTACTTTATTGAAAAGGAAAAACTAAAATCTTGCATTGACATAAGTATTCAGACCAGGGTTGGATTGGCCATAGACCTTACAGGGAAATTTCACGGTGGGCCGATGCCCAGGGGGCCACCCAAGCCCCCCTCTATGCCACTGGTCAGGTAGATAATGAGCTATCGTCAGTAATTAACCCTGTGAGAATCAGAAACTCATGTACCCCACCAGCACCCGCACATGCACTCTGAATTCAACTGCTGTGGCACACATCTCACCTCCTAAGCCCCCTGCTCCATATCTTAATCAGAGACAACTGGAGGAGGACAGAAAATGTATTATGTGTTTAGGGGCAATTTAGATTATGCTTTTTGGGTTTTGTAATCAGTACTGATATATGTATATTTAACTACAGTGTGTTAGTTAATAAAGGTTTTATTACTGACACAGCGTGTAGCTAATCACAGAATGCACCATAGGGCAACAAGGAACAGAGGGAAGGAAACACCGGAAAAGAAGGGAAACTAGACATATACTAGCAACCCTTTCACCTTTAAGGAGTCAGTAATATTGGTTACCCATACATGCTTGTCTTCCATGGGGGGATGCAATCTTCCAGCAAGACAATGCAACACCACACAGCTAGAAATGGAAGTCTTGATCATGCTCTTCCAACCAACATGATACAAGTACTACCCTGGCCCCCTAATTCCCAGACTGGAACCCAATTGAGCATCTGTGGGACCACCTTCATTGCCATGTTCACTCTATAGAGCCTCCCCCATGCACCCTCCAGCAGCTGTGGGATGCACTGCAGTTAGCATGGCTCCAGATACCTGTGACAACCTACCAGGACCTTACTGAGTCACTCCCAGCCCGTGTAGCTGCTGTCTATGCTGCACAAAATGGTTACTCTGGATATTAGCTGGTGGTCATAACTAGAGATGAGTGAAGTTTGGTAAAATTCGATTAGGCCCCTTCGCCGAATTGAAAAAAATCAGTTTTGTGACAAAGTACTTCGTCATGAAACGTGAAGAACTGCAATTGCACCACTCCCCGTCATTGTACCCCTCAAATGCTGCGTTCATACATGATTGCGACATCTGATATACATAAAAGACTGTTAATTAAAAAAAAAAAAACTTACTTGATCCATTTGCTTGTGACGGGCTGGCCACCGCCATCTTGCATGAAAGTCTGGCGTGAAATCTTGTGCGGACCGAGATGATGTCAGCCCATTGGCCAGCGTGGTGACGTTATACGTCACCAGGCACAGGATTTCGGCCAAGATCTTCAAGCTAGATGGTGCGGGCGGCTAGTCGCGACTAAATGGAGTAGGTCAGTATTTTTCTTTTTGTTCTTTACACTATTTCAGGTTAAATCGATTCGCTACCACGAGGCAGAAGGAAATTCGGCTTCACTGCAAATCAAATTTATCCTGAAATTTGTATCGAAATCTACTTTGTGGACTATGATTCACTCATCCCTAGTCATAACAATGTGACTCAACTGTGTATATAAAGCATATACACACATACATAGCATATATACACAAATACAGTATACAGCACAAACTGTGTGTGTGTATATATATATATATATATATATATATATATACAGTACAGACCAAATGTTTGGACACACCTTCTCATTCAAAGAGTTTTCTGCATTTTCATGACTATGAAAATTGGAGATTCACACTGAAGGCATCAAAACTATGAATTAACACATGTGGAATTATATACTTAACAGAAAAGTGTGAAACAACTGAAAATATGTCTCATATTCTAGGTTCTTCAAAGTAGCCACCTTTTGCTTTGATTACTGCTTTGCACACTCTTGGCATTCTCTTGATGAGCTTCAAGAGGTAGTCACCTGAAATGGTTTTCACTTCACAGGTGTGCCCTGTCAGGTTTAATAAGTGGGATTTCTCGCCTTATAAATGGGGTCGGGACCATGAGTTGTGTTGGGCAGAAGTCAGGTGGATACACAGCTGATAGTCCTACTGAATAGACTGTTAGAATTTGTATTATGGCAAGAAAAAAGCAGCTAAGTAAAGAAAAACGAGTGGCCATCATTATTTTAAGAAATGAAGGTCAGTCAGTCCGAAAAATTGGGAAAACTTTGAAAGTGTCCCCAAGTGCAGTCGCAAAAGCGCTACAAAGAAACTGGCTCACATGAGGACCGGCCCAGGAAAGGAAGACCAAGAGTCACCTCTGCTGCGGAGGATAAGTTCATCCGAGTCACCAGCCTCAGAAATCGCAGGTTAACAGCAGTTCAGATTAGAGACCAGGTCAATGCCACACAGATTTCTAGCAGCAGACACATCTCTACAACAACTGTTAAGAGGAGACTGTGTGCAGCAGGTCTTCATGGTAAAATAGCTGCTAGGAAACCACTGCTAAGGACAGGCAACAAGCAAAAGAGACTTGTTTGGGCTAAAGAACACAAGGAATGGACATTAGACCAGTGGAAATCTGTGCTTTGGTCTGATGAGTCCAAATTTGAGATCTTTGGTTCCAACCACCATGTCTTTGTGTGGTGAACGGATAGACTCTACATGCCTGGTTCCCACCGTGAAGCATGGAGGAGGAGGTGTGATGGTTTTGCTGGTGACACTGTTGGGGATTTATTCAAAATTGAAGGCATACTGAACCAGCATGGCTACCACAGCATCTTGCAGCGGCATGCTATTCCATCCGGTTGGCGTTTATTTGGACCATCATTTATTTATCAACAGGACAATGACCCCAAACACACCTCCAGGGGAGAGTGATGGGGTGCTATGCCAGATGACCTGGCCTCCACAGTCACCAGACCTGAACCCAATCGAGATGGTTTGGGGTGAGCTGGACCGCAGAGTGAAGGCAAAAGGGCCAACAAGTGCTAAGCATCTCTGGGAACTCCTTCAAGACTGTTGGAATACCATTTCAGGTGACTACCTCTTGAAGCTCATCAAGAGAATGCCAAGAGTGTGCAAAGCAGTAATCAAAGCAAAAGGTGTCTACTTTGAAGAACCTATATTATAGAATATAATATTTTCAGTTGTTTCACACTTTTTTATTAAGTATATAATTCCACATGTGTTAATTCATAGTTTTGATGCCTTCAGTGTGAATCTACAATTTTCATAGTCATGAAAATACAGAAAACTCTTTGAATGAGAAGGTGTGTCACTGTATATATATATATATATATATATATATATATATATATATATATATATACTAGCAGGATGACCAGGCTTTGCACAGGTTTATTTCCATTATTTCATTTAATGCTTGTATGTGAGGTTAAAAGATATCCACAGTGTCCCCCAAACAGTGACCTCTACAGCACCCATCCCCCTTAATAGTGGTCTCCACAGCAGCCCACCCCTTTCAGACCTCATGCACATGACCATATGTATTGTGCGGTCCGCAAAAAAACGGATCCGCAAAAAATACGGATGACGTCCATGTGCATTCCGTATTTTGCAGAACGGAACAGCTGGCCTCTAATAGAACAGTACTAACACTGTCCGTAATGCGGACAATAATTGGACATGTTCTATTTTTTTGCAGAACAGAAATACAGACATACGGAAACAGAATGCACACGGAGTAACTTCTGGTTTTTTTGCAGACCCATAGAAATGAATGGTTGCGCATACGATCCGCAAAAAAAATGGAAGGGACACGGAAAGAAAATACGTTTGTGTGCATGAGCCATACCAGTTACCTCCACAGTGCACCACCCTGTCAACTGTGACCTTGACAGTCCCCTGCCCCCATAACAGTGTTCTCAACAGTGGCTTGCCCCCTTAACACTTACCCTCCACAGCATCCTGCCCCTTAACATTGACCTCCACAGCAGCCCACCCCCTTAACTTTGACCTTCACAGCAGCCCACCCACTTAACAGTGACCTCCACAGAGGCCTGCCCGTTTAACAATGACATCCACAGCACCTCGTTCCCTTAACAGTAACCTCCAAAGCACGCTACCACCTTAATAGCAACCTCCCCAGCGGCCTGTCCCCTAACAGTGACCTCCACAGAACCCTACCCCCTTAACTGTGACCTCCACAGTTCCCTGCTCCCTTTACACTGACCTACACTATGGCACACCCCTCAAAAGTGACCTCCATAGTGGTCTGCCCCTTAACAGTCACCCCACAATGCCTCGCCCCCTTAAAAGTAACCTCTACAGCACCCCGCCCCCTTAACAGTGACCTGCACAGTGGGCCAGCCCCTTAACAGTGACCTTTACAGAGCCCGCTTCCTAAATGGTGACCTCTACAGCATCTTCCCCCCCTCAACATTGACCTCCACAGTACCATGCCGCCTTAACTGTGGCCTCCACAGCGCCTGTCCCCTTAACAGTGACCTCTACAGCACTCCACCCCAATAGCACTGACCTCCACAGGACTCCGCCACCTTAACAGTAACCTCCAAAGCACGCTACCACCTTAATAGTAACCTCCACAGCGGCCTGTCCCCTTAACAGTGATATCCACAGAACCCTACCCCCTTAACTGTGACCTCCACAGTTCCCTGCTCCCTTTACACTGACCTACACTGTGGCCCACCCCTTAAAAGTGAACTCCATAGTGGTCTGCCCCTTAAGAGTCACCCCACAATGCCTCGCCCCCTTAAAAGTAACCTCTACAGCACCCCGCCCCTTAACAGTGACCTGCACAGTTGGACAGCCCCTTAACAGTGACCTTTACAGAGCCCGCTTCCTCAATGGTGACATCTACAGCATCTTCCCCCTCAAAATTGACCTCCACAGTACCATTCCACCTTAACTGTGGCCTCCACAGCGCCTGTCCCCTTAACAGTGACCTCTACAGCACTCCACCCCAATAGCACTGACCTCCACAGGACCCCGCCCCCTTAACACTGACCTCCACAGTGGCCCGCACCCTTTACAGTAACCATCCACAGTAATCTACCCCTTAACTGTGACCTCCACAGGACCCACACCCTTAACATTTACCTCCACAGCAGCCCACCCCCTTAACAGTAACCCCTCCACAGTGGCCCGCCCCTTAACAGTGACCTCCACAGCATTCCGCCTCCTTAACAGTGCCCTCCACAGCGGCCTGACCCATTAACAGTAATCCCCCACAGTGCCCTGCACAGCAGCCCATCCTCTTAACATTGACCTGCACAGGGCCCCTCCCCTTTAAGAGTGTCCTTCCTACTGCACCGCGCCCCCTTAATTTAAGACTTCCACAGCACCCTGTCATTTCAATGGAGCTGCAAAAGATGTGGACAGCACACATAGTTCCGTTCCGCAGCCCCGAAATTGCGGACAAGAAAAGACATTTTCTTTGATAGTGCCGGCCATGTGCGCTCCACAAATTGCAGAACAAACATGGGCTGGCATCCATGTTTTGCAGATTCACAATTTGCGGATCCGCAAAACACTACGTTCGTGTAAATGCGCCCTATCAATGAATAAAAATGGCTGAGTCGTTATGTAAACCTGGTGTAACTGTGTATGTCAAGACTGAAGGACCTGCGAGTTTCTATTGGCTAATAAGTGTCATTTGACTGTGTGATTGGCAGTTAGAAAGAATGCAAGTGAAGCTCCTATTGGCTAATATATATTTTTTTAATATCTCACTGTTCCTAGAGAGCTGAGACCAAGTCTAAAAACTTCCCAGACACCTGATGTGCCAAATTTGGTGCAGATAGACAGAAATATATATATATATATATATATATATATATATATATATATATATATATATACTGTATATATACTGCATATATACATATATTTACACACACACAGAATAAAAGAACTATATTGATATTGAGTACTACTCATGTCCCAATATGAGGACAGTGATGCTGTGCTGTTCCCCTATACACGGAATAAGCAGATGTTGACACATACAGATAGACACACACATAGATGTTTATTTACTTACATGCTGCCACAGGTTATCCTTCTCCTCTGGAGTCTTTTGAAGGGTTAAGGACCTTTGAGATGATGTATCATGAGACATGTACACATCATCTCAAAGGTCATTTACCCTCTTCTACACACATCTACGCCTAGAGGTCATTGTACATCATTGTTTTGTCACGTTTTTGTTGTGAATTGTGGCAGAAACCACGATAAAATTGTGATGTACAATGATCCCCAAAGACACAAATGTGTGCAGGGCTGAAAGCTAAATTATCGTCCCCTGCAATTCTAGCACAGTGCCACCTGAGGCCAAAGCCACTTTGCCTCATGAACAATGCATCCCTAGTCAGGTCCAAAATGGTATTGAAAGGTAGGATCCGAAGGTCAGACTGGGGTCAGTCAGAGAAACAACAAATAGGCATACACAACACTAGTTTTTTTTTCAATGCTTCTTTTATACATGTTTACAAGCATTCATACCCAATGTGCAGTTCTTTCCTTTTTATGTGAGTTCAGTAAATGCAGAGTAGGAGAAAGAGGTGGAATAAGCATGACCACATTGGAATAATAATAATAATAATAATAAAAATTCAGCCTCTTGAAAATGGTAAACATACGGTACTAAGGGCTTTGAGAAATATTCTAAAATGACAAGTGCTAGCTATGTCTTCTTAATGTTATTGCCTAAAGGACAACAAGTGACTTTTTTTGTAGCTTTAGCTTGTACTAAAGTATGTGTTAAGATCTATATGACTGGAGGACTTCAGACATTTGTAAATGCTTACTAGATTGCTGTAAAGTCTTTGCTAGCCTTTGCATGTTTTTTTTTTGTTTTTTGCACTGGTCCCATCAACCACTCTTAAGGTATTGACTCTGCCTGCTGCCAATTTGAACCCATCTACAAAATGAGGCCACTTTTCCATTTTTTTCCAGGGCCACTTTGCGTTCCCAATCTACCCTGATTTTGTCCCTTCAAGCCACTACTTTCTGAGAGTGTAAATGGTAACATTTCAACATTTGGGCAGAGTTTTTCCCCACTATGGATGAACCTCGATCATCATGGATGACTACACATGAAAATGATTTTTATAGCCCAAAGCAGAACTTGTTACTTCCTATATTTCTATGAATCCCACTGCTGATTTTTATTAATCTACAAGTTGGCACTGAAAACGGACGTCTTCTATAGGTGCTCTTTACCTTATTTAGAGCTTAGTAAGCAGATAGTCAAACTCTTTATGAAATAGATATAATTGACCATAAATTGTCTTATAGAATTCCTGAAGGGTGAAGGACATTTTTAAACTCAGATTAAGATTATATACCCTGGCAGATCATAAAACATTATGCCATGTTTAACACAGAGCCGTGGCACGCTGAATCTCATTTGCAGGAATGTCATGTCACTACTGGAATGTAACTTACAAGGAGAAATTGTCAGGACAGAATGTATTAATAGTTTTGGAACTTATCCAAAATGCAGGATTACTCCTCTGAATTCTGTGAAAATATTAACACACATAATAATTTCGGCGCATAGTGTTGCTTGACCTTGAATCCGTAAAAATAATTTATATGCAAACAAGAAGCCTATGTTCTAACTGAAAGGTCAAGAAGACTTTAAGATAAAGACACAAGTGGAATTCATTGTGTTTAATTGACATCAGCCATCAGGTACTAGGCGCCTGTGTAGGAATCTCTTCCTGGCTTTGGCTTAAAGGCTATTTTTAAATTGGTCTTTATTAAAAATATGGCTTCCTTTTTTCTGTACAGAGCTGAGATGCTCTAGTAGCAACCTCTGTATTTTCTGCCTTTTCTGTCTGACCAGGAGCTTACGGACTCCTTATCTCTGTTCTCTGACATTATAAACACTCATTATAGCTCAGTTCTTATCTTACTGATAAGAATGTGGCTTAAATAAGTGTTAATGACCTCTTAGTAGTTTAGAGATAAGGTTTATTAGATGACCAGCACAAAGTGAAAGTACCAATCACACAGCTAGAAAAACAGTTAACCCTTTGTGACAGAACGGCTCAATATTTTTAACAAAGGCCAAATGAAAAATGATATTTAGCCATAAATGAGTTAAATGCAATCATAAAAAATTGCCTCCAAAGATGTACATATCCTTTAAAAACCTGCCTTAAAAAGAACGGAATGTGTAAAAACCTGCATTAAAAAAAAACGAATGTGTAAAACCAGCCTCCATGTCAGTAATCACAGTGGTCCTTGTTCGGTCCGTTTCTCACAGACTGGAGACACACTTTCCATTTTTTTTCCATGCACATGAAAAATGGATGACACATGATACATGGAACATGTACAGGACACGCAAATCCTTATTCAGCTTCATGAAAAAACAGATGGTAAAATACACCCACTGGACAAAAACACCTAGAAAATCAATACAGAAACACAGAACAAGTCAGGTGTTTTTCAAGGCTTTTTTCTTGGCACCATAAATGCATAATGCTAAACTATGTGTGGTAGCATTGTAAGGGTGGTTTCACACACAGTTTTTTTTAGTGAAAAAAGGTAACTGCACTCTCTACAGCCATCAATGACAAACAATAGTGTTCGTTGATGAAATCAGGTTCTGCCTTGCTAGTAATGATGGCCACATCAGAGTTTGTAGGAGAGCGCCTACAGACATCATGCATAATGCAGAAACACACAGGACCAACAGTAGGTGTTGTGATGTGAGGTGACAAAAGCTATCATGGCTGTTCCCATCTGGTATTTTTGGTGAGAACATTGACCAGCCTTTGGCATGTCCAGGACATTGTAGAACCAGTCCTATGGCTTTTTTCACTAAAAGAAAAAAAAAATGGTATTTCAGCAATACAACGCCCACCCACCTGCCTGTGCTACACATCATACTGCCCAGGAGCATCCCTGGCCAGTTTCATCATCAGATATCTCCCCGATCAAGAATGTCTGGGACTGGATGGATCTGTCATTCACAGCAGCTAACAACCATCTCGGCTGAACTATGGGTCCAAGTTGAAAGAGCTTAGAATGAAATACCAAAGGAGGATATCCAGCATCTGTATGACTTTACCATGCCAGAGAGGCAGTCTGTATAGTAGGATGGGGAGAAGCCACCCAACCCTGCCTCAATATATACCCTGCTGCAGAATCCAAAATAAAGGGTGCACCACCTTGATTACGTGATCATTGACCAGGCACCACTAGCAGATTATACTTTGTCAATCTCAACTCAATCACTTTAAGTTTTCAAGGTGATCTTTCTTCATTTTCTGTGTATAAGGGAAAACTTGATTGATTAGAGAGGACCGGAACACTAATACCATATTTACCTTGTACATTGAACTTATAATACAAGAAGCAGGGCTAGATGACGATGATTGAGGAGCCAAGATTGATTGGAATAGTCTCAACAACTTAGAAAATGTCAATAAAGTTCATACTGTAGCTGAATTTAAAAAAATACCACAAACCCCTTATAAGGAGAATTAAAGAACATATGCAAAGTAAAGACATTAAAAAAAGTTGATAGGATGCACATAAGGACTGCCAATGAAAGGGGCATTAAAGAGAGTTGTGCTTTACGTTGTGCCTTAGGCTACACCTTTTGTAGTAATTGACTTTAAAGCAAACCTAAACTTTCAGGTAACTTTTCCGAATAAGCTGCAATACGTGTACAGTATACAAGTGTCAGGACCGGCAGTCATTGCACCCGTTCTGCTGGTCCTGTCTCTGACTCTGGTGGCAATGTGGTTGCCCGTGGCCAGGCATCTTCCGCTGTTTCGTCGGGCTCCTCCTCCAGCCGACTGTCTCTGGCTGTGGATGCGCGTCCCAGGCAGGGGACGCGCACGATGATCATTAGTGCCAGGGACGTGGCTGGTGTGCACACTCGCTCGCGGCCTGTTTCTAGTCACCGGAAAAAGCGAGCAGTTTAGTCTGTTTATTTTCTGTTCATTTGGTATCTCATGAGTTAAGTTTTTGTTCCTTGCTTTCTCCTCCCAGTCAGCTGGTTGGGTGGGGTCTGCTAGGTATTTAAGGCCCTCAAATGTTAACCTGGCTGCCAGTGTTTGGAGTTTCCTTGCTACTACCTGGTTTGTTATTTTTGCTCTGCAGTTTAGACTCTTGTTGTTCTTTGACCCTTGGCGTGTTTTTGACTACTCTTTGCTTGCTGATTTTGTTCCTGACGTACTCTCCTGGTTTTGACGCGGCTACCTGACTTTCCATTTGGTTCTTGTTTGTCTGTCTTGTTTGTCTTCCCTTCCCCTGCACTTTTGCTAGTGTATTTCAAGTCTTCAGGTTGTCGACTCAGGGGTTAGCCTGAGTGGGCAATAGGCAGGGAAAGGGGTTGGGATTAAGCTTAGGGATCACTTACCCCTTATCTGTGTATCCCAGCCCTGACAACAAGGAGTTGTCTCATCTCAGACAATGGGGGCATATCGCTAGGATATGTCCCCATTGTCTGATAGGTGCGGGTCCCACCACTATATCGAGAGCAGAGCCTCAAAAGTGGTGGAGAACGCACTGCGCATGTGCTGCCATCCTCCATTCATTTTTATGGGGGCCGCCGAAAATAGCCGAGCACTGGCTCTGCTATTTCCGTCAGACCTATAGAAGAGAATGGTAGTGGTGGCTATTCATGTGCGGTGCGCTCCCATTCACTTCTATGGGGAGAGAGCTTGGTGGTGGCCGGACGGGACTCCTCCAGCTGCCACTTTGCAGTGCTTTATTCTCGATAGAGGCACAGGTCCCAGCAGTAGGACCCACACCTATAAGACAATGGGGGCAGATACTAGCGATATGCTCCCATTGTCTAGGATGAGAAAACCCATTTAAGCAGTTTTCTCCTTTTCATGCTGCGTTTTTAAAGGAGTTGTATCATCTCAGACATTGGGGGCATATTGCTAGGACATGCTAGACCAGAGGTGGGACCCGCACCTATCTTTATAACGGGGCCTGCAAAGTAAATGATGGCGCACAGCGCATGAGGGGCTGCCCTCCATTCACCTCCATTCACTTCTAGGAACGAATGGAGGGAAACTATGCATGCTTCTCTCCATAAAAATTTATAGGATGATGTCATTTCATCCTTCAGTGAGCAGGCAGCCCATCTTGGTATCTCAAGATGAATTTACCACATATTTTGGAGAGTAAGTTAGTTTAAAAAAAAGTGCAGCTGATAACTGGAAAACGATTTTCTCTGATATCACAAAGTTTTTTAAATTCACCTGTACTATTGATTTGCTGTGTGAAAGTACAGTGCTGATTTAACTAATCGAGTGACAGCTGCAATTTACTGCTTTGGACAATAGCTGTAGCTCAAGAGTGAAAATCAATTCAAAGTGCTACAAAAAGTCTAGGTGTAGCTCCAGCCTAAATAACAATGCAATATAATTTGTTATGAAGATCTGAGGATTTAAAGGGAACCTGTCATCTCTGAAACACCCCTGAACTAGAGTAAGCGGTGTATAGTGTAAGTGCTGCTGAATCCGAATATGTAAGTTTTATCTTCATACTCACTTCCATTCCGACGCTGTGCTCCCATAAACCAGCAGTAAAATGCATTTAGAGGACTCTTCTTTGAGTCCTCTCTATTATGTGAGTGAGCACTGGAGTCCACTGAGTGCATTTTACTGCAGGTTTGTGGGAGCACAGCGTTGGAATGGAAGTGAGTATGAAGATAAAACTTACATATTCGGATTCAGCATCACTTATACCATACAATGCTTACTCTAGTTCAGGGGGTGTTTCGGAGATGACAGGTTCCCTTTAAGCTGTTTTCATACATTGTGATGTATTTTTTGCAGAGGTTTTCCAAAATTGAAACAAAAATGCTGGAGTTCTGCCACCAATTTAGAAAGCCATGGCAACAACTGCACCATGGCCCCTATGTTCACTTAGTACATGAATGTAGCTTTATATTTTAGAGACCTGACCATCAGCAAGTGGAGAATGAATGCTGGTGTTTGGTCATATGTTCAACAATTAAAACCTAGAAGTTAGCTATTTGCATCCTATTTATCTATCTTGGTAGCACGAAATTTGGTGACCAGCTGGAGGTCGAGATGCAACCACAATAAGGCTGAAAGTCATGCAAGCCTCTATTAAATTGCTAAAAATTGTTTGCTTATTGTTAAAGGGGTTATTTCATCTTAGACATTGGTGGCATATCACTAAGATATGACACAAATGTCAGATAGGTGTGGGTCCCATAACGGGTCCCCAAAGTGACCGGAGAGCAGCCATGCATGTGCAGCCGTCATTTATTAGCGCTCGGCTATCTCCGGCTGTCCCATAGATGTGAATGGAGCGGTGGCCACACTTGCACAGTGTGCTCTCCATTCATTTTTATGGAACTTCAAAAAGAAAGCCGAGTGCGCTTGCTCAGCTTTTTTCAGAAGTCCCATAGAAATGAATGGAGAGCACGCTGCACATGCGCGGTACTGTTTTCTTTTCATTTTCAGGAGCCCGATCCAGAGATAGATGCAGGTCTCAGAGGTGGGACCCACATCTATCTGACTTTGATGGGATATCTTAATGATAATGGCCCCACAAAAAAATGGAACATGTCATATTCTTGTCTGTTTTGCGTGCAAAAATAGGACTTTTCTCCAGAAAGGGAAAAAAAGGTGTCATGCTTATAGCCTGGATCCGTATTTTGCAGATCAGCATTTTGTTGACCACAAAGCCCGTCGTGTGAATGCACCCTTAGGGCTCATGTACATGACCGGTGCCAGCCCGTGCCCGTATTGCAGGCCGCATAAGCCGGGTCCGCAATACACGGGCACCAGCCGTATGCAGCCCGAATAATGGATTGTGGACCCATTCACTTCAATGGGTCCGCAATCCAGGAGATGCGGAGCGGAAGCACGGATCTGAACACCACGGAAGCACTACGGTGTGCTTCTGTGGTGTTTCTGGCCGTGCCTCCGCACCGCAAAAAAGTAGCGCAAGCACTACTTTTTTGCGGTGCGGACCGTCGGATGCGATCGCGGACCCCATTCAAATAGATGGGTCCATGATCCGAATCCGGCGGCCCCATCGTCAGTGCCCGTGCATTGTGGACCGCAAATTACGGTCCACAGCACGGGCACTGACTGATATATAAGTGATTGATACACCAGGTGCCCTTAACACTAATTGTTTCTGGAACCCTGCCAACTTGTCTCATTTCAGGTACTATACTCTTGTTGATCCTGAGACCACCATTTCATGAGCGTCTTACTCCCCACAATGCTGCTCTACTGTACACTGTGGCTGGCTTCTCCTAAGCCCTCTTAGTCAAGGTCAGTCTCTCTCTGGAAAATCCTTAATGTTTGACTGTCCCCACCGAGCAATGCAGATTCCAGCTTTGTCTCTCTGATCCACTCTCACATGTGCACATCCTGAGAACACTAAACACTTCTTTCATTCCAGGCTAGGTCTTTTCTCCCAGCCATCGTCCCAAAGGTTCTTCTGACTTCCTCTTCTGGACACTTCTGAATCACAACACTGTCTCTTTATAACGCAGCTGCTTCTTGGCCATGTCTCAACCATGTTCTACCCTCTGTGAACAGTTTGTCTACTTGGTTGAATTAACATCTGTAGAGCAAGGATGGAAGACCTGAACAAGGAGAAATGAAATGCCGTATCCAGGCTGCTGCATTTTATGAAGCTCTTTCATCGAAGTGACAGATGTCCAATAAAGAAAGGAACCAGGAAAAGTGCCAATGCTCGTGAACTTTGGGGTTGCTAAGGTTCTGTAAATAAGGTGGATGGCAAGGAAAAGGAACAAGTGGATATTTCACCAAATCATGGTTCAATGGGTTGTCCACTGCAGAGCAGCTTGCAGTGATTGCAATAAGAGCAGCGCTGCAGTGATGAGATGAGTCCACTACAAAGTTCATGTACCTGTCTGCTTCCAGCAACAAAGCTATTGTGGAACAACTGATCTGCGATGGTGCGGTGTGTTGGACCAAGGCAATCAGCTAGTGATGGCCTATCCTGAAGAAAGGCCATCACATTATAAGAGTTGGACAACTCATTTAACCATGAGAACACAATGATTAACAAGAGGGGAAGGCATTTCTCCCAAATTTTTGGATGCTGCTTGATTGGTTCATTTTCATTTACACAATATTCAAATTACACCAAAACATGACATAATATACGGTACAATGTTGGCTCTAATAAACAGATAGCAACCTAACGACCTCTTTCTGGTTAATATAGCAAATATAATAATGCAAATGTATTACTCAGGTCAAAACAGTGACACACAAAGAGGGACAGCAACAATATTGATATTGGACACAAATGAATTATGAACATGTAATTGAGAAGGTTGTCAAGCAAGCCATGCACTCCTTAAACCCCCCCCCCCCCCCCAGTGGGTTCTATTTGAATCTGAGCTATTGACATCAGTGTCTCCGTTAGCCTTAATTTGGTCCATGTTACAGCTATGGGGTAAAACCCATTACAAATACATCAACTATTGATTTGATTCAGATGTCTCTTTTGCTCATTCACTTTTCATTTTGTTAACTGCTATAAATAAACTATTACTTCTACTTTTGAAAGTGTTCTTACTTTGCGGCATTTTACTCACACCTGCCTAAAACATTTGCACAGTACCACACACACGCACACACTACACTTACCATGAGAAAAGGGTCATTTAAGGAAAGAAGAAATAATGAGGGATGCGTAGATTGTCCTCTACTCCCCTTGCTTGCTGATAAGCAATTAAGCTCATAAGACCAGCTACTGCAAGTCAGAAAACGATAGAAGGTCAAATTGCATTTTTTGGTAAACAGATGTTCAGAAACATATGTATAACGTAATTCCCTTCTGCTATGTTCATGTTTTTATCTTGAATTTGTTTTGATGAAGATATCCAGCATATGTCTGCTAAGTTTTACTTCAAATTATAATGTAACTAAACACGTAAGTGTTGATAATAATGAAAGACATAAAGCAGGGGCGAGCATAGAAATCACCAGGCCCCATAGCAAGAATCTGAATTGGGCTCCCATGTCCTGACCCTGGCCTCTCCACCACCCGCTCTGCTTTCTCCCTGCCTTGCCCCTTTTTCACATACAAACAAAATAAAAGAATGTACCATTCAGTCTTATCAACCATCACCCAGCCATTCATGCCCTGCAAGTTCGAATTCTTATCAGCAGACTTCCCCTACCCCATCATGGATTGCTACAAACTTACCACCCACTTTCCCTCACCCACCATCCTCAACTACTGCAGTCTTATCATGTTCCTCCATGTACTGTGTCTGCAATCCTATTAACCCACTCATGAACTGCGCTGAGGCTGCAGTCTTATGAGCCACTCATAGTACCCTTTAGGCTTAGTGCACTCCTGCTGCAGAGATTCTGGCAGAAACCTCCTCTGCAGATTCCGGCAAAAAAATGCTGCATGCAGCAGTATTTTGTCCGGCAAAATGCCTATACTCACGTCATTACTTTAAATGGGATCCGTCAGGTGTCGGGGGTGTTCAGCATATGCTGGATCCAGCAATTTCAGTACTGTATTCTGGTCCTATGCTGAAACAGACTCTATCTTTCCCCCCATGGACTGTGCCTGCTGCCGCTTATTATATAGATTGTCTTTGGAGAGTGGCATAGCTATATAGGGTTATGAGGTAGCAGCCACAGCTGGGCATATGGGCTCAAAAAGCCCTGTGGCATATAACAAGACACCAGTATTATACAGTAAATTACACATTGGGCGCCTGTTACAGTTTTGCATTGGAGCAAAATTAGCTGCTGCAGAATATCATAGTACACCTCAACGGCTGAGGAACATGATAATCTGATGCGACAGAACACATAAGGCTCTGATCACATCTGTGTTAGGCTTCTTTCACACTAGCATTAGACTTGTCCAGCAGGCTGTACCGGCAGGGGAACAGCCTACTGGATCCGTATTAACGCTTGCACACGTGTGCTGCCAGAAGTTTGGCTCGGCCCCTTTCACTATGATGGGGACGGGCCGGAGATGCGCGAATCATCCAAAATTCGCTTCGCCAAATATTGGTTGAACTTTTCATAAGATTCGTACCTTCGACTAATCTGTTCGGCGAATCTGTGTACAATTCATACGTTATTATGTGGTATTTTGCAAACATTCGCGCACCATTTTGTAAAGGTACGCAACTTCTTTGAACACGTACGCTTGAGCGTTCAAATTGCTTACGAATCCTCAGCGTACTGTTGTCTAGCGATTGCGTAATACACAGGCACGCACAACACTAAGCCGCGGTGTGCACTCCTCAGAGGCAGAGCGAAGTTTGGAAAATGACATCCACGCGATCCTCAGCATTTAGCTCTGGAGAGCTTAAATACATGATCCGGCTGATGGATCGGCAGGATTACGATGACACACACCGCCACCAGAACCAGCATAAAAAGGAGGTGATCCAGCAGGTGATCCGAGGCGTGCGTGTCACGCTCGGGTGTGGGGGGAAAAGCCACACGAGCGTATGAGGGATGGGAACAGACAAAACCAGGGAACTGGTCACCTCCTGCAGGGGACCCTAAGACTAGGCCCTAGCTGGATACCAGTATGAACTAACCCGGGTGGTAGGAAAGCTCATACACAGGAACCTAATCTGAATAAACCCTAGAACACCCTGCAGTCTAATGACACAAGAGAGTAACCTGTTCCTCCAAGCGTAAGGAGGAACAGGAGACTCAAACAGGAATAACCAAAGGAAGGGAAAACACTTAACTTTAAGTAGAACTCAGCAACAGGATCTCAGCCGAGATCCACACCACTCTCAACCAGGTATGTAGCAGATATAAACCGCAAGGGATACTGGGAGAGGAAGAGGTAAGTAGGAGACAGCTAATTGCCCAGCGGCAACAGCTGAGGGAAAGGGGTGTGGTGAACAGCACCCAAACCACAGGGAATAGCCTGTCAAACCTGTCACTTAGAAAGCCGCGCAGAACGTCTGATTCCAGACGCAAGACCACTCGTGACATTACCCCCCCTTTTACGGGTGACCTCCGGGCACCCAGGACCAACTTTATCAGGGTGACATCTGTGAAAGGCTTTTACCAAACGACTGGCATTCACGTCAGATGCCGGTACCCATGACCTCTCCTCAGGACCATAACCCTTCCAATGAACCAGATATTGAAGGGTCCCACGAAGAACTCGAGAATCAATGATCTTGACAATCTGAAATTCCAAATTACCATCCACCAAGACAGGCGCGGGTGGCAAGGGAGATGGCTCCACAGGTTCAACATACCTCTTCAACAAACATCTGTGAAACACATTATGGATTTTCAGGGCCTGAGGAAGTTCAAGACGAAATGCTACAGGATTAATAATGGCCGTGATTTTATATGGGCCAATAAATCTTGGACCCAACTTCCATGAAGGAACTTTCAACTTAATGTTCCTAGTAGACAGCCACACAGAATCACCCACATTTAGGTCCGGACCATTCATGCGTCTCCTGTCAGCCACACGTTTGTACTTGTTACCCATATTTATCAAGTTACTTTGAATTTTTCGCCATATGGAAGACAATGATGACGAAAAACGTTCTTCCTCAGGAATACCAGAAGTATCAGAACCACAAAATGTGCCAAACTGCGGGTGAAAGCCATATGCACCAAAAAATGGTGACTTACCAGTGGAGTCCTGTCTGCGATTATTTATGGCAAACTCAGCCAGAGACAATAACGAGGACCACTCCTCCTGGTTCTCAGAGACAAAGCATCTCAAATAAGTCTCCAGATTCTGATTGGTACGCT
The DNA here is from genome assembly GCA_900303285.1 of Rhinella marina. Taxonomy (NCBI): domain Eukaryota; kingdom Metazoa; phylum Chordata; class Amphibia; order Anura; family Bufonidae; genus Rhinella; species Rhinella marina. Next base: position 324,853 of record ONZH01021860.1, read on the forward strand.
CAGTCTGTCCATTCGTCTGGGGATGAAAGGCAGAGGAGAAAGACAGTTGTACCCCGAGCCGAGTACAGAACGCCCTCCAGAATCTGGACACAAACTGAGTCCCACGATCAGAGACAACGTCAGTGGGAATGCCATGAAGTTTCACAATATTGTCAACAAACACTTGTGCAAGAGTTTTAGCATTGGGGAGTCCGGGTAATGCAATAAAGTGCGCCATTTTACTAAAACGATCTACAACCACCAGAATAACTGTCTTACCAGACGACTCAGGCAGATCAGTGATGAAGTCCATGGATAGGTGAGTCCATGGTCTGGACGGGATGGGTAATGGAAGTAGGGGTCCAGAGGGACGAGTATGTGTCACCTTAGAGCGTGCGCAGACACTACAGGCTGACACATATTCCTCAACACACTTACGCAGACCTGGCCACCAGAATCTACGAGAGATGAGGTCGACAGTGGATTTACTCCCAGGGTGTCCCGCAAGCACCGAAGAATGATGCTCCTCAAAAACCTTATAACGCAAATCAGAAGGAACAAACAACTTCCCGGGAGGGCAAGACTCCGGCGCATCTCCCTGGGCCTCAAGCACTTTAGCCTCAAGATCAGGGTAAAGAGCGGATATCACCACTCCTTCAGACAGTATAGGGCTAGGATCTTCAAAATCACCACCCCCGGGAAAACTACGTGACAAGGCATCCGCCTTCACATTCTTAACCCCAGGACGGTATGTGACAATGAAATTGAATCTGGTGAAGAACAAAGACCATCTGGCCTGCCTCGGATTAAGTCGTCTAGCCGACTCCAGGTAAGCCAGATTTTTGTGATCAGTGAATACCGTGATTGGATGATTCGCCCCTTCCAACCAATGACGCCATTCCTCAAAAGCCAACTTAATGGCCAGTAACTCTCGGTTACCCACATCATAATTTCTCTCCGCCACAGAGAGTTTCTTCGAAAAAAAAGCACATGGGCGCCATTTACCAGGTGACGGGCCCTGTGATAACACAGCTCCTACCCCCACATCGGATGCGTCAACCTCCACAATGAAAGGTTGTGACACATCTGGCTGCACCAATATAGGGGCAGAGGAAAAGCACTCCTTTACAGCAGAGAAGGCTTGCAATGCTGCATCAGACCACACAGAGACATCCGTCCCTTTCTTAGTCATGTCAGTTAAGGGTTTAACTATAGTCGAATAGTTCTTAATAAATTTTCGGTAATAGTTGGTGAACCCCAAAAATCGCATAAGAGCCTTCAGATTTTCAGGTCGGTCCCAGTTCAGAACAGCACAGACCTTCTCTGGATCCATACGAAAACCTGAAGATGAAAGCAGGTATCCTAAGAATTGCACCTCATGTACAGCAAAAGCACATTTCTCTAATTTTGCATACAACTTGTTATCTCTTAAGATTTGCAACACCTGCCTCACGTGATCCTGATGTGTCACAATATCTGGAGAATAGATTAGTATGTCATCCAAATACACGACTACAAACCTCCCCACAAGATGATGAAAAATGTCATTAACAAAATGCTGGAAGACAGCAGGAGCATTGGTCAACCCAAAAGGCATGACCAGGTTCTCAAAGTGGCCCTCAGGAGTGTTAAAGGCCGTCTTCCATTCATCCCCTTCCTTGATCCTGACCAGATTATATGCCCCCCTTAAGTCCAACTTGGAGAACACCTTGGCATCCACAATCTGGTTAAACAAGTCAGGAATCAAAGGAAGGGGGTACGGATCACGGACAGTAATCCTATTGAGTTCACGGAAATCCAGACATGGCCTAAGGGATCCGTCCTTTTTTTTAACAAAAAAGAACCCTGCTGCCACAGGAGATTTGGAAGGCCTAATATGTCCTTTGGCCAAACTCTCAGCAATATATTCCTTCATGGCCGTTCTCTCAGGTCCAGAAAGGTTATACAGCCTAGATTTAGGCAATCTTGTTCCAGGGATAAGATTGATAGGACAATCGTATTCCCGGTGAGGGGGTAAATCCTGACATCCACCTTCAGAAAATACATCAGAGAAATCCGATATAAAAGAAGGAAGAGTCTTAGTGGTTAAAGCAGAAAAAGATGTATTAAGGCAATTGTCAACACAATAATCGCCCCAATCCACAATTTGTCTAGTATGCCAGTCAATGGACGGATTATGTTTGCTTAACCACGGTAAACCCAGAACCACAGGAGCAGGAAGACCTTCCAACACAAAACATGAAATAAGCTCCTGATGAAATTCACCCACTCTTAATTTGATATCATGCACCATCTGAGACAAACACTTCTGAGAGAGAGGTGCAGAATCAATGGCAAACACAGAAATCCTCTTATCCAAAGAACTTGGTGACAATCCATGCATACGGACAAACTGAGCATCAATCAAGTTCACCCCTGCCCCGCTGTCAATAAACACCTCAATTTTCACAACCTTTGATTCTAGCGCCACCTCGGCAGTCAGGAGAAAACGGGTACTGCAGGATGAAGACAAATGCACATTTTCAGTCTCCCTACCCACTCCACCAAGAGTGAGATGAGAATTCAACGCCCCCTTTTCTTTTCTCTCCTTTAGAGATAGGAAGCATGGACATACATTGATAAAGTGTCCTTTCTGACCACAGAAAAAACACACACCCTTTTTATTACCAAGATGATTGCGGGTGGCTACAGGAGTGGCTCCCCCTAATTGCATAGGTTCATCCCCAGACATCAACCTAGGGGAATATTCACCCAAAGTGTCATAGGAAGCTGGTACACTATGTGATAGTACGTCCTGAGAGCGGGGGCCCCTAGATCGCTCTCTCAGGCGCCTATCCATGCGTACAGCAAGAGACATAGCGGCTTCCAAAGACACAGGGGTTTCCTGAAAGGCCAAAGCGTCCTTCAGCCTTTCAGACAAACCTTGACAGAATTGGCTACGTAAAGCCGGATCGTTCCATTCAGTATTGGTCGCCCACCTCCGAAACTCAGAGCAATAAGTCTCAACCGGCCGCTCACCCTGACAAAGGTTACGTATCTGGGTCTCCGCCAGGGAGATACGATCCGGGTCATCATAGATAATCCCTAGGGTCTTGAAAAATTCATCTACCGACCGGAGAGACAGCGATCCGGCCGGTAGAGAAAAGGCCCATGACTGCGCATCCCCTTTAAGCAGCGAGATGACCACACCAACCTTCTGTTCCTCATTACCAGAAGAATGTGGACGCAGTCTGAAATACAATTTGCACGCCTCCCTAAATAGAACAAAATTATCACATTCCCCAGAAAATCTATCCGGGAGGGGGACCTTAGGCTCCAAACAGGCCTGACACTCAGCACCCCCAGAACCACCAGCCTGTGGTCTCTGAATCTGGTTGCGGATGTCAGCCACCTCCAAGCTGAGTCCCTGCAGCCGTTCAGCCAGTGTAGCAATAGCATCCATGTCAGCACAAAAATGACATAAATTTTTGTTAGTGGCGGTTTATAATGTCACGCTCGGGTGTGGGGGGAAAAGCCACACCGAGCGTATGAGGGATGGGAACAGACAAAACCAGGGAACTGGTCACCTCCTGCAGGGGACCCTAAGACTAGGCCCTAGCTGGCTACCAGTATGAACTAACCCGGGTGGTAGGAAAGCTCATACACAGGAACCTAATCTGAATAAACCCTAGAACACCCTGCAGTCTAATGACACAAGAGAGTAACCTGTTCCTCCAAGCGTAAGGAGGAACAGGAGACTCTAACAGGAATAACCAAAGGAAGGGAAAACACTTAACTTTAAGTAGAACTCAGCAACAGGATCTCAGCCGAGATCCACACCACTCTCAACCAGGTATGTAGCAGATATAAACCGCAAGGGATACTGGGAGAGGAAGAGGTAAGTAGGAGACAGCTAATTGCCCAGCGGCAACAGCTGAGGGAAAGGGGTGTGGTGAACAGCACCCAAACCACAGGGAATAGCCTGTCAAACCTGTCACTTAGAAAGCCGCGCAGAACGTCTGATTCCAGACGCAAGACCACTCGTGACAGTGCGCCATCGTTTCGACACTGTGCGGACCCGGGCCAGATCCAGCGGAAATGGTCCAATCTGAAGTTTAAGTGCCCAGAGCGGCTTACTGAGATCCGTGCAGCGATACGGCAGGGTGAGTAACAAAATATTTGAAAAGTAAAAACATGTTAAAAAAGTGTACTGTATTGTATATATACCAGTGAGTGCTAATAATGAAAACTGTATAGAAGGACAACGTGGGCGTGCGTAGTGCGCTGCAGCAATTTTCTTCCATGCTAGGCCGCGCCTCTGACTCCACCAAAACAAGTGAAGGTATTCTCAGTAGGTGCCCTTTCCCAGTAATTTGCCTTAGGCTACTTTCACATATGTGGTGGTGATCCTGTAGGCTGTTCTGCAGTAGTTGTCCTGCCAATTCCCAGTGTTCTTGCTGGCCGTTCTCCCGTTTGTGTCAGGCAACTGCGCTAGTGTGAAAGAAAGTACCCTTAGATATATGCCCCTTCATAGTTAGCGCTTCCTTCTCCTACACACAGATGTGCTCATGCTGCAGCTAATGTGAGTGGGCAATATCAAAAGTATTTCCACCGTATTAACGATATTTAGAAATTTATTACGATAACGATATCTATCGCGATAAATACCTATTTAGAAGATAAAAATGGATATGGCCCTTCTCTCACCCATAATATCTTCATAGTAATATACAGTGTTAGTATTAAAAACGGTCATCATAACAATTGTGTACGGATTTATGTTGCAGACCACCGTCAACGTCACCGTCGAGGCAGGACGGCCCCTGCAGTACCTGCAGCTTCTAGTAAGTGTAAACATATTTAATTTACTTTTAATCCAAGCTACGTGGGAGTGCAGCTGCAGTGACATAAGAGCACTAGTGGTTAGGAATGGGATCCAGCCCCAAAATATTCCCATGTATCAGAAGTTACAACTGTTCATTAGAGTTGAATGTAATGCCATTATTTAATGTTTTTTGTCAGCTGCTGCACCACAGAGGAGCTCCCCTCCTCCATCCCAGCGAGAGAGAACCCCACCTGCCCTTCCAACACTACCAGCCCAACTTCCCGAGGTAGAAGGTAGGTAAAATAAAAAGTGTAATGGATGGACCTTCTGTCTTCAAAATATCAGCTAAATTTATGTTTTATCTTTTGTAGTTCCAACCGTCAGGGAGGAGTTTTCCCCTGGACCATGGGAAGACCACGCAGTATGGGTGTCCAGTAAGTAAAAACAAACCCCAAAATGACCATGTGTGGCCTTCTCAGTGAGCAGTTCAAAGAAAAAAAAAGGCTCAATACAGATACATGTCACTGAATAACTTGTTCCAGTACATATACCAAATATATAATGACATGCAATTGCTAAAGTATTCTGATCCAGGCGCTAGTTTGAAAGTTTAGATTTTTTTTTGTGGGACAACCACTTTAACTCGATCATACTAATTATATTACTGTTTCCACCCCTACAGCTATCCCCACTGACTTTGACTTGGAGGCAGCCTTACGCCGCTTCGGGACCAGGCTCCATGCTGCCTTCTGGCTTATTTGCGGCTTGCAGCTGGAGCGGAGAGAAATGCAGGACATGATGGCCAGACGTTGGCAAAGGCTGGCTTAATTTTTTTGTCCTTTCTTTTGTTTATTATATATTATTTATTATTTGTCAAAGTTATTATTTATTACTAAAATTATTCTTGTAAAACCTGTGTTTTGAGTGTTTTTTGTAAACCCTCCTTCCTGACATAGTGTGAAGAAGACAGGAATGTCTGGTTAGGCAGGAGCCTCCAAATTTTTTCCAAAGGCCATTTTCCTGGATTAATAAACACAGCGGTGTCTGCCGGCCAAAGTATTAATAAATTATGCACACTCCGGTTCACTGATTACAATTTACAGTAAAAGAAAAAGACGTGGCTTGTTCGGACAACAAGCCTGTACATTCTACCTTGTAAACATATGAAGTGAAATTTATATATGGGCTTTTCATGGGTGCCCCGGCCAGTAGTAGTAGGGGATGGGGTATATCAGCAGAGAGTGATTAGTAAATACAACAAACTGTGGTGGAGTATAACAATCTCCGCTAATGTAACTTGTAACGGGAGGCGGAGGTAACAACAGTGTAACAATTTTATTTTTTTATTCCATTTTTTTTTAATATATATATTATATATATATTTTTTTTGACGCGGAGTAAAGGCTCCAAAACAAATTTAAGAATATTAAATAGAACTAATATAACGGTGTATAACAACAGCTACTCACCTGCTAAGCGCCAATGTAGAAAACGGAGGCGGAGGTAGACAACAGTTTTTGGTTTTTAAAAGGGTTTTGGTTTGACACAAGACGTTTGGCATGTAACGGTATGGGACGGCTGACTGCAACAGTGGGAAGACACTTGAACTATTTTGGTCTGCAAGGCCTGATCTAATCACCTGCCTCAGCAATTGGAGTATGAAATTCGGAGGTAATCCAGCCTTTATTCATTTTTATAAAGGTGTTTTTTTGCACACTGCCAGGTGACAGTTTGGTCCTTTTGGGTGTCACCACCCCTCAGCGGCGCTGAAAACCCTCTCTGACATGACACTTGAGGCTGGACAGGAAAGAAGCCCTAGTGCATAGTGGGAAAGCTCCGGCCACTGTTGTATTCTGCCTGCCCAGAAGTCCAGGGGGTCTGAGAAGAGGCTTTGCGAGCCAGACTGCAAGTAAGCCTGAACCTGCTCGTTGTGGCGGGTGGTCTGGGCCTGCTCACTTGGCTGCGGCTGTTGGGAGGCAGAGAAAAATTGCTGCATCATACTCATTAGGCTTAACTGGCTGCTGCTGGTTGTGGCAGGAGGTGGATGACTCTGCTGGACCTCCTTCTCAGACACGCTGGCAGCAGGCTGGGGCTGGCTGAATGCTGTGGCCAGCTTACTACATAGCTTCCCCCGCAATGATTCTAATTTCTCCTCCCTTTCCTGGGGAGAAAAACAATCCCCCATGTTGGATTGATACCGCGGGTCCAGAAGCACTGCCAGCCAGTATTCATCTGTCTGCCTTATTTTTAGGATACGCCTGTCACTCCGTAAGCATGTGAGCATACAGCTCACCATCCTGGCCAGCGTGCCCGAGGAGCCAGTTCTTTTCATCTCAGCCTCTCTCTGAGACACTTCAGTGTCCCCGAAAATCTCATCATCGTCATCCTCCAGATCCTCCAGCTGTGTCTCCTCCTCATCATCAACCTCCTCCTCCCCCTCCTCTACCTGAAGCTCCTCATCCTCCTCCTGCACCACAAGGGAACTTTGGCGTTGGGGCTCCCCTACAGTGACAGCATGGCATGCAGACAGATGGCCAGGATTTCCTTCCCCCATTGCCCCCTGCTGCATGAGCGTGAGTGTCTTTTCCAGCACAAATATTAGCACAAATTAATTATGTCGTTCACACCGCAGCTGTCCCGGCTGACCAATTTAGTGGCTTCTTCAAAGGGCGTTAGAACAGTGCAGGCATCTCGGACCAGCCTCCACTGACAGAAATCAAAGCCGCACCTGCTCCCTATGGTCGAAGATTCTGGCTGCTGCTGGACAAAATCATCCACTGCTCTATGCTGCTGAAGGAGCTGCTGCAACATATGAAGCGTGGAATTCCACCGGGTTAGCATGTCACCTATCAAGCGGTGTGGCGGAAGACCGTTTTGGCCCTGCAGTTCCAGCAGAGCGTGGCGAGACACATAAGAATGGCTCAAATGAGTGCAAAGCTTCCGCGACTTTGCCAGCATTGTGCGCAGGCCAGTAAATGTTTTTAGAAATCTCTGCACCACTAGATTTAGCACATGTGCCATACAGGGAGCATGCGTGAATTGACCCAGGTTCAGCACTGCCACTATATTTGTCCCGTTGTCACTCACTACCTTGCCCACTTCCAGATGCCATGGAGACAGCCAGCGCGCTATTTGCTGCTTGATGTAATGCAGCAAGCGCTGGCCTGTGTGGCTGCTGCTGCCAAGACAAATTAAGTCTAAGACTGCATGGAAGCGTTTCACCTGGCACATATGATATGAAGGAGGGGGGGTAACTCTCTGCCCTGATGCTCCAGCAGGTGGACTGCCCATGGAGGTGGAAGCGAATAGTTGTTGGGTGGTCTGCTGCAATCCTGACTGGAAAGCGCGTGGAGGTGCCAACAGCAATTGGCCCGGTTGCTGGGGGGTTCCTGCCTCGCTGCCACTAAATACATTCCAGTGGGCAGTAAAGAACATGTACTGCCCCTGGCCGTAAGCACTGCTCCAGGTGTCCACCGTGACGTGCACGGTGCTGCAGAGAGACAGCTGCAGGGAGCGTCCAATATTGTCTGCCACGTGGGAGTAAAGGGCGGAGATAGCTTTGTTTGAGAAGTAATGCCGGCTAGGGACCTGCCAGCGTGGCTGAGTGCAAGCCATTAGCTCCCTAAAAGCTGTACAATCAACCAATTGGTACGGAAGAGACTGCACAGACAGCAACTTTGTCAGGTGACAATTCGGTGTGCGCACTGTTGGATTACTTGTGGCGTAAACCTGCTTCCTGGCCACGGACTCAGCAATGGACGGCAGGCGAATAAGAGGAGGTGGAGACATGCATGCAGTGGGCGATGAAGTGTATGTACTAGTTACGCCCCTGGATGCGGGCTGAGTTACGCCCCTGGATGCGGCCGGCCTGGCGCAAGGGACCCCGGGAGAAGTAGCCAGCTCTTTAGTATTAAAGTGCTGCTCTAAATTGGCGGCATGACGCTGCTTCAGATGGTTCCACAGACCAGTGGTCCCTACATTTGTGGCTTTCCCATGGCTCAATTTCTGTTTACAGAAATTACACGTGGCCGTGCTGTTGTCCCCCGGCAGAGAAGTGAATACTTCCACACACCCGATGTGCGCCCTCCACAGCTGGCCAAGCTTGTAGCCCTTGCACGCTTACACCCTGGTGCCGGCCCCACTATACTTGGGGTCTCGCTAGTTCCCAAGAAAGACCTGGCCCTGGGCCTAACTCGCCTCTGCCCTCTGTTGCTGCCACTACTACCACCCTACTCCTCCGAAATCAAACCCTCCTCACCAGCCCCATCCGCCTCCCAGGTCCTCTGGTCTAACACATCAGATTCATCATCAGATTCCTCCCCACCACTTTTTTCGGACTGCAAATTAGGTTGTTACCCACCAACCTCCAATTCCGGGCAGTCCAAACTCTGACTGCCCTCTAAGAAATCAGGGAGGCTGTGCTCTATAACCGCTGGATTATGTGGTGGGGTTCGGTGGCATTTTATTTTATAAATTGCAGAAGGGACACCACTAGGAGGGGGCACTGAAGCCCGAGAGGTGGCAGAAAATGACGGGCTTTGCTGGAGCGGAATGGTGGAGCAGGAGAAACGATCTGAGTCTGACCCCTGGCTACATATGGATACTGTATCAGCAGATGACAGCAGATCATCTGGCTGAGACTGAGATGAGCGTGCCATCCACTCCACTACCTCATACACTTTCTCCTCCACTACAATTTTGCTCCTTTGTGACTTAGCCTGATTGAACAGTGGCCAACTATTACAAATTACAGAAGTAGAAGCTCCGGCTACAGGTCCTTTGGCACTGCTGCCCTGTGCCACCTACTCCTTTTTTTTGGAGCTCGAGGTCTGGCTGGAACTGGACCCCCGACACCCGGGACCCCCGCCGATTAGCTGTTTGAGAAGGCAGCAGCGCTCCAGTGACGTCACAACTACTTTCACTAGCCTGGGCGGGGCTAAGCTCTGTTCACTTGAATAGAGCTTAGCCCCACCCAGGCCAGTGATACTAGTCGTGACGTCACTGGGCCTGCAGTAAACACAGAGAAGGCCGCGGAGCTCCTGTAGCACTGCTGCCTTCTCAAACAGCTGATCGGCGGGGGTCCCGGGTGTCGGACCACCGCCGATCAGATGCTTGTGATCTATCCAGAGGATAGATCATCAGTTTTAAAGAACTACAGAACCCCTTTCATTTTAATTCCAGGTTGTAATGCAACAAAACAGGAACAACACCAAGGGGCATATTCTTTTGCAAGATACTGTAATAGGGCAGCATTTTTGTATATACCATGTGGCAGTGAGCACAGAACGGTGGAATTATTCATATGTATGGGCAGTATGAGAGCAAGAATCATATGTGGTGACGTTTATATGTATGGGCAGTATGAGCACAGGATTCACATAAATACAGTATGACAAATATTTATGTACAGTTTCAGATCGTAAAATATGTACACTTTGTTTCCATAAAGATATTTTCACACTTACTTTTCATATATTATTTAGAGGGATTTGGTACAGCTAAAAATGTTAGGGTATGTCTATAACAGAAGAACCATTAGATAAAATAGGCTGAATTATAGAGTCCCTACAAGGCTCTTTTGCCCAATTTAAACTTGGATCCAGCCCCACTTAACAAAATGGAAAATAATGGTGACTATGTTTAAAGGGGTTGTCCGAGAGTTAAGAAGAAAATGACTGTATCCATAACTTTTATTTCTGTAAACTTTAACACACATTGCTTATTATCAATGAGATATGGGCTCTCTCTGGCCCTGGGCCATTAGTCGGTCTGCCACTGATATATCCTCTGGTGTCCATGATGTAGTGAATAACAGTGTATGTATTAACATACCTGGTGTCTCAATTCTGTACCTTGCAAGAACAGGGTAAGTTTCCTGAAGGCTGCTGAGGCTTGCACCCAGAAATGGCCTTAGGTTAGATGGCACCCTGTGCCGAAATTTCTTTTGCATTCCCCCACCCTGTCACAAAAAAACTACTGTTTTGCATAGGGTTATAAAAGCAATCGTGTGATCGTATATTGAAGATATGAGTCAGTACCCTACCACAAAAAGAGGGATAAAAATTGACCAACTTAGCGCATTAGGCCTCTTTCCCACATCAGTTAATCGTGTACGTGTGGTCTCCACAGACTGCTCACGCATCCACTGGCTTTAATAATGTATGTATTCATACATTAGTGGTTTTCTTTTTTGGGTCCATGGTAACCTCACGCACATCCATGTTTGGTCTGTGGTTTTCATGGACCATAGGTAGAAGATCCTCTGGAAACTAATTTTGAGCCTAGCAGTGTCTGTACAATACGGATGACACATGGGAGTTGAAAAACGGACACACAAACCATACATGGATCCTTCACAGACATCTTCACGGATGAACCAGCGATTAGCTTGTCACTGATGTCATCATGGACGTGTGAATAAAATTAACTAGGTAGATACTACATTTTCTTCAATCATATTTTCTTTACTATAAATGTTTGGAATTTGTTTTTTCTCTACCTGCTTATAATGAGGACAAGTTAAGGCCATGTTCACACATTCAGAATTCCCTCTGGACTCCATTGGATTCCATCCACAGTTAATGCAAGTGAATGCTTTATTTTATACCCATAGGCATTTTATTCATATACAGCAGGAAAAACCTATAGGATGTTCATTAGTGCCATGGACTGCTCATGGAAAAGCTGAGGTTTAACCTCATTGTACTACAGATACTATCACAGCAAGAATCTGAGTTTCAGCACTTGATTCCTGTTGCAGATCCTTTGAAAAATGTGTGTGGCAAATCCATTGCCTAATAATGACATCATCCATATGTATCTAGCCCAGCAGAATTTACTGAATTTTTCAACTATAAGACACACCTAGGATTTGGAAGAGGAAAATAAGAAAAAAATATTTTTTCTATCAGACCTCAGATCAGACCCCAAAATCAGATCCTCAAGCTCTATCAGTCTCAAATCAGACCCACAACCTCCATCAGCCTCTGATCAGAGCCCCCAACCTCCATCAGCTTCAGATCAACTTCCCATCCGACCCCCCCAGCCTACATCAGCCTCAGACCAGACCCCCATCAGACCCCTCGCCTCCATTATCCTCAGATCAGACCGCCAAGTCCAATTCAGCCTCAGATCAGCCCCCATTCAGACCGCCCAGCGCCTATGAGACTCAGATCAGACCCCCAATCAGCCTCAGATTGGTACCCCCAGCCTCTATCAGAACCCCTAGCCTCATCAGACCTAAGATGAGATGTTACAAAAAAATAAAAAATAAACCTCTCTTGCTTCGGATGGTGCTGCAGATCCAGGATTTGCCGCTCCCTGCACCGCTTATTCTGGATTCAACTGTGTACTGTGACCTAACGGCACACAGCGTCAGGTCATAGTGCGCACCTACGTGCACTACGGGATCCAGAAGAAGACCAGGGAGGGTGAGTACTGCTCAGCGCAGTGCTGCCCTCAACTCTTTGTGCCTCTCGCATGCTAATGATCGCTTCTGGGGTCAAAAAAGTGTGTCTTATATTATTATGAGGTCACCAGCTGTAAAATATTAAAATGTCCGTAAAATACGGTAAGTTTGTCACCTATGGAAAGCAGCTTGCTCCTGATACTAGAATATTGCTCAAGGAAAATCATTCCACCCTGAACTTTCTGCTGCACTGCGAGATACAGTAACACTAGTCACAGTTAAATACAGTGCTCACAAAGAGCTCAGAAGAATGTCTTCACAGCCTATAGACATACGTATATACTGAAGGAGGTGATGTAGCAGATGATAATAGCAATTCCTCCTGCACCAACAGACCATCCCTGTTTGCTATTCTGTTTTTATCAATAGAATGGAATGAAATGGGGAGAGGAATAAATATGAAGTAAGAGTCCTTTTAGATGGCCCAATGCGGGCTCATAACAAGTGCTGATCAGCAATAAAACAAGTTGATCACTGCTAGTTTAAAAAGCGTTAAGAATAATTATAATCTTTATATAGCGCCAACATATTCCACGGCGCTGTAGAATCAGAGGGTTCAAGTACAAACAAGTCAACAATTAAAACAAGGAGAATGAGGGCGCTCCGCACAAGAGCTTACAATCTATGAGGAGATAGGGGTGACAGAGAAGATAACAAATGCTTGATTTGTACAATGGTCCGGCCATCTTAACACAATAGGGGTGTATATATAAAGTTGCATGAGCTGTCACCAGCCAATATCTGTAGAGCATTTGAGTGCATGGGGTGTGGATATTTGACGATGGATCAGGTTCAGAAGATTGATGATGAAGGGGGCAATCAAAACTGTATGGGGCACGAAATATTGTTAGTGCAATCATTTGACCCCCATACCCTTTACATTACATCGGCAGCACATCCCCTGTTACATGGAGAGATGTTCTGCTGTCCAGCGAGCTCGTTTGTCAGCAGATCGGTGGACTGTTTAGGCTACAGTCAGCAGAACGAATGTTCCTGATCATTGACCTGTGTAAAAGGTCTAAGGCTGCCCGCACACAATGTTAATTGTCAGGCCGTTCCTGTAATTTCTGGGTCACACCTATTTCAAATGGCACGTTGAGGCGCTGTCCAGAATTTGGCAGTGATACGCATGGATCCTGCTGCCTGATCACATTGTGTATGAGAGGCCTTCAGAGGAAATAAATCTTTTTTTAAATAGTAGACACATAGAAGTATATACTACATGTGCAGTATACAAGATGCTTTACTATAATGGCAATCCTCAGGTAGAATAGAAAACAGGCGGCACTCACCAATACATCTTGCAGCTTTATTCAATCCTAAAAAACATAGGACAATGGAGGCGGGCACAGTACAGCAAAAAGGCAGGCAACAGCCGTTTTGCGCCTCCTGCGCTTCCTCAGGCCTCCACATGACGACGCCGACATGCTCACGTGATATAGACCCACGTCAGTGTGGTCACCATGACTACATCAGACAACAAAACAGATTAAAACATATTAACTGAATACCGCCAGATCATTCTTATTCAATGACCCATAGCGTTAGTTCTAATGATCCATGCCGCTTCCCTCTGAAGGAGTAAGTGGCTTCTATCTCCTCCACATTCAGGGGTACGTACCAATTCAATCCCTGCACAGAGGATGCATTCCTGAAGGCTGAGAGACAGGATGGTGACAAACCTGGGAAGACTAGAAAGAAAAATATCAGTAAAAATGTACGTCCAGTGTTCACTTTTGATTATACACCGATGGCTCCTGTAATTAAAAAGGCTATAGCTAGGAATTGGCATGTGCTGGCTCAGGATGATGCATTGAAGGAGAGGACCCAGCACATGCCAATTGTTAGTTTTAGAAGTAGAACTATAATGCCCCTTTCACACGAGCGAGAGACTCGCGGGTGTCCCGCAACGCATCTACAGGCCTGGACTCCGGCACTGACTGGGATCGCATATAATGCTATGCGATCCCTGTCAGCTCCGAGTCCAGCCCTGTAGATGCGTTGCGAGAGACATGCGAGTCTCCCGCTCGTGTGAAAGGGGCATTAAGGAGGTTTTAGTGAAAAGTCAATTTAAGGAGAGGGATTTTAACTGGTTGGGTAAATCCGCACCAGTGGGGAACTATAAGTGTGGACAGTGTTCCATATGTAGGTTTGTCTATAAATCAAAATATTTGCAACTAGGAGGTGTCGAACATGTTGTTAGACAGTTTAGGCCCCTTTCACACGGGTGAGATTTCCGCACGGGTGCAATGCGTGATGCGAACGCATTGCACCCGCACTGAATCCTGACCGATTCATTTCAATTGGGCTTTTCACATGGGCGAATTTTTTCACGCATCAGTTCGCCGTTGTGTGAAAATCGCAGCATGTTCTATATTCTTCGTTTTTCACGCAGCCCTGACCCCATTGAAGTGAATGGGGCTGCGTGAACAACGCATTGCATGCGGATGCAATGCGTGATTCACTGATGGTTGCTAAGAGATGTTGTTTGTAAACATTCAGTTTTTTATCACGCGCGTGAAAAACGCATTAACACACTTCGCACCTGCCGGAAAAAACTGAACAAACGTACGCAAAAACTGATTGCGATTGCGTGCGGATGCGTGCGGATTTTCCGGAACGCATCCGGACTGAATCCGTGACGCCCGTGTGAAAGAGGCCTTATTTTCTGCAAATGCCAGTTTGTGGTATATGCGATTTTTTGCCCCTGCAATAGGTTCTATATAGGTAAGACAATTAGGTGCCTATATATTAGGTTCAGAGAACATAGGAGATCTATTGAAACTCATGTAGGGGCAACAAGGTTGATAGAACATGTACGAGAGGCGCATGGAGGGAGAAATGATGTCCTGAGATGTGCAGGAATTGAATTGATGTGGACCCCTGAATGTGGAGGAGATAGAAGCCGCTTGCTCCTTCAGAGGGAAGCGGCATGCATCATTAGAACTAACGCTAGGGGTCCTTTGGGTCTGAATGATAAGAATGATCTGGCGGTATTCATTTAATGTTTTAATCTGTTTTGTTGTCCGATGTAGTAATGGTGACCACACCGACGTGGGTCTATATCACGTGAGCACGTCGGCGGCGTCATGTGGAGGCCTGAGGAAGCGCAGGAGGCGCGAAATGGCTGTTGCCTGCCTTTTTGCTGTGCTGTACCCGTGTCTATTGTCCTATGTTTTTTAAGATTGAATAAAGCTGCAAGATGTATTGGCGAGTGCCGCCTGTTTTCTATTCTACCTGAGGATTGTGTTTATGGGATCTATTTTGGGCTGAGCACCATCTTCACCGCACTAGAGACGCGCCCTGAAGGCGTAATGTGAACTGGAACACTAGTGACAGTGCCGACAGCGTTTTCTTTTGTTATTGCTTTACTATAATGGCTCTCCTTTAAAACTTAAATGACAAAACCCATCGAAGGTTAGAGATGAGAATAAACATGTTTAGTCTTATAAATGAGCGGGTGGTTGTGCCGCGATTGTCCATTAGTGCAATCAATTTAGAGCCATCCTGACCTATTAGCTTTGCTTCATATGCTCATTAGAGCAGCACTAATCAAAGCAAGGTCACAGAAATTGTACTGACAACCAGCAGATCATGTGGAGAACTCCAAAGGCAAGAAAACCATCTTCTCCTTACTGCACGGTTCATCAACAACTAAAAAAATGTTCAGTATTAGTGGAGGTAGTATGATTTTAGGAATTCTTCCTCTCTAAGGCCAATAGCTGGAAACTGAAGAGTGAATTGCAGCATTTAGTGTAATACGTTTGTGTTTTATCCGGTTGCAGTCCGGATAGCACATGGAAACATAAATTACTGTCACTTGTATCAGACCTTAAGAAGTGGCTACCAGTTAATGGCTCTCAGACTTTCTGCATGTGATTCCTAGCCAGGGGCATAGCTATAGGGTCACAATTGCGACCAGGCTCCTAAACCAGGGGGGTCCAGAGGGCCCCCTTTGTCAGTGGTGCACCGCCAATTATGTATCATCATACTCAAGATAGTGATACAGTTAGATGCAGTGGCGGGGCACAGGAGTGATGTCTCCCTGCCTCGCCTTTCCCTCTGATAGGATGCAGCTTAGCATAATTATTTATGGGGGACATTATGTTTACGACACTATTAGTGTCCGGAGCACTATTTGCTGGGTGCACTTATTTTTTAGGGCGCTGTTTGCCAATAATTATTGAAGGGGCACTATCTGCGTAGTACTAGTGTTTTTAGAGTAGTTGTTTCTGCAGTATAGTATTAGGGAGCACACTTGGCACAGTATTGGGGGTGGCAGGATGGGGTGTTAAGAAGGTAGGGAGGAAACTAAGATGTCTATCAAACACAGCAGAGACAAAAGATGGCTGAAAGAAATCATCTTAGCGGTCTGGTTTGAATGGAGAAGGCGAAGAAAGAGAATATCTACATCACAGGACACATCACTGGATGTAAGAGGTATATATGTGGCACTGTCTTACCCTGTATGTTTTGTAGATTTTTATATAATGTTTTCCAAGTATATCTTTAACAGTAGGGCTGGGGAGAAGGGGTTAGGTTGAGAATTTGGCATTAGGGTGCTATTTAAATTTTTGTCTCAGGCAACAGAAAGGCTAGGTGTACAAGCCTGCCCCTTGCCACAAAGCACTGGGGGGAAGGGGGGCCCATGATCCTTTAGCTACGCCCCTGCTCTCAGCTGTTGGCTGATGGAGATAATGTTGTGCACCAGCTGCACTAGGGATGTAGCTTTACAAGTACTTAGTATAAAGGTCAAAACCATATCACGTACAGGATATAAAGGTGGCTCACAACCTACCTAAAGTTGTCGATCTCTGCTCTTAACTAACAATCCTGGCTTACTGATTTGATAAAAAGACTGGTTCAGCCTTTAAATACTGTACGTTGCTAAACCAATTCTTTGGTGATCATTTTAACAACGCATTTCAAGACTGACCCAGTCCCTTTTTCAGGACAGCATTGCTTCTCATTAGTCCTTTTTTTGGCTGCAGTGCCAAATGTTCCCGCTAATTTTCTACTTGTTCTCAGTTAGATGACTTAGATGACTCCTGTTGGATGGATGCCAAAGTCTCTTTGAGAGAGTCTGTCTCATGAACCATATTTTTTTTGTCTTTCAAGTGCTGGATTCAAAGTACAATTCCACAATACTGGATCATCTGACGTGACAGGAGTAATTTGTCAGAGAATGCTTTTCCCAGAATTCTTTTTGCACATTTGATAGACTGCACATACACAGTATGTGCCGTGAACAGCAGAAGCCAAGAACTGATGGAAAATGGCGGCAAATGGTGTACAATCTGGGGAAGATTTTGCAAGGACAGAGGGCTGTGGACCATACTTTGTTTCCATTGTAGCAGAGGTTACAACTCAGCAAGATGAGACTGGAAAGAATATATATGTTCAACATTGGGGACAGAGTACCGTTTACCCATGGTTCATGAAGTCTGAGCAGCTGGAGTAACCAGACCTGCCAAATTTAGGCCTGTTGATTGGTGAACAAGCTCAAAATATGACACCCCCCAGAAAATGACCTACAGCGTCCCGAGGGGACTGTATCCTATCAGATTATCAGTTGCACGTTCCTGTGAATTTTCCAGTGTCTGTATCTGTGAGAATGCAGCCCATACCTTGGTTCTATTCTTATTCACCATGGCCTAAAAATTTAGACCCGACCACCCAAGGAGAGTGGAGCTGCATTAATTAAGACAGGAGTGAGAAAAGGGGGCTTGAATGCACCTTGCCCCTATCAAAAAATGATAATATGGACATATTGCAGGTATAGTTAAGAAGGATATATGTTTTGTAGAATATGGATAGCGCCTCTATATTATTTGCAAACATTGATATGTTGTGTCTAATTGCACTTTCTTCCCCTTCTAGGGCAAACTCATTGGGGGAAAGAGGTTACTGTGAATTATAAGGTGTCTGTGCCTTTAAGAAATGTTTTTCTTTATGGTGAATCTATAAAACATATATTGTAGTAACCCAGAACAGGCACTACCAATCCTACACTCTGCTACTGTCTCTAATGGTTAACAAATAAAGTCATCTTTATTTCATTCCATGTGCTTTGATATTGTGCTTTAATAATATTGCTACATAAATTATGTATTGTATACCATTCCACCTACCATTCCAGTCTCCCCCTTTTGGGCTGAAGTGGGCTAGTCCTGCTTCCTACCAAGGGTAAAGTTGCATGCAGGGGCGTTGCTAGGCTAAAACATTCAGGGCCTGGGCCCCTGATGTTTCCTCCCAGGCCCTGAATGTCCTGCCTGCCAGCTAGATACAATTGTATTGCCATCCTCAGGACGGCAATACAATCGAATCTAAAGCACTGCACCGAGGTGTAGGACCTGTGGTGACATCATGTGACCAGTGCAGGAGAGGCTCCACAGTGAAGAGAAGTCTAGGGAAAGAAGAGCTGAGGTCTGCTATAAGGAGAGGTAAGTGAAAGGAGAGGCAGATTAATGCTAGGAGTTGTAGTTATTTAACTGGGACTGTATGTTAGGGCTGAAGAGAGGGATGTTATTTACATGAGACTGAATGTTCAGTGGGTGATGCTATTTACATGGGACTGTGTTGGAGGGGGCTGTGGGAGGGAGTGATGTTATTTCATGAGAGTGAATTGTGGAGGGGGCTGAGGGAGAAAGTGATGTTATTTACATGGGACTGAACATTGGAGGGGGCTGTGGGAGGGGGTGATGATATTTTAATGGGACTGTATGTTGAAGGCGGCTGTGGAGGGAGTGATGTTATTTACACTGGACTGTATATTGGAAGAGCTGAAGGGAGGGGAGTGATGTTATTTACATGGGACTGTATGTTGGAGGGGCGGAAGGGAGGGGAGTGAATTTATTTACATGGGACTCTACGGCGGAGGGAGGGAAAATAATTTTATTTACATGGGACTGTATGGTGGAGGGGCTGAGGAATCATCATTGCTGAGGTAACTAAAGGGAGGAATATAACTGCAGGGGGCATTATAACAGTAGGGGACAGTATAAATACTGGGGTCACTTCAGGGCAAGCATTACAGGAAGGGGCGATATAAATACTTGGGCACTGTAGGGGTATTATAAATCCAGGGGACATTATAGATGTTCTTATTACTACTAAGGGCTCTATAGGAGGTACTTATAGATCCACCTTATTTCTACTAAGAACACTATAGGGGATCTTATTACTACTGAGGGGTCTGTAGAGAGCTTTATTACCACTGAGGGAACAATAGGAGGACCTTATTTCTTATGGGCACTCTGTAAGGGCATTATTAATACTGGAGGGCTCTTCTAGTAATGGAGGCATTCTTGTGGAGCATTATCACTGTTGGGGGCACTGTAGGGGGCAGTATTACTAATGAGGGCATTCTAGAAGGGAATTACTATTGGTGGGACTTTGAGGAGCACTATTATTATGGGGGACACTGATATTTCTTCAGGATAGTATTGGGGGGATATTGGGGGACACAGCAAGCAGCAGAATAACACTGTGGGGACTCCATGTTGGGAGATTAAGAAATGTGAGGAAACAAAGATGTCTGTGTGTCACACTCTACAGAGTCAAGGCTGAGAGAAGTTGTCCGGACTGAAGATGGTGACTGAGATGATCTACATCAGAGGAGATGTCAGCTGGAGGCCCTGGATGTGAAAGGTAAGTGCTGCTGCAGGGGGCAGGTGGTTGACTTAGAGAATTGGGCCATATTCATTGGGACTTGGGCCCCGGATCTTTTGAGACCCTAGCAACGCCCCTGGTTGCATGAAGCTATGGTCACTCTAGTCTAGAGTTGATACTGGAGCTGAGAAGCTGCTGGCAAAGCACTGGCCCTTGGGGGTGGCACGTTGCAATATTGGCTATGGTTATGCTTCAAGGCTTGTTTAACAGGTTGAGCATGGATTTATACTATAACTATCATCTGGTAGCATCAGAGGCTCAGCTTTCTTTTCATTTTAGGAAGGGAGCTAATTTGCATATGCTTTTCCCAGAATCCAGAGGAGCATTGTCAGACTCCTCACACATACTAGGCGCTCTCCATAAGGAGAAATAGTACCAACAAATCATATACAACAATAATACTTAGATCATCAAGCACCATATTTGTTTTGATCACCTACTCTGCATTTGGTGTGGTCTACTTGATATACTATAGCAATGATATTTGTGAGCATAATACAAATTATAGTGCCATATTCTAAGATTAATTGTGCAGTACATCGAACGTGCAAAATATTTTGCACTGAAAATTAAGAACTTTGACACTATATCATCTTTACATCAAGTGATCAGACTGTCTCATTTATAATTAGGCAGTGGCAGTGACAGGGGCGGGGAGAGCGTTTAAAAAAGCAGACGAGCCCGGGCTCCACGGCGGTGAGCTCCGCCTCCGGGCACTTCCAACAGCTAATTTACATATGGATTAAAGTACATTTTTACAGCTTCTACAAGTCAGAGGAAAGCGCCCCAGGTACAGTTACATTTGTCATTATTTGTGCTATGGGGCTATGTAAATGCTTTATAGGGGCTATGGAGGTGACAGACTCCCTTTAAAAAAATGAAGGAACATCCTCAGAGACTGGTGATTCCATAATTTTTGCAAGGGGTTGTATATTTATTTTAAAAAATAGTTTGGAAGGATAGCTTGAGAGCATTTTTTAAGCAAAAAAGAAAAAGTTGCAGGATGGTTGCAGCTTGCATTTACTGTACATTGAGCAGGTGCAGGGACGGACTGCCCATAGACCCTACAGACAAATTTCCCAGAGGGCGGATGCCCAAGGGGCCACCTGAGCCCTCCTCATGGATGCCAGCTGGTACATAACGATATGATGATCTTAAAATTAATAATGCTAGCACCTGGCCAGTAGCCACAGGTGCCCTTAGGATGGTGATACAGGATGGTGGCAGTATTTTGTGCTGTACCATGCTATTTGTAAGGTGGTGTTTTGTTGTGCACTATGGTATTGCTGCCCCACATACATCTGTTGCCCCTGCTTACATTTGTTGCCTCTCCTTCTGTCAATTTGGACCTACCTACAACATGGGGACAATCTTGGGCTTTTTTCCAAGGCCACTTTACGTTCCTAATCGACCCCTGAGCTGGTAGCTCTAAGACCTCTTTCTTGTGGACAACAGGAGACTCTTCTGTGTTCCAGATGGTAAATATGGATCAGTTTTTAAACAGACTGCACATAGATGGAGTCCTTGTGTGGCTAATTTCCCCCCCACATTCATTCATTTAAATAAATGTCTTGTGGGAAAACCGAACAAGGAGAAAGCATAATGGAACATTCCCAGCAAGGACAAATGGTCTGTGCGCAAAATCACTCATATGAATGGATCGTGTTTGGTCCGGGCTCTGTCTGTTCTAAGCTCGGACAGCACCAGAACAGAAATATCATCTGTCTGAAACCAGCCTGAGTACAAGCTGCACAGGTCATAACAAAGAGTTCATTTTTTTAAGTCATTATACATATATTTTAATTATGACTTACAAAGTGTATGTCTGAGTAGCTGTAAAATCCAGACTCTTCATTTGCATTAATTTCCTTTTTAAAATTTTTGACCTTGGGTGGTTTCGAATAAAATCAGTATCTACATTGTTCCTTTTTTCCTTATTATTATTTCAGGCTCTTCAAATCTTTATATAGACCTTCTTCATCTCTTGTAATGGCATCTGGTCTTTCCACAATGCCTGGATATATTAAAACCTGTAATCTTGACACAAATGTGAAAATAGTCCAAAAAAGTCATTACTTTGTATTATAATACATAATCCTAGGAGCACATAGTGGCTGTATGCTTTATGCTGAGATATGTGATTTTATGCAAAAACCATACTCTTAAAGAGATATCATTGATGCCTATGGCCAGTCCTACACATGAAATGTAACATTATCACATATTATATCTATTCATTATTCGGTCTAACAAGTAAAAATTTGGCGACAATTGACATTCCCAATGACATTTTTATATGAAATTGTCTCAAGAAAACTATCCCAGTCTATATAAACATGGCACCTCCTCTAGGAATAAGAAAGTAGAGTTGCCGGTAATATCAGCTGAATAGCTATACTGTAAGACTACAGGAGAAAATGTTGGCTGGCCATGGCTAAATGCCAAGGGTGCTGAAATACCTTGAAACTGCCAAAAATAATAATAACATTTACTGAAAACAGCTAAAAATAATCAGACATTGCTTTTGAATTGTGGTTCAACAGAATAATTTAAAAAACAAACTAATGAATCTGGCCTGGAAAAAATGATGGTACCCTTAACTTAGTATTTTGTTGCACAACCTTTTCCCGTAATCAAGTGATTTCTGTAACTCTCAATGAGACTTCTGCATCTGTCCACAGGTATTTTGGCCCACTTCTCGTCAGCCAACTACTCCAGCTGTCTCAGGTTTGAAGGGTGCCTTCTCCAGACTGTATGTTTCAGCTCCTTCCACAGATGTTCAATAGGATTTAGATCAGGGCTCATAGAAGCCTACTTCAGAATAGTCCAATGCTTTGCTCTTCGGGGTTCTTGTATGTTTGCAGGGTGGGGACATGGTTTTTCAGTGCCCTAGGTGGAGGAGGTTGCGGTGGC
Organism: Rhinella marina; assembly: GCA_900303285.1. NCBI lineage: Eukaryota > Metazoa > Chordata > Amphibia > Anura > Bufonidae > Rhinella > Rhinella marina. The sequence continues at coordinate 347,688 of ONZH01021860.1, forward strand.
GTCATTATGGCCACTTGCACGACTCTACTGTCTCATAGGCTTCAGGCTGATGTGGCCATAATGGCGCCCCCTCTTATGGGTAGCAAGGTGGCGCCTTAGACAGACACCCAACCCTCGTCCCTGCCCTGGTTTTGGGACATTATCCTGTTGGAGGGCCTATGTTCTATGACTGAGAACAGGATATCTGACACTGGGCAGCAGGATGCCTTGATAGTCTTGAGATTTCATTGTACCCTGTACAGATTCAAGACACCCTGTGCCAGATGCAGCAAAGTAGCAACCAAAACATAACCGATCCTCCTCCATATTTCACAGTAGGTATAATGTTCTTTTCTTTGTATGCTTCATTTTTGCTTCTGCAAACATAGAGCTGATATGACTTGCCAAAAATCTCCAGTTTTGTCTTATCTGTCCAAAGGACATTCTCCCAGCAGCTTTGTGGCTTGTCAATATGCATTTTGGCAAATCCAGTTTTGGTTTTTTATGATTTGCTTTCAACATTGGTTTCCTCCTCGGTCATCTTCCATTAAATGGGTGCCCGGGAATTAAGAAAATGGAAATACTTAAATAATACTTTATTATAAAATATTCCCAAATACATTTTATTAGTTATAAAGGCTCATTTTGTCTAGGGAGCAATCATTAAGAGAAATAATGGCCACCGTCCTATTAGTACACACAACACCTGTCCTAATCACACAGGAGGACAAGTTACTTCACAACACTGCGGTAAAGAGCTGCCTCATCTTGCTCTCTGTTCAGCTTGTCAGGGATTATGATCCTGAATACAGATAATACTATCTTTAGCCAAATCTCTGTATGAATGGAGATCATGAGGAGACCCTGAAATACAGAGAGAATGTAGATAATGAACAGTAGAAGTTGTATGCAGTCTCCATTACCACAGTCTGTCCTGTCCCTCTTCGCTGTACTTCATGTCTCCTCATGGACACTATTCCCACAAAGATTCAGCTAAATATAATATTAAACTGTACTCAGGATCATAATCCCTGATGAGAAGAGAGGAGGATGAGGCAGCTCTTTACCACAGTGTTGTGAAGTAACTTGTCATCCTGTGTGATTAGGACAGGTTTAGTGGGTACTAATAGGATAGCGGCCATTTTGTTTCTCCTAATGATTGGTCCCCAGACAAAACGAGCCATTAGAACTAATGAAAGGCACTTGGGAACATATTTATAATGTAATATTTAAATATTTTCATTTTTTTAATTCCTGGAGAACCCCTTTAAGTCCACTTTGGCTAAGACAGTGACAGATGGTGTGATCTGACACTGATGTACCTTGACCTTGGAGTTCACCTCTAATCTCTTTTGAAGTTGTCCTGGATTCTTTGGTTACCATTTGTATTATCCGTCTCTTCAATTTGTCAACAATTTTCCTCCTGCGCCATATCCAGGGAGGTTGGCTACAGACCTTAAACTTCTGAATAATATGTGCAAGCTGTTAGGAGATAGTCTTATAGCTTTTATCTTTAACATTTTCTTTTTAACCTCCTGAGACAACTCTCCTTAGCTTTCTTTGATCGATGTTCACTGTGGTACACGCCATGATACCAAACAGCACAGTGACTACTTTTCTAATGACAGGACACACTTTAGTTAAAACCTCTCCCTATGGATAAATTATTTTCAATCTTTTTTACCATCATTTTTGTCCAGGCCAGTTTCATTTTTTTAAATTATTCTGTTGAACCACAATTCAAAAGCTTTTATTAACTGATTTATAATAAATTATACTTAGGGGATGGAAGCAGATTTCATGACGGATGTCTTCTAATTTCTCTGTGAAGTAGGTGCTTGCACTTTAGGACTAAGGAGGGAGTTTTAAGTTATTTCAGTGACCATTGTGGTTTTTTCCTTCTTTAAGGCTTCTTTCACATGACCGTTGTGTTTTGCGGTCTGCAAATTGCGGACCCGCAAACAAAAAACGGATGACGTCTGTATGGCATCCGTTTTTTTTGTGGACCCATTTTAACAATGCCTATCCTTGTTCGAAAAACGGACAAGGATGGGACATGTTCTATTTTTTTTTTGCAGGCTACGGAACGGACACACGGACGAGGACAGCACACAGTGTGCTGTCAGTATTTTTTGCGGACCCATACAAATGAATGGGTCCACATTTTATCAGCAAAAACCGCTGCTTGGAGCCCGCAAAATATATTGTCCTGTGAAAGAAGCCTAATGGAAAGGAACCAACAATTTTGTCCACGTGTCGATATTTTGCAATCACAATTTTTTTGCTATCAGGGTTTCCCATAGGTTAAGACTGCAATAGGCTATCACAGTGATAATCGAGGATACCAGTGGCTCCCAACAAACCCAATGACAAAGTGGGTTCAGTTGGTTTCCACTAAAGTGTCTGTCTTTTGACAGGATAAATAGCACTGCATGCATCGTGGAATCTGTGAACATATGGCAGACTGGAGGAGCTTATCTTGGTTTCTCTAAAATGTAATAATTAGTCATGGGATAACCCCTTTAATTCTGGGCTCCGTTGGTGCCCATGTATTCACCATGTCATAACTGAACATCATGGAAGGCTTAATGCAAGCCTGTGCATGACAGTAACATTATGGTGGCTTAAGGGGTTTGATGGGTTACATAGGTATCTAAACATATTAATTCACATCCAACTTTTCAATACCTATTGCTTTAAAATTCTACTTCTGCAAGCAGCCACCCCATGTACAGCAGAGCTGTCCGAGCAGCTGTAGGTTTGCCTTTATGTACAATCTGTCTTCTGGTGTCTGGTATTCTGGGGTTTTATGTGCCTGGCCATTGCTAATCCCCATCCTCTCTGGCAATAAACATGCATACTTTACAACTAGATTTCTTTTAGTTAGAAGCACAAACAGAAAAAGAGTGCTCCCATCTTTCGCCACATATTAGAACTTATATTATTGGAGGTACACATTACATGTATTGCTGCTGTAAAGGGCTTCAAGAAAGTGACCGCCAGTACTATATTATAACATCAAGTGATTATGGTCAATTCCCTAGTGAGACTAAAAATATTTTAAGTCTAAGACTACATGCACACAGTTTTTCATGGCCACTTTTCAACCATGTGTGCAACCGTTTTCCAGCCGTTGTTAATGGCCAATTTGCATCCATTTTTCATAGCTGTTAAAATGGCTATGAAAAAATGGCTAAATTGCATTGGCTTTTTTAAAATAAAAATCCCAACCCCTGCAATCCCCTTGGTACATATAATGTCCCCCATTGTGGCCCATAATGTCCCCCATAGTTGCAATTCTTTTTAGCAAAAAAAAAAAAAAAAATAATCATCATTTACCTCATCCATTTGCAAGCACAGAGGCAGTTGCTCCTCTCTTGAATGAAAAGGACCTGTGCTGCTGTGTGTGATGATGTCACCATGCATGATCACATGGTGACATCATGACGTTGAGCGCAGGTCCTTTTCAATCAAGAGTGGAGAGTCTGCCTCTGTTCATGCAAATGGATGAGACAAGTGTTTTTTTTTTTTTAAATCCCTAAAGGGCCATATTGCACTAGCATACCCATTTTAATGGCTTTTAGACAGGAGTGCAGCCTTCTAGGTGGCCGTTAAAAATCGGTCCCATTAATTTCAATGGGGTCCATCTGGCTGTGAAAGCCGCAATTCACTGGCTGTTTACACATGTTACATTAAGTAAAAAAAAAACAAAAAAACAAAATACTAGAAATATGTGGTGGCATTGATAAGGAGAAAGGGAATCTTCCCACACAACTGCCCTTTGATCGTGAATATTCCAGTCTGATTGTGGTATACAAAGCATACATCAGAATCCAGTTGTTTTGTTATAGAGAAACACAAAAAAAAAAGTGACAGAAGTCAAGGATTCTCTATAACTGACAGATTACTGAGGGTTTTAAAAAAAATAAAATTAAAATTTAACCCGCTATTCAAACACATTTTTTACTTTTTTCTTATCTTGGCAGGATCTGAATGCTTAAGGGGTTAGATGGGTTACCTAGGTATCTAAAGGTGAAAAGGTATAATTACACTTACTTGTAATTGTTTTTTTCAATAACCTCCACAAAGGAAATCTTACAGCCAAAATACAAGTCTTGCTTAAAAATTTCCAACTTATAACAAGGTCATAGGATTTGCCCTGGTAGCCATCTGGCAAATCTATTCAATGGAGGCTGAAGTCCCTCAGCCCATGAGGTAGAAACAGCTGGTACAAACTGTATAATCACCGTGAGGGGCCCGGCGCATGAAGGGAAGGGGGTGGGGTGTTATATAATCTTGGATAACCCCTTTTAAAACCAAAGTTTTTGAATGAATTGATTTCGGATCTATAATTCAAGAGTCTATTCACTAAAGCCTAATCATAAGAAAAAAAAAAAAAAAAAAAAAAAAAAAAAAAAGGCAGCAAGATTGCATGTTAGTTAACTGTAAAAACAAAAAATAAAATGGGTGAGGTCATTTGAGATATTCCAAAGGCAGCACGTCGAAGAGAGTGAGAGACTGTAAATCTATTTTTTTTAAAAATTCCTTTGTTGCTAAAAGCAGATCTGATTTTCAGTAGCCACGCATGATCTGTCAAAAGATTTTACATTTGCGGTGAACTGGACCAAACCCCACTCTGGCGAGCATTCGCATCTTGTTTATGATGATTTTATTACCCGGCGTGCTGTTCCCCCAGCTTTTTTTTTTTTTTACTGCAAATCATGGACATGACTTTCACAAGGTCTTAATACAGTGCTCTGACCTTTGCTGGGGTCAGTGTCAAAAGTCACTGGTACAATGCTTGACCAACAGAAAGTGGAGATTAGACTGAACAGAGGCTACACCTTCCAGTGTCAAAACAAACATTGAGGTCTTATCCAAGACTACAGCAATGTCTGAGGTGAAGGATGGGGACATTAGAAATGAACAGACTGAACCTTTAGTTCACTATAGATGCCTGGATCCTTTTAAATAGAGGCGACTGTCGCAGAAAACCACTTCATAGCTGTATTGTGTCAGGAGAAATTTGAAAGACTTCCTTTATACATAGTATGGTTCTCTGTAGAGATGAGCGAACGTGCTCGTAATGAGCACTGTACCGCTCGGCTCACATGGGCACAGGCAGCCGCTTCTGTCCTCCTCACCCGACGGAAGCGGCTGCCTGAGCCCATGCGAGTGCAGGGGAGCCGAGTGGTACAGTGCTCGTTACGAGCACGTTCGCTCATCTCTAGTTCTCTGGTTTTAAAGGTGTTTTCCCCATTACAAAGGCTTATTCATAGCATACATGGGGCAAGTACCAGATCTGTAGGGGTCTGACCTCCGAGTCCTTTCTCTCTGCAATCAGTATTACCAATGAAAAGAAATGCGTGCCTTTAGTGATGTTCAAATTAAGTACTTGTAGCACCAAAGGGCTGACCTAGGCCCTCAGAGCACTTTCACCTGTTCCCATTGCCACTCCTGAGGGACTGGCCTAACTCCTCAGAGTACTACTGCACCTCCCAGCAAGAGTGACAGGGCAAGGCATGTTCACTGTGCTGATGTCTGGCCTTGTCACTCTTGCTGGGAGATGAAATAGTGCTCTGAGGAGTTAGGCCAGTTCCTCGGTGCAGTGAGCACCTAATTTGCATTAACTACTGATAAGAATTTCTCCACATCAGGAATCCCAAAAGAAAGGGCTTGTTTTAGTAAACACGATTTACCCTACCAGACAGTAGACCTGGTTTGATAGGGATGATCATGGTGACAGATGCTACATTAAAGTCACATTTTCTCATTTCAGATATTGTCCAAACATTTGTCTAAAGGTGACCATAGGTTATAAAATCAACAGGACACACAGTTACTATAATCAGATATTCTTTATTGCAGTCCAGCAACATTTATGCTCAATATTTATACCTGAAGGATCTCTTACCATACTTCATTAACGCAAAACAACTTAAATTTGTTGAAGAAATGCAAATTCACAGGGTAGATGAGTTAGTTTATATATAACTAATCGTACAACTGAAATAAAGTCATCTATACTTTGCATTTAAATAAAACATAAAACATTCTTCACACGCTTCTTTGCATTTATTCGGTTTAAACCTTGGCCTTTTTGATCCATTGTATTGAGCATTTGTGACGATTAAAGTGGAATTTCTGCCCATTCATACTCTGTTGTCTCAAAGAGAAGTATTTAGAAAGGGAGCTGTTGGCAATTTTGACCCTGAAAACCTGCTGACAGCACCAGATAGATGTATTTAAACATACATTTTATGTACGTTCTTAGTATCACCCCTATAGGGCCCAACCAGGAGCCCTTTTAGAATGAAAGAGGAAACGTTGTATTCAGCATGTGTCTGATACTAACACAGATGAAGGTAATTTTGCAGGGTGAGAACTGTAGACAGTCTCCTACAGGAAAGATCACTTAGATAAGTCACAATAATATGATCTATACATCATCAGATGAGCTAGAAATTCCAAGCTATATTATTCTTTTTTACAGGCTGGTAAAAGGTCTAGCAGCTAAGTAAAAAAACCTGTATAAAAAATAAAAATGGTAAACTCTAGAAGTGAAAGAGCTGCCCAGGATTATAGTAATTTAGCTGTTCTCTCAAAACAACCTAGCACCTTTCTACAGGTTGTGTGTGGGGTATTTCAGCTTGGCCCCTTTCATTTTAGGGCTGGGTTCACACGTCTGATTAGCTACAGAAAATCTGCAGCATTTCTGCTTCTAATATGCAGCAGAAAAAAAAAAATATAAAAAAAATAAAAAACCTTACCAAAGAACGCCTTCAAATGCTGCAGATTGTCGCAGAAAAGCTGTAGTTTAGACACACTGGAAAGAGTGAAATCCGCAAAGAAATCCACTGTATAAATTGACATGCTACAGATTTAAAATCCACACCACAGGATTTTTTTGCCACGTGTGACCAAGAATTGACGAATGCTCATTCCCCGGTCCTATACAACGCTGCAAATTTGTCGCATGAAAATCCGCAAAGGCAAATCTGCAGCTAATCAGTCACATGTGAACCCAGCCTAACAGAGCTGAGCTGCAATAGCAAAGCCTGTGGACAGGTGTGTCACCGTTTTTAAGAGAAAGCAGCCAAGTAACTAAACCTGTACAATTCCTTTAAAATATTTAGAATGTCCTTTACAAAATACCTTGGGCTATGGTTACACAAGCAGGTTTTGGCAAGGGAAAAACTAGCAAAAACAAAACTATTGCACGTTAAACAATGCAACTTGCAAATACTTACTATTTACAAGATATGCCGAATATTTCAGCGATTCCACATTTTAATACTGCCATTTAAGTCCAATATTCTGTGAATATGGTAGTCAGAGTTCCATTTTTCTGCTACAAAACAAATCCTTTACACATAAAGAACATTGTGTGCCTGCGGCCACCACTAGAGGGAGCTCCCTGCATAGTTTATAGATTGCTCACATTGCCTCCCACTACAGACAGCTTACCAGCATATGTTTTTATTATTAAACAATATATACACAGTAGGATGACCTAGTGGTGGCCACAGGATTACAAACCTGCCACAATGACAATGCTATGTAATCTATGGGCATTGTGTTATAAAATCAGCAGGAGCCTTCCCTCCAGGGCAGTCCTGCAAAGGACAACACACTTAAGGCCCTTTTAGACGGGCCGATAAGTCTCCCTGAACGAGCGCCGATCAGCGACATCGGCGCTCGTTCAGGGAGCCTTTACACGGCCCGATGAATCGAGCGCCGGGCCGCACGAGTGATCGCTGTATCGCTCGTGCGGCCTGGAAGCTCCATGCTGTTTACACAGGGCAATGTGCGCCCGACAGATCGGATCTTTTGGTTTTTACAAAAGATCCGATCAGCCGACGAACGAGCGTTTTGCTCGTTCGTCGGCTGATTAGGGCCACTTTTACACGGGCCGATTATCGGCACTAGCGTTCCTAGGAACGAATTTTCGTCCGATAATCGGCCCGTGTAAAAGGACCTTTAGGCTCCATTCACACGTCCTGTTTTTCTTTCCTGATTTGATCCTGATTTTTTTCAGGACCCATTGAAATGAATGGATCCAGATCAGGATCGAATCAGGAAAGAAAAACAGGACATGTGAATGGAGCCTTACTAGTACTCCTCTGCTGGGCTGCTGCTTTGCTTGACGCCGCTGCAGCAAATCACTGGCTAATGAGTGGATATTCTCTATTGGGCCAGGTGCCCAGTTGATATGATGCAAGAGGAACAGGTCCCCTCTGCAGCCAACATTTGGCTGCAGCACTGTCAAAGTGGATGTTGACAGCAGGGGACCCAAGCAAGGCAGCCTAACAGCAAAGGAGTCAGGACCCAGCAGCGGGGAGCAGGCAAGTATGCTTCCCTTTCCAGGCCTGTCCAGGAAAACACTGGGGTACCTTGCTACTGCCTGGACTAAGGGACAAAGCTTACTGTCTCAGGCCCAGAGTTCTAAGGAGAAAAAAAAAAAAAAAAAAAAAAGTGTTATTTAGCAAAGTCAAGGTTTACTTTTTTCCCCCCCAAACTGAAGAAAGTGATGAGGAAGACACACATACATTTTTTCGGGACAACATACAAAAAAGCCACAAACATCATGCACAGCTGTTGTAACTACACATATGCTCATCTGTTGAGCTGGAGTGAAAAAAAAAAACAAATAAACTTCTAAATCCAAAGTAGTAAAAAAAAAAAAAAAAACCCACAACCTGATGCGGAATCCACATCAGGTTTTTTTTTTTAACATGGTTTTGGTTGCAGCTTTGGCAAGGATTTTTATTCCTAGCCATTTTCAACAGAATTCTGGACACAGACTCCATGGTGTGACTTTTACAAACCACATGTAGAAAAAACAGCACCGCATGGATTAACAAGCAGATTCCCCTTTGAAAGCAATGGGGAAGTTCTGCATGAGTTTTGGCAAGGATTTTTGGTGCAGAATATGCAACAAAATCCTCACCCAAAATACTCTACGTGAACCTAGCCACAGAGAACATAAGCCATCTTGCCCCATATGCCCTTAAACTGTTTTAATGGCTGTCAATCACAGTAGTAGTCTTATTCCCCAGGGTAAACAGCTGACTTTGCAAAAGGAAGACATAGGTAGTCGGGTATTTCCTCTGCAGGGGCTGCCCATCCATGGGGGACCTCCTGATTGTTAGGGCACTCTCCACTCTGGCTCAGAGAGGGGTCTTAAGCCAGGATCTCCTGCCTATGAAGTCCATATGCTCTAACATGGCAGAGCCACAAAACAACGCCGACCGCTTAAAGGCTGGCAGCTCAGAGCACTTCCAGGTGCATTCCAAAGAATCTTGGACTGCGTCAAAACATAGCTATTCTGATCAGAGACTTGAATCAGAATGTGAAGTGCTCCAAGTTTATTTACGAGGACTTATTATACACTTAAGAAAACTGAAGTATAATAAGCATGGATTACAATGGAGTCTGTGTGCTGTTCAAGCCTAGTCCATACAGATTCTGATGGGAACATCTCCAATCTGAATGGAAAGCTCAGCAATGGGCAGAAATCTTTTTTTATGGAACTTGGAACTCCGGCCATGCCACTTGACGATAATTTAGTGGGTTTAATGAGCCAAACTATGAATCTGAGGTAACCATGTAGGTGTTAAGTGGGCCTTACTCTAGTGAACTGTTAAATTGAACAGCTACATAGATTTGAAAGAACAGATTGTATGAATGTTATAATAAAGTCCTGTACATTGTGGATCAAGACAGATGTCTGGGTTATCAAAAGCAAAATGGTTTTGTTTAAAAGGGTAGAGAACTTCCAAGAAGCGCCATAAAATGCCATGTAGCAGTCACTCTGAAAAACAATCTTCTGCTATTGTTAAGATTAATTTGAAGCTCTGCGCGATTAAAAGGGGTGTTTGATAGCACAGGCAACACTTCACAGGTGGCGAAATGACGTGGAGCGAGGCAAATACTCCCCCCCCCCACACCTGTTCACTACTGGGCACAGTACAGCGGGGAGGGCATAATAAAAGGGGCACTGCTGTGGGGTATAGTAATTGTAGTGGAGAAAAATACAAGGGGCACTACTGGAGGACATTAAACATACTGGGGTACTACAGCAGAGAGATTATAAATATGGGGTGTTAAATACTGGTGGCACTACTAGGGGCATTAAAATGTAAGGGACATTGAGGGCATTATCAATACTGGTGGCACCATTAGTGAGGGCACTCAGAATGATTACTATTAGTGGGAATTTTGGAGACACTGTATGGCACTGTTATTTTGTAAGTATTGCATCTGTGGGCACATTATTGGGGTAGCAGCAGGAAAATACAGTTGAGTCACCAGGAAAAGGGGGGGGGGGGTTGATGGAAAAGTGAGGAAACTGAGATGTCTGTGTGACAAACCACAGAGACGAGACTGAAGTTAGTCATGGCGGTCTGGTCCTAATGGAGAAGTTGAGGAAAGAGGATATCTACATTGCTGGATGTAAGTGGTATGTAGTACCGTTTGTAATGTCCACTTCAAATGCCACTAGCAGGAGGGCTGGGGGGGGGGGGTGGATTGAGAATTTGGGTTAGGGTGCTGTTTCAGTTTACACCTAAAGCAGCAGAAAAGGTAGAATTAGCCCAGGCCACAGCTTTCAACAGTATCTCCATCCTGATGATGCAGAACAGTTGTGGAAACACAGGGAACCGCTGTCAGGAATAGCAATTCCTGGCTGGCTGTCCCAATTAGGGCCCCCAGACAACTTTGCTTGGAGGCGCCCAGAAATGCCAAGCCCACCCATGGGTTATACCATTCTACTGTGCAGATGTATTAAAAATTGTAGGATTTCTTATTCTATAAAGAAACACAAAAAAGTGGACTATCCCTTTTAAGGATGTTTATTGTACACACACACTCTACTAAATTCTACTTGAGATGGACTACACATTGTGCTCTTATTGCAGTGACTGTAGCACCGACAGGTCGTCTCCTATTTGAAGGTAGTGTTTTCAAGCATTACTCAGTTTTACAGTCTTAAAACAGACACATATTCATTGCACACGCAGGCATACATCCTATGCAGAACTTGGCACACATGAAAGGAGTATTAAACATACAAATAAATACAACACAACAGAGTAAATCCGACGTGCATAGACGCTCAGACAGAGCTGGGATACATCAGTCCTTGGAGTAGTTTGGCTCAGTAGGCCTCAATTCCAGTTTACAAGATATAAATGACTAATATACTGTTCTGGAAATATATATCTATTTGTATCACAAATGTATAAATATAAACACTCTGAATACTTGTTAATGCTGTACATCTTAAATCAGTTCCTACAAAAAAAAAAAAAAAAAAAAAAAAAGGCACATTTCTTATTCAAGTGTGCAAATGTCTGTAAAGGTGAAAGCGCCAATGAAATGGGAAAACACTGTCTTGCATTTCTTTTGGTTTATATCCCACCACACATTAAAGGGGTTCTCTGGCAATTAAGAAAATTACTGAAAGTACTTATATTTATTCTAATCATATTCCTAAATAGCCTTTATTATTTCTGTTAAAGGGGTTGTCCCATGAAAAATATTCTACAGTTTTCAAACCAGCACCTGGATCTGAATACTTTTGTAATTGCATGTAATTAAAAATTTAGCATAGCCACAAGTTACTAACTGAAATCTATCTGTATAGTGCCACCTGCTGTTTGTTTTCTTCTTTGTCCTGCTCACTGAGGTGGCCGCACATGCTCAGTTTCATCCTTCACCTGCCTCCTGAGCTGTGATTGGCAGAGCATGGACACGCCCCCTGAGCTGCAGCAGAAAAGACACTCCTTTAGCCGTCAGCTTAGTGTGTATGTAGCCTTCGATTTATACTGGTCAGTATTTCATGACCATTTTGCATCCATTTTCTATGTTTGTTTTGCATACGTTTTGCATCACCCCCATAGTGGCCCCAGCTTTAATACCCCGAGCTTTAAATACCCCCAATGCAGGCCCCCAGCTAAATTTCCTCCATGGTGTAAATAATGCCCCCAGTTTTTTTTTGGTCAAAAAAAAAAAAAAAAAAAAAAAAAAAAACCCCACTAACAAAAACCCCCCACAACCTGACCTCATCCACTTGCTTGTGCTGCAGTGGTCTCTTTTCTCTTCATTGAGCAGGACCTGCGATGTGAGTGATGTCACCGTGCACTCCACGTGGTTATGTCACTCATATCCCAGGTCCTTCTCAATGAAGAGAGAAGAGACAGCTGCAGAGCGAGCATGTGGATTTTTTATTTATTTTTAAATGGCCATATTTTTAAAGGCGTCTATGTGGCCATTAAAAAGTCAACGGGGCCTGCCTGGCCGTGAAAACAGCCATAAACAGGACATGTCCTATTTTTTGAACGGATGCTATGCAATGGCTATTCAAAAAACGGCCATGTGAAAAGCCCCATAGACTTTCATTGGTGCTAAAAATGGCCGTGTGACGGCCGCTACTTAAACTGCCGTCATGCGGCCATTTGTCGTGTGCATGCCACCTAACAAAGCAATGAATGGGGAAATCTCTGGATCCATGCGAGTTACAGGGCTGGTTCTAGCTTTGTTAGGCTATTCTTGTCCAGACAATAGGACATTCTCTATCCTTTCCGTGGATCTTTTGCAGCCCCAATGAAATGAATGGGTCTGCCCCTATTCCAAAACATTACGGAACGGGTGCAGACCCATTCATACAGCCGTCAGAATGAACTTGTCAGGTCCTGCATGATGTCCAATTTTTATCATTAGGCGTGGGTAACCCCTTTAAGTGGCAATCAGAGCTAGTGAGCCGTCTCAGCCGCCTCCATTGTCATTTAAGTACAAACCTACATACTGCTGGTAAGATCTTCAGCTGTGTGCAGGAACAGAGTGAAGTGAAGCACACGCTGCTTATTACTCAACCCCCACCTGTCCGTCTCCTCTACTTTCCCTTTGCTCCACTCCCACACAGCTGAAGAGGTCATCTTTATGAAGAGGAGGCTAAGAAAGCTCATTAGCGCAGTGCTCTGAAGTAATCTGCCCTGCTTTGTGATGGGGCGCGCACACAACCTGACCCAAATAGGGTAACAGCCATTTTATTTCTCCTGAAAACAAGCCATTATAAATATGGAAAACTATTAGGAATGTGCTTATAATATACAAGTACTTCCAGTAATTTTATCAACTCCTGGAGAACCCCTTTAAGGAAATTAAGCAGATGGAGCTATACATTTCAGTCCACAAAATTACAGATTTCTGTTACTTTCTGGTTGAAATCCTCTGGCTGATCAGCAAAGACATAATGGCCAGCACCACGAACTGCCTACAGAACAAGAAATAAAAATATATTAAAATTAACCAGAGCAAACGTCAAGATCTCAAACTAAGGGCTCATTCACACAACCATATCAGTTTTAGCAGGCTGCAAATCGTGGATCTGGGAAACACGGATATAGGAGGTGTGTTCTGCATTCTGCAAATCGGAACATCCTTCTCCATGATAGAAATTCTTATTTTTGTCCACAAATACAACAAGAATAGGACATGTTCTCTTTTTTGCTGGGCCATGGAACAAAAACAGCACACTATTGCGGTCCCATTGAAATGAATGGGTCCGCAGAGCGGACGCAGACAGAGAAATACAGTTATGTGAATGGGCCCTCAGAGTGAAATACTATAGGTATAGCACCATGCACATCACACATTTGTCATTGATGCCAGGTAATATGTAGATATTGATTTAGATGGCGATTTGAGGTAAAAAAAAAACCACTGCATTTGACAAACAGAAGGGGACATGTTGTTAAAAATGTCTCAGGCCAATTACTAGAGCCATTTGGGACCAGATCACTCTAGGAGCGTGATTTTTCTTTAGTGGCCAGAAAGTAGCAATGCCATAGAAATCAGATAGGAAACTTCTAGGCACAGTGGCTACCTGGCTGACGGGACTGTTCAATCCGGCCACAGAGTTGTCTGTTCATGTTTACCCTTAGCATTTTAGAAGTCATCATTTCTTTACTTCTACACCAGTGATGTTGTATGAGGCCTTGTGGGACAAGTGATTTACATATCTGACTCCCAGCACCCCCATCCTTCCAGTGTTCTGCAGCAGCTCCAGTACTCCTCAGCCCCATCCATTGTAGTGAACAGTGATTACTGCAGCGCCGCTCAAATTCACTCAGTGGAGCCGATTGCTGCAGAGCTGCTTCAATTCACTTGAATTTGGACAGAAATACACAGTGGATGGAGCGGTGTTGTCCCAGTGCTGGAGATTATGCAGACCAGCGATCGGTGGGAACCCCTTCAAAGGTTATAGAAACCTGCATGGCAGTTTATAATTGCATTCTACTTATTTTAGGCTAAAAGATTTTTTTCCAATTGGTCCATTAAAAAAAAAAAAAAAAAAAAAAATATTCAGCCATTTTTGAGATAAAGATTAAAAAAAAAAAAAAAGTTTGCAGAGTATCGCTTCTCAGTCCCATCAGCTGATGTGAAGCCTTCTCTCCTGACCTGAAACACCATATTCTAATGTCTGATAAGACTTTAGCTACACATGAATGTTCATGAGATCAAAAGACAAGGCTTCACATAAGCCATCAGCTGACAGGACTGAGAAGCCACACTCTGAAAAACACTGATTTTTTTTTTTTTTAAATCTCAACATTTATAATGAATAAAAAAAAAAAAATGATTTTTAGCCCAAAATGTGTAAAACGCTACTAAACATTTGCTGTGGAAGTGTTCATGGTCTTTAAACTTTGTATCATTAATTGGCATGCATTATCAAAATCTATGTCCGTATTTCCTTGGTACTGCAGCTGTTTTGCTCAAATTCAGAAGTTAAACATACAGAACGAATATATCTCTATCTATATATCACACTTCAAGTAGGGTTGTTCTTTTCACAATGATACATTGACTGCAGCTCCCAGAGCACTTACAATTGTTTTTACATAGGAGTTTGGCCGCAGAGATTGAATGGTGCTTCCAGAATTGCCATCGATGCATGACCGCGCCCCATATATGACTGTGATTGGAATGCCTGGGTGCATCTTGTCTATGCGCTGCAGCATTGGCCTTCTAGCCCAGCCATATGGAACTGTCATGTTTCTGAAAGCTGTCTCGCCACTGCAACCAAGAAATCAATGTTAATACTTTTGTAGAGTGTAGAGTATATATATATATATATATATATATATATCAGATAACAATGCTTGAGAAAGGCCTCATTGTGTGGGCTGAAACATTGCAAGTTGGGTGAATAAAGAGGTCCACTATTTTCACCACATTGGAGTGCTGCCTCATTATCTGATTTTTGGATCTATCTGGTGGATAGCCTAGTACCTGGAGGATTTTGCAACATTTCAGGCTTTAAA
Organism: Rhinella marina; assembly: GCA_900303285.1. Classification (NCBI taxonomy): domain Eukaryota; kingdom Metazoa; phylum Chordata; class Amphibia; order Anura; family Bufonidae; genus Rhinella; species Rhinella marina. Next base: position 362,996 of record ONZH01021860.1, read on the forward strand.
CAAAAAGATAAAACATAAAATTTTTGGTGAATCAACAAGTGGGTCACAATTGTGAAGTGGAATGAAATTTATTGGATCATTTTAACTTTTTTTGTAATAAAACTGAAAAGTTGGGGCGTGCAAAATTATTCGGCCCATTTACTTTCAGTTCAGAAAACTCACTCCAGAAGTTCATTGAGGATCTCTGAATGATCCAATGTTGTCCTAAATGACTGATGAAGATAAATAGAATCCACCTGTGTGTAATCAAGTCTCCGTATAAATGCACCTGCTCTGTGATAGTCTCAGGGTTCTGCATCATGAAGACCAAGGAACACACCAGGCAGGTCCGTGATACTGTTGTGGAGAAGTTTAAAGCCGGATTTGGATACCAAAAGATTTCCCAAGCTTTAAACATCCCAAGCAGCACTGTGCAAGAGATCATATTGAAATGGAAGACCACTGCAAATCTACCAAGACCCGGCCGTCCCTCTAAACTTTCATCTCAAACAAGGAGAAGACTGATCAGAGATGCAGCCAAGAGGCCCATGATCACTCTGGATGAACTGCAGAGATCTACAGCTGAGGTGGGAGAGTCTGTCCATAGGACAACAATCAGTCCAACACTTCACAAATCTGGCCTTTATGGAAGAGTGGCAAGAAGAAAGCCATTTCTCAAAGATATCCATAAAATGTCTCATTTACAGTTTGCCACAAGCCACCTGGGAGACACACCAAACATGTGGAAGAAGGTGCTCTGGTCAGATGAGAAAAAAAAAAAAAAAAAAAAAAAAAAACAACCACTTTGTAAACAATGCAAAATGATATGTTTGGCGTAAAAGCAACACAGCTCATCACCCTGAACACACCATCCCCACTGTCAAACATGGTGGTGGCAGCATCATGGTTTGGGCCGGCTTTTCATCAGCAGGGACAGGGAATATGGTTAAAATTGATGGGAAGATGGATGGAGCCAAATACAGGACCATTCTGGATGAAAACCTGTTGGAGTCTACAAAAGACCTGAGACTAGGACGGAGATTTATCTTCCAACAAGACAATGATCCCAAACATAAAGCAAAATCTACAATGGAATGGTTCAAAAATAAACGTATCCAGGTCTTAGAATGGCCAAGTCAAAGTCCAGACCTGAATCCAATTGAGAATATGTGGAAAGAGCTGAAAACTGCTGTTCACAAACGCTCTCCATCCAACCTCAAAGAGCTCGAGCTGTTTTGCAAGGAAGAATGGGCAAGAATTTCAGTCTCTAGATGTGCAAAACTGATAGAGACATACCCAAGCGACTTGCAGCTGTAATCGCAGCAAAAGGTGGCGCAACAAAGTATTAATGCAAGGGGGGCAAATAATTTTGCACGCCCCACTTTTCAGTTTTATTATTCCAAAAAAAAGTTTAAAATGATCCAATAAATTTCGTTCCACTTCACAATTGTGACCCACTTGTTGATTCTTCACCAAAAATTTAAAATGTTATATCTTATATTTTTGTTTGAAGCCTGAAATGTGGCAAAGGGTTGAAAAGTTGTTTAAAACACTGAATTGTCAAGTAACTTGAGTTACTGGGCACAGATCAGGCTGCCTAGTCCCTGCCAGTTATGTCATTTGTAAAACAAGTCAAAATGACAACTATGCAGCACACAAAACTGCAAGACAAGGAGAAGACTGGTCATAGTTTACATCTTACAAACCGCTAACCACTTACCTTGGAGACTGTGCATTGCAGTGATAAATATATTCTGTTACAGTGTCATCCTCAAACATAGACGCATACTTTTTCTTGAAATCTGGTCTCAGCTTTTGAACAAGACTAAGGCCTGTTGATGGAAACATTTAATTATATTTAGAACACTATTAAAATGTTAGATAACAGGATTCCCTACAACAGTGATAGCGAATCTTTGAGGCAGAGTGCCCAACTGCAACAAAAAAAAACCCACACGCTTCAGTTTTGCCCCCACTCATTGTCAATGGGGACAAAACGTAACTGAAGAGAACGGAATGCTCCTAAAAGCATTCCGTTCCGTCTCCAGACCGGAGAGCAAATGCTGCGGTATGCTCTCCGTCCTGGGGATCTGCACCAAGACTGATCAGTCATGACCCCCAATACAAGTCAATGGGGATGGATCAGTTCAGTGTGACTCAGTAGTAAATGGATCTGTCCTCCATTGACTTTCAATGGAGTTCATGACAGATCCATTCCCAGCGATGTTAAGATAATACAACCGGATCCATTCATTACAGATCCACATGGTTGTATTATCAGTTCAGTAACGGAAGTGTTATTGCTGAACCCTGCCGGATCCAGCAATAACGCTAGTGTGAAAGCAGCCTTACGATGTGCTTCCAGCCCTTTGCTTTAAACATTTCCCTTTGACATCACCTCCTGCTTTAAATTAGCTTAAGGTCCTTTTACGTGGACAGATAATTAGGCCAATTATCAGGGATGAGTGTTTGTAGAAAAGCTGGCTCCCGATAACTGTCCTGTGTAAAAGACGCCAGTGATCACCTTAGCAAACGTCTTCCGGCTGTCCTCAAAACTCATTGTTTCTGTACAACAGACAGTCCTCTGTACTCAGGTTTAAGGTGCATTAAGGCCCCTTTAACACCAGCGAGTTTTCCACGCGGGTGCAATGCGTGATGTGAACGCAAAACACTCGCACTGAATCCTGACCCATTCATTACAATGGGTCTGTGCACATGAGCTTTTTTTTTTTTCACATATCAGATCTGTAGTGCGTGAAAAACTCCGCATGTTCTATATTCTGCGTTTTTCACGCAGCCCTGGCTCCATAGAAGAGAATGGAGCTTCAGTGAAAAACACATTGCATCCTGAAGCAAGTCCGGATTCAATGCATTTTTCACTGATGGTTGCTAAGAGATGTTGTTTGTAAACCTTCAGTTTTTTTTATCACACGCGTGAAAAACGCATCAAGGCGCATTGCGCCCATGCAGAAAAAAAAACCTGAAGAACTGAACTCCATTGCAGACAAAACTGACTGAACTTGATTGCAAAACGGTGCGAGTTTTCCTGAACGCATCCCGACCTAATCCGTCATGCTCATGTGAAAGGGGCCTAAGACACACCAATAATCATCCAGATTATCACAAACGTTCGTTACCAAACATCTGGCTTCTAAATGTGCCGAAACACTCGTTCACTGGATGATCCTGTTGCTTGTGCAGGCACCACTGATCATGGCTTCTGGGCAGCAGATTGTGTGGTCTAAACAGCAATCTTCTGCTCAGAAGCCATAATTCTGTATGAGGATAAAGGGATTGCTAGAGAGATCCCTCATCCTGTGGAGATCGCTGCATGTAAACGTGCGGTCTCCTTCACCGAGTGAGCAGCCGACTGTTGAGAAGGAGCGCTTTCTTCCCAACAATCAGCCACTCAGACAACCCGTCCAAATCCATCTTTTCTATAGGAATTAGCCACTGCTGTAGCAATTGCTTGTCCCCATACAGTGGAGGTGATTGCATGTAAATACAGCCCTCATCTCTGCTGACAATCAGGCCGTTATCGGGAACACTTGGTTTGTTCCCCTATAATTGCCTGAAACATTGGTCCCTGTGAAAAGAGACAAGATGGACGCAATTTCTTTTCACACACAAAAAAACAAAACAAAACAAAACACCACATGTTGAAATTGTGAAATACCAGAGTGACTAAGGCTAAGGGTGCCAAGGGCAAGACAGCAGCGAACTCACTTGCTGGAAGAGAACATTGTGATAGTGTAATTAGGTCAAAGTCTTTTCATAAAACAGCGTTCACCTCATGGGCAAATACATCATTTGCACAGAAATCAGGTTACGTTATTCCCAGAGCTGAACCTTGGAAACGCAATAACGATTTCCTTGGAAGGGTGGATTGCAGAACTGCTCCACCTCAGAATTTCTTGAGAAATCCCAGTATATTTCAGCACCGCCTGGTCATTTAACCATAATCTGTGCTGCCAGATGAATGGGCTACAGAGGATAACTGGAAGTCCCTTTATCCACAAATAGGTAACAGAAGCACAAAACCCATCAACCCTGTAGAGATGCCAACAGAGCTTCACATTCCAGTAATGAGATAGGTTTCACTAGACAATAAATGAAAATTTCCACAGGCAAGAAACCTGTAGGGGAAGGTCACTACCAATCCCACCCTTTGAGGAAAGTCAATATGTAAAGCTTCCAGGGGTGGTATGGGATTATAAGCCATTCCAGCCATAGCTATGATTAAAACATACATTATACTATTCCACAATAAGTCATACATCCCCTGACTGAACTAAACTGTAGGTGAAAGAGTTAGGCTACATCCACACGACAGAGGAGTTGTGGGCTCCGAGACGCATATTTTGCGGCTCAGATCTGGACCCATTAATTTCTATGGGGCTGCAAAAGGTGCGGACAGTACACTGTGTGCTGCCCGCATCAGTTGCTCCGTACCGCAGCCCCGCAAAAACAAATAGAACACGTCCTATTCTTGACGCATTTCTATGATAGCTGCGTCATGTGCAGTCCACAAATTGAGGAATGGGCCGGTATCAGTGCTTTGCGGGTCTGCAAAACACAACGGTTGTGTGAATGTAGCCTTAAACCGCTATACCCACATTTAATCCTAAAGTTAATGAGAAGTCTATTAATTTCCAGTGAACTTGCTCACCCAGTGGTCCAGCCAAGCGGAGTCCTGCCAATGGGTTAAACGGAGTTAATAAGGCACCGACTGCTTTAATCCAAACAGGAATTGGCCGTTCCTCATCCAGATTGTCAGGTCGTTCTGGGAATCCCCATGGCTCTACCAAAATTAGACTTTTTACCCTAGGAGTTAATAAAAAAAAAAAAAAAAAAAAAAAGTCAAACTAAAAAACACATCCTATACAAATTTTAACTGTGCCAAGATTTTTCTTCAAAAAGTAAACGGTCCAGGATTTGCTTCCACTTGCAGGAGTTTTCCCAGGATTCATACAGGACATCTGACTGGTGAGGGGGTCCGACTCCTGGCACCCCTGCCAATCAGCTGTTAGGTGAACGTGTCAAGGATGAGGCCACGGCGCTCTAGGATGTCACCTTCACCAGTCACATGGCCTAGTTGCCACTCAAGTCAACAGGTCCGAGTTGCAATAACAAGCACAGCCACTATATGAAGTACAGTTCTTTGGTAGACAGCTGATCAGCAAGGGGTGCGGTGCGTTGGACTTCCAACCAGATACTGAGGACCTATAATACAGGTGAGAAACCTGCGACACTCCAGCTGTTATTAGACCACAACTCCCAGCATGCATACTTACTCCACTCTTCTCAGAAATAAAATGGAGCATGCTGGGAGATTTACCTTCACAACAGCTGGAGTGCCCAACCTGTATAAGAGTCCTGGAAAACCCCTTTAAACTACAAGTACAAGCCTTTCCATTATAGTGTTCCTCTGTACAAGATCCATTTCTGGCTTTGGCTGAAGGGGAGAAGGAAAAAAAAAATAAAATAAAAAAAATAATTCGCTTCATTTTGCGTCTTATAAAGCAAATACTAGTGAACTCTTCCATTACGGAAGCGCTCACTAGTAGAGAGGCGCGAACATGCTCGAAATGAGCACTGTACCGCTCGGCTCCCCTGCGCTTGCAGCGGCTGTCTGCGCCCATGCGAGCGCAGGGGAGACAAGCGGTACAGTGCTCATTTCAAGCACGTTCGCTTATCTCTACTCACTAGTATGTAATACGTGCCGTGAGCGGGGAAAACATACTTGCCCTCCTGCGCTGCAGCTCCGGCGCTCCTCTGTCTTCTCTTACCGGCGCTACACTGTCCTGACCTCATAAAGCGTCAGGACGTAGTGTGCACACTCTGACCTGACGCTGCAGCGCCGGCAGGAGAAGACGGAGGAGCGCCGGACCTGGAGCGGAGCCGCGGCGCAGGAGAGGTAAGGTTTTTATTTTGTTCTGATGAAAAAAAAAAAATAATAATTTCTTATTTTCCTATTGTAAAATCTGAGGCGAGTCTCATCATCGGGTGCGTCTTATAAAGCGAAGAATACGGTAATTTTAAATAAATTGAACAACTGGAGCAGGCTCTAAAACACCAGAGATGATAAATTATCCACACTGCACTCTAATAACTAATACTACATTTAAGATCTTTTTTGGGGCTTTTTTTCAATTTTATTTAGGCGACGAGTAAGGATTTCAATGATTGTAGACTAGCACTTCCTCAAATGGTGAAGGGTGGGATCCCATCTGAGACTCTCCTACTGACTATACAAATCCCTAGGTTTTAGATGGCAGCTCGATTATGTATAACTTGCAAAAACATCTTCCCTCAGGACAAATCACCACAAAAAAGACAAAAAAAAAAACCCAAAACTTACCTTGCGGGGTATTTCATAGCATAAACAGAGGCTAAAAACGCTCCCAAGTTATGTCCCAGTAAAATCATATGATCCAGACCCAAGGCCATTCTCCACTCTTCTATAGACTGCACAAACTGCATTTCAGCCTTCTCTGCGTCATCCTCAAAGTGTGGCCTACTGCTGCGTCCAAACCCCAGGATATCAAAGGCATACACAGTTCTATGTTGACAAAGGGTTTCAAAGTTGAGAGCCCATAGTCCGACGCCTCCTCCAAAGCCATGCAACAAAACTAATGGGACCTTTGCTGACAGCGGCTCCACAAATGACAGGGTCCAGATCTTGTTTCCACCAGATATTAGGACATAGTCTTTGGAGTAGGAGCTTGTAATACCTACAAATAGAAGATACACATGAAGACAGGCATTTATCACAGTTCTAGCTTTACCAAGCTTCAAAATGTCTTTCAACTGGCAGCGAAAAATGAAGTTACCATGCAGCCATCAGATGCCCTGCAGGCCTGATTGTAGTCTAATTCAGGTCTAAAAAATACATTCTGCGGGATTTCCATCAAAGAGCAGCGTACTGCAGCAACTAGATAAAAACACTTCAACCCCATGCCCGAGAGCAGAAAGCAGCTTTTAACCCCTTCAAGACCAGGCAACTCTTGTTTGCATTTTTTACCCCCAGCCATAACTTAATTTTTTCATTCACATAACTGTTTTTGCAGGACAAGTTGTACTTTCATTTATGGTTGCATACATTGTAGTGGGAGGCGGGAAGTGGGGTGGATTTAAAAAAAAAATAAAAATAAAAAAAAAAAAAAAACACACAACACCCACACACCCTTAGAAATAACAGAACCCATATAAACCAAGGACATCTGAGAGATTCATTTCTACATAAAGTCTCCATAAAGCCGAGTATCACCTGAAAGCCACAGCAGTTCAAGGAAACACGTTTAAATTTAGATATAGGAAAAGCAGAATAATTGAAACCTACAGGTCAGCATTTTCTCTTCAGCCTCCTTTAGATGGTCCATAGATGTGGGGCACCAGGCAGGTAGCCAGTTGGAAAACCATCCTGATCTATAACAGAAAGATAACATACAGTAGGTTATATTTAATAAATCTGTTTTACAGTAACATTCAAAAACTGGGAAATGGTAAAAAAAAAAAACAAAAAAAAAAAAAAAAACACCCCACTGATGATGTCCTCAGAGGGCAGCACAAGGTAGCTTAGTATTGGTTATTGGTGCCAGATGTAGTCTTTAAGAAATGTACACTATAAGGCCTCATGCACATGACCGTGTGTCCACCACCTGCGGACCGATTCACTTGAATGGGGTTCCCCCCCCAGATCAGCTACTCCGTTCCACCATTCTCTTTTGCCATCCAGTATGCTAATCAATAGCATCGGTACACGGAGGAGGAGATGGCACCTAAAAGCTTAGCTCACACTTAAAAGGGAACTTAAAGGGGTTGTCCGGGTTCAGAGAAGAACCCGGACATACCTGCAATTTCACCCAGGCAGCCCGCCTGAAGAGGGCATCGGAGCATCCTATGCTCCGATGCCCTCCTTTGCCCTGCGCTAATTAGCGCAGGGCAAAGGAATTTCGCCGGGTTCCGGTGACGTACCGGTCCCTGCCGGGCAGAGGCTTCCGCCCGGCAGTGAGTCGGTGACGTCATCGGCGCTGATGGACAGGCTTCAGCGCTGCCCTAGCCAGTAAAACGGCTAGGGCAGCGCTAAAGCCGGCCCATTAAGGCCGGTGACGTCACCGAACTCACTGCCGGGCGGAAGTACCCGCCCGGCAGCGAGTATTTACAAAACAAGAGACCTTGCCCTGCGCGATCTAGCGCAGGGCAAGGGGGGGGGCATCGGAGCATGAGATGCTCCGATGTCCTCTTCAGGCAGGCTGCCTGGGTGAAATTGCAGGTATGTCCGGGTTCTTCTCTGAACCCGGACAACCCCTTTAACAATTTTATGACGACATCGCTGTGGGCAGCCTACATTAGTGACAACACACTGATTGCAGCGATGTGTCATTCATGAGCTACCAAGAACCAGCATAATCATCTTGCAGCCCAGGCCTGGAAAAGAGTCACGGTTATTCACGAGCTCCTGCTCACCTGCTGATGATTTGCAGTTCTTTCCTAGGGAGAAAAGTAAGGAGAAGACTGTCAATCAACAGGTGGAAGACATGACTATTCTCAGGCAGTAGTTACTTTTTCTAGGCCATTGCTGCAATGACTGATGTAGGTTCTCAACCACCTCTTATGCTCAGTGAGGGCAGCATAAAGTTGGCGACAGGTTGCCTTTAAGGAGTTGGTTTTTCACTGCAGCAACATACAAGTGTACATCACAAGGTGCAAAGTACAGACCACAAAGGCGTACTATAAGTATTTATCAATTGAGATTCTGATTTCCGCATGAAACAAAACCCAGCTTGAAGATTAAATGGGTATTCCAGAGGTTTAACACTGATGGCCTATCCCTAGGACAGGCTATTAGATTGGTGGGATGTAGGGCGTCAGACTCCCACCAGTGAGCTGTTACAGACTAGATCTGAAGTGAATGGGAGCAATGCTGCCGTTAGCAGCTCCATCCAATGAAGGGCGGTGAAGTTTTGGTGCAGGAGCTACTCTGAAATGGCTGATCAGCTAATATGCCCCATAACAATTCTCTCAGTAAATTGACTTGGACGAGCACACTTTTAGAAAAAAAAAATTATGATTAACTTTCTATAAAATTGTGCTAAATACACACACACAAAAACTACACATTATATACAGTGGAACCTCTGAGATGACCACTCGATACTGTGGTCCTCAGGGATGTGGCGTCGGTAAGCCAAAGCTCCCTCTCCCACATGTGGCGCATGTTTTATGCAAAGTTTGTTTAAAGTTATCCCTTAATCAATAGTACAGATAAGTCATGACAAAAAGAGTCCGTAATATATGTTTTACTAGATATCTTTACTCTAAACTCAGTATCAGGCTTTTCTCTGGGTACAGCTCACCAAGAGCCTGATGTATGAAAACTGTCTAGGTCTAAGACTGTTGCCATTAGCAACCAGAGCTTCCCTTTCATTTCTCCAGAGAACTATATGATATGAAAGGGGAGCTCTAATTGGTTTCTATGGGACAGTTTTCAAACCTAAGGCCCGAGGTGTTTTCCATCATAATGCTTCACAGTCTAGAAAGTGAAACTACCAGCAGTGCTAGATAAGGCTTGGCAATGGCTTTTACACCTAGAGGACTTTTTCAAATGTGTTTCTGTATTTGAGAGGTTAGAAAACAGTTTTCCCCCCCTTCTATTCTATGTATAGTATACAGAAGCCATCAGAGCAGCTAACCTCTGCAAACATGAGCTCAGAGGACACAAAGCATACAGAGAGAACATGTACTGGACAATTCATTTATAACCAGTTTATTGAAAGTTTAGATATACTAAGAAAAACTTGCCAACAGATATTAGCATATAAACTTCCTCTGAGAGCAGGAGATTGTGATCTCTAACACAATTCCAGGTAAAGCCATGCTTCTCAGTCCTCACAACACTAATCACTCAGAGATCAGTCCCATCATTCCGTGGGGGTGAGGTCACTCCTGCTCTCAGCCAATCAGATAACAGCCTTTCTGGTCTCCAGGTTACCATAGAAACCTGTGTTCAGTAAGAGACCTGCTGAACTGTCTATAGTTCATGACTGACCAATGTATTTCGAACATTTCTTCTAACTGTTGCTTTATGTTGAAAGCTAATCTTTGTAACTAGTGAGAAAACCTCTTTAAGGTCCCATTCAGACAGCCGTATACGGGCCGTGAAATCCCGGCCTGTGCTGCGGTGTTTCACTGTATAGCGGCGGCCTCAGGAAGCGCACGGCGTCATAGCAACCAATGACGCCGTGCGCTCCTGTCCTCTGGGGCAGCACAGACCGGGATTTCACGTGAAATACGGCCGTCTGAATGGGGCCTTATCCTGTTTTCTCTAGTAGATCTGAGATGAGTGCCATTCCTTCCCAGTGCCTTCCTCCTCTGATCTGTAGCAGAGGAGCTTCACTACTGAGCCTCTACATAAAAGGCCAGCACTAGAGATGAGCGAGCAGTGCTCGTTACGAGCACTGTAACGCTCGGGTCCCGTGTGAAATGCCCGCAGGCATTGCGGATCTGTCCTCATCTGCATGCAAGTCAATGAGGACGGATTGTTTGGTATGACACTCACACCAACCGGTTCCGTCCTCACCCGTCTTAAAGTCAGTGGGGACGGAACCGTTTGGTATGAGTGTCATACCAAACGATCCGTCCTCATTGACTTGCATGCAGATTAGGACGGACCCGCAATTCCTGCGGGCATTTCACACGGGACCTGAGCGTTACAGTGCTTGTAACGAGCACTGCTCGCTCATCTCTAGCCAGCACACATTTATTTTATATTTTTGGAGTCGGTCCATTTTCTAACGACTCCAACAAGTTGGATACCGACTCCAACGCCACAGCCCTGGTGGTCCTCTACGTGCTGGTCTTCTCAAAGGACTTAGCCAGCACACACAATTAGGCTACAATCATATGTTTTTAGAACCAAAGTCTATACAGCCATTTGCTTGGCTTTTTTCCCCCTTCATGTAACATCAAGATATTGGGAGCGTCTGTTCCCTGTAGTCCAGAGCATGCGTTAGCGCACTCAAGTGGATGAGGAGAGTTTTTCCCCAGCAAAACAAGTTCTGCTATGTGGGGTATTTAAACTAGGGGAAAACTATTGGGGTATTTTATATACACAGTGGCACTGTTGGGGGGGGGAACCGAAAATGTACACATGGATGCATAATGGCCAAAAAACTAACAGTGAGCTCCTTTTTAATGGCTGTAGGTGGAACTGAAGATCGGTTTAATAAAAGGGGAGGGGGCATCTCAAAGAGGTGGTCTTTTGGAGAAGTCTCATAGTTGAAAATACAAATCAAATTAAAAGGGTTTCCCCAAGACTTAAAGACAAAGTACACCTTCGGAGGAAAGATTTTTTTTTTTATTGCATTTTACTCATTTTGAGCTAAAAATCATTTTTTTCAGCTGGTGTTTATTAAAAATATTGAGCCGTTCTGTCAATGGTCTGTTTGTCTAGCTTACCTCTAATTTACCAAGAGGTCAAACACGGATAAGACAGACATTAGTAAGATAAGAACTGATCTATAGTGCGCGTTTATAAAGGTCAGGTGGCTGATTGAAGAAAGTTCAGACCCCTCTATTAGAACATCTCAGCCCTGTACAGAAAAAAGGGCTCCATATTTGTAATGACCAATTTAAAATTTGATTTTTAGCTTAAAATGAGTGCAATGCAATAAAAATTGCCCCCAAAGATGTACATAGGCTTTAAATACTGATAACCTACACAGGCTGTCTGCCCCAATAGAAGACATTTTATAGACCATACTGGAGGCTTAACATCACAAGAACACACACACGCATACTTGTGACCTTGGTAATGTTTCAGCTACATCACTAGCTGACAGCACAGTACATACTGTTTCAGAGCACAGGACTGTCACATATAACCAGACCTGAACGGACCTCACTTAGGACATTCAGGAATCCACAAGATTCCTTCTAGTTATTTTTGGGAAACAACAAGCCATATATTTAGAGGGCCAAGCAGTTCTCCTGACATGTTTTAGTAACTTGTAGGGATGAGCAAACGCTTTACAGGCTCGGGTTGTGAGGGAATTCGTAGATGGAATGCAAAACAGAAGCCTTCCATCATAATAGAAGTCTAAGGCCAAGCATAATAGATCCGTCTGGTTTCAGTCCTGCATAACGGAAAACAGACGGATCCATTATGCTTGGCCATAGACTTCTATTATGATTGATCAAAACCAAATGCCTCTCAAGGCGTATGGCTTTCCTCAGCCATACGGTCCAGCAGCCTCCAGGCTGTGACCACACCAGTACCATGGGGGTGGAATATGGTCCATAAGTCCTCCCAACCTTCAGGCTTTCACACAGCCTTGTGGCCCCTCAGCCCTCCTGGCTGAGACCACACAGCCTCTGTAGGCTTCTGTTTCCAAGTCCTCTCTCACAGGCTCTCAGCCTTGTGGCCCCACCAGACCAGGACCACACAGGCCCTCTCCAGGTCTGTTCCCTGGGGCCTCTCTCATACACAGAGGGTTGTTTTAACCCTCAGTGATAACCACAGCAAGCGTCACCTGCTATCTCCTCAGCTAAAGGCAATTTGTGTACTGAAAGGGTGTGGACTAGCAGATCCCACTACCAAACCTATCCACGAATCAAAATAAAAATCGAGCCCAGAACAGTTTCTAGACAAACCTGTCTCAGCAAACTACACTTTGCTGAAACCACTGCAGTGGTTTTTAGATGTCAGTTCTCACCAGCTGAGGTATCTGGGTGAGATCCACACGCCTTCCAGCACTATATACTGTACACATTATCACAATGGCTACTTATTCAACTGAATGTACACCATGTAATGTTACACATCTAACAGATAATCATTAGTGGATGGTGAAGACGCTCTACAAGCATCAGCTGACCGTCCAGGTACTTTGAAATCTAAGGAAGAATTGGAGAGCCCTTTGAAGCATTGCTATGCAAGTTTTACTCAACTTTTGAAGTAGAATCGTTTTAAACGGCATCTGACTGCGGCAAATTTCAATACAGGATAACAAAGAAACTTGGACTATAGTTTTGTCACACAATGCTGTACTTCTATGTACTGTGCTCAGTAGTAGAAAATAACCAGACCTTTGACCACATCGTATGAATCAAATGTGTCATCTTGCGTGTAGTGACTACAGCGTACACCGTATAAATATTTGATAAAAGGCAGGGATATCATTGACCAAAAGGTCAAGGCTTGTGCGGTATCTGTATGAAAACATCCCTCAGCCTTACATACCGAGATCACTTACTTGGTATTGTGCAAGTGGATAGAAGGTTGTGGTGTCAAAGTTCTCAGAGAAAAAAAAAAAAAAATAAGGGGAGATTTATCAAAACTGATGTAAAAGATGGGCTTAGTTGCCCACAGCAACCGGTTAGATTCCATTTTCCAAAGAAACTCTGAAAAATGAAAGGTGGAATCTTGTTGCTGTGGGCAAGCAAGCCAGCTTTCCTTTACACCAGTTTTGATAATTCTCCCCAAAGTCTTTAAGACATTGGCAGTCATCTCCCATATGAATTAGGGACCCCCTTTATGACATCCATATGCCCCATTACCAAGGGGAAGAACTACCAACAAGGAGCATCTCTCCTACTGTCAGACCCAGGTAGTCCATGTATTTATATGGTAGGCCATTCAACGATGTCTTCACAGAAAGTTGGCCAGCATCTACAAGGGCTCCTTCAGTTTTGGTCGGAATAAAAACTAAAACCCTTAAAGTGGGCAGGAGGGGGGTGTGAGCAGAGTGGATTTCTAGGTTTAGATAGCTTCAGAAGCTTTTTACATGCAGAAACCTAATACATATTGCTGGTTTCTTTATAATCATTATGCTTGTGAATAAAGCAGTAATAGATATTTTAGCTAAGTGGTAAAGCAATTGTACATATATACTACATACATGGTAGGACACAGCCAGGGGTACATAGAAATCATAGGGCCCCATAGCAAAACTCAGAATTGGGCCCCCCTCCCTCTTGCAATAAAAAAAAAATTTAAAAAAATAAAATTATTATAGCTGATCAGTTGGGTGCTCCAATGCTCTCCTTTGCCCTGCGCTAAATTGCGCAGGGCAAAGGCATTTTGCCTGGTTCCAGTGACGAACTGGGCTCTGCCAGGCGGAGGCTTCCGCCCAGCAGAGAGCCTGGTAATGTCACCGACACTGATGGGTGGGCTTTAGCGCTGCCATAGCCAGTAAAATAGCTAGGGCAGCACTAAAGCCGGCCCATAAGAGCCGGTGATGTCACCCAACACACTGCAGAAGCCTCCACCCAGCAGTTTGCTTTTATAAACAAAAGAGCCCTTGCCCTGCATGATCCAGCGTAGGGCTTCTGAGCATCAAATGCTCCGATGTTGGTGTCAGGCAGGCTGCCCAGGTGAAATCCTGGGTACGTCCGGGTTCAGACAACCGCTTTAAAAAGGGGTTGTCCAAGTTATGGAGAGAAAAAAAAAAAAAAAAGTCCTCATTTCCCTGATTCTCTTCTGGCCTTTGTTTACATGCAGTAATAACAATCTCAGCCCCTCCCCCTTCTCCCTCCTCTGCAAAGGGAATGAATACAAGTGCTGAGTGACATGTCTGCCTGCTGGGATACTCAGCAGCATGTTGTATGTGTAGGACTACAAGTCCCAGCTGTACAATGACACTGCTGATACACACAGGAAATTCTCCCTACCTGTTCTTGTACAATACAATTCCTCTATAGCTCCTTGCCCAGCATTTGTCTCCTCTCACTGCTGCAGCTACTATTTGTAGTAAAGCCTTGAGCCCTCAGTGTGTTCTGGCTGAAGGGGTTAATGTTTTTTATCTGAAGGAATCCAGGGAGAGAGCAGATATCAGCCCTGCAAAGAAAGGGGGCGTGGCCAGTGACGTCTCGTGTACAGACTTATCTGAACTCTGAGGCTTGTACACGAAACATCACAGACCAGGGAGATAAGCTGACATCACAGGTCATGTGACCCTCAGTCAACTCTGAGAAACCAGCAGCTTTAGAAACACAAAGTATATGGGAAAGTTGTTATACCTGACAAGTTAGAAACATAAAGAACAAAAAAATAACTGACAGCCCCTTTAACCCTTACAGTACCGGCGCCGTACATGTACGGCGCTGGTACGATGCGGGCACATGGCGCCCGCTCGCAGGTGCGGCGGGCGTCATGGCCGGCAAGTCTCTGCTGTTTCTAACAGCAGAGACTTGCCGCTACCTACTGTATCGGCGGCGTCTTCCGGGGTGACTAGATGCCGTGATCACGGCATCTAGTTGCGTCTAAACCCGGAAGCGTTCGCTTCCGGGTGGTGTACAGACACCCCGTGTGGCCAATCGGGGTGTCTGTACACCATATGAAAACTGTAATCCTCGCTGGTGAGGATTACAGTTTTCAAAGTGCAATTCTTATTCTGGCCACTAGATGGCAGGCCAGGATAAGAAATGAGCAATTGATGGATTTAACTGCCTCTAGTAAATCCATAATTGCTCATAAAGAAAATTAAAAAGCCACAATATATAAGCTCATATTTGAGCATTCAAATAGTAAAAAAAAAAAAAATTTTAAAAAAAAGTTAATATATAAAAAAGATATAAAAGTTCAAATCACCCCCCTTTCCGTATAAGTAAAAAATAAATACCTAAATAACGCTAAATATAGACATCATGGGTATCACCGTGACCGAAAACGCCCGTACTTTTAAAATATAAAAAAAAAAATCCAATACGGCGAATTGTGTGGCGGAAAAAAGCGTCCAAATGGCGATTTGCCGTTTTGTCGCTTTTTTTTTCTAAAAAAAATTAAATAAAAAGTGATCAAAAAGTCATACACACCCCAGAATGGTATCAATAAAATCTTCAGATTGTCCCGCAAAAAATGAGCCCCCATACAGCTCTGTACACATAAATACCAAAAAGTTATAGGGGTCAAGATATGACAAGGAAAAAAAAAAAAAAAAAAAAAGGCAACTTTCTAATTTTTTTTCACTATCAAAACGCAGGAAAAACTATACATATTAGGTATTGCCGGATTCGTACTGACCAGTAGAATGAAAATAACGGGTCAGTTTTAATGCACATCGAACGCTGTAAATAAGAAACCCGTAGAACTGTAGCGGAATAGCGGTTTTTTTGCAATTTCACCTGATTTGGATTTTTTTTCCCGCTTCCCACTACACCATATGCAATATTAAATGGTGGCGTTGGAAAGTACAACTTGTCCCGCAAAAAACAAGCCCTCATACAGCTATGTGAACAGAAAAATAAAAGAGTTATGGCTGTTGGAAGGCAGGGAGCGCAAAACGAAAATGCATGACCGAAAAAACCTCCTGTACTGAAAGGGTTAAAAGTTAGAAAGCGGTGGCAGTCCTGTGGGACCACTGGGGCCTACTGTGCTGTAGCGGTGCAATTGAGAAAATTAACAGTTAAGCCTTTAATTATTTCTCCACTGATTTTTACATTCCTGGTAGCACTTAAACGCTAATAATTCTTGTTCAGAGCAAGACAGTAAGAGGTCATCAGCAGCTTTGTAACTATGAAACTGGCTGACCTGTTACATGTGTACAGCTGAAGGCACCCATTTTGGTCCCATGTTCACATACTCCTGCATTGCTAAGAAAAATGTTTTTATATGCAAATGAGCCTCTAGGAGCAACGAGGGCGTTGCCATTACACCTAGATCCTCTACAACTGCTGCGCCCTCTGCACTTTGACAGGGCCAGGCGTTATGTTTTTTACTATCTGGCCCCGTCAAAGTGCAGAGGTCGCGGCAGTTGCAGAGAGAGCAGAGCCTCTAGGAGCAATGATAATGCCCCATTGCTCCTAGCGGCTCATTTGCACATAAAGCATTTTTCTCAGTAATGCAGGCACATATGAACATGGGACCAACACAGAGGTCTTTAGTTCACAAGTGCACATGTAACAGGTCAGCCAGTGTCATAGGTAAAGATCTGCTGATAGATGCCCTTTAACTGCTTACCTCACCTACCTTTAGGTATAGGCAAAGCCTTTAAAAATCGCAACTGAGAAATAGACTACTAGCTTTATACTGGCTTTCCTCTTGGGAAATGAAAGAACCTTTGTTTCACATTTAAGGAGTAGATATTCAGAGGATTTTTCTGCTCTGTTTACGTGTACACATGATCATTGGCAACTTTAGCAGATTTCGTCACACAGAAGCCCGTGTATAGGCAAGGACAGTTTGTACAAGGTTATATTCCCAGAGATTCTTTCGAAGAACTTTTGGCTGTCGAGTACTTCCAAGAACTGCACACATGCACTAACAATGTGGATTTATTTGGATTGCACTTGCATAATCTGAAAACCCATGTTCTAGTTTTAACCACTTAGGAATGGAGGCGGAACAAAAAAAAAAAAAAAAAAAAAAACACCCTTTTAAAACATAATTACATCCAAAGTCAACTTGGACAAAGTTCTCACATGAATAAAGAAGTTTCCTAAATCGGTTTCCCCTCTCTCCATCCCCTGCAGTTCTCTTTATCTAAAAAAGACATCCCAGAAAACGGGACTTTTTTTAACCCCTTTCCAACATCCGTGTTACTTCCCGCAAACCACCATAACCGTGCGGGACACTGATCAGGTGGGTACTGTAGTCGTACATTACCAGTCAGTGCAGGAGCCCAGCTGTATCCACTGGCATTGGGATTAACCCATTAGATGCCACAGTCACCCCCAACTAGTCCCTGCACTGTGATTATGGGGGCCCAATAACTGCTATGGCAGCTGATGCCTCACACAGGCATCAGGGCAATACACTGACAGACTTCATGAAGTACAATAGAGCAGGTATTGCAATGCATTTAAACAGATCAAACCCTGAAGAGTTGAATTCCCACAGCGTGACAAAAAGTAAAAGCAAAAAGTTGCAAAATTAAAAAAAAAAATGTAAAGTTAAAAAAAAAGAAACACATTAGATATGGCTGCATCCATAATGACCGACTGTAAAAATATCACATGATCTCCACCCAGAGTTGAACAAAAAAAAAAAAAAAAAAAAAAAAAAAAAAAAAAAAAAAAGGCTCAGAAAATGGTGACACAAACAGGTTGGTTGTCAGAGAATGGCTGTAATGGTACCCAGAGGGTGTTCAATAGCAACACCCATACATCAAAATCTGTGCTGCAAAAGCCAAAAGGTGGTTTTTCCCTTCTGAACCCTGCAGTGTATCCAAACAGCAGTTTAATTCTGAGGTGGGTATTGAAGTGCCATAAACGTGGACGTAAAGCGTGTGGTACGAGTCTAAGATGGCACAAGCTGGGCACAGCATCTTGGGCACTGAAATGCTATATCTTTGGGGAATAAAGAAAAAATAATAATTTTTATTTTATTCATTTTTGCAAAATACATGGGGCATCAAAATGCTTACTCCTCAATACCTTGAGTGGTGTAGCTTCCAAAATGGGTTCACTTCTCAGGGGTTCCACTTATTTCACCCCAGAGCCTCTACAGTTGTCACCTCAAGATGCTTAATCACCACATTAGGTCTCAAATGTGCATGGTGCTCCTTTACTCCTGAGCCCTGTGGTATATCCAGATAAAAGATTAGGACATTTCTAAAACCAGGTGACACGGCGTAATAAGAGGACTTGCTTTTCACACTTGCAAAAATTTTTATTCTCTGACCTGTTAGAAAGGTGCATTATATAATCTATAGTGATTGTCATTTTCTTATCTGTTTCTGTGAGTAAAAACCTCTTATTGTAGCTGGGTCATGTGACCAACTCCCTGACCTCCAACTGACCCAGGACAGGAAGCCAGTCACTGCTCTATTCATTCCTAGAGACTGAAAGTGAGGCTTCCATAGGAAAATCTAAAATTAGACTTCCTGTCCACACAAGGTGCTGTATGAGTTGGTGGGTCTAATTGCTGGTCACATGACACAGATGAGAAGCATCAAGGAGATATAAAAATTCAGACACTGGTAAGAAAATGACATTCACTACAGATTACATCATGTACATTTCTAGAAGGACATGGAATAAAATTTTTGGCGGGAGTTCTTCTTTAACCTCAGGGCCTCTGCAGTTGTCGGTTAGTGCTGTATAAAAAAATAAAAATTATTGAACTAGGCCTCAAATGCACATGTGCTCTCCCTCTTCCGAACCCTACAGTGTGCACAAAAAGCAGTTTACAACCACTTATGGGGTGTTGACGTAGTCAGGCAGAAACAGGTAAATTAAGGGGTGCTTGTTCTCATGTAAGCCCTTAGTATTAAAAAAATAAATAAATCTGCAGAAGGTGAAAATTTGAAGTTTCACCTCCATTTTCCTTTTAATTCTTGGAACACTATTTACTGTATATGGTTTTTCTATAGGCAAGCCCTACAAAGTGACTTCATAACTAAATAGGTCCTTAAAAAAGTGGGTTTTAGAAATTCTTGTTAACTTGAAAAATGACTACAGATGAGCGAACGTGCTCATAACGAGCACTGTACCGCTCGGCTTCCCTGCGCTCGGGTGAGGAGGACAGAAGCGGCTGCCTGCGCCCATGCGAGCGCAGGGGAGCCGAGCGGTACAGTGCTTGTCACAAGCACATTCGCTCATCTCTAAAAGTGACATTTAAAACCCAAACCTTCTAAAGTCCAGAATCATTGACCGTAAGCAAGCGAAAATTACCACCTCTCACTATGGTATCCTCCTCTCCCTTGATTTAAAGTTGCAAATGTGGTTACGTTCATTTTGTGAAACAATTTCCAACAGCCTTTTGACACCCGCTCACACCAGCAAAAGGAACGGGCACAGGCCACAGACGGAGGCTCCACAGCATTGCTGATACAACATGTGCACTAGAAAACTTTACATCTGAAATCTACGCCAGCTCCTGGTGCACGGACAGGAGACGTGAAGAGGCACAAGACTCAAATATTTGGCACATCTCACTTCAGCACAGGGCAAATAAGGACCAGCACACACAACGCTGGGCTAAATAAATCTCCTCAGTAGGGTCATACAAGGGAGAACTACTTTACAAACATTACCAACCATAAAATAAGGTTGTCTCACTTCAGTAAGTGGAATTTATTATGTAGATAAAGTTAATACAAGGGACTTACTAATGTATTGTGACTTTCCATATTGCTTCCTTTTCTGGCTGGATTAATTTTTCCATCACATTATACACTGCTCATTTCCATGGTTACGACCACCCTGCAATCCAGCAGCATTGGTTGTGCTTGCGCAGTATAGGAAAAAGCGCCGGTCTCTCTGGTGGCTGGGATCGTGAGTGCGCGCACAGTCCAGCACTTTATTTCTATAGTGCACAAGCACGACCGCTGCTGCTGGATTCCAGGGTGGTCATAACCCCTGGAAACGAGCAGAGTATCATGCGATGGAAAAATGACTCCAGCCAGCAAAGGAGACAATATGGACAATCACAATACAAGAGCCTTGTATTAGAGGGGTTCTGTACCTTTTTATCACTGCTGATGTATCCTTTCGATACTTCATCTCATCAGCAGGGGGGGGTCTGACACTTGGGACCCCACAAATGAGCTGTTGGTCACTCGCAGTAGCAACGCCAATGCCACAACTTATCACCGGCCGGGGCGTGGCTCAGCCCCATTGACCCCAAATGTAAAAATACCTGTACTAGAAGATGTATTCACTTTCCTATGCAGCTGAAGAGTGAGAGAACGTATATAGAATACTTATAAAGTCGGGATGGAGACCAAGAGGGGGCGCTTTCCTGGTGTCCACAGGGTGAATGGAGCCCTATGAATGTGTGACATACACTGGAAGCTTTTCCCAGAGTACAGGCCAGACGTAGGGCTCGGTCTTCAGGGCCTTACATAATGTTATATTCTGGTACATCAGCTTCCCCCACACCATGTAGCAGTTAATCTTTAGTCACAAACATGAAGATCCCAAGACACAGCTGCTGACCTATATACATCTGCACTTTCCCCTTTCATTTCTCTTTTTAGGCTTTAGTCACGTTTCAAGGTTTAAGCGTGTAAATACATAAACTTAAGCTGGAGGAGTCACTTAGGCAACTCTTGAAGAAATGTAATGTATGTTCTTTAAGCAACCCTCAATTGGTGCACACATTCCATACACAATACTAACCCTCCTGCGGTATAATAGAAGATACTTGCCTACCCACAAATAATGGTGGCTCCGAGTTCTTGCTCCTGCACAGATGACCGCAGACATGGCACCTGGGCGCTCCGTCTGACTGAGCAGAAAAGACTATGAGGGAGATTTATTAAAACTGCTGTAAAGGAAAACTGGCTCAGTTGCCCATAGCAACCAATCAGATTCCACCTCACATTTTCCAAAGGAGCTTTGAAAAATGAAAGGTGGAATCTGATTGGTTGCTATGGGCAACCAAGCCAGTTTTCCTTTACACCAGTTTTGATAAATCTGTCCCTATGTGCTACCATTTGTGCAGGAGCTAAGCATTATATGTGAAGTTTAGTGCTGTCAATCTAAGGGGGAGGGGGGTGTAGTCAGCAAGTCAGCTCCAATACCTAATTTGCATAGGAATAAACCGTACAAGTTTCTCCAGAATGCTGGCACCTACAAAGGACAGACAGTATCGTTTTACACAGTATGGTTAACCACCCTACCAGGCTATATGCCTGGCTAATAGGAGTGATCTTCGTGACAGAGCCTCTATAAAGTGGTTGTCCAGGCTTTTTCATATTGATGACCTATCCTCAAGTTAGGTCTTCAATATCAGATCAACAGGGGTCCGACACCCCCTTCGCCAATCAGCTGTACGGGAGACGGCGCATGCGCTTCCTGTCTGCTGCTATATGTCTATGGACAGCAGCAGCGGACAGGAAGAGAGAAGGGAGACGGCACAAGCATACTGCGTCTACCCATACAGCTGATCGGCCCTGCGATCTGATATTGGGCAAAGTCTTTAACACCTCAGATGCCGTAATTAGGGATGAGCGAATCGACTTCGGATGAAACATCCGAAGTCGTTCACATAAAACTTTGTTTCAATACTGTATGGAGTGAGCGCTCTGTACAGTACTAGAATGCATTGGCTCTGATGAACTGACGTTATTACAAGACTTTGCGTAGTAACTTCAGAAATTGATTTATACTGTAAAGAAAAACATTTCCCAAACGTGGGTTCGGTTCCAAGTGGTAACTCGTACCGCTCATCCCTAGCCATAATCAGTGACATGTATTCAAAAAATGCTACAGTGCAAAAACACACAAACACTGACAATGCAAGCCACCTCACAAATGCATGAAAGAAATAGACACGAGTTGACACTGCACTATGCGGCACACTCAGCCATTACATAAGCTGAACACAATGGGGCCTTTGTTATGGCCCTAAATATTCCTGTAATGCTACTAATGTGTCACGTTGTGACCAGAGGCTTGTACCCGAATGACTTACTCAGCATTCATCAGGGTAAGCAATACTGACAGGTGCACAGTGACCTCACACGACAAGCAACCAAAAATCCAGAGCTGTAGAAGTACCTGCGTTCACCAAGAAGACAGTGTTATATTCATAAATGCAGAAGAACCCCTGAGTCCTGAAAGCGCAGCACTCCCGGGGAAAGCTGTGGTCACAACTGACCATGGCATCTGTGGAGCTGAATGTCTGTGATGGGTGTTATTGACAATCGCAGACATTGCCTCCGGGAGTCTGCTGTGTAAAACAGCAGAAACCTGGCGGCTATGTCATCCATTCCATTATGGAAGGGACACTATATTTAATATGCAGATATCTGCAGTACATGTACAGCAGATGTCCTCATGGGGTTAAGGGTGCCTTCACACAGATTTTGTTGCAGGAAGTTGGGCGACTGAATAGGGTTGTTTTGGTGGCAAACACATGGATTTCTGCAAGCCTTAGGCTACCTTCACACCTACAGCTGTTCCGGCAGACAAGCAGAGAATCGGCAGGGGTTATTGTCCAGCCAGTTCTTCATTTGTCTGCCGGATAGCGCACAGATCTCCACCGGACCCTATTGGGGACATTCCGTCCGCTTCCGGGAGTGAAGGATCCAGTGAATTCTCTGCCAGACTTCAAGGAGGTGTGAAAGTACTTTATTCAGATGAATGGAACTGATTTCAGTTGCAGTCATTTCTACAACAAAATGTGTTGTGTGTGAAGGAACCCTAAGATAGGTTGAAGTGGGTGATGGGAAAAGACAAGCACCAGCTGCCAGCACTATTCCAGTCCAGATCTCCACAGGTTTGGACCAGGTAAGCAGACTGTCCACATCTTTATATATCTGGTACCAAAAGTTTTGGTGAAATTTTCTCTCTGAAGGACAGATCACAGGAGGCTTTTTTTGTGGCGAGACTGGCATCTGCACAATACCATGTACTAGAAATGGACCTTCACCTTATTCCATAGTAACACGCATCAATCCGGCATCAAGGAAGACCACATAGCTGCCAGATTACAGACAGTACATTCCCTGCACTTGGCTCTCAGGGACCATAAACCTCCCACCAAAATGCCAGGCATGTATCTTTTAACAGAAACCCAGAAGGTCTTCAAACCAAGGGAGCAAAGCTAAAGACCAGTGGATGTCCCAACTTAAAGGGTTTCTACAGTTTTTAAAAACTGATGATCTATCCTCTGGATAGATCATCAGCATCTGATCGGCGGGGGTCCGACACCCAGGGCCCCCGCCGATCAGCTGTTTGAGAAGGCAGCCGCGCTGCGGCCTTCTCTGTGTTTACCGCAGGCCCAGTGAAGCCACGACTAGTATCACTGGCCTGGGCGCGGCTAAGCTCCATTCATGTGAACAGAGCTTAGCCCCGCCCAGGCCAGTGATACTAGTCGTGACGTCACTGGGCCTGCGGTAAACACAGAAGGCCGCGGCGCTTCTGCAGCGCCGCTGCCTTCTCAAACAGCTGTCGGCGGGGGTCCCGGGTGTCGGACCCCTGCCGATCAGATGATGATCTATCCAGAGAATAGATCATCAGTTTTTAAAAACTGCAGAACCCCCTTAAGGATCGCCCACCACATGCAAGACAACGTTTAGTGCTGAACCTTCACGTCAAGTGTTCTGGTAACATGTGGCAGATATTTCTAGGACAGTCTCACTGCACAAACAGATCTAGGGAAAGAATTTTTCAGTCCACCACAACCGCTGCGTGTGAACTTTCCCAAAGTTTTCTGCAGCAAAAAAAAAAAAAAAAAAAAAAAAAGCCTATACTCACCTGTTCCTCTTCCTGCTGTTCATACACAAGGCTGCAGTGGTGACAGTGGTAGGCAGCATGTGACCGCTACAGCCACTGTCCTCAGAGGTATGTCACCACCACAGCCTTGTATACAAACAGCAGTTTTTATACTCCGGCATCTACTCTAGTCAGAAGGTGGAATTTAAAACCCACCTCCTGACTTTAGTAGATGGAATATAAAAACAAAAACAGTTTTTACACGTCTTTCTCCACAGCACTGCTCATCTTGCTGTTCGTATACAAGATTACTTTGGGGATAGAGATATGACGTGACTGCGGCAGCAAGTCACTATGCCATATACTTCTGAGGACAGTGACTGGCTGCAGCAGTCACATGCTGCCCACCTCCATCACCACCACAGCCTTGTAAATGAACAGCAGGAAGAGGAGCTGTGCTGGGGAGAATCAGGCAATTATAGGAACAATACATTAGTGCCTTGTGTTAACCTTCTCTACATGATAAATACTATTTTCTGAAGTGTGACAAACCCTTTAAAGGTAACTTGGACAACCCCTTTAACAAGAGGAACAAAGCATCACCTGGGTACTCTCCCCAGTAAGCCACCATCAGACTGCTATAGACGTCTGATAAGTCCCATATAGGACTGATCAGCAGTCACTCATGTACAGGCATCCCCTCACCGGAGTGATCACTTACATCATCTAAAGCCAGCATATGTCATCACTACCTCCAAGTGACGTCACAGGGCAGATAATACAGCACCCAGCTACTAATTAAATGGCAAGTAAATGAATGGAGACATGGGACCACATGAAGACCACCTCCCTCTACCATACAGTTACCAGGGCGCAGTACAAGGCTCCTGTGCTGTCAGCATGCTGGGGACTTGTAGTCGTGGGGCTGATCTGTCAGAGCCCGCAGTACCCGCCGCCCCATATCGCGACAGAGGTCACACACCGACATAGGACTATCCCGCTAGACAAGGCTCCCCCGGGGACGCGGGCACTCACTCTCGGTCTAGCTGCCTCGCTGGTACGTACACAAGAGACCAGGCGGCCGCTCTCAGGCTGCTGATCAGTCCTCTGTCCGCGGAGGAGGCCACCGACAAGTCAGCGTCTTCGGCCATGACAGGCTTTCTCCGTCAGTCCGGCAGCTCACGGTAATCCCCGCCGCCCCCGGCTCAGCTGTGTTGCTGTGAGAACGTCGAAATCCCCTTTTCGCGTCACCTCTCTCAGACGCGCTAAACGGGGCGGGGACAGAGTCAGGTGATCCGGGTTTACAGCCGCCGCGTCGCCATGTTTGATGTGGGCAAGTTGTTTATGTGAGGAGTCACTGGGTGAGAGTGTCAATGGGGCACAGGTTGTGCTGTCAGTAGGCAGTGGAGTGAGGGGGCGGGCAGCTGACAAGTTACCCGGTGTCACGCCCTCATCTTAACATTTATCCCTGGAATATTGGACTATGGAGAAGAAACACTAGTTACATGTGCCATGTATTCATCTATTGCCTCTCTGCAAGGGTGTATCTATAGGGGGTGCAGAGGTAGCGGGGCCCAGGAGCTTGAGGCCCAAAGACCCTTGTGCCACATAAGACACGGATTCGTTCGGTGTGACACAGTAGTAAAGGGATCCGTCCTCCATTGACTTTCAATGGACTTCATGACAGATCCGTCCAAGCGATGTTAAATACAACCTACTTAGGGTGGCCACAACCCCAAAAAGGAGGACATCATATTGGGGACAGTGGCAGACAATACTTCAATATTACAGCATGTGCAATACTACAATAGACAGAATACATACTTGTACTAATGCTTGTGATTACACTACTTGTCTCATGTGGAGAAGTGTAATGACCAGGAGGCTGCGCGCACATGGAGCGTCGCCTCCTCTTCACACAGCTGATCAGCAGCAATCTATATAAATGGCAGAACAACCCCTTTAATGGAAGGAAAAAAAAAATACCAAAAATTGGCTTGCTGATGATTTCTGAAGCCACATAGCAGGTCAATTTCCACACTGAAAAAACAAACTTGAGATTTGTTTAATCTCATACATTGCTAGTACTGTATAACACTGTAATCAGCTGTGGATTATGTACAGATGATGCCCAGGTTATACCAGCATGAGAGAATATATATATATATATATATATATATATATATATATATATATATATATATATATATATATAACACACATACACGATGTATAACTTATACCAGCTGTACATATAGAATTATATACAGGAGATGCCCAGGTTATACCAGCATGCTCCATATCACTATATATAAGATTTATAACTTATACCAGCTGTACATATAGAATTATATACAGGAGATGCCCAGGTTATACCAGCATGCTCCATATCACTATATACAAGAAGATGTATAACTTACACCAGCTTTATGCATCTCCTA
The DNA here is from genome assembly GCA_900303285.1 of Rhinella marina. Taxonomy (NCBI): domain Eukaryota; kingdom Metazoa; phylum Chordata; class Amphibia; order Anura; family Bufonidae; genus Rhinella; species Rhinella marina. The sequence goes on from ONZH01021860.1 coordinate 389,521, forward strand.
TGCTCTCCACACTATACACCCAAACATAACACCTTTCTTTACTAGACAATTGGACACAAGACATGTCCCAAATCCCCAACTTGTACCCATCTGCTGCAGACTACCTCCTGTCAGCCGCCTGCAGCCAACTAGTACCATTGACACATTCATATTGATAACTGAGGGCAAGGGCAGTGACTGTGCAGCAAAGTACCTGGTGGGACCCCTTGGGCTGTGCGGACCCCCTGACTTCTGTAGAGACAAGCCACTCAGGTACAGGCACCCAATATTGCTGCGCTGCTCGTAGCTCCTGCGCTCCACTTCAGCCTGGGATGCATATACCACTGACACAGAGCTAGATCATGACATAGGGACATCATGCACACAACACACTGCATGGATGTGCTGCCTAGCCCATTGACTTAACCTTACTGTAGTGGATCAACAACCCACACTGGAATTAAAGACCAAGCACCAGCAGGTGACCTGGGGATACATAAAGGGATCCTGTACTGTAGCCACTAAAAAGGAGCACTTCTGGCTGTCTGTCATGGCCTTGCGCCAGACCAGGAGTCTGAAGATACAGCAGCCAAACACCTAGGGCACCACCTGCCGCACAGCACAGCACAGCACAGCACAGCACAGCACAGCACAGCACAGCACAGCACAGCACAGCACAGCACAGCACAGCACAGCACAGCACAGCACAGCACAGCACAGCACAGCACAGCACAGCACAGCACAGCACAGCACAGCACAGCACAGCACAGCACAGCACAGCACAGCACAGCACAGCACAGCACAGCACAGCACAGCACAGCACAGCACAGCACAGCACAGCACAGCACAGCACAGCACAGTGCACAGCAGCACAGCACAGCACAGCACAGCACAGCACAGCACAGCACAGCACAGCACAGCACAGCACAGCACAGCACAGCACAGCACAGCACAGCACAGCACAGCACAGCACAGCACAGCACAGCACAGCACAGCACAGCACAGCACAGCACAGCACAGCACAGCACAGCACAGCACAGCACAGCACAGCACAGCACAGCACAGCACAGCACAGCACAGCACAGCACAGCACAGCACAGCACAGCACAGCACAGCACAGCACAGCACAGCACAGCACAGCACAGCACAGCACAGCACAGCACAGCACAGCACAGCACAGCACAGCACAGCACAGCACAGCACAGCACAGCACAGCACAGCACAGCACAGCACAGCACAGCACAGCACAGCACAGCACAGCACAGCACAGCACAGCACAGCACAGCACCAGCACAGCACAGGCACAGCACAGCACACAGCACAGCAGGCAAGGCACAGCACAGCACAGCACAGCACAGCACAGCACAAAGCACAGCACAGCCAGCACTAGCACAGCCAGCACAGCACAGCACAGCACAGCCCAGCCAGCACAGCACAGCACAGCACAGCCCACAGCACAGCACAGGCACAGCACAGCACAGCACAGCACAGCACAGCACAGCACAGCACAGCACAGCACAGCACAGCACAGCACAGCACAGCACAGCACAGCACAGCACAGCACAGCACAGCACAGCACAGCACAGCACAGCACAGCAAACAGCACAGCACAGCCACAGCAACAGCACAGCACCAGCACGCACAACCAAGTCTCAACAGCTTACCCCTCCATGTGGTCTCAGACTCCAGACTGAGACTGAGGAGGAGTTTATTAACCCTTTGGTAGTCTCCTGCTAATGAACAACACCTGGGTGGAATGGGAGGAGCGCTGATACCATAAAAATGAGGGAACAGACTGTAAAGAAAAAGACATGGGCCCTGGTTTATCATAGACTGTTGGCGTACACTGCTCCATGACAACCCCTAATTTGTGGTGAGATGTACCTTCTGCAGCCTGTGCACCTGAACTGGTGCTGGTGTAGATTTCCGTCTTCTACGTCAGAAACTAGCATAAAAGAAAAAAGATGTGGCGGGGCTGCTGGCCCTGCCCCTCCCTCACCACGTCCTCTTTTTGGGAAAGTGGCGTATAAATGCCACGTGCGCACAAATTTTGGTGTAAGTGGTGTTGAAAAAGTTGCACGCAGTTATAAAGATATGATAAATTAGGCTCATCAGACCGTAGCAGGTCCGTGCTTGTATTGCAGCCTACAAACAGTGGGTCCGCAATAAACGGGCACTGGCCGTGTCCACATCATATCATGGATGTGGACCCATTGACTTGAATGGGTCCGCAATCCGGAAGATACGGTACGATGCAGTGTATAACAGCGGCACGGATCAGAAGCCCACGGAAGAAATATGTGGGTTTTCTGTCCGTGCCTCCACACCGCAAAAACGAAGTGTAAATACATTTTGTCATTTTTATTTTTGTATTTTTCTGTTTTTATTTTATTTTATAAAAAAGGAAAAAATAGGGAGACAGTCTGTTTTGCATATTTTTAATTTTTATTTTTGTTAATAGCACAATGTGCAACTAAAATATTTTTTTTCGTTATTTCCCCTTTCCATAATGATGTATGGGTTATGGTGGACAGGGATGGTGCTGGAAGATTTGGTGGCGTGTTTTTTTTTTTCTTGTAAAAAAAAAGTATTTATTTTACATTATTTGACACTCCATTAGGTCATGTACTTATTGACTTACATTTTATACCTCTTTATAATGTGTACCAGTGCAAAAAATATCCCCTTAGGGCTCATGCACACAACCATTGGCTGATCTACGGTCCGTAAATTGCAGATCCGCAAAACACAGATACCAACCATGTGCACTCCGCACTTTGCGGAATGGAAGGGCCAGCCCCTAACAGAACAGTACCATCCTTGTCCATTAAATTTTTTTTTTTTTTTTTGCGGAACGGCCTTGCGGACATATGGATACAGAATGCACATGGAGTCACTTCCGTTTTTTTACAGCCCCATCGAAGTGAATGGTCCTGCATACAGACTGCAAAAAACAGAATGGATACGGAAAAAAAAGTTCATGTGCATGAGCCCTTATTGGTCAGTGATTGAGAAAACCAGGAGTGGAGCCTCCACAGACATAAGTATAAGGGCCCATGTACATGACCATCCTTTTAGTATGCATCTGAGCCACATTTTTTACAGGTCGGGTGTGGACTCATTCACTTCAATGGGACAACAAAAGATGCAGACAATACACCGTGTGCTGTCCGCATCCGTATGTCTGTTCCGCAAAAGAATAGAACATGCCCTATTCTTGTCCGTATAACGGAAAGGATAGGACAGTTCTATTATGGACCGGACGTTCTGTTCTGCAAAATGCGAAACACTCAAGGCCGATATCCATGTTTTGCAGATCTGCAGTTTGTGGAAACGGCTACAGCTGTGTACATGAGCCCTAAGGGAAAGATTTGCACCTGTTCTTTGTTTAGACTCACACTTGGCTTTGGCTCACAATCACTGATGGAAATCACTGACCAAACACTGACTGTATTAATAAAGCCTCATTCACATATCAGTGTTTGGTCAGTGACCAGGATTGGAGCCTCCACAGACATATGGTATAAGGGAAAGATCTGCACCTGTTCTGTGTTTAGAGCCGCACCTGGTTTTGGCTCACAATCACTGATGGAAATCACTGACCGAACATTGATGTGTGAACTAGGCCTTATTGTCTGCATTAGACTACATTCACATGGGCATTGTTTTCCCGGTATCTGAGCCGCATATTTTGGGGAACCATCCGCATCCATTGCTCCGTGCCGCGGCCACGCAAAAAGAATAGAACATGTCCTATTCTTGTCTGCAATTGCGGACAAGAATAGGCATTTTCTATGATAGCCGTGGCAATGTGCGGTCCGCAAATTGCGGAACGCACATGGGCCGGTATCCGTGTTTTGTGGATCTGCAAAACACAACGTTCGTGTGAACGTAGACTTACGGGCAGGGATAGGACTGTTCTATTACACAAGGCAACAGTCGTGTTCATGAGCCCTTAGTGTGCATTCACATCATCGTATGTATTTTGCAGTCTGCAAAATGCGGATCTGTAAAAATATGGATGACATCCGTGTGATGTCTGTGTTGCATCCATTTTTTTTGTAACAATGCCTATTATTTTTCACAAAATGGACAAGATTAGGACATGTTCTATCTTTTTTTGCGGGACTGCAGAATGTACATACGGATGCGGATAGCACATGGTGTACCACTGCATTTTTTGCAGCCCCATTGAAGTGCATCTCTCCACATCTGATCTGTAATGCCCCTTTCACACGAGCGGGAGACTCGCATGTCTCCCGCAACGCATCTACAGGGCTGGACTCGGCACGGACAGGGATAGCATAGCATTAGGCCTGTTTCACACGACCGTGTTTCACGGCCCGATACGGGCCGTGAAAGCCTGACCTGTGCTCCCCCAGAGGACGGGAGCGCACGGCGTCATTGGTTGCTATGACGCCGTGCGCTTCCTGAGGCAGCCGCCGTACAGTGAAACACTGTATACGAGCGTGTACAGTGTTTCACTGTACAGCGGCGGCCTCAGGAAGCGCACGGCGTCATAGCAACCAATGACGCCGTGCGCTCCGTCCTCTGAAGGAGCACAGGTCGGGCTTTCACGGCCCGTATCGGGCCGTGAAACACGGTCGTGTGAAACCGGCCTTATATGCGATCCCTGTCAGTGCCGAAGTCCAGACCTGTAGATGCGTTGCGGGAGACATGCGAGTCTCCCGCTCGTGTGAAAAGGGCATAAGACATGCAGATCGGATGCGGAGCCAAAATACGGTTGTGTGAATGGGGCCTAATAATGTGTGCATTGCATCCAGATGCCTATAATTTTTCCTGCAAGCCCCATTCGCTGCGTGAAAAGCACACAATATAGAACATAATGCAATTTTTCCTGAATGTAAAGATGATGTGTAAAAAAAACGATGCTCATGTACACAGATCCATTGAAATGAATGGGCAGGATTCAGTCCGGATACTCTGCGTTCACAACATGCAACGCATCCGGATGGAAAGCGATTGTGTGAAAGAGCTCTAATGTGTGCAGGTAGATAAAATGCCTCCTTATAATGCATGCCAGTACAAAAACTGCTCCCTTATACGTGCCAGCAGAAATATACTTCCTTAGGCCCTATTCACACGACCGTATATTTGCGGGCCCGCATTACTGCTGACCCGCAAATATACGGGGGCCACCCGGCGTGTGTTCCGCAGCGCTCGGCCCGATTGAAAATGCCTATACAGTACTTGTCCGTGCGCACGGACAAGTATAGGACATGATTCAAAAGAGCCGCAGCACGGAGCTAGCTCCCGGCCCCATAGAGGTGAATAGGGCCGCATCTATTCCGCAATTTTGCGGATAGATATGGCCCCATTCAATACGGTCGTGTGAATGGGGCCTTAGAGTGCCTGCACACATTGCGGATTACGAGCTGATTTACGTGCGGAAAAACCACAGCGTAATACAATACCAACAAAGTACGGTATATGGGATTACACAAATCCCATGTAAACTTTGTTTTTTTTTCTTAGGTGCACAAATTGACCTGCTGTGCAGATTTTGAACTCGGCATCATGTCAATTGTTTGTGCAATTTTTGGTACTGATTTCACCCTTGGAAGGAAGAGATCTGCGGAAAATCAGCAGCAAATCCGCACTAAAAACGGCGAGTAACACATGAAATTTTTGGTGCAGAAATGCAGGTACCACAGGTACCCTTATAATGTGTGCCAGTAAAAATAATACGCCCCCTCCCCCCCATAGTGTCCCCTCTCCAGTTATAGTAATGACCCCGCCTCATTGTGGCCCAGCGGCATGCTGTCAAAGAAAAATAACGAACTCAGATACTTACCTCCATGGCACTGTCAGGATGCCTGTTCCAGTCTGTGTCCTGAGCTGTATGCTGACTGGCTCAGGTGGCACAATGATGAAAATGTCAGAGCTCCACCTGCGCCGGCCTCTGATAGGCTACAAAGAGAGGGAACGGCGCAGCATTTAACTGTATCGCCATCCTGAGGACAGTGATACAGTTGATTATCGATAGATGAGCACTTCCACAATAGAAGCACTCATTAGTTAATAGTGCCTGCCCAGTGCCCCTCCACTTCCCTTTAGGTAGCGAGGTGGCGCCCCATGCAGTCCTTGCCCAGTCCTAGAAATGGCCCTGGTGACGTGTCCCCCACCTGGCACATTAGAAGTGGGGACTGGCACACAGTGCCACAGTGGTAGACGGGAGGAGTAGATAAGTATGCTTCTCAGCATAGGTTTGGCAGAGAGGGGAGACAAAATTTGTGAAAAAGCTAGAGATCCTCTGCACACATAGCGAAATACATACGGTTTTTCCATGCAGAAAAAACGCAGCGTAGTACAGTACCAGCAAAGTGTATGAAATTTTGAAATCTGCAGCATGTCAATTGTTATTGCGTCTTTTTTGTGCGGATTTCACCCTTTACAATGGAAGAATAAGATGTACAGAAAATCTGCACCAAAAACCGCATAAAAAACGCACAACAAACACTCCACAACTGTGATAAATAGTGCAGATTTATGTGAGTTTTTGGTGCAGTATTCTTGCAGATTTTCTGCAAACAAATCTGCACAATGTGCAATAACCTGTAGACTGGGTTCACAAGTGACTGAAAATCCAGTGGAAAGAAAACTCACAAAACCGTACGTATTACATGGGTTTTTTGGTGCAGAGAACCATCGTATTTCACACTTTTCATTGAGAAGGGTGAAATCCACAAGAGAAATCTGCTGTATAAATTGATATGCTGCACATTTTCTGCAGCATTTTTAGTATGCATCGTGTGCATGAGAAGTCAGAAATTCTCATCCACTTTGCTGGTAAGGTACAACACTGCGGATTTGCGTTACCAAAATCCACAACGCCAAATCTGCAGCTGCTGTACATTCAGCATGTGATCCTAGCTCGGTTACAATTACAAACTGCAATGTACGTGAGTTGCGACTACGAAGTCAGGCAGCCTCGGATGCTGTGAGCAGTCAGTGCCCGAGGCTGTCTGACTACTCAGGCGATACTAAAATGCTGGGTCACTCACCTGCATTAACACAAACCCAGTTGTTTTTCTAAAATCTGTATAGAGCAATGGTGGAACTGTTCCATACACAGCATGCACCCATGAATCCTCAGGGGGAGGAAGGGGTGGCGGGAAGAGCCAAGACCGTATAAATATCAGGATTCAATAGCGCACAATAGGGCAGATATACTAAGACTGGCGTTACAAATGCCAGTCTCAGTATAAAGTCCATCAGTGCAGAATACGCTAAATTTATTTTAAAAAATGTAGCACATCTCAAGGCAGTTGCTGCACCAGAAATCTAGCTGGTCAGTTTCTGGTGTAAATAATAGTAACTCTATCGGGCTTTGGGAAGCCATATGCCAGCTAAGGACCCCCCCAGCTTTCCAAAGTCACAAATTATGGCACAAATATGGCATAAAACGTAACTTGTGACATTTTAGATAAATGTCTCTCGCTGTCCAGGCTGTAGCTGTTTTATACTGACTTTAGCAAAATGTCTGGGTCAATTAAAGGAAAAGTCCAGGTGTTTTGATAAGGGATGTGGCGCCAGGTTATGCTGCTCTTAGTTAGGACCAGGGGCATAACTACTATAGTGACAGACCATGCGACTGCTATGGGGCCCAGGGCAAGAGGAGGCCCAGTCTTAGTTGGGATTATCTCCTCTTCTACTGGAGGTGAAAACTTGGTCAAGACTCTACCCTCTAAAGAAACAACTTTAAGGCCACGAGCCTGACAGATTAGGTCAGGATGCGTTCGGGGAAACTCACACCATTTTGCAAGCAAGTTCAGTCAGTTCTGTCTGCGATTGCGTTCAGTTTTTTCCGCGCGGGTGCAATGCCTTTTGATGCGTTTTTCACTGAAGGTTTACAAACAACATCTCTTGGCAACCATCAGTGAAAATCTCATTGTACCTGGACTTGCTTCAGGATGCAATGCGTTTTTCACTGAAGCCCCATTCACTTCTATGGAGCCAGGGCTGCGTAAAAAACGCAGGATATAGAACATGTTGCGTTTTTCACACAACGCAGAACTGATGCATGAAAAGAAACGCTCATGTGCACAGACCCATTGAAAAGAATGGGTCACGATTCAGTGCGGGTGCTATGTGTTCACGTCACGTCACGCATTGCACCCGAGCAGAAAACTTGCTCGTGTGAAAGGGGCCTTAGTAAACGATGCAGTGGGAAAATGGCCCAAGCGTCATTGAAAGGGGTTTATGTAGAAACCCCTCTGTCCTGTGTGGGGGACCCGGTTTGGTCCTTGATATGGGGCCCTTACTTCTCTATGTACGCCACTGCTTAGGACATCATAAAACTGGTCACAAAGTCCCTTTAAGGGCTCATTCACACGTCCGTATTTGTGCACATCCTGGAAACCGGTCAGTTTTTTGCGGATCCGTTGTTCCACAAAAAACTCAGTTTATCCAGGACATCCGTTCCGTTTTTCCGTAAAAAACGGAAAGGATGTATCCATATGTCATCCTTTTTTTGCGGATCCGCAAAAAATTGAAGGATGAATAAGGCTCTGTTCACACGTCCTGTTTTTCTTTCCTGATTCGATCCTGATTTTTTCAGGACCCATTGAAATGAATGGATCCAGATCAGGATCAGGATCGAATCAGGAAAGAAAAACAGGACATGAGAATGGAGCCTAACATCTGTACCTTTTCTTTTTTTTTCTCCCCTCCTGGAACGGAATCCGCAAATACGGATGATATGCAGATGCCTTTCCGCATGTCTTCCGCATTTTTTGTGGATCCATAGACTTTAATTGTGCTACTGACTGCAATTCGGGAGAAAAGTAGGACAGGAGGATTTCTTTATGCGGACAGTCGGAACGGACACACGGATGCGGACACCACACGGTGTACTGTCCGCATTTTTTCGGGACCCATTGAAATGAATGGATCCGCACGTGTGAATGAGGCCTAATAGTATCCTCCACTCTGCCATCAGTATAGCTGCTTTTATCTTCCTGTGCTTACAGTTCTGAAGCCACCAATACAGATTCCCTCCATTTGATGGAAAACATAATGCGGCATACATTGTTGTCTTCTGGTAAAACACTTGACACCATGACGGAAACCAGCAGAACTCATTATAGGACTATGGTGTCCGACACTACAGTACAGATGTGAATGGAGCCTAAAAGTCAGATTATTTTTGAGACACGTCTTTCTATAGAGTCTGATATGTTATTTGGATGTAACTGAGCAGCCTATATGTGAAATGTGATATTATATGCAATACATAAAAGAAACAGTCTAATTATTGGGCCTTTCACACAGTTTTTTTTTTTTTTTTTTAGCAAAAATGCACCACAGATGTTAGCGGTAAGTGTACGGCTAACGTGTCGTGCGACAAAAATGACTATTTTAGGCCGGGTTCAAATAACCTTTTCATCCAAGAGAAGAACAAAAAAAAAAAAGAAAAAATAGAACCTGTATTTTAAGCATCCGTTATGCTCATTTATTCACATTTGGCATCTGTTTTAGAGGGAAATATGGTCATTTATTAAGCTGAAATACGCCTATATTAGGCATATTTCAGGCACAGATTGCTGTTGCGCCCCAATCTGCGACTTCTCCCCTCTCCCACCAGGTCTAAAAAGGTGAGTGTGGAACAGGAGGGGAAGTGGATGGACCAGTAGGCCCATCTCATTTACCATTTTATATGCCTGTTTTTAGAACTGGCAGGGGTCTCTGCCGAAGTTCTGAAGAGGCCACCGCCTCTTCATAACTTTGGCGGAACCTCTGCCAGCTTAAGGCTTTAATAAGACATGTGTCTAAAACGCGGTCTTAATAAATGTGCCCCCTAGAGTCTAATATAAGGGATCTCACACGGAAATGGCTAAAACGGATCCCAAATGTGCATAAATGAGTATAACGGATGCTTAAAATACAGGATCCGTTTTTTTCTTTATTTTTCCATTCTAAAAAAATAAACTAAAAACGGTGATGTGAACCCGACCTTACACCTATGATTTGGCTTTGAAAATACAGCCAAGTCGCAGGCGGGTCGTGTGTGATTTACATTAAAGTCAAAGGGTTAAAAATTGCGTGCCACATGCGACTTGGACACAAAATCCAACATATCTGGATTTTCTGCGACTGTCGCTTTGCAATAGCAGCGTGTCACATTGCAACACTATTGACAAACGTTACCTAAAGTCATTAGGAAATTATGAAATGCACTATAAACAATGCAATTTTTGTGGTCTTTTTCTTCACTTCCATTTTTTTGGGGGATCCATGCAATGTTTTTTCAAAATGTAGCATGCTCTGGGTATGAAAACATGCAATTCAAAACTGTGACCAAAAAAAAAAAAATGCTGGTAAAATTTCATGTCCATTTTTAGAAGCTCAGAAAATCCCTATGTGTTAAAAGAGTGTTATGTCTTATGAATAATGCTGGATTCTGGAACCAGACACTCATTAGGTGTATCTTCCAGAAGTAGTCAGTGAAGCGAAGCAGCTTGAGAAAACATGCCCAGCCTATATACAATGCTCCTCAGATCCCTCATAGATATGATCTGTCACTGTATGTCAGAACCCAGTCACCTGGAAGCCCAGTTTATTTTTCACAAGGTAGGAAATCCACACAGCTGCAGGCGTACCGAAATAAACAAGTCAAGTAGATTATCTGTACTTGGTGATACTGTTCAGTGAACTCACCTTTTTTACATGGGTCAAAACACACAAAAAACGACGTTACTAAGACTAGTTCCACACCTTCTGTAAAGCTATTTGGCAGGCTGTTATGGCAGACGAATAGCCTGCTGGAGTTCACTGTATCTGGCCTAGGCGGATACTGCCGTTTACCGCCACATCCCTTTGACTATAATGGGATCCGGCGCGTTTCTGGACACTTTCTGGCATGAGCGCTTGGTTTCAGACAGATATTCTATTTATTCAGGGGTGAATTGGTCATAGATCCTACAGGGAAATTTCCTGAAGGGTCGAAGCCCATGAGGACCACCTGAGCCCTCCTCACGGCTACTGGCTAAGTACATAATGTGGTGCTCTCAGCATTAATTAAAGAGGTTATCCAATACCTATAATGCCCCCCCATATGCCAGGGCCCCTCACACAGATTGTATTTTCCTCGTTCCCCGGCACATGCGTCACTTCAGATGCCGGCTCAACCGCTGCTGCATCTCGCTGTCGCGTGAATCAAAACATCTTGCGACAAGGGCAGCCAATAGAAGGCCGCGATGGGAACAAGTCTCTCTAGCATCACGGGTGACACTAGGGAGGCTCGTTCCCGTCGCGGCCTGCTATTAGCTGCCGCCCCCCGGCGCCGGATGTTTTCAGGAGATGCAGCCGTGCCGGGATCAGAGGCGACGCAGGTGCTGGGGAGCGCGGTAAGTACAACCTTTGTGAGGGCCCAAGAAATATGGGGGGCATTATAGGTATTGGATAACCCCTTTAATGTTAGGGGCACCAGTTACTTATGCATCTGGCCAGTGGCTGTAGGTGCCCTCCTGAATTCAACTGTAACACCGCCCTCAGAACGCTAATACAGTTAAAATACTGCAGTAGGGGCAGCACTATTTTGTGCTGCACTATGGTATTACTGGCCCCACCTACTTCTGTTGTCCCAGCATACTTGTTTTGTCCTTGCCTTTTGTCACTTGGGACCCACCTAACATAGGGCCACTTTTAGTTTTTTTCAGGGCCACTTTAAGTTCCCAGTCCGACCCTGAATAGGTAACCCCTTTAATAAATAAATTATTAAAAGGGTTACCCATCCAGTAAAAAATGTCACTTTACCGGTTGCATTCCGATGCTCCTGGGGGTCCATGCTGGTCTCTGCTACCTGGTCCTACTCGATATGCAGGAAAAGACTGCTCAGCCAAGAACAGGCTTAGGTGGGCAAACTGCATCAACAATTGCAGTAGGGTATTTTCCAAAAAATCTGTTTGAAAATTCCAATTACACTGAGTTTTTTGGAGAGGTTTTGCCTCAAAATCAGCTCCAAAAACACTTCAAAACACCCTCTGATTCATTTTTTTATATTTTTTACACGTGTAAAAAAGAAGCATCATGCTCTTTTTTGGGGGCAGAATTAGTGCTCCACGTAAGTCCAGGCATTTTTTGTGCATTTTCTGAGCATTTTGTGGCTCTGATCTGTGTCAAAAACCTCAACATGAAAATGCAGGTTTGTATGGAAGTGAACACCCATTGGTTTAAAAAAAAAAAAAAGGCACGTAAACAAAACTGCATCAAAAATGTGTTATTTAACGCTAAAAAAACTACTGTCACTACTGAGAAGGGTTACATAATTTCATGTAAATAGCTGTCACTAGAATTTAAGAACATTATGTACCATACAGTGGTAAGCTGGGTGACGGTATAATAATTTGTGGTTATTGCTTGGAACAGAAAGGACACATTGTGAAACTATGCAGGAAGTCATTAGCTAACCATGACATACAATGTACAGTAGGCTTCCAAAAATGAGGAACAATCAGTCCTTTACAGACAGTGGTTGCCGTCTTTATTATTTGCCCAACCAGTGGGTCAGATGTGATCCCAGTCCTGTTTTGTGGCAGAACAGTATTTAAGTAAAACCATCCGTAGCCAGTGTTCTCATAATGTTTAAATAATGTTCAGCCTCCAATGTGTTATCAAATCCTGTTTGAATCCATATACAGTACTGTGCAAAAGTTTTAGGCAGGCTTGGAAAAAATGCTGCTAAGTGGAGGCTACTTTCACATCAGCTTTTCTCCTTTCCTGTATTGAGATCCGTGATAGGATCTCAATACCGGCGGAAAACACTTCCGTTTTGTCCCCATTCATTGTCAATAGGGACAAAACTGAGGCACCAGAATGCATTCCGTTCCGTTTGGTTGTGTTCCCATGCCAGACAGAAAACCACTGAAAGCAGAGTTTTTCTGTTCGGTATGGGATGCGGAGCAAGACGAATCCAGCATGACACACAAAGTAAGTTAAATGTGCCGGATCCGTTTTCTCGGACACAAAAGAAAACGGATCTGTCCCCTATTGACTTACATTGGTTTTAGTGCCGGATCCGTCTTGGCTGTTTTAGAGATAATACAGTTGGATCCGTTTATAATGGATTCTGTCAGTTGTATTATTCAGAGGGAAGCATTTTTGCTGAACCTTGCCGGATCCAGCAAAAAACACAGACATGAAAGTAGCCTTAGAACGCTTTCAAAAATAGAAGTGTTTATAGTTTATTTTTATCAATTAACAAAATTCAAAGCAAATGAACAAAAAAGAAATCTAAGTCAAATCAATATATAGTGTGACGACCCTTTTGCGTTCAAAACGGCATCAGTTCTTCTAGGTACACTTGCACATAATGTTTGAAGCTGTAGAAGGAAGTGTTGGCCCTAGAGTGTATGTATGTATATGCATGCATGCCCCTTTAATCAGGGATGCATGTGTATATATATATATATATATATATATATATATATATATATATGACCCCACGTTGGGGTCTCTGGCCCCATATGCATGGTTGGGCCTCAGATGGCCCCGCAGTCCCCTTCATGTGCCCCCATTCATGCCCCATCGGTCCCAATGTGCCAGACACATATAGATGTATGTATATATGCCCCAGATGTATATATATGCATCTATATGTATATAATATATCCCCCAAATGTATATAGATACATGTGCATGATTCCCAGTCATAAACATGTATCTAAGATACATGCATACAGCCGGGTGCCCCCCCCCATAGCCCCCAGCAGATGGACAATCGCCCATCTGCTGGGGACAGATGGAGACCTGATGACTGGTCCAGTCTCAGGTACTTCAAAGGGACAGAAGATGTAGAAGGAAGTGTTGGCCCTAGAGTGTATGTATGTATATGCATGCATGCCCCTTTAATCAGGCATGCATGTATATATATATATATATATATATATATATATATATATATATATATGACCCCACGTTGGGGTCTCTGGCCCCATATGCATGGTTGGGCCTCAGATGGCCCCGCAGTCCCCTTCATGTGCCCCCATTCATGCCTTCATGCCCCATCGGTCCCAATGTGCCAGACACATATAGATGTATGTATATATGCCCCAGATGTATATATATGCATCTATATGTATATAATATATCCCCCAAATGTATATAGATACATGTGCATGATTCCCAGTCATAAACATGTATCTAAGATACATGCATACAGCCGGGTGCCCCCCCCATAGCCCCCAGCAGATGGACAATCGCCCATCTGCTGGGGACAGATGGAGACCTGATGACTGGTCCAGTCTCAGGTACTTCAAAGGGACAGAAGATCGATCGATCTTCTGTCCCTTCTGTTAATTACCCTCAGCACTGCTGGGGGTGATTAACAAGACAGGGAAACAAAAGGTTTCCCTGTCTCTGTCCTCCTCCTCCGGCGCTGTAATTACAGCGCCGGAGATACGAGGGTGATTCACAGGCAGGAGGATCAAAGAGATCCTCCGCCTGTGAAATCCGGTGCGCTCGTGATGGCGCAGTGACGTCATTTCACTGCGCCAGACCACGTGCACACAGGGCTGCCGGCGTGCGCTCGCAAGCGCGCACACCGGCAGCGCGGGAACACGGGAGAGCGGGCGATCGGGTTTAAAAACCCCGATCGCCCTGTGCTCATCAGTTGAGCCGTGCCACCCCACCTGCAAACAAGAATCATCCCCTGGACAAACGAGCAGAAGAATCTCCCCCTTGGACGACGAGCACCCCTTAGACAACGAGCAAGACCCCTGGGATTGGCTGAGTACCCTGGTTCCCCTGAACCACCAATGCATTACCCCATTTAACCCCTGCTTTGCCAGTGCCCCTGTACCCCTGCCTCCAGTGCCCCTGTACCCCTGCCTTGCCATACCTCCACTGGTGCCTTGCCCTGCTGCCCTTACTTAACCCCTACAGTAACCCCTGCTGCCATTTAACCCCTGCTGCCATTTTACCCCTGCCATACCTCTGCCCTGTATACCCCTGCAATCTGCAGCCAGACCCCTGATACCCCAGTTTCCCTACCATTAACCCCTGGTACCCTGCCCTGTGCCCTTGAATTAACCCTTACCCTACCATTCCTATACCGTGAACCCCTTCCCTGCCATAACCCCTTGTTATCCCCTGTTGCTTATTTAACCCTGTCATTCCAGGGACAGTATAGTATAGGTGAGGGTGGGCTGCTATATATATATGTGTGTGTGTATAGTATTTAGTTAGTATTGTGGGTGGAATTAATTGTGGGAAGTGTGCAGTGTAGTCAGTGTATAATATTGTATTGTGGTTCGGCTATAGGTATATATATTTATATACGTTGATATAAATATATATAGATATAGTCCTAATAATTGGACGGTAGACATTGTTTTATATAATAAAGCCTTTTATTGTTTAAAATACAGTGTACGTGGTTTTCATAGCCGCCGTTACAGTATAAGGTAGTCGTAGCGTGAAGGGAATAGAACAGTGTGGGAAATAAATAGGCGGAGCTAGCGTCAGCCGGTTACGCCTATTTATGAATATTAATTAATAATATTCCACAAAATATTATTAATTAATTAACCCTTTAACAGAAGCAGCAGGTTATTCCATACATCTTGGAAAATTAACCACAGATCTGCTGTGGATGTAGACTTGCTCAAATCCTTCTGTCTATTTATGTAATCTCAAATAGACTTAAAGGGGTATTCCAATCTCACAAATGTAGTTTGTATTGTTAGATATAGCCATACCAATATTATTACTAATAGAATGTATTTATATAAAATGTACCGTTTAGAAGATTTCCCTGTTTGTATATCCATTGTCCCACACACATCAGTCAGGCCGTTGCCCCTAGTTACAACCACCATGGCCATGTAGTAGTGGTGGTCGGCTCGCTCTTGTTCAAACCCACTCTGAGGTAACTGCTGTATTGTGAACGCACATTACATGAGCATGCGGAGACACATCTTAGGGTACTTTCACATCTGCGTTTTGGACGCTACCAGTCCAAAACACAATGGTCAGAATCCATCCAAACTGCAGACTTTATAAACGGATCCTGCTCCATAGAGATGAATTGCTCTTGGAACAGGATCCGTTTCTCTACGTTTTGGAAGCGCAGAAAAAATTGCTACAACCCTAAAATGTGTCTCTGCATGCCCATGCAATGTGCGTTCACAATACAGCAGTTACCTCAGAGCGGGTTTGAACAAGAGCAAGCCGGCCACTACTACTAAATGGCCACGGTGGCCGTAACTAGGGGCAATGGCCTGACTGGTGTGTGGGACAATGGATATACAAATAGGCAAATCTTCTAAACGGTATATTTTATATCAATACATTCTATTAGTAATAATATTGGTATGGCTATATCTAACTATACAAACTACATTTGTGAGATGGGAATACCCCTTTAATGATGTTGTGATCAGGGCTCCGTGGGGGGCTTATCATCACATTCAGGACTCCGTCTTCTTCTTTATGCTGAAGATAGTTCCTAATGATATTGGCTGCATGTTTGGGGTCGCTGTCCTGTTTCAGAATAAATTTGGAGCCAATCAGATGCCTCTCTGATGGTATTGTATGATGGATAAGTATCTGCCTGTATTTCTCAATATTAAGGATTCCATTAATCCTGATCAAGTCACCAACTGCAAGGAATCTCCACATGCATCATTGTTGCCTACAAACAGTCAATATTGTATCACTCTCCAGCCCTTTGGATAACAGTCTGCCTTCTTTTATAGACAAATATTTCAAATTATGGCTAATCAGCACCTGCTGCCATTTTCTGCACCTCAGTATCTATGGTCTCATGCATATTTGAGTCGCTCGGCCTAGTTTCTATGTCAAAGGTTATGGCTTTTTGGCTGCAATTCTTCCATGTAGACCACTTCTGGCCAGACTTCTCAGAACACTAGATGGGTGTACCTCTCCCACTGGTTTCTGCCGGTTCTGAGCTAATGGCACTGCTGAGTATCTTCTGATTTAGAAGGGAAGTAAACAAAATTAGTTTTTTCTGTTACAATGGCCTACCAGGAATTTTCCCTGTAGTGTCTATAGCCAGTCCACCCCTGCAAAATACCCTCTGTATCACCCTATCAACAATAAGCATATTAATTTGCTCAAATTCCACTTCTGACACCAAGTGGTTTAATGTGAATTCACTGATTTGAGAATAAATAGGCTTAGGCAGGCTAAGTGATAAAAATATTTAGTAGTGTGATTAAATATACGGTAAAACAGATAAATCACATACAGAATAAATAATTACCTGGCCTGCATAGCACTTAAAGGGGTTAGCTAACACTGAACAACCCCCTCGAAATGACCAGCGATATTGACAATACTTAACTGGTCCCCGATGCCAGTTTTCTTCTGAATCACTCCACCGCCGTCTTTGCATCTCCCTGCATACAGATAACAACATCCGTCGATGTCAGGTGCAGCCAATAGCAGGCTGCGCCGCCAACCTGCTCCCCTTGCATCACATGTGATGACACGGACGTGGGTCTGGATATTGTTGGGGGGGTGTTCAGTGTTGGATAACTCCTTTAATTATGTGAACTACCCTTACAATACAGTTACCTAAGAAAAGCAAGAACAAAATGTCTCATAAAAACTAAAATATCCAATACACTTTTTATTCATCTAATTTTTGGAAAATAAATTTATTAAACACTTTCCTGGGATCATTAGTAAATACTTTATGACTTTTATACTTTGTCTAAAAGTCTACGCTTTAAATAATTCTCATTAATATTATATATTGTGGGGTAGATTTATCGAAACTGGTGTAAAGGAAAACTGGTTTAGTTGCCCATAGCAACCAATCAGATTCCACCTTTCATTTTTCAGAGCTCCTCTTGCTATGGGCAACTTTACCAATTTTTCTTTACGCCAGTTTTGATAAATCTCCCCCTATGTGTCTAAATGAGTAGAATCTACTCAAAACAAGCTTTTATAAAGTTGTCACAACCAGCATATAATTCCAGATATTCTTATTTTCTCACTTTTAACGACAGATATAAAACTTTTTCCTGTCTAAGCTAATTCATTTCATATAACAGTGTGGAAGCAAGCACCTATTCTGACAGCTCTAATTTCACTTAACAACTATGTGATCCAGGAAAAGAGAGATTTCAGTAAAAGTACAAGAAAGAAATGTAAAATATATACGCTTTAAAAAAAAAATGATTAACAATAACTGACATTCTTTAATGTTTTCTTCTGAAAATATATTTTTATGAAAGTTTTTTATAGCACCTACTCAGAGGTAAATGTCATTAAAATCTATAATGGTACAAAGGCCAAGTTACGAAATTGCTGTAATGTCAGTAGGTAGGGATGGACACGGACAGTGAGGTGGTGGAGGGCGCACTGCGCTTGAGCGGCCACGCTCCCATTCATTTGTATGAATAGCCAGCATTCGGCTATTTTCGGCGGCCCCACAGAAATGATTGTAGGGTGGCTGCGCAAGCGCAGTACGCCCTCTACCCCATTTCCCCGCTCCATTGTCTGCGTAGGTGGGACATATCAGACAATGGGGGCATATCCTAGCTTTTCTGCGACGGGACAACCCCTTTAACATTTGGGGTCTGATGAAAAATATTCTTTTCTTATTTTCCTTCTCTAAAACTTAGGTGCGTTTTATGGGCAGATGCCAATATCTTATGGTATATTTCAGTGAAGGATAATGGAGATCAGTAGGTACACCAAAATAGGAACAGCATTTTTTATATATTAGTTTTTGGACACCGATCCATTGGGAGCTGGTCTTTGATGCTTGAGCATCAAAGCCTGGCTTTTTATAAAACCTGCCCTTTCTACTGTCCTGTGGAAGAAGGTTCCTTTGGATAACACTTATGTGACCCTCTCTCTGCCAATGCCTGCATTATGCAGCAGGACATGAAAAGAAGTGCACATATCCGGTCAGTACCCAGGCAAAAGTGCATGCAGCCAGTGTTAGTGCAGGGAAGGTGACATCATCAGAGCAAGGGACTGGTAAGTACTAACTACTAAACTGTCTTCCTCAGGTTAGAAGAAAGTGCAGCTTTTATTAAAATAAAAGGTGGAGAACCCCTTTAAATCTGACTCTGTTTTCATTTTGGACTGTAATGAAGAAGTCATATGCACTACTTGTGATTCAAAGGCATTACATTGGCAATGTTTAGGTGAATGGGCTATGTTGATGGCATACTGTTTGTTAAACAATTTCTGAGCATTATCTATCACATGGCTTCTCGGAAACTCTATGATATTACTACTAAAAAGTAAGGAAAAACTAGTGTGTCATACTAGGGGTGTGTATATGATGCATAGGCGTGGGTCTGTTGCCAGTGTAAGCCTCATATGAGTGTTAGTTACATTGTGCATGTCCTTTTAAGGCTGGGGCTACATGGCGATCTTGGGAGCAGCACAATTCGCATGTTTGCCCCAGATTCTGGGGTCACGGTCACCGCAAATGTGCAAGTTGTACTGCGACCCAATTCTTTGACTGCAGTGCTACACTTCCTTGGTCACTGTGGCTGCAGTTCTACACTATCCTTAGTCATGGGACACCTATCACACACTAGATCCACGTGTTAGTGACTAAATGCTAACTTCCCATACGAGTTTTAAGCTATGGTCACATGTTCAGCATTTCAGAGTCTGCACCAAAATCCTTATCAAATCCATTAACATTCCGCATCCAATCCAAGTGAATAGATCATTTATGTGCTGTGTAAAAAATCCTTGTGGAATACTGACCACACCTCAGATTTTAAACTGTGTGTTAAAGCTTTAATTAGTAAGCAACCCTAGTGTTCCTATAATTTGGAGTTAATCTCCATTTGCGAAAAAGAAGAAGCCCCTGCACGCTCCCCTTTCCCCAGTATCTGATTTAGTCAACTGCAAGAATATAACATGGCTTGACACTAAAAATGGCTATTTCATAACTACTTACAACAAGAGCAGTGGGAGCAGCTTTACAGTGTCAAGCGCTGCCAAACTCTTTAAGGCAAAAGCGCCGATAATGGCTCAAAGGACCTGGTGTAAAAGCTTAGTTTAGGCTCACACTCCTCCATGTACCTAATGATTAGTGTGTAGAGATGAGCGAGCATGCTCGTCCGAGCTTGGTGCGCGTTCGAGCATTACGGTACTCGTAAGTGCTCGATGCTTGGACAAGCATCTCGCCATGCTCAAGGAAATGGCATCTCCCGCATTTTGAATTTTTGGCGCCTATAAACTCAATCACAAGCCAGGAGACTCTGCGGTACACCCAGCATCACGTGGGGCCCTTACATGTCGATAGCAGGGGTTGGCTGGCCTGATCAGGTGACCCTGGAATATACTAGTGACTGCCCGCGGTGCTCGGCTCAGATGCTGTTTCGATGTCGTTAGGGACAGATATGCTGCGTTTCAGGGAGAGTGTTAGGGCCTGGATTAAGTTCTCTGTTAGGCAGGAGTGATATCAAAAGAACCCAACAGCCCTTCTAAGGGCTACAAAACACTTTTTTTTGTCTCCTGGCTGGGCTGGCTGGCACTAGTAGTGCAGCTATCGCCATATATAGCACTATTTTTTTTTGTTTATTTTGTTTTATTTCAGTGATACAAATCCATTTCATACAGCTGTGTGGAACCATTCTGTGTTTCACAGTTCAGCTGTCCAGTCACCACAAACCACAATCCGTATTTTCTGTCCAGGTGACACATTCTGTACGTCACGTAATTAAAAAAGGTCTTTTGCTCTCACTGATACAGCTACATTACAAAAATCTCTGTGCGACATTTGTCTGGGTTGCACTTAAGCAAACCAAGTCTGCCTAATCTAATAGTTTCAGTGTAATTGCTCCATACTGCACGGTACGTAATAACATACGTAATTTTGCTCTAATTTATCCACGTATATACAAAGCACAATCCGTATTTTCCATCCAGGTGACACATTCTGTATGTCACGTAATTAAAAAGGTCTTTTGCTCTCACTGATACAGCTACATTACAAAAATCTCTGTGCGACATTTGTCTGGGTTGCACTTAAGCAGACCAAGTCTGCCTAATCTAATAGTTTCAGTGTAATTGCTCCATACTGCATGGTACGTAATAACATACATAATTTTGCTCTAACTTATCCACCTATATATTTTCTTGTTCAGATTGATCAAGTTTGTGGGTTTCAGTACAGCAGGCCCATTTTTTTTTTCCTATAATACACTTATATACAGAAAATGTTGAACCCCAGGGCTAAGGGTCAAGGGCGTGGGCATTCAATTACTGCAGAGGGCAGAGGCCGTGGTCCTGGGCAGGGTGAGACAGTACCTGCTGATGAGGGAGCAGGGGAACGCCGCAGAGCTACACTCCCTAGCTTCATGTCTCAACTTACAGGGACACGTGGTAGAGGACTGTTGAAACCACAACAGTGCGAACAGGTGATGTCGTGGATTGCGGACAATGCTTCAAGTAATTTGTCCACCAGTCAGTCTTCCACGCAGTCCACCCACGTTACCCAAGGGAGCACTCCTCTGGCTCCTCCACCTCAACCTCCTTCCCCCCAGTCTGCCCCCTCCCAGGAAAATTTGGAATGTGATCCGGCATACTCTGAGGAACTGTTTTCTGGACCCTTCCCAGAGTCACAAACCACTTCTCAGGTTGCTGCTGACCTCTTTCCCGATGCCCAAGTTTTCCAACTGTCGCAGTCTGTGGGTGATGATGATGACATTGTTGACTTCGTGGAAGAAGTGTGTAAAGAGGTGTCGGACGATGGGGAGACACGTTTGTCAGACAGTGGTGAAGTTGTTGTCAGGGCAGGAAGTCCGAGGGGGGAGTAGACTGAGGAATCGGAGGATGACGAGGTGACTGACCCAAGCTGGGTTGATAAGCCGAGTGAAGACAGTGCTTCTGAGGCGGAGGCGAGTGCTGCACCAGAACAGGTTGTAAGAGGCAGTGGTGTGGCCAGAGGGAGAAGCAGGGCCAGAGCTGGTGCATCAGCAGCAACTGTTTCACGTAGTGAAGCTCCCGTGGCGAGGCCTAGATATTCGCAAGTCTGGAGGTTCTTTAAAGAAATTGAGGATGATCGACGGACTGTGGTGTGCAACCTATGCCACACCAGGATCAGCAGGGGTGCCACCACTACTAGCCTAACCACCACCAGCATGCGCAGGCATATGAGTGCTAAACACCCCACTCAATGGAACCAAAGCCGTTCACCTCCTGCGGGTCACACCACTGCTCCTTCCCCTGTGTCACTCGCTGCCTCTGCTAGTCAACCCCCTGCCCAGGACCCCGGCACGAGGGCCTCCCGCCGGAAAACCACACCTTCGCCTCCATGATCCTCCACAGCGTCCACCAATGTGTCCCAGCGCAGCGTTCAGTTGTCTTTACAGCAGATACTGGAGCGCAAGAGGAAATACAGTTCCACCCACCCACATGACCAAGCCCTCAATGTCCACATCTCCAAATTGCTGAGCCTGGAGATGCTGCCCTGTAGGCTGGTAGAGACCGAGGCCTTTCGCAATCTCATGGCGGTGGCTGCCCCTTGGTATTCGGTCCCCAGCCGCCACTATTTTTCCCGATGTGCCGTCCCATCCCTACACCAGCACGTGTCATAGAACATCATCCGTGCCCTGACCAATGCTGTTTCTGAGAAGGTCCACCTAACCACGGACACGTGGACAAGTGCTGCCGGGCAGGGACACTATATATAACTGACGGCACATTGGGTTAACTTGGTGGAGGCTGGGACAGAGTCTGACCCTGGGGTCGCTCATGTACTGCCCACACCGAGGATTGTGGTCTCTCAGACGTACTATGCCTCCCCCTCCGACCCCTCCTCCTCCTCCACCTCCTCCTCCGAATTACCATCCGTGGGCATGGCGCCTTCAGTCGGTAGCTCTAGGCGCAGCAGCAGTGCCGTGGGCATCTGTCTGATTTGCTCACCAAGGTGCGCCGCATCTGTGCGCATTTCCGAAAGTCGACCACAGATGCTGCCACTCTCAGGGCAGCGCAGCGCCGCCTACAACTGCCCACTCACCGACTGTTGTGCAACGTGCCCACAAGATGGAATTCGACATTAAACATGTTATCCAGAGTTTACCAGCAGCCCAGAGCAATTGTAGACTGCCAGATGTCAACTTCCACCAGAACTGGTAGTCAGGTCACTCAGATTCCTCAAGTCTACAATGAGGAGTGGACGTGGATCTCTGATATCTGCCAGGTGTTGACCAACTTTGAGGAGTCCACACAGATGTCAGCGGCGATGCCGCCATTATCAGCCTCACCATCCCGCTGCTTTGCCTGTTGAAAAACTCACTGCTCAGCATGAAGTCGGAAGCTTTGCGCTTGTCACAAGAGACGGTGGAAGATACGTCGCTTGATAGCCAGAGCACCCTCTGGTCTGTTTCTCAGCGTGTATCTGTGGAGGGGGATGAGGATGAGGAGGAAGAGGAGGAGAATGTCGGCGAGACAGAAAAGGGTACCAATGCTCAGTTCTTCTTAACTCTTGAGCGTTTATGGGCTGAAGAGGAGGAGGAGGAGGAAATGGAGAGTCAGGCCAGTGAGGAGAGGGAATTCTTGCGTGTTGGGACTCTGGCACACATGGCAGACTTCATGTTAGGCTGCCTATCCTGTGACCCTCGCGTTAGAAGCATTTTTTCAAACACCGATTACTGGGTGTTCACTCTCCTGGACCCACGGTACAAGCAGAACATTTCCACTCTCATCCCTGTAGGGGAAAGGAGTATGAGAGTGAATAGATATCAACAGGCCCTGGTGCACAAGCTGAAACAATCCTTCCCATCTGACGCCGCTAGCGGCAGAGGGCGTGGTTCTGTGGGCCAAGTAGCGGGGGAGAGGAGGCAAGCAGGCAGCTTGTCCAGCACTGGCAGGGGAACGCTCTCCAAGGCCTTTACCAGTTTTATGTCACCCCAGCAAGACACTGTCACCTGTCCCCAGTCTTGGCAGAGTAGGGGTGAGCTTTACAGAAAGATGGTAGTACCTAGCTGACCATACCAACGTCCGGACCGATCACTCTGCTCCATACAACTACTGGGTTGCAAAGCTGGACACGTGGCCTGAACTGGCACTGTACGCCTTGGAGGTGCTGGCCTGCCCTGCCGCTAGCGTGTTGTCAGAGCGGGTATTCAGTGCAGCTGGTGGCGTCATCACCGATAAGCGTACACGCCTGTCAACTGACAGCCCTGACAGGCTGATGCTTATTAAAATGAACAAAGCCTGGATTTCACTGGAATTCAAATCTCCTCCGGGGGAAAGCAGCTAAAGATTAACATTACTTATGTATCAGATTCCTCTACTCCTCCTACTCCTCCTCCTCCTCCTCCTCCTTGTCGTCTTTGCCTAACGCTGACCCAAAAAACGCAATTTTTTAGAAGTCCAACTGGCACTCTTTTACCACAATTTTTCCGGAGGTCCACCTACAGGCCCTCTCTCTAAACAATTTTTCCAGAGGTCCACCTACAGGCCCCCTCTAAACAATTTTTCCGGAAGGCCACCTATAGGCCCTCTCTCTAAACAATTTTTCTTTGCACCTAGTTGGGTGCTTCCCTAACATGTGATGGGCATGTGCCTTGCCTTTCTTGGTCTGAGTGAGCACAATTGCCTTGAGGGTAACCACCAGCCTGTTGCAGGAGAATTTGGGGTAATGGTGGGATTAGGCAGCCTCAGAGGTATCCATGCATGCTGCCCCTGCTGTTTTCTGTCCATTTCCGTGGTGTTTCCATCATTTTCTGAGGTTTCCAGGTTTTCACCAGCCTTCCCTTGGCAGAGCCTTTGTCCCCTGCAAAAATGGTCGAGTCTCCCATTGATTTCAATGGGGTTCGTTACTCGAAACGAGCACCCGAGCATCGGGAAAAGTTTGTCTCGAATAACGAGCACTCGAGCATTTTAGTGCTCGCTCATCTCTATTAGTGTGCTGTGTCTGAACCTGCATGATATGATAAATAATAAAATAAAAGATAAAAGCATTAAGTTACCACTTTTGGTTTTTGGGTCATGCAAATTTAGCTAAAATAATGATGATGCCTCAAATTCTTTATTTGCTACACAATCCTCAAATATGGCTCCCATTATCTCTTTTTCGATTGATGGCCTCTTTCACAACTTCATTTGGCAAAAGGAAATACCCCGCATTAAGCTACAGTTGGTGAAAAATGAGGGGGAGGCAGATGTTGGACCAATGTTGGATGAGGTATAGACAAACGTCCTGGGCGCTACACAATCGCTATCTCTTAGTGTGCCGCGTAGAAGATCCCAACTATTTCTTTTGCTCACAAAACACCAGTGCTTTGAAACCAAATGGTTATCAGATCAGTGCAGATCTTAAACATATAGGGGCACATTTATTAAGACTGGCATTTTAGACACCGGTCTTAATAAAGTCCTGCGCCAGCCTCTTCATAACTTTGGCGGATCCACCTCCGCTTCTAATTGTAAGACAGCTTCCTTGCTGAAGACAATTTGATGAAATTGGCTGTTGCTAAGATTCTTTACCAGGCCAGGAAAACCTTGGCTTAAGTGCTGGACACAACCTCTCTGCCCACAAGTGGATGAGGTTATTAAGATAATAAATGGAGAAAATAAATCAAGCTAGTACTAAGAAGTACTAAAAAGGGGGATATATTTGGAAAGAGGCACTTTATCTAGATTTGAAAAGCAATGGGGTAAATGGATAGATACAGTGGGGCTGGCATCTTTGATCCTACTCTGTACTAGACTATTTTTGTTATATAATCCATGCTGAGAATATTGCTGGACCTTATGCAGACATGTCTTGTAGGCAAGAGATGCATGAAACTATTATATCTGAATAAATGATATGTTATGAAGAGGCGGTGGAGATTATTAGAGGCTTTTGGGATAGGAGGGTGGTTCAGGGGGATCTTTAATTTCAAAGGGTTTCTGTCACCATTTTTTTGCGTATAAATCAGGCTGACATTAGAGATTTGCTAATGTCACCTGATTCTTACTATGTATATCTTTTATTCAATAGTGCCCCCGTTTTACTACAATTTTAACTTTTATTTATTTTATGCTAATGAGCCTCTAGGAGTAGGGGGGGGTGTTACCCCCGCTACTAGAGGCTCCATTCGCCCACCTTTAGAAACGCCCCCTTTTCTTGAGTGAAAGGGCCAGGCAGCTTTCTTCTCCTCCTGCCGGCCCTGTCCTCCATGTATATTGCGCGCCTGCGCCGTCCCCTTCAGTACTGTGACGTATTCACGCCTTCGGCAACTACTGAAGGGGATGGCGCAGGCGCGGGATATACACGGAGTACAGGGTCGGCATGAGGAGAAGAAAGCTGCCTGGCCCTGTCACTCAAGAAAAGGGGGCGTTTCTAAAGGTGGGTGAACGGAGCCTCTAGGAGCAGGGGTAACACCCCCCCTACTCCTAGAGGCTTATTAGCATAAAATAAAAGTTAAAATTGTAGAAAAACGGGGGCACTATTGAATAAAAGATATACATAGTTAGAATCAGGTGACATTAGCACATCTCTAATGTCAGCCTGATTCATACGCAAAAAAACTGGTGACAGAAACCCTTTAATTCACTTTAGAGGCTATTTTGTATGTTATTCAATAAAAACTCTCTGATAAAAAAAGAAAGAAAAGGTCACAGATTTTGGTCTTGCAATTGACATCACGCACGGAGACCAATCAGCCACTGGTTGCATTTGGACAGTTGGTTATATGACATGGCTCGTGAAGCGAGTATAGAAATTTACTGCTGGGTTATATGCCACCTGGGCACCCGGGGGTAGGGGGTAATCCGACCACAAGTAAACAAGCTGCGGACTGGAAGATTGCCAAACAGAGCCAGAGCGCCAGACCACAGCAGTGAGGAACAGGTGAATTTTTTTTTTTTTTATTAGGTACCACATGCTAGGGGCAAATTAAAAAGGGGCCAAATTCTGGAAAACCCTTTAAGCTAGATACTTTCCGGTGAATGCACATACATTTACTCTGATGAAACGTTCTTCTGCGCCAAGGACATCATTAAAAAGGTCAGTATGTTCCTGTTATAAGGTTCTAGGTTTTCTCAATCTTCATATACAGTGACCTATTTGTGATGAGAGGAGTAGCCCATTTATTGCACTGATAACATATCACATCACAAAAGACAACACATCATGGAGAGCAGCATTCAGGAAAATTGATCGATGGGTTTTTTTTTTTTTGCTTTTACTGGTCAGATCCAAAATTATAAATGGAATTTTTTTTAGCTCTCCCAGAAAGATCCTGCCAAGAGCTTAGGAATCAATGGATATATCAGAGGACACTGCTTCTTCCAGCACATAGATTGGGTGTCAGTGGAAGCCCTTAGGATGGCTGCACCATACAGTACATCCCTGTAGTAAATACATTTATAGAGAATGTCACTTGGTTCTGAACAATTTACATTTGGGTGAACATTGTCCTTTAATTCTCTATCTACTATACATTTTACATCTATGTAACTGTTGTCCATGATTTTTTAGCTTTTTGCCATCTTTATGCAAATTAATAACTCCTTATATATAAACTGTAAGTCAGTTGCCCCAGTGCAAATGCTTATATGTAAGTTATACTTCAGAAAAGTGTCCATACCATAGATTGAAATGAGCTCTGTATTGGGTCATTAGGCACCATTCCTGATTTTCGGTAAAATAACAAAAAGGACTCCACAAAACAGCATGGAGTAAAGTGAAGGCCTTTACACCTGCCAAGGAGCAGCAGATTGTTGGGAAGGAAGTGTTTCTTTCCGTCAGGCGGCTGCTCGTTAAGAGGTGATCACCTCTACAGTATGAGAACGAGTGGCCACTATTGCGGCAGCAGATCGTTGTTTAAAACTTGGCTTCGGTTCCGAGGTACTAGGTAGGAAGTTACTTCGGCTCATCGGAGCCCATACATTCTAATACTGTACAGAGACGGATCTCCTTACAGTACTATTCCGAAGTTTTGAACAAAGCGACTTCAGATGAGGCATCCGAAGCTCGCTTCGCTCGATTAGCTGCACATCAGCTGTGCTCTGGCATGTTACATTCCTCCTGAATCTTGAGACAGAAGACTGGGCTTAGTCATGGTTTATTTTATGATCATGCCCTGTCCATCCAGTTCAGCCTGTTTTCCTATAAGTTGATCCAGAGGAAGGCAAAAAACCCCTGTGAGGTAGAAGCCAATTTTCCCCACTTTAGGGAAAAAAATTCCTTCCCGACTCCAATCAGGCAATCAGAATTACTCCCTGGATCAACGACCCATCTCTAGTAACTATAACTTTTTCAGGGCTAATAGAGTTGGCTGGGGGCCCTGCACATGTTTAGGCCAGTGAGTTTCATCACTTTCTATTATACCACAGAATGAAGAAATGTTATATATTGTAGGGGGTCAGCTCAATAGTGGTAAGCACAGCAGTGAGGGACAGTGACACCAAGGTACAGTTCATAAAGGGCTTTGCTCGTTTTCTTTATTTTCATGCATAAAGAAAAATATAAGTCCTTTACATTCAGGCAAAAACATAAAAAATAAATTCCTGCTTGGCTGAGCACTAACTGAACACAGGATCACCCTATCTATACGGGCGGCCTACTACCAGCCACACGGCACAACACAGAGTAAACTTACAGTGTCCTTTTAATGGTTTAGCAGACTTCAGCAGTAATGGTGAAAGACTGTCTGTTTAACCAGTCCCCCACTCACACATGCCCATAGTGCAGATCTTTATAGACCAGAAATGAGCTGAGCTCCATCACCTGACTGAGGGCTATATAGGAAACCTGTTCTGGACAGGAAGGGAATGAGGAGCCCCACTACCAACCTGCTCATCATTCCATAAAAAAACAGGCCCAACAACACCATTAACCAAAGTCCTCAGCAAACAATGCTTTGCTAAGGCAACCCATCTTTCCTGGAATTTCTCATTGATATCTCATCCAGCTTTCCTAGTTGAGATATCTATTTCCTGTAGCCTAGTACATTGTATATGAAAGAAACCTAGGTGAAATATAGTGATTTTCTACTACTTTTCCAGTCACTGTCTTAATAAATAAAATATATATATATATATATATATATATATATATATATATACACACTAGCTGAAGGACCCGGCTTCGCCCGGGTATATTTAATTTATTTCTTTTACTGTTTGTGTGTGTGTGTGTCGTTAAAAGATATCGAGAGTGCCCTCTACAGTGCCTGCCCCTTTAACAGTGACCTCTACAGCGGCCAGCCCCTTTAACAGTGACTCTACAGCGACCGCCCTTTAACAAGTGACCTCTACAGCGGCCCGCCCTTTAACAGTGAACCTCTAAAGCGGCCCGCCCTTTAACAGTGACCTCTACAGCTGCCCGCCCCTTAAACAGTGACCTCTACAGCAGCCTGCCCCTTAAACAGTGACCTCTACAGCAGCCCGCCCCTTTAACAGTGACCTCTACAGCAGCCGCCCCTTTAACAATGACCTCTACAGCTGCCCACCCCTTTAACAGTGACCTCTACAGAAGCCCGCCCCTTTAACTGTGACCTCCACAGTAGCTAGAGTGGCCACTGTCTTCACCCCAGAAAGCCAGACCTCACTGGCCATTCCCCCAAATGTGAAACAGCGCCCCCAGTTCCCATGAAGACACATCACTAAACATGAGGCCACGCCCCCCCTGGCTCCGTGAAGACATGGAGGAGAAGCTGTCTGAGTGTGAGCTACTGAAAGGGTGGACATCCCTGTGTCTGTCCAGCCTAAAGCCGGACATCTGGCCATCCTAACATCAGCCTGCCCCCTAGGGTGGCCAGAGGTCTTGTTTTAGGCTGGACGGTCTGGCTTTCAGACTCCCTGTCCTCTGTCATGCGCAGGGCCTGGATGGACACAGCAGCAGCACTCTCAGCAGCAGCACTGTGCAGTCTGAGCAATCTGAGCAATGATGAGCTGCAGGGAGAAAGTCACCCTTCCCCCACCCCTGCAGCTGACAGAAGGTGATTTTTACCAATATTTTTAATCCCGGTCAAATGCAGCATGGAAGGGGAGTGGCCTGACTGAGTCAGGGGCGTGGCTTAGTGAGATCTGGGGGTGGTGCTTTTAAGTCCTTCTTTTGACGGTGGCCGGAATTACAGGTCGATGCCTGATTTAGGAGGAAGGTGGGTAGCAGTGGAAGAAAACCTCTTTAATTACTACTGAACAGTAAATATGTAAAATTTACATTATATAAGGTAATGATTGATGATGAGTTAGTCTAAAACATAAGTTATAGTTATGGTAACTGGGAATACCCATTTACCATTGTCATCCACAGTGCTCTGCCTCTTTAATGCAGACCTAAAGCAGTGAACTGGCTAGGTTGTCATAGAAACCTGATGTGTGCCTGTGAGCTTCTATTGGCTGATAAGGGTCATGTGACCAGGTTACTATTGGCTAATGCATTTTTTGGGAATATCTCAGGAACGGTACGTCCTGGAGAGTTGAAAACTGTTCTAAAACCTTCCCGGACACCTGATGTACATGTGTGCCAAATTTTGTGATTGTAGCTGCAGCTGTGCGGATTCCTTTAGCGGACATACACACACACACACAGCTTTATATATTAGATATTATGTATATATACACACTGTATATATATTTATCTGTTAATAGAATTATTCTATATGTTTTCTTTCTTGTAGGGCTGTAAAGGTGGAGCTACGATCTCCTATACTGTCTATAAGTGATGTGAACTATTCTCCTTATTGCAATCTGTCATGCATTTAAATTTATTGTGTTCATTGTTGCTATTACAGGACCTGTTTGCATGGTGGAGGTTGCTATTGGTGATGGCAAGTTGTAGCCTCTATGACCCATGCAGCATAGAAGCTGTCCGCTTATCATGTTGCTGGAAACTGCAGTTAAAATATTCTACAGTTTTCAAACCAGCACCTGGATCTGAATACTTTTGTAATTGCATGTCATTAAAAATTTAGCATAGCCACTGAGTTATTCAATAAAATGTATATGTATAGCGCCACCTGCTGTTTGTTTGTTTCTTATTTCTTTGTCCAGTTCAATGAAATGGTCACACATGCTCAGTTTCATCCTTCAGCTGCCTCCTGAGCTGTGATAGGGAGAGAGCTATAGCAGAATGGACACGCCCCCTGAGATATAGCACAAAAGACCCCCCCTTGAGCTGTCAGCTTGATATAAATCTAGCGGAGAAATGAATGGGGAGATCTCTGGAACCATATAAGGTACAGGGCTGGTTCTAGTTTTGTTAGAAAGAGATTGACATGTACTATATGATGTCTGATTTTAATTTTTTACATTAATCATGGGACCTTTGGTACTGGAGGGTTCTGTATGATGTTAGGGGGAGGAGCTCTCTATGGCCCATAAAACTGTTGTCTTTGGAGGTGTATTTCTTTAATTTATGTAACTGCCAATATTGTTTCAGCATTGTGCAACCGTTATGCTTAAGAACCTTTATGTGAGTAAAGTTGAGTTTGGGTTGGCTATTCCTACCGCATCATTCCTCCACAGGGTGGTGACCACTTTATCCCATATCTGTCTGTCAACAGACCCACTCTACATCTTACAAAATCAATCAGTAGTAAAATGTTGCATGTCAGAGAATATTTCAGATGGAAGGTCTGAGCACAAAACTAAAGAGGCTGTTTTATGGCAGACAGTTATGGAATATGACTATGATAGATCATCAATGTCTCATCAGTGAAGGAACAAGTGATATGACCTTGTGACTGCTAGACTGAAAAAAGTGACAAAATATGTTGGAGACAGATTTCTTAAAGCTCGGGCATATATGAGGAATAAAAAACTATAGTTAGACTTAGAACTAGGACTTAGACTGGAGAAATTTGTCTATAAGCATGCCTTCTTGTATGAGGTTTTATATTTATATATGTATATAAAAAATATAAATATAAAAATATATTTGTATATATACCATATTTTCACACTTTTGCCCCCCCCCCCCCCAAAGTTGGGGGGAAATGGTAGTGCATCTTATAAAGTGAATACTAGTGAGTGCTTCCATTATGGATGCGCTCACTAGTATGCAGAAGTCGTGGGGAACAGGGAGTGAGGTGCTGCCGGTACATACTTCTCTCTGATCTTCTCCGTGTACCACGCTGCACTGTTCTGGCTGCGCAAAGCCTAATACTGCACACAGTCAGGTCACGCTGCAGCGCAGGCCCAGAGAAGAACATGGAGCACAACTGCAGGAGAGACCACCAGACCTGGAGAGTAGCGGCAGAGCAGGAGAAGTAAGTGAATTTATTTATTTCTGATGGGCATCTGATCTGAGGTCTGACATGGGGGTCTGATGTGAGCTCTGATGGGGGTCTGACTAATATGGGAGTCTGATCTGAGGTCTGACATGGGGGTCTGATCTAATATGGGAGTCGGATCTGAGGTCTGACATGGGGGTCCAATCAGGTCTTATATTGGGGTTTTGACCTGAGGTATGACATGGGGGGGACTGATCTGATATAGGGGTCTGATCTGAGGTCTGACATGGGGAGGTCTGATCTGAGATCTGACATGGGGGTCTGATCTAATATGGGGGTCTGATCTGAGGTTTGATAATGGGGATCTGATCTGCTATAGGGGTCTGATCTGAGGTCTGATATGGGGCACTGATCTGATATAGGGGTCTGATCTGAGGTCTGACCTGGGGGTCTGATCTGAGGTCTGACATGGGGGGTCTGATATAGGTGTCTGATCTGAGGTCTGACATGGTGGGTCTGATCTGATATGGGAGTCTGATCTGAAAGTCTGATATGGGGTCTGATCTGAGGGTTTGATGTGGGGTCTGATCTGAGGTCTGACCTGGGGGTCTGATCTGAGGTCTGACATGGGGGGTCTGATATAGGTGTCTGATCTGAGGTCTGACATGGCGGGTCTGATCTGATATGGGAGTCTGATCTGAAGTCTGATATGGGGTCTGATCTGAGGTTTGATGTGGGGATCTGATCTGATATAGGTGTCTGATCTGCGGTCTGGCATGGTGGTGTCTAATTTGATATAGGGGTCTGATCTGAGGTCTGACATGGGAGGTCTGATCTGAGGTTTGATATGGGGGTCTGATCCGAAGTCTGATGAAGATTGAGGGTCTATTTTGGGGGTCTGATGAAGACTGGGGTCTGTTCTGCGGTGTGACGAAAAATATGTATTTTCTTATTTTCCTCTTCTTGCGTCTTATAAAGCGAAAAATATGGTATATCTATCTATCTCCACTCCTGCAGCAAGATTTCTCTCCTGGTTCTAGTGGTTGGTGGGGACTCAGTGATCAGACCCTCATCGATCTAAACCTTTGATATAACATATCAAAAGCTTTACCAAAATTCAGTGAGAAAAACTCTGAGTAAAACTGGGTGATTTCACACTACTTTTTTGGGGGGAGGGGATCTATTCTGAGTATAAGTCATCACACATGTCCTTTTAAGGTTGCTGTCAGATTATCTCCCTGCACAAGTTTTCTGGTGGAAAAAAAATCGCACACAACATGTTTGAAACTTTTTAAAACAAAGGGAAAAAAAACACAATGCAACAGCACTCTGAAAACCAAATAAAGTACAAAAAATCCATAGTAATAGAAAGTATTCTGGTGCTAATGCTACACTTATTTAGTAAATTTGAGATTCTTGGCAAATATATTTTGTACAAAATTATTTGGGCCCGTCTGCCAAACGTCAAGGCGATCTCTGTAAGATGGGAACCTAACACTGAATGCTACCTGTTATGTGCCAGGACGGCCACCACAAAATTCAGGGAGTGCAGGTTCCACATGCATGCTGGGTCCACTCTGCTTTTTATCATTTTTGGTGCCAAAATGGCATCCATTATATCCAGTGAATGCAGGTACCAACATGCATGCTGAGCCCACTCTATACCTCACCTGGTGCCAAATGGCTACCACTCAATGCAATGAGAGTCCACTCTATACCTCTCATGGTGCAAAAAGGCTTCCAGTGAGTGCAGGGAGTGCAGGCTACAGCTTTATACTTACACTAATTAAAATCAGCCTATGGGGCAGAAAGGCTGGTCAGGAGTGCGCAACTAAATGAAGTAGCCACACCTACTGGTTTGCAGAGTGCTGTTGCATTGTCTTTTTTTTTTCCTTTGTGTATTTAGCCATGGCAGCGTACACCTGCATACTGGCATGTGCTGACTGACCCCCTTTTTCTGTGCCGTTTGTATTGGAGCTGTGGCTACTCCATTCAGTCGTGCACTCCTGACCAGCCTGTCTACCCCATAGGCTGATTTTAATTAGTGTAAGTATAAAGCTGTAGCCTGCTCTCCCTGCACTCACTGGAAGCCTTTTGGCACCAGGAGAGGTATAGAGTGGACTCTCTTTGCATTCAGTGGTAGCCATTTGGCACCAGGTGCGGTATAGAGTGGGCTCAGCATGCATGTTTGTACCTGCATTCACTGGATATAATGGAGGCCATTTTGGCACCAAAAATGATGAAAAGCAGAGTGGACCCAGCATGCATGTGGAACCCCTGAATTTGCATGTGCACTCCCTGAATTTTGTGGTGGCCAGTATGGCACATAACAGGTAGTATTTAGTGTTAGGTTCCCTTCTTACAGAGATCGCCTTGATGTTTGGCAGACGGGCCTAAAATTTTACAAAATATATTTGCCAAGAATCTCAAATTTACTAATTAAGCATAACATTAACACCAGAATATTTACTATTACTATGGCATTTTTGTATTTTATTTGGTTTGCAGAGTGCTGTTGCATTGTGTTTTTATATTTTTTTCCTTTGTGTATTTAGCCATGGCAGCGTGCACCTGCACACTGGGATGTTCTGACTGACCTCCTTTTTCTGTGCAGTTTGAAACTTTTTAAAAGTCATTGCGACAAAGTATTGTTGCAAGAGGCATTTCTACGCCACTCTCACCATTTTCCCAAAAAGGGTGTGTGGCAAGGTTAGGGAGAGGGCAGGGCCAGCCGGGCCGGTGAATTTATCTTCTTATACGCCAGTTTTCTGGAGCAACAGAAGACTGAAATTTACTGCAGCTTGGAGCTGTCATAGATTTCAGTTTAGGCACACG
Source organism: Rhinella marina (assembly GCA_900303285.1). Taxonomy (NCBI): domain Eukaryota; kingdom Metazoa; phylum Chordata; class Amphibia; order Anura; family Bufonidae; genus Rhinella; species Rhinella marina. Next base: position 424,476 of record ONZH01021860.1, read on the forward strand.
GACTGCCAGACGGTTTACCTAATTTACTATGAGGCCTGTGCCTCCTCATAAATTAGGCACATTCTCTGGCAGCACAGGGAATCCTATATAATACACCTTTCCCATGTCTTTCTATTGCTATTTGGCTTGAAAAAATGCCAGAAAATTATAAAAATGATATATTTTTTGGCGTGCCAAATTTTAGTCACACATTTTTTTTTTCAGATTTTTTTTCCTTCTAATTTTTGACCATGGCATCTGAGGTGTTAAATGTATGAGATCAAACTTATGGCTCATTGCATACATGTGCCGTGGGTAGGGGCGGATTGGCCATAGATCTTACAGGGAAGTTTCCCGGTGGGCCGATGCCCAGGGGGCCGCTGGAGTCCTCACGGCCGGCCAGTGGAAGTTTTTGAGAATGTATTTTGTGCTGCTGGCAATATCTTGTGATGGACTGTGATATTTAGCTCTGTTGGGGTGGTATAATGTGCCACAATATAGTATTGTTGGACCTGCCTTCCATCAGTTTGGACCTGACTACAAAATGGGGCCACTTTTAGTATTTTTCCAGGGCCACCTTAAGTTCTCAGTCCGCCCCTGGCCGTGGGTCACTGTTTGAAACAGCAGAAACCCGGCGGCTGTGGCGTCTGCTGCACATGCAAGCAGGCGCCATGTTTAAAGACGCGACGTCCACTGTATTTATACGGCGGTGGTTGCTAAGGGGTTAATGACAGTTTTCATTGCTTTTTTACATGAAACTTGTTCCCTTGAACTTATTTTTTAGGGGGCAAGAATAGCAGTAGAATCTGCACTATTCTTGCCAACAAAAAGCAAGAGGAATCTGATCTAAGGTGCTTAAAGCCCTAATGATAGTATTATATAATTATGTTTTCCAGTTTCAGAGAAGGAAAAGAAAATTGCAAAGGGATACTGACTTAGCAATTTTAATTATAAATAGTTCTTTTAAAATGAGCAAGCCCATACTGTATGAAAAATCTGATTATAAAACTTGTCCTTATACTGGAGCACAATTTTATGGAGCCTAAAGTGAGTTTGAGATATGAGAGTAACAGGTCAGCTTGTTCTCATTTTTGGTATGGTGCCAGCCACAGATGAATTGGATGGTCTCTATTTTAAGCTCTTAGTTACAGACTGCATTTACCTGGCAGAACTGCTGTGTCAGATTTTCAGCTGGTGATTTAGAATGAGTCATTTTAGCTGGCACTGAATGTTCATTTCAGACATAATTGTGATGTCATTAAATCAGAACATCTTGAGCACATTTGCAATCCACTTAGACACTGCTTAATCATTCACTGATAAAGCGTAATAATTTTAGGTAGAAATTGGAAATGGTGGACTTCTGGTAAAGGAAGATATCACACGTTTATTTTCTGAAACACAGAATGATTCCGTTAGAATGGTTTTATACGACTTTTACACTGACCATACATCTACAGTACATTATATTTCAAAGACATTACAAGTGACTTACGAATGCTATGGTTGAGGATATGTGGAGCCATTCAAATAAATAAGCATTTCGGGTGTTATGTGGACATATAAACAAGAAAAAAAATTGATTTATGGAACAATACAGACTGTAGGAATTACTATATTTTTCAGAATATAAGACGCCCAGACTATAAGATGCAACTAGGATTTAGGGGAGGAAAAAATGTTTTTTTCCTCAGACCCCCAAATTCTCATCAGACCTCAGATCAGACCCCCAAGCTCCATCAGCCTCAGATCAGGCCCTCATCAGACCTCCCCAGCCTCCGACCAGACCCCCATCAGCCTCAGATCAGACATAAAAAAAAAACAAAAAACCTTACCTTGCTTCCTCTGGCACTATTACTCTGCATATGCAGGACTCATCGCTCCCTGGCCCTCATTGCACCGTGACCTGATGTTGCATAGCGTCAGGTCATAGTGTGCGTCTTTGTGCACTATGTTCTGACACTGTATGCAGTCAGGACACAGTGAAGAGTGGGGTCCTGGAAGAAGACCAGGGAGGATGAGTACAGCTGACCCTCACCACTCCCTGCACCGCCTGCATGCCATAAAGGAAGTGGTCATTAGCATTCGGACTATAAGACGAACTGCAGGAGCCAAGAACATCATAGAAACATAGAAGATTAACAGCAGAAAAAGACCTCATGGTCCATTCTAGTCTTCCCTTGTATTATTTCTTACTTACCTTAGGGTATATATATGTTTACCCCAGGCATGTTTAACCCTTTCAAGCAAAAGCCAGTTTGGACCAAATGCCAGAGCCTCATTTTTCAGATCTGACATGTGTCACTTTATCAGGAAAACTTTAACTGATCCAAGCGATTCTGAGTTTGTTTTCTTATGACACATTGTACTTTATGTTAGTGGTTAATTTGAGTTGATATGTTTTACCTTTATGTCTAGAAACTCCAATTTTCTAAATTTGATTTTCTCAGATTTTAAGACAAATAGTGATTCCTCGCAAAATAGTTATTAATTCACCATATGTCTATTACTATGTTGCCATCATTTGGTAAATTTGTACAATGTTAGATCACTTTTGTATTAAAAATAAATTATATTTGCATCACCATATACTGACATCCATAACATTTTTATTTGTTTATCAATGTAGCTGTGTGAGGGCTTGTTTTTGGGTCCATATGTTTTTTAGTCACTTTTTATTCAATTTTTTTGGGAGGTGATGTAAAAAAAAACCCAGCAATTCCACCATTGTTTTTTATTTAGTTTTTTTACAGCGTTCACTATGTGCGTGAACAAACACTATGTGTGTGTTTATAAAAATGTTTATTTATTTATACTACTTTTTTATTTTTACACATTTTTTGAAGATCCAGTGGCTCTGATTGCTATAGAGTGCATTGAAATAGTCATCTATTGCAATGCACTGTATTGTCAGTATTACACTGACACTAAGCCTGATCAGACCCTAAGGCGTCCAGCTCCCATGGCAACCATCGGGCCGGTGCCATCACAGTGTGGCAGCCCAATGGAGGAGAGAGGGAGCCCACTCCCTCTATTAACCCCATGGATTCCACGGGTGGGTACTGCGGCAGCATCTAAGGGGTTAAACGGCTGGGATCAGTGCCAGCCCCAATTTCAGCCATTGCAGCAGAGTGTAAGCTGTAGGTTATAGCTGACACTGTGCTGATGGCAGCGGCTCCATTCCTGAGCTGCTGCCATCACATACATGGGGAGCACACTGAGGGCACCAGGAGAATGGGGGCACCAGGAGAATGTGGGCATCAGGGACATGGGGGAAAAAGAGGGGATCATGGCTGATTTCATGCTCTGGTCTCCAGAGTGGACATCAGAGCTTGAAACTGGCATTTTCACAGTGCTGTGCTCTGGTTGGTTAGTAAGCAGAGCCATCAGAGTGATCGCCAGCAAGAAACCACTCAGATTGGTCCCTTGCCGGCTTCTCCGGTGTCTCTGCTCTCAGGAAGAGGGGAGACTCCAGGGCTGTGACATTGTATAGTGTCACAACACAGCCCTTGTTAGCAATTTGGCCGTAACTGTATGCCGAATCGCCTTAAATTACATGAAATCTGGATGTACAGTTATGTCCAAATGCGTGAAGAGGTTTAATTCCCTTACTGTCGATTTCTCAACCACATCTGCTGGTAGTTTGTTCCACACCTCAACTACTCTTTTGGTTTAAAAATATTTCTTGACATTGGTTCAGATCTTCCCCCTAACTAATTTTAGATTGTGCCCCTTTGTTCTTGTATTGATTTTTTTTTTTTAATTAAAAACACTTCCTTCCTGAATTTATTTATGCCTTTAAAATATTTAAAGGGGGTTGTGTCACTTCAGCAGGTGGCATTTATTATGTACAGAAAATTAATACAAGTCACTAATGTATTGTGATTCTCCATTTTGCTTCCTCTGCTGACTGGATGAATTTTTCCATCACATTATACACTGCTCGTTTCCATGGTTACGACCACTCTGCAATCCATCATTGGTGACTGTGCATGCACACTTTAAGAAAAAGTGCCAGCCTCTCTGGTGACCGGGGCTGTGGGAGTGCACATAGGCTGGTGCTTTTTCCTATAGTGTGCAAGCACGACCACGGCTGATGGACTGCAGGGTGGTCGTAACCATGGAAGCGAGCAGTGTATAATGTGATGGAAAAATGAATGAAGCCAGCAAAGGAAGCAATATGGACAATCACAAAACATTAGTAAGTGCCTTCTATTAACTTTCTCTACATGATAAATGCTATTTGCTGAAGTGTCACAACCCCTTTAAGGGTTTCAATCATGCCACCCTTCCCTTTCCTCAAGGTTTTACAGATTAAGGGGGTCATTTATTAGGACTGGCGATTTATACGCCGGTCTTAATCCCCATGCACTAGCGCAGATGCGACAAAGTCTTGCAGAAGAGCAGGCCTCTAGATAACTTTGGCGCTTGGTGCCGCTGGACATACGGCATGGTTTAAACTATGCCAGCTCCCTTGCTTGCTTGATTTAAGACAATTGTCAGTATTACACTGACACTAAGCCTGATCAGACCCTAAGGCGTCCAGCTCCCATGGCAACCATCGGGCCGGTGCCATCACAGTGTGGCAGCCCAATGGAGGAGAGAGGGAGCCCACTCCTCTATTAACCCCATGGATTCCACGGTGGTACCGCAGCATCTAAGGGGTTAAACGGCCGGGATCAGTGCCAGCCCAAATTTCAGCCATTGCAGCAGAGTGAAGCTGTAGGTTAAGCTGACATGTGTGCTGATGGCAGCGGCTCCATTCCTGAGCTGCTGCCATCACATACATGGGGAGCACACTGAGGGCACCAGGAGAATGTGGGCATCAGGGACATGGGGGAAAAAGAGGGGATCATGGCTGATTTCATGCTCTGGTCTCCAGAGTGGACATCAGAGCTTGAAACTGGCATTTTCACAGTGCTGTGCTCTGGTTGGTTAGTAAGCAGAGCCCATCAGAGTGATCGCCAGCAAGAAACCACACAGATTGGTCCCTTGCCGGCTCTCCGGTGTCTCTGCTCTCAGAAAGAGGGGAGACTCCAGGGCTGTGACATTTTATAGTGTCACAACACAGCCCTGGTTAGCAATTTGGCCGTAACTGTATGCCGAATCGCCTTAAATTACATGAAATCTGGACGTACAGTTATCTCCAAATGCGTGAAGAGGTTTAATTCCCTTACTGTCGATTTCTCAACCACATCTGCTGGTAGTTTGTTCCACACCTCAACTACACTTTTGGTTTAAAAATATTTCTTGACATTGGTTCAGATCTTCCCCCTAACTAATTTTAGATTGTGCCCCTTTGTTCTTGTATTGATTTTTTTTTTAATTAAAAACACTTCCTTCCTGAATTTATTTATGCCTTTAAAATATTTAAAGGGGGTTGTGTCACTTCAGCAGGTGGCATTTATTATGTACAGAAAATTAATACAAGTCACTAATGTATTGTGATTCTCCATTTTGCTTCCTCTGCTGACTGGATGAATTTTTCCATCACATTATACACTGCTCGTTTCCATGGTTACGACCACTCTGCAATCCATCATTGGTGACTGTGCATGCACACTTTAAGAAAAAGTGCCAGCCTCTCTGGTGACCGGGGCTGTGGGAGCGCACATAGGCTGGTGCTTTTTCCTATAGTGTGCAAGCACGACCACGGCTGATGGACTGCAGGGTGGTCGTAACCATGGAAGCGAGCAGTGTATAATGTGATGGAAAAATGAATGAAGCCAGCAAAGGAAGCAATATGGACAATCACAAAACATTAGTAAGTGCCTTCTATTAACTTTCTCTACATGATAAATGCTATTTGCTGAAGTGTCACAACCCCTTTAAGGGTTTCAATCATGCCACCCTTCCCTTTCCTCAAGGTTTTACAGATTAAGGGGGGTCATTTATTAGGACTGGCGATTTATACGCCGGTCTTAATCCCCATGCACTAGCGCAGATGCGACAAAGTCTTGCAGAAGAGCAGGCCTCTAGATAACTTTGGCGCTTGGTGCCGCTGGACATACGGCATGGTTTAAACTATGCCAGCTCCCTTGCTTGCTTGATTTAAGACAATTTTCAACGCCATAAACTGGTGTAGAAATTGATAAATGAGATGGGCCAGCTGGTCTGCCCTCTTCCCTGCCACCTTGGAAAAGTGGCGTCAGCAGGCTTGAAGTCCAGGAGGCGGTCCTATCAGTGATTGACAGCTATCTATGTATACACAGTCATAGAAGGAAGGCTGTCAATCACTGATAGCAATCCAGAATGAGAAAGCATTTAAATGAATAAATTACAAGAATCTTTTCCCATAAAACTATGCACCAATCTGCTCAGCTCCTCCTGCTCTATAACATGATGACTGCAGCTCAAACACCATATTCAACGTGACAGGTTCCCTTTAATAAACCTATTTGGCAACTTAATGAGGACCTGCACAGACTGAACATGGCAGCACTGATTGGATAGAGTGAGTCTGTGCAGGGACACTCCCCAACTTGCTACCTCCCCTCTGTACCCTTACTGCAGACGGCTAGGAATTCATTCATAATTTCTAGTAGAAATAATAAAGGAATGACACAACATACAGCCATAAGAATAGAGGCTCCAGAATTGTTAATACATGGGGAATGCATGAAGCCATTAAAACAGGGATGTCAGGAGTGGTGACAGGTCCTCTTTAACAGGTCTAGTAGTGGTGTCCGCGGTTAGCCTTGGGTTCTCGGGTCAATAGTGAGAAGGGTACAGCCATCAGGCCTCCTGGGGAGAAATTCTGAGTTAAGTTCTCGTTCTCTGTCCTAAAAGATTGCGTTTAATACGTGTTTCTAGGAGGCTGTTCCTTCCTCTACCAGGCCAGTTCCGCTTCTTCCCAGTGACCTGGTCCTGATTCTACTTCTCTTGCTGCTGGTAGTGACATGTGCCCTTCCTTCGGGCTGTGGCCTCCTCTGGTTGCCGAGCACATTTCCTTTGTCCTAAGGGCACACACGTGGAGTCTATGGCCCTGATTTATCATGCCTTTACTCCAAAATTCGGGCTTCTAAAAGTCGCAAAATAGGGCTTTTGCGACTTTTTGAGCTCACTTGCGAAAAAATGTTGTGACTTTTTGCATTTTTACACCACTCACTTCAGTTCTGAAATATCGGTGTAAAGTGATCATGGTTAGCTTTGTTAATGAGTTTCACTCCAGATTTATCACTGAGACTTTTTTAAAAAGTCACAAAAAATCTCGCAATCTCACTCCAGTAGGAGGGTAGAGTAGGAAAACTGGAGTAGCTTTTCTAGACAAACGTTTTAGGTTTAAAGGGTTTCTGTCACCAGTTTTTTCGGTATGAATCAGGCTGACATTAGAGATGTGCTAATGTCACCTGATTCCAAATATATATCTGTTTTATTTACTGGTGCCACCATTTTTATATAAAATGAACTTTTATTTTATGCTAATAAGGCTTCTAGGTGCAAGGGGCGTTACCTCTGCTCCTAGAGGCTCTGTTGATTGACAGGACCAGGCAGAGAAGAAACACTCCATTCACCATAGCTTGCAAGGACCTTCAATGATGTCATGACCATGTGATCAGTCACATGGTTAGGATCACACAAACAGCCTGTCTCCTCCTAAACCATGTGACTGATCACATGGTCATGACATCATTGAAGGTCCTTGAAAGCTATGGTGAATGGAGTGTTTCTTCTCTGCCTGGGCCTGTCAATCAACAGAGCCTCTAGGAGCAGAGGTAATGCCCTTTGCACCTAGAGGCCTCATTAGCATAAAATAAAAGTTCATTTTATATAAAAATGGGGGCACCAGTAAATAAAACAGATATATATTTGGAATCAGGTGACATTAGCACATCTCTAATGTCAGCCTGATTCATACCGAAAAAACTGGTGACAGAAACCCTTTAAGGATAAATGTGGCACAAAGTAAGCCAACATTGACTCAAGCAAAAGTGACTTCAAATATTCCCCTCATTGTAAATTCTTCTTTGCTACTGGTTATTGCTACTCTTGTTTGAAATGGAACTTTTTGGTTTCAGTATTATAACCTGTTTCTATCAAACGGTCCTAGATAAAAAGTAGTATATAGGCTGGACATCTTTTTACTTGGCCTCCTAATCTTGCACACCATAGACTTAGACCACAGGATCTGCCCTATCTGTCATTGAGTCAGTGGTAATGATATGGCTGCATAGCATGTAGAAGAGAATAAGGTAAAGTGACATTTATTATATACATTTCCGGGTTTATTATATAGTCTGTAATATTGTGTACTACAGTGACACCTGTAGGTACATAGAGTGGACTGCATGATAAGGCAGTATGAGGCCACATTCTCAGATTTTGACCAGTGTGTATAAAGAGTTTGATAGCAGTCTTTACATGCAGAAAATTGTTAATTTACGATTTTCCAAATCAATTACCAGTAGCCGACATACAAATAACTCTACAATAAACCTTTTCTGAGAAAAAGCCTCAGTTATTTTATGTTATATATAATCATGGCACAGAGTGTATTCATGAGAATAATACAATTTACTGTAAAGTAGTGTAACTAAACTGTGATACACAGAATAAAACTCCAATTAAATGGTATTCTGTAATGAGACTTTTTAAACAGTGAGATGAAAGAAAATTCCAGTGATGGCTGTATCAAGTGGGGAGACTGGACTAGGCCCCACTATGCAGGAACGTTGGATGGAATGGGAATAAATAGCAGGAAGAGACAGGAGGTTCAGTACTCTGTTCTTAGGCATTGCCAGCATTGTGCCTTCAATAACATACAGCGTCTGTTGGTGACAGAATAGTGCCGGCAGTCCAGCTAGCCCGGACCACAGCACCAGTGTCTTACGTTCAACTTCGTGTATGTGTGTGTGGTGTTATTCTCTGAGTTCAGCTGATCTGGCCTAGCTGGATACTGCCTCTCACGGCCAGACCTCACTGACTATAATGGGATCTGGCCACTTTCTAGCTTGAGCACCGGGTTCAGCCTGGCAAAAACTGGTGCATGCACCAGCCGAATCCCTGATGGATCCCTTTACAGTCAATGGGGTCTGGTGTTAAAAGTGGCTAGGCTGGGTACAGTGAACTCCTCTGCCGGGCAGCTTTACCACAGGTGTGGAACTAGCCTAAACTGTATAAATGCTAATCTACATCACATGTATATTCTATTTATTAAAGGGGTTGTCCATTCAGTAAAAAAATCACCTCAATGGTCTCATTCCAGTGCTTGTGGGGTCCATGCTGGTCTCTACTACCTGGTCCTACACGATACACATCAAATGAATGCTCAGCCAATCACAGGCGGAGATGGTGAAACTGCATCAACAATTGTATAGACTATAATATTATAGACTATGATGAGGTCCAGCCGTGATCTGGCCACTTTCAGCTGCATGCAACAGTTTAAAGTGTAACTATCATATTTTTTTTTATTTGTGTAATGTGTAGGGGCAGTGATACTGACCATTTTTGTAATATACTTTAATTACTGAAATCATGCATTGCTACTAGAAAAATAGCTCTAAAGTGGTCCATTTTGAGCCTTAGCAACATCCTTTGTCTTCTGTTTACTTAACAGTGGAGACTTGCTGAACACTGAATGTGTTATGTAAACAGAATGATGTTGCTAAGGTTCAAAGTGGACCACTTTAGAGTTATTTTTCCAGTAGAAATATATGATTTCAGTAATTAAAGTATATTACAAAAATGGTCAGTATCACTGCCCCTGTACATTATAAAAAAAAAATAAAAAAATATGACAGTTACACTTTAAGTCTGGTCGACAGCCGGCATTTATGCCAGAAGAGCTTGCTGAATGCCCGATCTCAACTGTGAACATAGCCTTTAGTGGTACTAACCTGCGGGGAGGAATAATTAGCAGATCGCCTGGGTCTGTTTCCCCCTCTACAATTCCCTCAATTAATTTGATGGCACTGGACACTCATCATGCTGCTTCCACGGGCAGGGTGGCGGTTCCTGCAGCATTTCTTGACTTCGTCTGGAGAGGAGGAGGGTGCCATTATGCCTATGTGCTTGCAGCAGTCGATGGTTCTAAGACCTCTAGATGGTTAGATTGGATGGTTCTAATCCCTGGCTGTTATTATTTATGAACATGATGTGGATCCTCACAGTAGATATATCTCAGTGGTCTGTACAACAAATAATCTCCTCTATACCATTGTGAATTTGTATGCAGGGGCGTAGCTAAAGGCTCATGGGCCCTGGTGCAAGACTTCAGCTTGGGCCCCCTTTCCTCAGTGCTTTGAGGCCAGGCGCAGGGAAGCACATTGTCATCCTGCTGACTCAGGCAAAAATTGAAACTGCAACCCCTTCATTGCAAATTCTTGACCCCTTCCCTCCAGCCAGAGGTGTAACTTGACCAGCATGCACTTTCTATAATACCAGTGTCACAAGGATCTTTGGGCCCCTTCAGGCTCCTGGGCCCAGTAGCGACTGCTACCTCTGCACCCCCCATAACTACGCCCCTGTTTGTATGCATCAAACCTGGGTCAACACAGATTTCTAACCCAACTAAGGAAGCAGATACAAAAGGTAGTGAAAGGTTCCATTTTATTGTGCAGAGATGTTAACTCCATACATTTAGACATCTCATCTACTTCAACCAAGACCATTCACAGTTTGAAAGTTTACATGGGATAACTCTCGATATGATATGGAGACTCCATCATGTAAATTAAAAATATTATATCTTTTTTCATCCTGTCCCAAAACCTACTGTAGACTAGACACGATTCTGTTGGACCGCACGTTATTAGGGTGTTAGAGACTCTTTGATGAGGATATCCTGTGGTCTGACCATGTGCCTGTCACTTTAACACTGCGCGACCAGCTCTCTAAATTTTCAGATTATGTCTGGAGAGTTAATTCCTTTTTATTACCCCATGATCAATATGCTAAAAAGATACAGAACGCTATAGCTGAATATTTTCAACATAATGGAAGCCTCATTATGGGTACTTTAACAGAATGGAACGCACACAAGGCCAAGATCATTAGGGAGTAAGCTGAAAAAAGAGCTGGAGGGTAAGATCTCTGATACACCACTCAAAATCTGTGAATTAGAGACTTTGAATGAACGACAATATTCCTTTGCTACAGGTTGGCTCGTGGCTTAAAGACGATGGCACAAAAATCGAGAATTCCTTCTATCCTCTACCCTGACTTGAATCAACTATGTCACATAAAGGTATAGCTAATGCGTCCAAGGATTATTATCATGACGGTGGCAGTGGTTTACTTCGCTCGCCCCTTACTCGGTACTTACCTAACGAACCACAAACCAACCTCACCTCGGACTCCCCCCAATTGCCTTGCCTCTAAACTCACCACACCCCCCCCCCCAACCCAATCCCTCTTCCCTTTATAAATGACACTGACACCACAATTTTGGATAATGTTGGCCACAGCAGCCATTTTATTTAAATTAACAGACCTTAATAAATTAGTCATAAATATATATAACACGTATATATAACACATATGCAACCGGCATATGCAACCATTCCCATAAACATATGTATAACATATAACCACATATAACCACAGAAGGAGGAGGTCCTTGAGGCCCCAAAACTTAAATTACCCCGTGCGGGGTAGGCCACCTTGCCCCCAGCCGTTGAGCGCCAGCTCGGAGGCACCCCCGATGGCCCCTCAACAACCCCAAAGCAACCACCAACCATGGGAGTCCAGCCCCAACCGTGGAGCCCTCCCCTTGTTCCTCTCCAGATTACCTCCAACCCCAAGGACCTCCTCCCGCCACCAACGCACAGGCTTGACTCCACTTAAGCCTGTGCGTCCCTCCACACCTCCAGCGCGGTTTCAATGCCCTCCTGAACCGCCAGACACCACATGTCAATTCCTACGGCATTCAAATGGACACCATCAGCCCGCCAAAAACCGCCTTCACCCTTCTCCAATTCCAAATGCCGAACCACCACCGCCCCATTCCTTGCCATGAAGCGTCCAACAGCCCGATTCACCTTAATACGAGCTCTGTTAATGGCCTCTATCGAGCGAGCTCCCCGCCAAACTTTCCGAGGGACAATATCTGACCAAACCGTCACCACCTTAGGGAACAAAGCCCACAGCCGCAACAAATCAAATTTTATGTCCCTAACTAGCTCCCTAAATGGACGTGCTCCCAAGTCATTTCCCCCCACATGCAGCACCAGAATGTCGGGGGGCCTATCCAACTTTACAAAACGGTGAATCTCAGCCAACACCCCACTCCAAACCATTCCCCTTTTTCCCAACCATCTTACCACAGCGACCGACCTCGCCAGACCCAGTTGCTGGCCATTGGGACGTACAGATGCTCTAACTGCTCCCCAGAAGACATATGAATGTCCTAATATCCACACCAACGCTGGACCCGAGCCTAAAAGAAAAAGAAAAACAAGAAGCAAGCAAGAACTCCCGACCACCATAAAACCCGACATTCATAGGTAAACATTTTATAAACCCTCAAGCCTGACGTAGGACCTAAACCTAGCCGACTCCCACCTGCCTATCCTCTTGATCACCTCATCCCCTAAACCCCATTTTGCTGCCTCTGTCGCAGCTCCAATTCTGAATGAATGGCTAGCATACCTCTCCCCCTCCATTCCTAGCTGACCCAAGCATCTCCGAAAAACAGCTGTGAATTGAAAACGGGAGAGAAAAGAACCGTCCTCATGAACTAGTAATGGCATCCCCTGACCGCCCACTCGCAAACCAAACTCCCGCAAACATTGCACTGGACACATAGCACACCCGGGAACCGCGTACAACACAACTCTAACACCCCTACCCTCTACATCGGTTTTTGACCGACGGATGAAGAATGACAATTTTTCAATAAATAACTCTACATCTGCCGCCCGCAGCCCCCCCGCTTGACGTACCGTAGGAGAGACAAGCTCCCCAAGTCTAAGCGCTCCAAAAAATGCTAAGGAGAATGCTAAACGGAAAAGCCTTACCTCCCAAGGGGTATTGCAAAGCGAACCTAATTGCACCCCCAAATTTAACAGCAATTGAAAAGAAACCGGTCGCCGTTTGTCCACCCCCCCCGCACACGCCGCCAACCTTTTAGCGCTTGCCCGACTAAAAAGGACTTAGTAAAATCCTTCATCCTACGCAGCTTGAAGCCAAACGCTAAACCCGAAACATAACGATTCACCTTGGAAACCGACCATCCCTCCTCCCAGCACTGCCCCAAAAACTGTAATAACGGTACCTCGAGGTCGCCTTCCACCGGCCCTAACCGAGCACACCACTCTTCCCAACACCGCCACGCCTTAACATAAGTGTCCCACGTACCGGGCGCCAAGGATGCCTGTATGAGACCTGTTACAGTACCTCCAACATTTCCCATAATTCGGCCGGGCACACCCGCCCAACTTCCTCCGCCTCCGGGGCGAGCTGCCGAAAACGGTCCCACTGCGAACGAGAAAGTGAATCAGCGATACCATTGTCAGTGCCCGGAATATGAACCGCCACCACCCACGCATTCAGCGATAAACATTCCAACACTAAACGCTGTAACAACCGCACCACCAAAGGCGAAGACGCAGACAATTTATTAATCGCCTGAACCACCCCCAAGTTGTCGCAGTAGAAGCGCACCTTCCTGTTCTGAAAAGACTCCCCCCAAAGCAATACAGCCACTACTATAGGAAAAAGTTCCAACAGCGCCAAATTTTTTGACCAGCCCCGTACCACCCAACTATCCGGCCACACCCCCGCGCACCACTGGCCTTGGCAGTACACCCCAAAACCACCACTCCCCGCTGCGTCTGAAAATAAATCCAAGTCAAAGGAGTCCACAACGTCCCCCATAAACAAAGACCTCCCATTATAACTATCCAAAAAGGAACTCCACACTCTCAAATCCTCACACAACTCCTTACCCAGGCGTACATAATGATGCGGTAGCGCCACCCCGGCCGTTGCCGCCGCCAGCCGTCGACTAAAAATCCTACCCATCGGCATTATTCTACACGCAAAATTTAACTTCCCTAGCAAAGATTGGAGCTCCCTCAGCTGGATTTTCTTCAAACGCCCGGCCCTCAAGACTACCTCCTTCAGATCTGCCAGCTTGTCCTGTGGCAACCTACACTCCATGGCGACTGTGTCTATGACGATTCCCAAAAAACTCAGCTCAGTGGCAGGTCCCAAAGTCTTTTCTTCTGCTAATGGAACCCCGAAACTCCCAAAAACCGAGCACAACGTGTGCAACAACACTGAACAAATACCCGAATCTGGAGGACCGATACACAAGAAGTCGTCCAGGTAATGTATAACCGACTCACTACCCGCTGTATCCCTAACCGCCCACTCCAAGAATGAACTAAACGCCTCAAAAATCGCACAGGAAAGGGAACACCCCATTGGCAAACACCGATCTACAAAAAACCCCCCGTCCCAAAAACACCCTAACAAATATAAACTGTCCGGGTTAACCGGCAACAAACGGAATGCCGCCTCAATGTCCGTCTTGGCCAGTAATGTCCCCTCCCCAAACCTACGCACCCAAGCTACTGCCGCATCGAATGACGTATAAACCACAGAACAAATGTCTGGATCAATACCGTCATTGACCGACGAACCTTTAGGAAACGACAGATGCTGAATAAGCCTAAACTTATTCTGTTCCCTCTTTGGAACCAAACCTAATGGTGACAAACGTAAATCCCTTAGCGGCGGTTCCAAAAAGGGGCCTGCCATCCTCCCTAGACTCACTTCCTTCCTGAGTTTCTCTGAAACCACCTCTGGGCGCTCTAATGCTGATTTTAAATTCTTCTTAACCAATACTGGCCCTGACGGACGGAACGGAATTCTAAAACCCACCAAAAAACCTTCCCGCAACAACTCAGCAGCTGCCCTATCCGGGTACCTACTTAGATAGGGTTCCATCTTTTCCACCCGCACCGGGGTCACCCCCTTTGCTATTGGAATCCCACCCCTTTGATTTGTTCCCCTTAAAGCAGCGAGCTGCTCCATGGGTCCCCCCACAAGTGGAGCATTCGTGCTTGAATTTGCACTTAGCTCCGAACTTGCAGCTTCCCTCATTAAACAGGAAGCATAAACCTTTTGCGGAAGCGGCCGCAATGCTAGCTTGTCCCCCATTCCCAGAGTCCCCACGAAAGACTGATTAGTCCTCACAGGGGCTGTTACCTTTAGCCATAAAGCTATATCTTTATGGTCCCATCTGATATTAGGCCGCACCGCCTTCCGCTGCCTAAACTGTTCATCATATCGGAGCCAAGCCTGGCCCCCATAAACACGATACGCCTCCCCAATAGCATCAAGATAGCAGAAAAGCGCCGAACAGCATTCCGGCGTCTTTTCCCCTATCACACTAGCCAAGATTGCAAAAGCCTGCAACCAATTCGGAAAAGTGCGCGGTATCAAGCGATACCGCCGCTTTTCCTCATCCTCTTTCTTACTATCGTCTTTCTTTACTCTATCCAAGTTGAATTTTTCCAAGGGGAGCAATGAAAAAATTTCAATATACTCCCCTTTCCAAATCCGTTCCCTCACCTCCTGTTTCAAATGAGCCCCTAAAGGGCCCTCAAAACAGACATATACCTCTCCTTTCGCCCTGTCATCCAACCGGACTACCTCATCCTCTACAGGGCCCCCCGCCTGCGTCTCCACTGACACTGTAGCAGTTCCGCCCCCCGACGCAACGCCGCCAGCCCCCCTTTCCCCACTGCCAACTCCCCCCAAACCCCACGCCGGCAACGGGGACCCTGCTGACGACCCAAACCCCGCCAGTAAACCCGCCAAACCCCCCAAAAACTGACCTAACCCCTTGCTAATTTCCTCTGAGGGGCCCCCAAACCCCCCGCCCCTGCTAAATTTGGTAAAAAAGGTCCCCAGCTCCTCTCACCTGGCTGCCTGGGTGCTGTGCCCCCATCAGCCGAAGTTCCTGATCCACGCTGCTCCAACGTCTGCGACACTCCAGAAGGTCCCGGCATCGGCTCTTCATCCTGGTATCTCTGCGACACTCCGGACGGTCCAGGCCTTGATGTTTCCCGCTGCTGGCCCATGGCCTCCCCGCTGCCATGGCCGTTGCTGGAACTTCTTCCGGATACAGGCACCGGACTGGGGGCGGAGCCTAAGCCCCTCTACCCCACGCTTGAAAAGAGCCTGCTGCCTCCTGCCTGCTGCTCTGCAGCAGCTCCGTCAGGTCCCACACACTGCTCACGCAGGGGAGCCTCCTCTCTAGCTGGATACAGAGAGGAGCTCGCCGCACCGGGTCCTGTCTCACCGCTGTCCATGGTGCTGAAAGCTGCAGGGGGTGACCGGGCCCGGGCACCCCGAGAGTCCCGCCTCCTATTAGGATTCCTCCCTCGCCGGGAGGCCACTGCTGCTGCCGCCCGGCGAGGAGGGTCCCTTGTGGGGCTCCTTACCCGGCGCTGGACTCTAGGGGGCTGATCAGGGCTGAGGCGCTCTGGCGGGCGGGCCCGCCGCGGCCGGCGTGGACTTGGCTGCGCAGGGACATCTGCAGCAGCCGCCCCCTGCAGAAGGCTCTGAAGCTGCTCCCGGATCCATTCATCTCCGCGGTCAGCGGCTGCCGCCCGGAGCTGGCGCAGGAGGGTCTCGATCTCTGCCATGGAGCCGTGAGTACGGAGCGCAGCTTCCAGCTTCTGCGGTGTGCCCAAAATGGCTCCCGCGCCTTATTCCCGCCGTTCCTTAAATAATCCCCCCTCTTTCCCTGCCCCACCCACTCCCCCTCAATTCAAATTACCCAATCCCAGGCACCCGGAGGGTTAACGTGGGGAGGGGGTTCGCTAAACCCAGCCCCCGTCATGTCCCGCCTACCCTACGGCTCTGCCCCGGTCCGGCTCCCTCTGGACCTTTATAATCTAGGTTTAGATGACAATACTCCTCAGTAGGGATAAGCAAATTTTGGTTTGGGTTGTGGTATAAGCTGAATTGTGTTATGGATTCCGTTACCACACAGTTCCATGACGGAATGCATCATGGAATTCCTTTAGAGGCATTCCGTTATTCATTCCATCATAGTAGAAGTCTATGGTCTGCATAACGGATCCGTCCAGTTTCCGTTATGCTGGAGTCCTTAGCGGACAGACTAATGTTCATTCCCCCTTTCCTACTAAAAAATTACCAAATTGGTTCCACACCTTATAGACAGGCTCTGGATAATACATGACAACTGATTTCTCTTATTCAATATTATGAACAGCATCATGTCCCCACCATGTTAATGGCTGTGGATGCAGAAAAGGCTTTTGATAGAGTCTGTTGGAGGTATGCCTTCTCTGTATTAACTAAACTTGGATTCTCTGGATTAAGTTCAAGATAATTTAAATTGCTAGTGTAGAGGCCAGCTCAGTCCTTTGAATCCAGAGGGGGGACAAATTGGCAGTCTGGTTTGG
Organism: Rhinella marina; assembly: GCA_900303285.1. NCBI lineage: Eukaryota > Metazoa > Chordata > Amphibia > Anura > Bufonidae > Rhinella > Rhinella marina. The sequence continues at coordinate 441,842 of ONZH01021860.1, forward strand.
AATTATCTGGGAATAGCAGCTATGTATATAAGCAGACTGAAAATGCGAGTTTGCAAGCATTTAAGTGTTTGATCACAAGTATGTGTTTGTCTTAAATGGAACCTGTCAGCTCCGAAACACCCCCTGAACTAGAGTAAGCTGTGTATAGTGTAAGTGATGCTGAATCCGATTATGTAAGTTTTATCTTCATACTCACTTCCATTCCAACGCTGTGCTCCCACAAACCTGCAGTAAAATGCACTCAGTGGACTCTTCTTTGAGTCCTCTCCATTATGTGAGTGAGCACTGGAGTACACTGAGTGCATTTTACTGCAGGTTTGTGGGAGCACAACATCAGAATGGAAGTGAGTATGAAGATAAAAATTACATATTCGGATTCAGCATCACTTACACTATACATCGCTTACTCTAGTTCAGGGGGTGTTTCAGAGATGACAGGTTCCCTTTAAGTGTGTGATTAGGGACTACATTAACCCCTTCCCGCCCAGCGCCGTACATGTACGGCGCAACGGGATGTGACTTACCGCCCAGCGCCGTACATGTACGGCGCGCTGATCGGGCGGGTGCAGGAGCTGCGCCCGCCCGATCAGCGGCGGGGGTCCGGCAGTGCCCAGGTGCCGGACCCCTGGGGAATGCACCAGCATCGGTGAAAACACCGATGCCGGCGCATTAACCCTTCATGTGCCGCGGTCAGCGCTGACCGCGGCACATGAGGTGTGCCGCATGTTCAGGATGCCAAGCGGGGGGGCCATCGGGTCCCCGCGCTGCTGTGACGGGGACCCGATGGCTTGGATGGCAGCCCGATGCCTTCCTTAGGCATCGTGGCTGCCATCCCTGCGAGCCTGTGCGATCCAGCCCCCTGGATCGCACAGGAAGCAGGCTGTAAGTGTATTACTGTGAGTAATACACTTACAGCCAATGCATTACAATACAAAGTATTGTAATGCATTGTGAAGGGGATCAGAACCCCCAAAAGTTAAAAAAAAGAAGTGTAAAAAGTTGAAAAAAATGTTAAAAAATAAAGTTAAAAAAATAATAATAAAAGTTTCAAGTAAAAAAAAGAAAAACGCCATTTTCCCCCCAATAAAGTAAAAAAAATTGTTAAAAAAAGAAAAAAAAAGAAAAAGTAGACATATTAGGTATTGCCGCGTCCGTATCGACCGGCTCTATAAAAATATCACATAATCCATCCCGCCAGGTGAACACAGTAAAAAATAAAAAATAAAAACAGTGCCAAAACAGCCATTTTTTGGTCACATTCCCCCATAAAAAGTGTAATACTACGCGATCAAAAAGGCGTATTTACCCCAAAATGGTACCAATCAAACCGTCATCTTGTCCTGCAAAAATGATACCCTACCTGAGACAATCGCCCGAAAAATAAAAAAAATATGGCTCTCTGAAAATGGCAACACAAAAAAAGATTTTATTCTGTTCAAAAGTAAATCTAATGTGTAAAACTATCCAAAAATAAAAAAGTTATACATATTTGGTATCCCCACATCCGTAACAACCTGCTCTATAAAAATATTACATGAGATGGCCCCCCAGGTGAATGCTGCAAAAAAAAAAAAAAAACCTATGCCAAAACAACCATTTTTTTCCCTCTTGCCTCACAAAAAGTGTAATAGCAGGCGATCAAAAAGGCGTATTTACCCCAAAATGGTACCAATCAAACCATCATCTTGTCCCGCAAAAACGATACCCTACCTGAGACAATCGCCCGAAAACTGAAAAAAATATGGCTCTTTGAAAATGGCAACACAAAATAATGATTTTATTCTGTTCAAAAAATAAATCCAATGTGTAAAACTATCCAAAAATAAAAAAGTTAGACATATTTGGTATCCCCACGTCCGTAACAACCTGCTCTATAAAAATATTACATGAGATGGCCCCCCAGGTGAATGCTGCAAAAAAAAAAAAAAAAAACCTATGCCAAAACAACCATTTTTTTCCCTCTTGCCTCACAAAAAGTGTAATAGCAGGCGATCAAAAAGGCGTATTTACCCCAAAATGGTACCAATCAAACCGTCATCTTGTCCCGCAAAAACGATACCCTACCTGAGACAATCGCCCGAAAACTGAAAAAAATATGGCTCTTTGAAAATGGCAACACAAAATAATGATTTTATTCTGTTCAAAAAATAAATCCAATGTGTAAAACTATCCAAAAATAAAAAAGTTAGACATATTTGGTATCCCCACGTCCGTAACAACCTGCTCTATAAAAATATTACATGAGATGGCCCCCCAGGTGAATGCTGCAAAAAAAAAACAAAAAAACCTATGCCAAAACAACCATTTTTTTCCCTCTTGCCTCACAAAAAGTGTAATAGCAGGCGATCAAAAAGGCGTATTTACCCCAAAATGGTACCAATCAAACCGTCATCTTGTCCCGCAAAAACGATACCCTACCTGAGACAATCGCCCGAAAACTGAAAAAAATATGGCTCTTTGAAAATGGCAACACAAAATAATGATTTTATTCTGTTCAAAAAATAAATCCAATGTGTAAAACTATCCAAAAATAAAAAAGTTAGACATATTTGGTATCCCCATGTCCGTAACAACCTGCTCTATAAAAATATTACATGAGATGGCCCCCCAGGTGAATTCTGCAAAAAAAAAAAAAAAAACCTATGCCAAAACAACCATTTTTTTTCCCTCTTGCCTCATAAAAAGTGTAATAGCAGGCGATCAAAAAGGCGTATTTACCCCAAAATGGTACCAATCAAGCCGTCATCTTGTCCCGCAAAAACGATACCCTACCTGAGACAATCGCCCGAAAACTGAAAAAAATATGGCTCTTTGAAAATGGCAACACAAAATAATGATTTTATTCTGTTCAAAAAGTAAATCCAATGTTTAAAACTATCCAAAAATAAAAAAGTTATACATATTTGGTATCCCCACATCCGTAACAACCTGCTCTATAAAAATATTACATGAGAGGGCCCCCCAGGTGAATGCTGCAAAAAAAAAAAAAAAACCTATGCCAAAACAACCATTTTTTTCCCTCTTGCCTCACAAAAAGTGTAATAGCAGGCGATCAAAAAGGCGTATTTACCCCAAAATGGTACCAATAAAACCGTCATCTTGTCCTGCAAAAACGATACCCTACCTGAGACAATCGCCTGAAAACTGAAAAAAATATGGCTCTCTGAAAATGGCAACACAAAAAAAAGATTTTATTCTGTACAAAAGTAAATCTAATGTGTAAAACTTTCCAAAAATAAAAATGTTAGACATATTGGGTATCTCCGCGTCAGTAACAACCTGCTGTATAAAAATATCACATGATTTGCCCCCCTTGGTGAATGCAGTAAAAAAAATCTTTTAAAAACCATGCCAAAACAGCTATTTTTTTTCACCTTGACTCACAAAAAGTGTAATACCAAGTGATCAAAAAGTGTTATGTACCCCAAAATGGTACCAATGAAAACATCAGCTCATCCCGCAAAAAATGAGCCCCCACATAAGACAATAACTCTAAATAAAAAAAAAACGTGGCTCCTGCAAACCATTCCATCAAAATCTGTGTTGTAAAATTCATATGGCGCTCCTTCTGTTTTGAGTCCTGCCATGTGCCCCCACAGCAGTTTACCACCACATATGGGGTGTTTCCACATTCAGGAGAAAATGGGTAACTAATTATGGGGTGCTTTTCTCCTGTTACCCCTTATGAAAATACAAAAAATTTGGGGCTAAAGCAACATTTTATTGGAAGAAATAAAATTTTTCATTTTCACAGCCAAGTGTTTCCAAATTCCGTAAAACACTTAGGGGGTCAAAGTGGCCAGTACCCCCTTAATATATTCATTGAAGGGTGTAGTTTCCAAAATGGGGTCACTTTTTGAGGGTTTCCACTGTAGGGGTACATCAGGGTCTCTCAATTACAAAATGGTGCCTAAAAACTATTCTAGCAAAATCTGCCTCCAAAATCCATATGGCGCTCCTTTCCTTTTGACCACTGCCACAAACCCATAGAGACGTTTACCACCACATATGGGGTATTTCTGTAAACTGCAGGATCAGAGCAATGTATATTGAGGTTTAGTTTGCTGTTAACCCTTACTGTGTTGCAAGAAAAAAATTATTAACATGAGTAATCTACCAAAAAAGTGAAATTTTGAAATTTCACCTCCATTTTCCTTTAATTCTTGTGGAACACCTCAAGGGTTAACAAAGTTTGTAACAGCAGTTTTTTATAATTGGAGGGGTGTAGTTTCTAAAATGGGGTCATTTATGGGGGGTTTCATTATGTAAGCCCCTCAAAATCACTTTATATCTGAATCGGTGCTTAAAAAAATGGTTTTGGAAAATGTGGTGAAAATTTGAAAAATGGCTTCTAAACTTCAAAGCCCTCTAACGTCCCAAAAAAGTAAAATGACATTTATAAAATGATGCCAACATAAAGTAGACATATGGGGAATGTAAAATAATGACTATTTTTGGAGGTATTACGGTGTATTTTGAAAGTAGAGAAATTGAAATTTGGAAATTTGGAAATTTTTCCAAATTTTTGGTAAATTTGGTATTTTTTTATAAATAAAAATGAAATATTTTGCCAAAAATTTACTACTGTCGTGAAGCACAATATGTGACGAGAAAACAATCTCAGAATGGCCTGGATAAGTAAAAGCGTTCCAAAGTTATTACCACATAAAGTGACACATGTCAGATTTGCAAAAAATGGCCTGGGCAGGAAGGTGAAAACAGGCCCGGGGCTGAAGGGGTTAAGTCAGTTGTTTATTATTTTCATTGCACTGTATCATTGTATTTCTTCTTCTTTCTCTTTTCTGGTCTAATCCCTATTAGCAAGTATGTACTATGACAGTCCAGTGCACTTCTTGTGCAATGTATGCAGTCCTGGAACAGCCGTTTGAGGGTGCATATTTTTATGCAAATATGACCAAAATGCATGTTTGGAATCCAAGATCCTGTATCTAAATGAGCAAATTTCAACACTAAGAGGCGTTGTCAATATGTAACAGAGTTTGCTGCTCACTGAGCAGACACTCTATGGGGTAGATGCAGGGAAGGGTGTTAGCATGGAGGCTCAGGAAAGTGAGTTAGGTAGATGGATTATATTAAAGGGGTATTCTCATCTTGGACAATGGGGGCATATCGCTAGGATATGCCCCCATTGTCCTATAGGTGCGGGTCCTGCCGCTGGGACCCGCACCTATATCGAGAACGGGGCCCCCAAAGTGAAGAAGTGCGCACCGCGCAAGTGTGGCCCGCTCTCCATTCACTTCTATGGGGCCGCCGCAAATAGCCGAGCGCTGGCTCGGCTATCTCCGTTGGCTCCATAGACATGAATGGGAGCGCACTGCGCATGCACGGCCACCGCTCCCATTCATTTTTATGGAGCCGACGAAGATAGCCGAGCCAGCGCTCGGCTATTTGCGGCGGCCCCATAGAAGTGAATGGAGAGCGGGCCACACTTGCGCGGTTCGCACTTCTTCACTTTGGGGGCCCCGTTCTCGATATAGGTGCGGGTCCCAGCGACAGGACCCGCACCTATAGGACAATGGGGGCATATCCTAGCGATATGCCCCCATTGTCCAAGATGAGAATACCCCTTTAAGAAAGCAGAGTATAGGGAAGAGTGCCAGGGAGGCTAGCGCTGATCTGGCACACTACAACAAGTTTGCAAAGTTGACAGATGAGGAGATGTCAGTTCAGGGAGAGCACTGCTGCATCAAGACACATGCTCTGCCAGTCAGGGGAATGTCAGCTCCAGTAAGCAGGGGGCCAGGAGAGCAGGGCAGGCCAGACAGGTGCTGGTAGTGGGCGACTCAATTATTAGGGGAACAGAGAGGGCAATCTGTCACAAAGACCAGGATCGTTGAATGGTGTGATGTCTTCAGTTTGACATATCGCAGATCGTTTTTTTTTTTAATTACTGGAAGGGGCTGGCGAAGACACAATGGTCATAGTCCACATTGGAACTGATGACAAAGTTTGAGATAGGTAGAAGGTCCTTAAAAATGACTTCAGGGAGTTAGGTCACAAGCTCAGGGCAAGGTAGTATTTTCTGAAATACTGCCTGTACCACGAGCCACACAAGAAAGGCAGCGGGAGATTAGGGAGGTGAACAAATGGCTCAAGAACTGGTGTAGGAAGGAGGGGTTTGAGATCCTGGAGAACTGGGCCGACTTCTCTGTCGGCAACAGGCTCTATCGTAGGAATGGGCTGCACCTTAATGGGGAAGCTGTTTTGGGTGAGAAGATGGCTAGAAGGTTGGAGTGTTTAAACTATGGACTGGGGGAAAGGGTAATTACATTATAGATGTTACATATATAATGCTATTAAAACGTATTCAAATCCGGCGGCCACAGAATTTATTAATGGTACTTTATCTCAAGAATTCACCATGACCAACGGCACCAGACAGTGATGCCCCCTCTCCCCATCTTTTTTTATCTTGACTATAGAACCCCTGGCGGTAGCCATTAGGATGAATCCTAATATAACGGGAATTAAGTTCAGAAGACATTTAAGCTTACACATGATTTCAGTCTTATCTTTTTTTTTATAAGGTTAAGGGCTCACGCACATGAACCAGACCTGTGCTGTGGACCGCAAAATGCGGTCTGCAATGCACGGGCACCGACCATAGGGCGACGTATGCGGACGCAGGACTCATTCACTCGAATGGGGTCCGCGATCTGCATCTGACTTTCCGCATTGCAAAAAACTTTTTGCAGTGCTGAGGCACGGACAGAAAACCCATGGAAGCACACCGCACCTCAAATGAATGGGTCCGCATCCGTGATGGGGTACACAAAGTGCTGTGGGCCGCAATACGGGCTCCGGCCGACAACGGTTGTGTGCATGAGCCGTAATACTTTGATACAGTACAAAGAGTTTTCTGTATTTTCATGACTATGAAAATTGTAGATTCACACTGAAGGCATCAAAACTATGAATTAACACGTGGAATTATATACTTAACAAAAAAGTGTGAAACAACTGAAAATATGTCTTATATTCTAGGTTCTTCAAAGTAGCCACCTTTTGCTTTGATTACTGCTTTGCACACTCTTGATGAGCTTCAAGAGGTAGTCACCTGAAATGGTATTCCAACAGTCTTGAAAGAGTTCCCAGAGATGCTTAGCACTTGTTGGCCCTTTTGCCTTCACTCTGCGGTCCATCTCACCCCAAACCATCTCGATTGGGTTCAGGTCTAGTGACTGTGGCATTAAAGTTGCACTTTCTAATGCCACCATTTCTAACTCCCCACGGGGAGAAGCTGCGCCTGCAGCGGAGGTGTGGGGACCAGGAGCAGCGCAGGGAGTGTGTTAAAGGGAACCTGTCTCCTCCAATACACACATTAAACTGTCAGCATTACCTTATATTAGGCCCCAGTGTGTTACTAATCATGCCTTTCATCCAGTAAATTGATCCCCCTAACTTGATGAAAACGATGTTTTAATCCCCATCAGCGCGCTCTCTCCAGTCAGCTTGAAGTCAAGAGGGCAGCGGCCTCCTTGCTTCAAGTCAAGTAAAGCACGCCCATCTTGCCAGATTGACATCCTTGCTGTGGCCTGGGATTGCGCAGGTCTTGCGCATGCGCGGTGCGCTCCTTCTTGCTGCGCGATCCCGGCTCCGGCACTCAGCCGGCTTTCATCTGCGCACTGTGCAAGCCCTGGCAATTCCAGCGAGCACGCGTGTGCGCGCCCGTCCGTACGCACGCCTGCTCGCTGAGTGCAGGAGCCGGGATCGCGCAGCGAGAAGGAGCGCACAGCCACAGCAAGGATGTCAATCACTGGCAAGAGGGGCGTGCTTTACTTGACTTGAAGCAAGGAGGCCGATGCCCCCTTGACTTCAATCTGACTGGAGAAAGCGCGCTGATGGGGATTAATACATCGTTTTCATCAAGTTAGGGGGATCAATTTAATGGATGAAAGGCATGATTAGTAACACACTGGTGCCTAATATAAGGTAATGCTGGCAGTTTTATGTGTGTGTTGGAGGCGACAGGTTCCCTTTAAGTATATTCGATGTGAGGGGCACAGTTCTATAGTGTGTGTATATATATATATATATATATATATATATATATACTCTCACCGGCCACTTTATTAGGTACACCATGCTAGTAACGGGTTGGACCCCCTTTTGCCTTCAGAACTGCCTCAATTCTTCGTGGCATAGATTCAACAAGGTGCTGGAAGCATTCCTCAGAGATTTTGGTCCATATTGACATGATGGCATCACACAGTTGCCGCAGATTTGTCGGCTGCACATCCATGATGCGAATCTCCCGTTCCACCACATCCCAAAGATGCTCTATTGGATTGAGATCTGGTGACTGTGGAGGCCATTTGAGTACAGTGAACTCATTGTCATGTTCAAGAAACCAGTCTGAGATGATTCCAGCTTTATGACATGGCGCATTATCCTGCTGAAAGTAGCCATCAGATGTTGGGTACATTGTGGTCATAAAGGGATGGACATGGTCAGCAACAATACTCAGGTAGGCTGTGGCGTTGCAACGATGCTCAATTGGTACCAAGGGGCCCAAAGAGTGCTAAGAAAATATTCCCCACACCATGACACCACCACCACCAGCTTGAACCGTTGATACAAGGCAGGATGGATCCATGCTTTCATGTTGTTGACACCAAATTCTGACCCTACCATCCGAATGTCGCAGCAGAAATCGAGACTCATCAGACCAGGCAACGTTTTTTCCAATCTTCTACTGTCCAATTTCGATGAGCTTGTGCAAATTGTAGCCTCAGTTTCCTGTTCTTAGCTGAAAGGAGTGGCACCCGGTGTGGTCTTCTGCTGCTGTAGCCCATCTGCCTCAAAGTTCGACGTACTGTGCGTTCAGAGATGCTCTTCTGCCTACCTTGGTTGTAACGGGTGGCAATTTGAGTCACTGTTGCCTTTCTATCAGCTCGAACCAGTCTGCCCATTCTCCTCTGACCTCTGGCATCAACAAGGCATTTCCGCCCACAGAACTGCCGCTCACTGGATGTTTTTTCTTTTTCGGACCATTCTCTGTAAACCCTAGAGATGGTTGTGCGTGAAAATCCCAGTAGATCAGCAGTTTCTGAAATACTCAGACCAGCCCTTCTGGCACCAACAACCATGCCACGTTCAAAGGCACTCAAATCACCTTTCTTCCCCATACTGATGCTCGGTTTGAACTGCAGGAGATTGTCTTGACCATGTCTACATGCCTAAATGCACTGAGTTGCCGCCATGTGATTGGCTGATTAGAAATTAAGTGTTAACGAGCAGTTGGACAGGTGTACCTAATAAAGTGGCCGGTGAGTGTATATATGTATATATATATATATATATATATACATATACAAAAAAACCCTTTAAATACAGTGTGCAGAGTTACATAATACCTCTTTGCACAAGTAAATGAGCAGAACCCAGTGACTGTCCCTTTATGCTGACAGTGGAGACAGCACATAGCAGAACAACTGACAGCACATAGAGAACAACTGAGATGACATTGTTAGAGTCACTGTCAGCAGTCTCCTTATGACTGGAAACCTCTGTGCTGCCCAAACTGCTCTAGCACCTGTTCCTTCAGTTAGGGAACCTCCTGAGGAGCCACTTATAAAACTGAACATAAGCGTCTCACGTAGTAAGACGGTGACGAGCAGCAATACGCCTTCTCTGAGGTAAATGTCACAAACGCCGCGCCCACATCACAGAAACAGCCAATCACAGAAGGCACCGACCTGTAGCTGCGCTGTGCGGACGATAGAGGGTGCACTTGTGCTTACTGAAATGTGAATTAAGCCCGCAGCAGTCGATGGTTCTTCTCATATAGTTTACAGCTAATGTTGGTCTTCGAAAACATGGCTGAGCGGAAAAAGGAATGTTTTGTCTCTTGTGATCACCAGCCTGTGACAGCTCCAGGACGCTCAGAGACTGTCCCCTCCTCCGGTTTAGGGTGAGCTCCTCCTGGCTGGGTGAGAGTAGTGCTGCTCGGAGAAGGGGAAGTAAGTAGGGCACAGCGGGGGTAAGAATGCCCAAACCTCATGCTCTCACTCTCATTGCAATGCTTTTTTTTTGTTTGTTTTCACAAGACATGCTGGGACTTATAGTCCTTGCTACAGTTCGTCCCGGGCACTACACATAAAGCCACTGGATGTATATATCTATAGGAAGCTGTCCTGAGCTTGTCTGTGGTTTAGACCAGATCCCTCTTACTTGCAGACTCTCCCTATATCCCTCCTCCCCTCTCCCCTTTTTAATATACAAGTTCTGTTTTACTGGATTCAGATTTGCAGGTGATTACTACACCCAGTAGATCTGCAGGGAGGTCTCACTTCAACTATAATGCACCTCCAATTTGTAAGGGTGCATTCACACACTGTGGATTTTGTTGCTGAATTTTCTGTGCCTGAAAATCAGTTCCATGGATTTCTGCAAGCCTCATAAAAGTGAATGGAAGTGATTTTCAATTGCAGAAAATTCAGAAAAAAAAATCAGCACCGTGTGAAGGCACCCTAAAAGAATTAGAGATGTAGCAGTGTTAAAGGGGTTCTCCCGGCTTTTAATATTGATGACCTATCCTCAGGATAGGTCATCAATATCTGATCTGCGTGGATCCAACACTCGGCACCCCTGCCGATCAGCTGTATGAAGGGAAGACGTGAGCTGAGTGTATGTGCCCATCTCTCTTCCTGCTCTCTGCTGCTTTGCCATAGACACCGACCCATCTGATGACCTATCCTGAGGATAGGTGATCAATATTAAAAGCCCGGAGAACCCCTTCAAATTTGTCACACATATGTTGCAATGTCACAAAATGTGTCAAATGAAAACACAGCTTTGCTGCATCTAATGTGAGGTCCTGTGGATGAGCGCCCCTTGTCAGAGAATCAGCTGAGAAGACAATAGCATCTATTCAGATAGCCTGTTTATCTTTATTTGGGCATCTGCGCCTGATGTAAAAGGGTAAGGCCCCTTTCACACGAGCGTCACGGATTAGGTCCGGATGTGTTCAGGGTGCATTCAGGAAAACTCGCACCATTTTGCAAGCAAGTTCAGTCAGTTTTGTCTGCGATTACATTCGGTTGTTCAGTTTTTTCCGCGCGGGTGCAATGCGTTTTGATACGTTTTTCACGCGCGTGATAAAAAAACTGAAGGTTTACAAACAACATCTCTTAGCAACCATCAGTGAAAAACGCATTGCATCCGCACTTGCTTCAGGATGCAATGCGTTTTTCACTGAAGCCTCATTCACTTCTATGGGGTCAGGGCTGCGTGAAAAACGCAGAATATAGAACATGCTGTGATTTTCATGCAACGGCAAACTGATGCATGTACACAGGCCCATTGAAATGAGTGGGTCACGATTCAGTGCGGGTGCTATGCGTTCAAGTGACGCATTGCACCCGCGCGGAAAACTCGCTCGTGTGAAAAAGGCCTAACACCCCCTTTAATTTGGCATAAATTATCCATATGTTCAGTCTGGACGATGCGCAGGTAACATTTACATTGCATTTTCCAGTCTTCCATTTTTTATTTAAAGTGGTTGGTCCTATCCACATGATTGGTGATAAATCCATGATCTCTGGGGATCTGATTGCTGGGATTCCGACCAATCACAAGAATGTTTTCTATGTGAATGGCGCAGTAGTGTGCCTGAGTGGCTACCACTCCATTTCTTTCTGTGGGACAGCGATCAGCGATCGGCTATCTCTGTCAGTCCTATAGAGGTGAATGGAGCAATGATGATGCGTGCGTGCTCCCCAGGGGACTTGGGGTTCTCGTGATTAGTGGAGGTCCCAGCAGTCACACCCCCAATACTAGCAATATGCCTTCATTCAATCAAATTTATTTATATCAGTTAATTGAACTTAGAAATACTGTACCTGGAAATGCATGCTCCAGAGCTGGTGGACGGTATCTTCATTCACCACTTGTCCGGCATACTGGAAAGATTTCTATAAGTGCTTAAAGGGAACCTGTCATCTCCAAAACACCCCCTGAACTAGAATCTGAATATGTAAGTTTTATTCATACTCACTTCCATTCTGATGTTGTGCTCCCACAAACCAGCAGTAAAATGCACTCAGTGGACTCCAGTGCTCACTCACATAATGGAGAGGACTCAAAGAAGAGTCCAGTGAGTGCATTTTACTGCTGGTTTGTGGGAGCACAGCGTCAGAATGGAAGTGAGTATAAAGATAAAACTTACATATTCGGATTCAGCATCACTTACACTATACAACGCTTACTCTAGTTCAGGGGGTGTTTCGGAGAGGACAGGTTCCCTTTAAAGATCAGTTGTGTGTCTGCACCCACAGTCATCCATTGGCACGCAGCTGGAACATATACGGGGACAGTTCTTTTCTTGTGAGAGCTTACCCTGAAGATAAGCTGATGAGAGGTTGCCCCTTTGCCGGGAAGTCCAGCCATCTGTTAAAATCTGTAGAGGAACTTGACGAAAAATGTTGAGGTCTGCAGCACCGCTACAGGGGGGATGAAGGCCATACGGCATATGAAAATAGGGTGTCTAAACCACACAATCCCTAGAAAACAATGAAAATAGTAAACTCTTTGCAGCCATTTTTCCTGTGTGGAGCACAGGCCCCGTTCTTGTGATCAGCGGGTGCCCCCCGTAGTTGGACCTCTGCTTGTCCTGTGGATATGGGATAGGTTGTCTTAATGGGAGAACCCCTTTAAGCTTATATGTAGCATTGCTTTCATTTTATTTTATATTTTGCATTTTTTAATGCACTAGTGGTGTGAACATACTCTAAGAAAGTTATGGCTTATCGCCAGCATTCGCCCTTGGATGTTTCCTGCATAGATCTTGTGAAACTGTCGCCCTTGTCATGCCACCCAAGAAGTATCCAAGAGCAGGCTGTATACTTTGACTGCAGGGAGGAAGCAACCAAACACCTTAACATATGATTCATATATGTAAATATCGGCGCGCTATGGAATTAATTATAGCTTTTCTTTCCCACATTTGGTATTGTATTGTGAAAACTTGTGGCCTATATGTTTCTGAACTTTTAAAAGTAGTTTTATTTAAAGGGGTTTTCCAAGATTTTTTAACTGATGACGTATCCACACTGGAGCTCGCAATAGCGCTTCGTTCTTCAAGCTCACCAAGCTCAGCGTCGTACATTGTATAGCGGCTGTGCTTGGTATCGTAGTATTGGTTATGAAGTGAATGAGGCTGAGCTGCTTCTAGGCCTAGGTCACATGGGCTAGGTGAGCCACTGTAAGCTCCATTGCTTTCTCAAACAGGTGATTGGTGGGGGTCCTGGTTGTTGGACCCCCACCGATCATATACTGATTTTAAAAAGTCTTGGAAAACCCCTTTAACCTACTTTGTGATAGTTTTGTGATGCTGTATCCGTGACCTCAATGGGCACTGCTTGTATATATTATGGATGTATCCTTCCTTATCTTTCCTCTTGGCTCAACATATCCCAAGATTAGTGACTTGGGATGACAAGATTTTGGGGGAAAAAAAACATGATTTATGCTATATGTGTCTATGTTAATGGTTTTGCAAACATGCATTGAATTGGTTTCGTGAGTGACTGGAAAGGTACATATATTTATTTTACTAGTTCCTCCACCAGAGGGGTCTTCTGCCCATATATGTGAGTTCACTATATAACATTATGTTCATAGATTAAGGCCTCATACACAGGACCGTTTCATGTTTTGAAGTCCGCAAATTGCTAAGCAATTTGCAAAACATGGATACCGGCTGTGTTCACTTCACGGGCCATAATAGAGCAATCCTATCCTTGTCTGTAATGTGGAGAAGAATAGGACATGTTCTATATTTTTGCGGATGCCACAGAATGGACATATGGTTGCGGACAGCACACAGTGCGCAAAAAATGTGGATCGGATGCAGGCAAAAAATAAGTTGATTGAAGATCACCTCACCTCATTTCCATTAGAAGTTATTTTTTTGCCATTTTGTGACCTTCTAATTTACTATGTATTTTGTGTTACTGCTCAGATCTCATGCCAAAATGAAGAGAGGCTCCGTATTGGAAAAATATCATTTGGAGCCCGAATTCAAGCCACTGGTGGTAATAGAACTTGGTAAGAATGTACAAGAAGAAACCAAAAAATGGCTTGTCAAGAAAATTATGGACAAAAAGAAGGATGGAGGTAAATGCTTACTAGTACTGGTTTGTTGTAGGAACAGTAATGTGCAGCACATTCGCTGCTGTGCCTGTATGGTGCCATTGTATTCCGCAAAACTTTACAACCGGGAAAGTCACAAACCATTAAAAATATTCATTACACAGCATAAGGCCCAGGATCTCCACCGTACTACTCCTTGACCCGGCAGCGAATAGGACATCCAGTAGAAAGGTGCACTCCTACAGGCGCCGGGATGAAATAGGGAGAGAGTAGTTCACAAACCATAATATAAAGGTGCAAGGATGACGTGAGCTGGATTTAGTAGATGTCCTGTCAGTGGAACTTGGACAAGGTTAATACACTTCAGTACAAAAAAAAATTGGTAAAAATATAAATCCAAGGTAAAAAAAATATAAGAAATATTTTCCCCTTACACAGTGTTTTATAAAAAAAAAATAATGGAAGAAATAAAAAAGAATACATGTGATTGGTTCTGCTGAAACTCGACCCATACTATACATGTTAAAGGGGTTATCCCTCTAATAACTTACTTATCTCCTTGCTGCAGGACCCCCATCGATCATGAGAGAGTGGGGGTCTGCAAATGCCAAGTGCTCCATGTGAAAAGAGCGGTGGTGTGCATGTGTAACCACCGCTCCATTCATTTCTATAGTACTGCCGAATACAGCGCTTGTGGCAGTTCCATGGACATGAATGGAGAGGTAGTCGCACTTGCACACCACATCTCTTTTTCCATGGGACAGTTGGCTGACCCCAAAGCTCATGAACACTGAGGGTTCCAGTGGTCAGACCCCTGGCAATCAAATACTTCCTGTGGATATAGGGAGAAATATCATTAGTTGGATACCACTTCAGGGGGAATTTAAAGTGGTCCTGGAAAAAACCTAAGTGGAGAAGTGTGGAGCGGTGCAGGCGCGAGATCTGAGAGGCAGAGGAGGAGGTAAAAATAGGATACGAGGGTGGGCCTGAGGGGTGGAAGAAGGTGGTTTTCTGGGCACATCGCCGGGTTTTCTGGGCTCTTGCTGCAGTAACGCCGCCCCTAGGCACTTGGCGGACCTCATTAGCATAAGTTTAAAAAGTCTTTTTTGGAAGATCTCGGTGAGGAACAGCACTAATTAAGGTACTTTTGGAATGTGGGCAAAGCAGTCTTTAACCTGATCTGAGCGGTCTAAAATGCTCAGATCAGGTTACAGACTCCCTTTACTGTGGACTTTGGTCCCTTTTGCGTCTATAAATGCCTCCAAGATTTTGGAGTGTGTCTAGGGGAATTTGTGCTTAGTCAACCAAAATAGGAATTTGTGAGGTTAGAGACTGATGCTGAACAAGAAGTTCTGGTACGTGATTGGCATTCAAATTAATCTATAAGGTGTTTGATGGAGTAGAAGTCAGGGCTCTGTGTGAAGGCCACTCAAGTTTCTACACGCCAAATATGTTGGACCATTTTTATAGACCCCCTCCTATGCACATGCACACTTGTCCTACATATTACATACAATACCTGCCTTCTCTATGGATATTCTGTGCAGTGTTCACTGCAATCCGAATACCTCTGAATGGATATTTTATCACCCACATAGGGATCATATGTGCTGGTATCTCTTGTATTATGATTATATGTTTAATTGTCATTTTTGGGAAGAAAGAGATGCAAATGAGCTCTTAACAAGCTCTGCCTCTAATGCCACCAGATGTAAGGCAGCTATCCTATAAGTCAGTGTTCAGCTCTTTAACTAGACCTTGAGACATGACTCGAATATTAAATAATCCAGCACCTCATCTGCAGACCTTTCTTTCCCAGAATTCCAGAGGAGCATGTATGGCTTATAAGTTTCCTCATGCCAATTAAGTCACTCTCAAGGTGAGATAGTACCAACCGGATGTCATTTTTGCAATACTAAAGAAGCCCTTTGTCACAGTGAAATTGAAGTAGTCACCTAGAGGAAAAGGGTTGGGTCCAGGGTGTTGGCTTTTTGGCACAATTTGTGTATTTCTGTGACAGCGGTATTTAAAGTTGATCAATAATTGAAGATCTGAACTTTGACCAAAGTGTCTAATTTTTATCAGATACCTTCATTGTGTCAGTGATGTGTCTGTAATATAAGATCTTTGATCGGCCACTCTCTGAGTTTTAAGAGGGTTGTCCAAGAGTTTCTTCAGGATAACTCATCAGTAGACTCCCATGACCACTGCTGATCAACTGTTTGAAGAGATCAGATCTCAGTCAAGGACTAGCTAGGAAATAGTATTTCACAGGTTATGAAAGCAAAATTCATTTTATTATAAAAATAATAATTATCATAATAATAATAAGTCACATGTTGCATCATTTGATTTTTTTTTTTACTTTCTATCCTTGGTGGAGCTTAAAAGGGTTCTCCAGGATTCTCAGGATCTAATCGGTGGAGGGATCCAACTCTGGGGAGAAACACGGGCTCTTCCTAGACCAGTGACGGTACATTAATCGGTCATGTGACCTAGGCGCAGATTCGTCCCATTCAAGTGAATGGGGCTGAGCTGCAATACCAAGCGTTGCTGCTATCCAATGGACTATGTTGTGCTTGGTAAGCTGCGAGGATACCGTGGCACTCACAGGCGTTCTGCCGACTCCTCAAACAGCTGTACCCATGCCAGTCTGATATTGATGACCTATCCAGAGGGTATTTTCACACATTGTGGCTACATCTGGATAAAGCCATACCTACCTATTGTGGACAGGTTCTTCAAATAGCTGGTTTATTGACCGCACGATATAGACAATAATCCTGGCACCACTTTCCAGCACTGGAGCTACTGTAAAACAGCTGATCATCAGGACTGCAGGGCGTTGGATCCTCGCTGAACTGACATTGATGGCCTGTACTGACAATAGTACATCAATCTTAAAATCCGGGAATACCCCTGTAAGACTGTAAAGTTGCTTCATGTTTTAGATGCATCGGAGCAATGAATTCAAATCCGTTTCGAGGTCGAAAATGCCCTTTAATCTTCATGAAGTGTTGTCAGCTGTCAGATTGCCTCTTTGTAGAAACTCTTTTATGTTGTGGACTGGGGTCTTCATCTTGGGACCATTATTGCCAATCATGGCCGCACCTTTCTTTTACTGACGTTTCCTATTTTACCTGTTTAAGGTACTCAGCTGTTGATCAAACCACTAGTGATCTCAGAAGGAGAGGAAAATATCTATGTTGTCGGAGCATCCACCAGACGATTTTTGCTTGGAGCTGAGGATGTCGGATTCGTAAAAGAAAGTGAGGATGGCACCATGAGGCCTTTCTTATACAGCAACCGGACACACTACAAAAACTTTATGGGTAAGTTCTGACTGTGTTCTAAGGTTATGCTGCCGTGCCGTGGGGCCTGCGGCCTCCGCTCCTTAGTCATGCGCTTAAATTAGCTAGACTTCATTCCTTAGATGGGAGTAGTATACCCTGCCCAGCATTTCAGCTTTTTGTTTTCATATTGGGTGTCAAATTCAATTCTGTGGCTAAGATCCTACATTACAGAGTAACAAAACGAATCCACCATTCAAGCTATATGAATGAGGGCCCTTCTCACAAGAGCTTACAATCTATGAGGAAATAGGAGAGGAACAAGAGATAGCAGTAGCCATTTTTAAACTAAATAGGGGTGTAAATAAAAACCTCAATGAGCCAGACATCACCAAGTATCTGTCTGTATGAAGTACATGGGATACAGATGACGGGATCAGGTTCTGTTGGATGATGTAATAAGGGATGAATGGCGCAAGTTTAGGTTCAGAAATGTGATAGGCCACCCTAGAAAGATGTGGTTTTAGGGTGCACTTAAAGCTGTAGCTGATGGGGATTTTCCTGATTTCTTGGCATTGTGCAGTCCAGAGAACTGTTGCAGCTCAAGAGAAGTCTTGGAGACAAGTGGTTTGGATTATAGAGGATGTTGGTGTTAGATTATGAGCAGGACACAGAGCATGGTTGGGTGGAAGACAAAGATGAAGGAGGAGCTTTGTCAGTGAGAGTCCAACATTTCAGTTATATTGTATGGGCAGCTAGGAGAGTGACTGACTGTCACAGACTGGAGACATCGGCTTCTGGATTCTGCATTTAGGATACATTGGATCTTGAGCCAGTCACCAGCCAGTGACTGAGGTGGGGTGGGGGGAGTAAATGAAGAAGAGTTAGATTACAGAATGTGACAGGCCTGCTTAAAGAGGACCTTTCTCCGTTCCTGACATGCCTGTTTTAATAGCTTCATGCATTCCCCACGTACTAACAATTCTGGAACATCTATTCTTATGGCTCTATGTTGTGCCATTGCTTTATTATTTGCACTAGAAGTTATACATGAATTGCTATTTGTCTTCAGTAAAGGAACAGAGGGGAGGTAACCAGTTGGGGGTGTGCTGCCATGTTTAGACTGTGCAGGTACACACCCCCAACTGGTCACCTCCCCTCTGTTCCCTTACTGAAGACAAATAGCAATTCATTCATAACTTCTAGTGCAAATAATAAAGGAATGGCACAACATAGAGAGATAAGAATAGATGTTCCAGACTTGTTATTACATGGGGAATGCATGAAGCTATTAAAACAGGCATGTCAGGAGAGGTGAAAGGTCCCCTTTAAAAATATATTTTAAGAGTTAACTTTAAACTGTGTGAGTTGAACATTTACCTCTTTGCCTGGGGTAGTGTATTTTAGTGGTATTCACTGTCAGCTGAGTTTCTCTCAGTGTATCTGTGTAGTTAAGAGCCTGATACTCAAGACAGCAGAGAGATTTTTGCTGCTGTTATGTTCAGCTCCCAGGATTTCCTTCGCTGATACATTATAACAGATTGAAAAGGTTTTCTGATAAGAAACAACCCCTTTTAAAATCTGGCAGATGGGGACATCCGCTGATTGCAACACGGGCAAAAAGTAACTTTGCAAGGGAAGCTCCAGCCAGCATTTTCCATGCAGCAGCCTCTGATTACATGGCAGCCTTTCAGATGAATGTGCATGTAATATAAAGATGGTTTGAGTCCCCCAGAAACGGAAAAGCTTGTGCAGAGTAACTCTTCATTCTGGCTCATGGGGGTGTGTCCTGAGCAGGGAACTTCCCCCTTTAATGTCCATATGAGCGAATAGGGCATAAGGACAGGGTTGCTCCCATGAGACAGTCCATCTAATTTGCTGTGTGAACAAGTCTTGACAGGTTTTATCCTTGAAATATAAACCTTAACGTACATCAGCAGCACCTAGCCTGCTTGTTGATTGTTTCCATATTGCAGCAAAACTTTTGTTTTTTCACTAGATGTCACTTTTGCTGACTACATTTACTATGGTGTTTTGTAATATTTTACTTTCTTAACGTGCATTTGTTCTTCTGCTGTAGGAGATGGAGGAGATTTTCTCACCATGGCCGAATGTCAGTATATCATTAAACATGAGCTTGACAATCTTCGTGCTCAAGACGAGACAAATATTCCTGGTTATCCACAGGCCAAGCTTTATCCTGGAAAATCAATAAGTAAGTGTGTTTTATAGTCTTAGTCAGCCTAATCTTACATGAAACAGATCTGAGAAGACAACACAGGCACAACGCAGTATACTGGCCGTGGGCAGTGATCAAAAAATCAATAATTACTCTAAACAATGGGCTATGTCATTGGCGAGCAGTGAAGAGAAGGCAGCGCCTGTACGAGAGCTGCGTTCTCTTCAAACAGCTGATCGATGGGATGCCTACAGCCCGCCCCCGCTTAGTTGATGTTTATGACCAGTCCTGGGAATAGGTCATCAATATAGGAAACTGGCCAACCCCTTTAAAGGGTTATTCTCATTTTAGACAATGGGGGCATATCGCTAGGATATGCCCCCATTGTCTTATAGGTGCGGGTCCCACCGCTGGGACCCGCACCTATATCGAGAACGGAGCCCCCGAAGTGAATGAGGGCGCACTGCGCATGCACAGCCGCCCTCCATTCATTTCTATGGGGCCGCCGAAAATAGCCGAGCGCTGGCTCGGCTACTTCCGTCGGCTCCATAGAAATGAATGGGAGCCAACCGCGCATGCACGGCCCGACTCCCATTCATTCCTATGAGCGGCGCGGGGAGCTGCGCCTGGTGGTGGCCGGACCCCCGGAAACCTGGGGTCCTCCAGGCGCAGCGCTCCCCGCTCCGTTCTGGCTATAGGTGCGGGTCCCAGCGGGACCCACACCTATAAGACAATGGGGGCATATCCTAGCGATATGCCCCCATTGTCTAAGATGAGAATACCCCTTTAAAGCCTTATGCACATGACCGTTGTTTGGGTCCACGTTTTCAAACATCTCACACGGACCTATCCATTTCTATTTCTAATTCAATAAAAAAAAGCGAATGGCACATAAATGTCCGCATCCATGCTGATATTTCGAAAAAAATATAGAAAATGGCCTTTTCTTGCTTGTTTTTTGAAAAGAAGAGGACTTCTATTAGGAAAATGTGGTATGCACAGGGCAGTACGCATGTTTTAGGGACCCATGGTTTGTGGGTTACAAAATACATACGGTTGTGTGCATGAGGCCTAAAGGAGTTCTCCATCTTTTTTATTTTTATTTTTTGCTTTTTTAAATTTCAACCCCAGCCTCCTGTACCTGTTGAAAAAAAATACCTGCTCCCCACTGCTCCCTTCACTGATCCTCCAGTCCCCATCTGTAAACTTCCAGATGGACGGATTCACGTGCATCTTTAAAGCCAATAACTGGTCTCAGTGGTGATGTGTCCCCAAGCAGCATTTGAATTGGACGAGCAGTTGTAACTACACTGTAATGATACTGCATCACCACTATAAGGGAGACTGCATGCAGGTAAAGGGGACACAGCTGTCACACGAGGCCATGACAACTCAAACAGGTGATCAAGGGGT
The DNA here is from genome assembly GCA_900303285.1 of Rhinella marina. NCBI lineage: Eukaryota > Metazoa > Chordata > Amphibia > Anura > Bufonidae > Rhinella > Rhinella marina. Next base: position 462,839 of record ONZH01021860.1, read on the forward strand.
GCCAGGAGTCAGACCCCCATTAATCTGATATTGACCTATCCTGAGGATAGTTCATCCGTATTATGTCACTACACAACCCCTTTGAAACATTTATGGGTGTTTTCGAACTTGATAACCTGAGTACAATTTCACATTTTGGAACCCTGTCTTCTAAAGGGATTTTTTTAAATTTCTTGTTCTACTCAAGAATGTTTTCCTTTTTTTTTCTTTTGTGAGACAGATTGGACTTTCTGGTTTATCATTATGATCAAATTGAGCACTTTTTATTTTGTAGGGCTACATGGGCAGAAACAGTAAAAAAAATAATTTATAATTATATTAATATTTTGTTCTAAGATAGCTGGTTTATTCAATAATTTTACCCCCTTATTTTCCTGTGCGTAGTGATGCCAAATATGTGTACAAGGACAAAGCCCCTATTTTGGTTTATACAAGTGCATCTCAATAAATTAGAATATTATCAAAAAGGTTTTTTTTTCAGTAATTCAATTCAAAAAGTGAAACACATATATTATATAGAGTCATTACAAACAGAGTGAACTTTAAGTGTTTATTTATATTAATGTTGATGATTATGGCTTACAGCCAGGGAAAACCCAAAAGTCATTATCTCAGAAAATTATATTATTATATTAGACCAACTGTAAAAAAAAATTTAAACACAGAAATGTTGGCCAAATGAAACGTATGTACAGTAAATGCATTCAGTACTTGGTTGGGGCTCCTTTCGCATGAATGACTGCATCAATGCGGCGTGTAATGGAGGTGATCAGCCTGTGGCACTGCAGAGGTGTTATGGAAGCCCAGGTTGCTTTGATAGCAGCCTTCAGCTCGTCTGCATTGTTGGGTCTGGTGTCTCTCATCTTCCACTTAACAATACCCTATAGATTCTCTATGGGGTTAAGGTCAGGCGAGTTTGCTGGCCAATCAAGCACAGTGATACTGTGGTTATTAAACCGGGTATTGGTACTTTTGGCAGTGTGGACAGGTGCCAAGTCCTGCTGGAAAATAAAAATTCCATCTCCAAAAAGCTTGTCGGCAGAGGGAAGCATGAAGTGCTCTAAAATTTCCTGGTAGACTGCTGCACTGACTTTGGTCTTGATAAAACACAGTGGACCTACACCAGCAGATGACATGGCTCCCCAAACCATCGCTGATTGTGGACACTTCACACTAGACCTCAAGCAGCTTGGATTGAGTGCCTCTCCACTCTTCTCCAGACTCTGGGACCTTAATTTCCAAATGAAATGCAAAATTTACTTTCATCTGAGAACACCACCTTTGACCACTGAGAACAGTACAGTGCTTTTTCTCCTTGGCCCAGGTAAGACGCTTCTGGCGTTATCTATTGGTCATGAGTGGCTTGACACATGGAATGCGACACTTGTAGCCCATGTCCTGGATACGTCTGTGTGTGGTGGCTCTTGAAGCACTGACTCCAGCAGCAGTCCACTCCTTGTGAATCTCCCCCAAATTTAGGAAAGGCCTTTTCTTAACAATCCTATCAAGGCTGCCGTTCTCCCTGTTGCTTGTGCACCTTTTTCTACCACCCTTTTTCCTTCTACTCAACTTTCCATTAATATGCTTTGATACAGCACTCTGTGAACAGCCAGCTTCTTTAGCAATGATCTTTTGTGGCTTACCCTCCTTGTGGAGTGTGTCAATGATAACCTTCTGGACATCTGTCAAGTCAGCAGTCTTCCCCATGATTGTGTTGCCTACTGGTGTTTTGGGTTAATTATTCTAATTTTCTGAAATAATGAATTTTGGGTTTTCCTTGGCTGTAAGCCATAATCATCAACATTAACATAAATAAACACTTGAACAAGTTCACTCTGTTTGTAATGACTCTATATAATATACAGTGCCTTGCGAAAGTATTTAGCCCCCTGGAACTTTTCAACCTTTTGCCACATTTCATGCTTCAAACAAAAAGATATAACATTTTAAATTTTTGGTGAAGAATCAACAACAAGTGGGTCACAATTGTGAAGTGGAACGAAATTTATTGGATCATTTAAACTTTTTCTGGAATAATAAAACTGAAAAGTGGGGTGTGCAAAATTATTCGGCCCCCTTGCATTAATACTTTGTTGCGCCACCTTTTGCCACACGGTTTAGGAGGAGACAGGCTGTTGGTGTAATCCTAACCATGTGACTGATCACATGGTCATGACCTCATTGAAGGTCCTTAAAAGCTATTGTGAATGGAGTGTTTCTTCTCTGCCTGGTCCTGTCAATCAACAGAGCCTCTAAGGAGCAGAGGTAACGCCCCTTGCACCTAGGAGCCTTATTAGCATAAAATAAAAGTTTATTTTATATAAAAATGGGAGCACCAGTAAATAAAACAGATATATATTTGGAATCAGGTGACATTAGCACAACTCTAATGTCAGCCTGATTCATACCGAAAAAACTGGTGGCAGAAACCCTTTAACCATCTTCCCTGTCCCTGCTGATGAAAAGCAGGCCCAAACCATGATGCTGCCACAGTGGGACAGTGGGGATGGTGTGTTCAGGGTGATGAGCTGTGTTGCTTTTACGCCAAACATATCGTTTTGCATTGTTTCCAAAAAGTTGGATTTTGGTTTCATCTGACCAGAGCACCTTCTTCCACATGTTTGGTGTGTCTCCCAGGTGGCTTGTGGCAAACTGTAAACGAGACTTTTTATGGATATCTTTGAGAAATGGCTTTCTTCTTGCCACTCTTCCATAAAGGCCAGATTTGTGAAGTGTTCGACTGATTGTTGTCCTATGGACAGACTCTCCCACCTCAGCTGTAGATCTCTGCAGTTCATCCAGAGTGATCATGGGCCTCTTGGCTGCATCTCTGGATACTCCTTCCATTTCAATATGATCGCTTGCACAGTGCTGCTTGGGATGTTTAAAGCTTGGGAAATCTTTTGGTATCCAAATCCGGCTTTAAACTTCTCCACAACAGTATCACGGACCTGCCTGGTGTGTTCCTTGGTCTTCATGATGCAGAACCCTGAGACTATCACAGAGCAGGTGCATTTATACGGAGACTTGATTACACACAGGTGGATTCTATTTATCTTCATCAGTCATTTAGGACAACATTGGATCATTCAGAGATCCTCAATCAACTTCTGGAGTGAGTTTTCTGAACTGAAAGTAAATGGACCGAATAATTTTGCACGCCCAACTTTTCAGTTTTATTATTACAAAAAAAGTTTAAATGATCCAATAAATTTCGTTCCACTTCACAATTGTGACCCACTTATTGTTGATTTTTTTCACCAAAAATTTAAAATGTTTTATCATTTTGTTTGAAGCCTGAAATGTGGCAAAAGGTTGAAAAGTTCCAGAGGGCCGAATACTTTCGCAAGGCACTGTATGTGTTTCACTTTTTGAACTTAAAGGGGTTGTCCGACGAAAAATATTCTGCAGTTTTCAAACCAGCACCTGGATCCAAATACTTTTGTATTTGCATGTGATTAAAAATTCTGTATAGCTATTAAGTTATTCAATAAAATGTATCTGTATAGTGCCACTTAATTTCTTATTTCTTTGACCTGCTCACTGAGAAGGTCGCACATGCTCAGTTTCATCTTTCAACTGCCTCCTGAGCTGTGATAGGAGGAGCTAAGACTAACAGCGCACATAAAATGGTGAAAAAACGCTCAAATTATCTTATTAAAGGGGTTATCCTACAAAAATAATGTATCCCCTCTCCACAGGATACCAAGGCCGAGCAGTCCTCAGTCCCCTCTCTGAATAGAATAGTAGTGTGCATGGCGGTCTGTCGCTCCGTTCACTTATTTGGGGCTGATGGAGCTGTGGATTGATGTCTCCGGTTGTAGAGTGCCCATAAATAGAGGGAAATTTTACAAAGACCAAAGTAAATTTGGTGTAGAATATGCCAAATTTTTTAAAACCTCTTAACATTCGGTGCATTGTAGACTGTCCTAGTCCGAAAATGAAATCTGTGTCTGCATTGAACAGATGTACATTTGCGCTTAAATATGCCCCATTTTCCATCTTTATATTAATTAACCCGTCTAAAAGTTTTAGGTCTTGCCTCTTCTTGTAAAGAACTCTAACTTTTTCAAATTATTAATCTAATGTTTTTTTTTTCTCAATTCTATTTTTATTGAACAAAGAGAAAATATATACAGCTCAGAATTACGGTAATTAGCAATAAGCTTTCAGGATTACAGGGAAAGGGAAGAAAAGAAAAAGGAAGGGTAAAAGTGGGGTTACATTGGCAAGGAATATAGATCACTGTTTAAGACTTACACAGCAGGATAATTGTCTTATACAGCGGGGTATAGCCTAAGAAAGGAAGACCAGGGCTCAACTTGTTGTAGAAGTAAACAATTGCCAGCTAGTTAATTCCTCTAGTCAACAAATCTGGTTTACTTTCCCTACCCATTGGGCAGTCGAAGGCGGATATATCTTTAGCCACAATAGCGGTATTAAACATTTAGCACCTGCCAGTAAATGTGCGTTTAAGTTACCCTTCGAGGCATTAAAGGTAGAGGTTGTCACGCCTATTGTTACCATCTTCACTGATAGTGAGGTTGGGTGCACAGATTGTGTTAATATGTGACTCTATGGGGGGAATTTATCATGAGGAGAATATCTGAAGTCCGTTTTGCTTGAGTCTGTGTTGGAGTATTTTATGCCAAATGTATCAAATGCCTCATGTTACTTGATAAATTTGTCTTATCCTTAGACCTAACACTTTTGTCTAGAGAAGCTCCCTTTTCTTTCCAGAAGCACCCTGTGTAGGTAGGAGGTCACCTTTTGGGTAGATGGGGGCAACGGCATAAATGGTTTCTGTAGATATTCCACTGCGTATGCTCCTGCTCAGCTATAACACAACCGAGTGGCGCCATTGGAATGTGGAGAAGAGGCTTGTATAGACGAATCAACTGAGTACAGTGGTCTTCATTGCGTATGCCTTCCCTCTGCACTGGGGGCAGGGAAACCGTGCATGCCCAGAATTGCTGCACTGGGGGCACAAGCGAACTGCTGTACAGTGGTCCCTTAAGTTACAATATTAATTGTTTCCAGGACGACCATTGTATGTTGAAACCATTGTAAGTTGAGTAATCGGTTCCAAAGCCCCAAAATGTCATCCAAGATAAGAGAAAATTAAGAATTAAGAAAAATAAGCAGATAACTAAGACAGATACAACAAGTCCTTACATATAACAGTCAGGAATAGCAGCTAACTATCAACCAATACACATATTTTACCAGAGAAGTGTGTCCTTGATTGGTTGGATCTGAGTCTGAAACATTGTATATTGAGTCTAGTTTCAACCTATGATGGGTCAGAAAAGACCATTATAGCTGAAAATATTGTATCCTGAGGCCATTGTATCTTGAGGGATCACTGTACAGAGATAGCACTTCACAAGTGTGCATGCTCATCCCATGAAGAAAAGTACACTAGGATGTGTGAGGAGGTACCAACTGCATAATATCATGGGACATTTTGAGGTGTCATTGCATAGAAATGGGCCATTATAGAAGAGTGGTCATGTGTAAAATGTACTTATTTAAAAAAAAAAAAAAAAAAGCTTAATAAGCCATTGTCATGATTTTTGAAATACCCAATCTTACGTGTTAAGTGCCTAAAGCAGTTACCTTAATTTCAATAAAAGGTGCCAGTCTAATCAATCCATTGTATCTTTTCAGAAGGTAATACGCTGCTTTAAGTTTTGCCTTAAAACTGGATATGAGGTTTGACTGTGTAATTGCACTTTGAAATGCAGAGAGTGATTGAATCTATTAGCACAATCAATATTGTGAGCCCTTTGATGTTAACTAAAAAATGTGCAGCTTGTGCTTTTTCTGTTGAGTTTTTCTGCCAGTGTTTTGAAGCATCATCAGTATCAGTTTATACAGTGCCTACAAGTAGTATTCAACCCCCTGCAGATTTAGCTGGTTTGATAAGATGCAAATAAGTTAGAGCCTTCAAACTTCAAACAAGAGCAGGATTTATTAACAGATGCATAAATCTTACAAACCAAAAAGTTATGTTGCTCAGTTAAATTTTAATAAATTTTAAACATAAAAGTGTGGGTCAATTATTATTCAACCCCTAGGTTTAATATTTTGTGGAATAACCCTTGTTTGCAATTACAGCTAATAATCGTCTTTTATAAGACCTGATCAGGACGGCACAGGTCTCTGGAGTTATCTTGGCCCACTCCTCCATGCAGATCTTCTCCAAGTTATCTAGGTTCTTTGGGTGTCTCATGTGGACTTTAATCTTGAGCTCCTTCCACAAGTTTTCAATTGGGTTAAGGTCAGGAGACTGACTAGGCCACTGCAACACCTTGATTTTTTCCCTCTTGAACCAGGCCTTGGTTTTCTTGGCTGTGTGCTTTGGGTCGTTGTCTTGTTGGAAGATGAAATGACGACCCATCTTAAGATCCTTGATGGAGGAGCGGAGGTTCTTGACCAAAATCTCCAGGTAGGCCATGCTATCCATCTTCCCATGGATGCGGACCAGGTGGCCAGGCCCCTTGGCTGAGAAGCAGCCCCACAGCATGATGCTGCCACCACCATGCTTGACTGTAGGGATGGTATTCTTGGGGTCGTATGCAGTGCCATCCAGTCTCCAAACGTCACGTGTGTGGTTGGCACCAAAGATCTCGATCTTGGTCTCATCAGACCAGAGAACCTTGAACCAGTCTGTCTCAGAGTCCTCCAAGTGATCATGAGCAAACTGTAAACGAGCCTTGACATGACGCTTTGAAAGTAAAGGTACCTTACGGGCTCGTCTGGAACGGAGACCATTGCGGTGGAGTACGTTACTTATGGTATTGAATGAAACCAATGTCCCCACTGCCATGAGATCTTCCCGGAGCTCCTTCCTTGTTGTCCTCGGGTTAGCCTTGACTCTTCGGACAAGCCTGGCCTCGGCACGGGAGGAAACTTTCAAAGGCTGTCCAGGCCGTGGAAGGCTAACAGTAGTTCCATAAGCCTTCCACTTCCGGATGATGCTCCCAACAGTGGAGACAGGTAGACCCAACTCCTTGGAAAGGGTTTTGTACCCCTTGCCAGCCTTGTGACCCTCCACGATCTTGTCTCTGATGGCCTTGGAATGCTCCTTTGTCTTTCCCATGTTGACCATGTATGAGTGCTGTTCACAAGTTTGGGGAGGGTCTTAAATAGTCAGAAAAGGCTGGAAAAACAGATAATTAATCCAAACATGTGAAGCTCATTGTTCTTTGTGCCTGAACTAATTCTTAATACTTTAGGGGAACCAAACAGAATTCTGGTGGTTTGAGGGGTTGAATAATAATTGGCCCACACTTTTATGTTTAAAATTTATTAAAATTTAACTGAGCAACATAACTTTTTGGTTTGTAAGATTTATGCATCTGTTAATAAATCCTGCTCTTGTTTGAAGTTTGAAGGCTCTAACTTATTTGCATCTTATCAAACCAGCTAAATCTGCAGGGGGTTGAATACTACTTGTAGGCACTGTATGTAGCCACTTTACATTGTTGTGTACATGGCATTTTTTATTTTATATGTACGGTATTTAGCTATAGAAATTAAAAGTAATTTAAGAGCTCATAATGTTATTAATTGCCGCTCTGTAATGCTCCATTTGAGTGGTCGATAAGTGAACAGTTGATTGCCGGAGAGGGGAGAGGAGTAGGCCGTTTTCACACTTCCATCATTTCATCATTTCATCAGAGGCTCCTTACTCCGCGGTATTCTTTTGTTGTTGAAATTAGTATATACCGTAAGTAGTCTGTCGAGTATTATTGGTCTCATTTTATCCATGTATCCACTTGGAGGGTGGAACAGAAAAACAAAAAAAAAATTGATGGAAGTGTGAACAGAACCTTAAGAGATGCAGGACCTACAAAGATTAGTTAATGAGCATGATGGTGGGACAACACTTTTTTAAGAGTCTACCAAGGATTAGAAAAAAACATGGCTGACCCAAAACAGCACTGCACCTGTCCACAAGTTGTATGTGTGCCATTGCAGCTCAGGACCATTTTACTTTAATAGCCAAACCAAGCCAGAGATAACCCATGGACAGGTATGGTGCTGTTTCTGGATGAAAGCAGCTGTGTATTTCTAGTCATGTAGAACCACTTTAAAGGGGTTTCCAATGAAAAATATTCTACATTTTTCTACTTTTGTAATTGCACATAATTAAAAATTTAGTATAGCCCCTGAGTTATTCAATAAAATCTCTGTCTATAGGGCCACCTGCTGTTCGTTTGTTTCTTTATTTCTCTGTCCACCTCAGTAACATCACTGAGGTGGACGCACATGTTCCGTTTCATCCTTCAACCCCCTTCAGAGGTATCTACTGTTAGAAGCTGGTGGGGGGGGGAGTCCTGGCACAGGGCTGGTTCTAGTTTTGTTAGAAAGAGATTGCCATGTACTATATGATGTCTGAATTTCATTTTTTATGTTAAACATGGCATAACCCATTTAAGTATATGGGAGCAGTGCTAGACAGTGGATGGAACTGTGCAGTTCTGGTGGCTGTTGTTGGAGCTACTGCTAAACAGTGACCGCAGGAGTGCCAAGATTCGGACCCACATTGATCTGATATCGTTGACCTACCCTAAACATAGGTCATCAATGTCTTTGTTCCAGAAAACTCCTCTAAAGAGCTGTCACAGTAGAGATGGCATACGTAGTTTAACCTGCTCAAAGATTGTTTGGCAAAACATCCAAAATATGATGTCAGTAAAGAATTATAGAATTTTTACCCACCCATATATCAAGCTTCTTTGAACAAAGAATTGGAGTGGTGGAAACCAGGAGTGAAAAGACTGTTCAGCGCATCCCCCCCCCCCCCCCCATGATAATACCATTGGAAATCGCTCCTCTAGTCCATTTAAAAATTCAACAGATTTTACTAGCTTACTTCTTATCAGTTGTATCACATTTATTATATTCAGTTTTATGCAGAATAATGTGATTCACAGATTAAGTTCACTGCTCGGGGTGTCTTAAAGCATTCCTATTATTTTCCATGAATCAATTGTACATGTGACTAATTAATAAGGGGGGAAGTTGTATCTTCTTTATCGTCCAGAACGCCATAGTCCCCCTTTCCCTCCTTGTATTATCTCTGTATAAAAATTCATAAACCTCCTCAGCCTCCCAAAAAAGTCTGTGCAGTGTAAAAACCAAGACAGGGAAGATGCAGTATCTCCTCAGTGTATGTGAGAAGTTGGATACTTTTGTAAGACCACACAAAAATTTTTTATTGAGTTATTCAATAAAATCTCTATGTATAATGCCATTTGCTGTTTTTTCATTTCCTTATTTCCCTGTCCACCTTAGTCCACCGCGTCCCAGAGGTGGACGCACATGTTCAGTTCCATCCTTCACCTCCCACCAGAGTTAACTACTATTAGAAGTTGTGACAGAAAGGATATTCCCCATGAGAAAGAACACCCCCTCTAAGAAAGGATCCCCCCCCCCCTTTAAAATGGTAAAGTGAACCAAGCCTTACACGTGTTCTATTTTTTTGCGGAGTGGAGGAGGCACGGAGAGAAACCCCCATGGAAGCACTCTGTAGTCCTTCCGTGGGGTTCCGTGTCTCCATTCCGCACTGCACCTTTCGGATTGCAGACCCATTCAAGTGAACAGGTCAGATGCGTTGAGCACACGGCCGGCCTGCATATGCGGGCCACAATACAAGCAATGGCCATGTATAAGAAGCCTTATTGAAAGAATTTGTTGGTTCAGGTCCAAAGACCTGTGTTACGTTTGGCTGATTTCTTTAGGCATCGTGTCATTCTTGTTTGTTTCTGGAAATACAAGTTGTATTGAAGTACATGCAGTCCTCACTAGGTGTCGCTGCAGTCTGGATGACACACCCATGAATATAACCGCTCTGATCTTTCTGGAATGCAGAACCTTATCTCAAAGACTAGCTAAGTAATCTCATGATTTCAAGAATTTTGACCAAGTAGCTGCTATCAGTGTTGAATCAGAAAAGAATGTCTCAGTGGTACTTATATTTAGTGGATTTTGGCCTGTGAATAACACTGGTGTTATAAAAATTCAAATCATTTTAAACAAGTGACAAAGTTGTACGTTTTATATAATGTATTTTTCACTCTATAAGACGAACCTGCCCATAAGACGCGTTGAATTTGACGCATTAGAGGAGGAAAATTAGAAAAAAATATTTTTCATCAGACCTCAGATCAAATTAAAAAAATAAATAAATAAAACCACTTACCTCTCCTGTTCTGGACAGCTCCGGCACTCAGGAGATCCAGTGCGTTCTTCCTGCTTCTGGCGCTGCTTAGCATCAGGTCATAGTGCCTGCTTGTGTGCACTATGTCCTATCACTGTATGCTGTCAGACAGGGGTGGACTGGGCATTGGTGGTTCTGGGGAAAAAAAATAAAAGTGTCCGCAAAAGTGACGCCAATACAGTTGAATGCAGGAGGGCCCTTTCCGTCACTGGCCAGGTGCATAAGCAACTTTATTAGTAGCTTTATTTAATGCAGAGCATCAGATCGCTATGTATTTGGCGGCGGGCTTGGGCGACCTCCTAGCCATCGGCCCACCGGGAAATTTCCCTGTAGAGTCAGGACACAGCAGAGAGGGGAGCCCGGAGAAGTGCTACATTCACGACCCTACTGTACTAATGAGCGCCTCCATGATGGAAGCACTCATTAGTATTCGCTTTATAAGATGCACTGCCATTTCCCCCACTTTTGGGAGGAATTAAAGTGCAATCGTCGTTAGGGGCACTGTCAATTTCAGTTAAGGCCCACTGACTGCTGGAGATGTGCCTAATTTTATAACAATGCGTGCACCTCATGCACCTCAATTAGGCGCATCTTCTGGCAGCGCAGGGGAGATTATATATTATATTATATCTTTATACCCTTCTACCTTGTCTTCTCTTCTGTTTGATGTAGCTGAATAAGGGCATGTTCGTGCAGTGGATTTTCAACATGAATTTGGATCCATATTCCTCGCTGAAATCTGTAGGATTTCAAAACTGGAGCAGTTTGTTCAGAGAAACCATTGTGGATTAGCCCCTTTGAAACTACAAATCTGCAGCAGAAATCCAAGGGTCAGCTTTGTGTGTGTGGAGAAATCCTGTGTGGAGAATACAAATATGATTTTACCAATGTATATTTTTGAGCATGTGAACATGCCCTTACTAGGTAATGTACACCAAGATGAGACACAGTCTCATCACATAGGGCAGGTGGAAGGTTTGGGCCATCATTCTTGACCTGATGACATCCCTGTTTCACTGCTTGGTACCACTACACTGGTATCATCGATTGCTATTTGAATAGGGGAAATTTCCGTGGGCTGTACAAACATGGTATTACATGCAGCCATTGCGGATGCATTGTAAAACAGGGATGACTCAAGTCATACACATTTAGAACTGCTGTTTATTAGGTGATCTCTCTGTCTGCACCCATCTATGAGATCCACGGGCACTAATGTAGAGATATACATAGACAGGGGTGGTCATTTTTTTGTGGTATTTTTTCACTATTTCTTGCTAATTTTGATCAGGTATGTTCAGAGGCAGTAGATTTCTCACAGAATTTTCAGTAAAAAGTCTAGGAGATACCCATGCCCAGAAATGGTTTGAGGAACCTGACAATAAGTTCCAAGCATTGACTTGGCCTCCAAAATCTTAATCCGACTGAGTGAGCATCTGTGGGATGTGCCAGAAAATCAAGTCCGATCTATAGAAGTGCCACCTCCTAACTTACACAACCAAGGATCTATTGTTAATATTTTGGTGCCAGATACCACAACACTCTATCAGAGATCTTGTGGAGACCATGTCTCATTGGGTCAGAGCTGTTGATAAATGAGACACTAGTATTTTTCTGATTTTATGGACTGGTAATATGGTCCTGGTTGGAACTTGGAAGCTCAGGAATTATTGTGAAGAAACCATGCACATACATGCATACGTACTGCACTCATTCACATGTCAGTGTTCGGTCAGTGATTTCCATCAGTGATTTTGAGCCAAAACCAGGTGTGGCTCTAAAAACAGAACAGGTGCAGATCTCTCCCTTATACATTATGTCTGTGTGGTCTTCACTCCTGGTTTTGGCTCACAATCACTGATGGAAATCACTGACCAAAACACTGATGTGTGAATGAGGCTTAACACTGCTTTTTTTAGTTGTTTTTGTGTGTTTTTTCACATATGAATTTTCAGTTATTTTAGATGTGTTCTCCATTAATATACATAGCTGTGTTCTTTCATTTTGCAGGTTGTCTTTGGAAATAGATTATTTGCTGGCAGACATGTCTGCTGTTTGATTGTGTAGCTGTGACCTCCATGTTGTAAATTATCACCAAACAGAAGAAACGGAAGGATATCACCATCCTCATAGTTATACAGTCTCTTACTTTATTCTTGTTTCAGTCAGGAGAATGCAGACCAGTGGTTTATTGATCCAGGTATTCCCTCTACATGACAAGGAAGAACTGAAGCGACTGAGCTTTGAATGGTACCACCAGGTCAGGTTTGCTTATCAGCCCATAGGTGAGAACACTTTCCGCTTTCTTTTTTCTCTTGTCGTTTAGTGTGTATTCACACATGGCAGATGTATTGCTGGCATTTCTACGAGTTTCTTACTCATCTGAATGCGTCTTAAAGAATCCATTTGCTTACCACTAAAACTGTCCTATTCAGATGACTCAGAGGAATGGATTTTCAGTTACAGAAACTTTGCAGCAAATGTGCCGCACGAGAATTCAGGGTTATAGTGTTCATGCTCCTACACCTATTGATATACCCGGTAGTATTGTGCAGCGATTATTTACCACTAAGGAAGTGGCCTGCGATATGGCACATGTTACAAGCAGATTATGATGTGGAGAGAATTTCACCCTTTGCATAGCAAATGAATTCTGCAGCAAACTTCAGGGCCAATTATCGGAAACGAGTGTTCGCATTCCCAGTAATTGACCCAAAATCATGCCGTATCATAGGACCTTAACACCCATTAAGCCATGTGAATATGAGGGGTAATTTTTATGCATTTTTGATACAGATTGCACACCAAAAAGCACAGTATACTCGTATATTCGAGCAGCCGATCATCTGATGAACGAGCAAACACTTATTCATTGGCTGATGAAAGATGTCCGATTTTCGGAATCACGTCTTCCTGTGTAATCAGGGATGTGCTGCCGATATCGAATAGAACAGAATGAGGGCGGAATGACTGCGGTAGCCATCATTCCTCCCACATTCATTATGCATCGGCCTTTGTAATCAGGCCATTGCAAACGAGCGCCGATGGATGTGTTATCTTCCATTGGCTCTCGAACAGCCCGAAGATCCAGCAGTGTAATACCACCCTTTATCTTATCCAAGCAAACAGGAGCCAGGATACCAATGGCAGTCTATAATAACGCCTGTGTGATTTTTCTATTCCTCACTGTGAATGTAAAATGTTATTTTAGGACGGTCCGCAGACATTTATGTTTAAAAGGTACCTATCATAAAATAAACAGAACACCTTTGACGTGTGTCATAGTGGTGTCGAAAGTTTAGATTAGTGGGGGTCTGGATACTGAGACCTCTAGATGTGACTAAACCAAAAGGGCAAAGCAGTTCCCTGAAGGATGTGCTTCTTCATTCTCACTGGTCTGAGTGCAGAGAGTGGAGTTTCCATTGCTTGTTTGGCTCTCTGAGATGGGCCAAAAAGAAGTGAAGGGGCACTACACTGTGATGTGTTGTGCGACACCCCACAGGCCTGCTGATCTGCTGTTTGGGAGTTGGATAAGGTCTAGTCCCAGTGCAGCAACTGGCTCCATCCACTACACAGACTTCTAGCGCCAGAGCTACTCGCGAACCAGATATTGATGGGTTTCCATCAATACCAACATCCTGGAATACTTCAGTAAGTGGCATTTATCATGTAGAGAAAGTGTACACAAGGCACTTACTATTGTATTGTGATTGTCCATATGGCTTCCTTTGCTGGCTAGACTCATTTTCCATCACAGTATACACTGCTCATTTCCATGGTTACGACCACCCTGCAATCCAGCAGTGGTGGCCGTGCTTGCACACTATAGGAAAAAGTACCTTCCTATCTGTTGACCAGGACCGTGGGAGCACACATAGGCTGGTGCTTTTTCCTATAGTGTGCAAGCACGTCCACTGCTGCTGGACTGCAGGGTGGTCGTAACCCCTGGATGCCAGTAGTCTATAATGTTATGAAAAAATGAATCCAGCCAGCGAAGGAGGGAATATGGACAATCTCAATACATTAGTAAGTGCCTTGTATTACCTTCCTCCATGTAGTAAATGCTATTTGCTGAAGTGAGACAACATATTTAAGGGTATAATATGTTAATTGTACACTTTTTCTAAGTTTTCACCAATACCTCTCGTTTGCAGATAAAATCCGCCATTACTTTGGAGACACTATTGGATTGTACTTTGGTTTCTTAGAATACTTCACTTTGGCCTTAATTCCGATGGCCCTCATTGGCATACCTTATTACTTTTTCGCCTGGGAGGACTATGACAAATATGTTATCTTTGCTACATTCAACCTTGTGTGGTCTACGGTTATCCTGGAAGTATGGAAGCGGTACTGCTCAACAATGACCTATAAATGGGGGACATTGCTAATGAAAAGGGAGTTTGAGGAACCCAGACCTGGATTTCATGGAGTCCTGGGCGTCAACCCTGTCACAGGCAAAAAAGAACCTACGTACTCCAGCTTAAAGAGGCAGCTACGAATATATCTTGTTTCTGTGCCTTTTGTGTGCCTTAGCTTGTATGTCGCAATTTACGTGATGATGATTTACTTTGATTTGGAGGGCTGGGCCATAAGATATAACCATGAGCAACAGTCAACCTTCAGTGGCCTTCTGCTGTTTGTCCCAAGCATCATTTATGCAGTTGTGATTGAAATCATGAACCGTATTTACAGATATGCTGCGGAGTTCCTCACTAATTATGGTAAGAACCTGGTTTAATATACAACAAATAGTGAAAATATTAATGAACTGAGTGCTGGTGGACATGCATGCTCAGCCGTTCTCCCTACTGCCAGTTCTCTGATCCTCTGCCCTGCCTGTCAGAAAATATAGCTGTATTTTGGCTGCCCTGCAGTGAGCAGAGGATCACTATGCAGACACCCAGCTGTGGAGAGACTGAGCATGTCCACCTGCGCTCAGCTCACTAGGTGGACATGCACATTGCTATACACTTTGAACACCAGGTGGCGTCATACTATGTAAGTAAATATAATTTAACTGGAGAGGTTTTTTAACAGCATGTAAATGGCTTCCTTTTTATTATCTCCACTCCTATATAGGATATGTCTTGGTGGGAAAACATCTTTAAGTAATGTTTTGCACACTTTTTAGTGCAGATTGATATAGATATTTAGATTTATAGGAAATAATTCAGTAAATCGAATATTAGATTGGAGAAAGGGGCAATGGTAAATGGTGACAGTGTCTGAACCCCCTGCTGGAATGTGTTGGTACTATATAAACTATTGGGAAATAAGTAATTGAGGTCAATTACAAAACTCAGACACCAGTTTTCTGCCGTACAAAAGTCACAAACTTTGAGGAAGTGGCAGTTTGAGCAAAAATGTAACTTTTTATTTTTCTCGCCACATTTTAAAAATGTGAACGGAGTTTAGTACAAGCGGCAGGGCCGACGCATGTATTTGTAAAAAGTGAAACATCTGTTTTTAGTGCATGAGCCCCTCTGTATTCAAAGGAAATTACAAGAACAAATACATTTTGTATATACAGTGCAATTAAATAAGCTTTAGGCTATTTCTAGGTTCGCTCATAAATGGACTTGTGCCAGGGCTATTCGGATATAATGTGCTGATTATTTAAAATGTGAGATTTGGGCATTTATTTTAAAGGGAACCTGTCAGATTGAACATGGTGGTTGAGCTGCGGGCAGCATGTTATAGAGCAGACTGATATATAGTTTTATAGGAAAAGATTCAGTAAAACTTGTACTTTATACATTTAGATTCCTGCTCATTCTGGGCTGTGAAGTCCAGGAGGCGGTCCTATCAGTGATTGACAGCCTTCCCTCTATGATTGTGTATACAGAGATAGCTGTCAATCACTGATAGGACCGCCTCCTGGACTTCACAGGCCCAGAATGAGCAGGAATTTAGATGAATGAAACAGAAGTTTTACTGAATCTTTTCCTATAAAACTATATATCAATCTGCTCAGCTCCTCCTGCTCTATAATATGGGGCCTGAAGATTACACTGCATTTTCATGACTACTGTTTCCCTTTAAAGAAAACCTGTCACCTCTCCTGACATGTCTGTTTTAGTAACTACTTGCATTCCTTATAGCAATATAATTCTGGTGCATTTACTCTGCTTTGAGCCATTCTTCAGTTATTCCTACTAGAAATTTCTGAAAAACCTGTCTGTTACCATTGTGGGTGTGTCCCTGTATTTTCTGACTATATTCAGTCAGGGTTGACAACATCAGACTGTGTATTGACATGCCCCTTTGGCAAGAGGATTTGGAAAAACTCAGTTGTCACTTTATTCATAAATTTTTATAGGGGAACAGCACAATGCAGAATTCAAAGAATTCGGGGAAATAAGAATTTACTAAACCAGACCTGACAGGAGAGCTGACCCCTCCTCTGTTAAAGGGGTTGTCCGGGTTCAGAGCTGAACCCAGACATACCTTTCAATTCACCCAGGCAGCCCACCTGAACCATCCTATGCTCCGATGCCCTCCTTTGCCCTGTGCTAATTAGCGCAGGGCAAAGGAATTTAGCCCGGTTCCGGTGACGTACCGGGCTCTGCCAGGCGGAGACTTCCGCCCGGCAGTGAGCCCGGTGACGTCATCGGCGCTGATGGGCGGGCTTTAGTGCTGCCCTAGCCATTCAAACGGCTAGGGCAGCGCTAAAGCCGGCCCATTACGGCCGGTGACGTCACCGAACTCACTGCCGGGCGGAAGCATCCGCCCGGCAGTGAATGTTTACAAACAAAAGAGCCCTTGCCCTGCGCGATCCAGCGCAGGGCAAGGGAGGGCATCGGAGCATGAGATGCTCCGATGCCCTGTTCAGGAGGGCTGCCAGAGTCAAAACCTGGGTATGTCCGGGTTCAGCTCTGAACCCGGACAACCCCTTTAAGTTTTGATCCCAGACTGATGGCTGGATATAACTCCTGCAGGATTTTCTTTGGGCATTGATTTGGATTATGAGCTTTAATGTGGATCCAAACCTAGTCTCGATGTCTCGTGGACACATATTTGGTTTACCCAGTGTTTTATTTCTTTTAAACCAAAGTGTTATAATAGTTTTTTTTTTTTTTTTCAACAGAGAATCATAGATTGGAGTCATCACACCAGAACCACTTGGTCCTGAAGGTCTTAGTGGTAAGTCATGCTTTACATTTTTTTTCACTTACTATAGGTGAGAATTAGGAAAATGATTTCCTTATATCTTCCTAAATAGATTTAGTTTTGTCACGGTGCCACAAGGCCACGTCCACAGCATCTTACAAACAGACGTGTCCCACTTGGCTAATGAGCGCGATGTTAAGAGGGCACACTTTTAGGAGAAATTTGACTGGAAGTGTTCATGAGGAGTAACACCAATGTGCTTGTGTTTTAGGGCATCTTTTGGATTAATCAAAATAAAGGGGCCTGTCACGGAGACAGATTCCCCTTAAAATGATTTTTTTTTTGTCATAAACTTGATATATAAGTAAGTAATTACAGTATATGAGATAATAGCCACTATTTATTTTACTCAGACTTTGTGCTTGGCTAATTTATAACTTGACTCCATTAGGGCAGAGCTGTGATCTATGACTACAGATTAGCCACTGTGCCTACAGGGAGTCTGCAGTAGTCTGAGACACACCCCTGTCTTACTATTGGTTACCTGCTGCTGCGTCCCACCCCCTGCAGCTCTGCCTTCTCAGATTGGCTGCTGTGTACTGTATAAACACAAGTCTAAGGCTGGGTTCACATCACGTTTTTCCCATCCGCTTAATGTATAAAAAAGGATACGTTAAATGGATGCCTCAGACTGATGTCATACAGTGGCATCCGTTCACCATAGAGTTCCATTGTAAAAAAAGAACAAGTATACGTTTTTTACCATTGTAAAAAAAAGTGTGTGTGTATATATATATATATATATATATATATATATATATATATATATATATATATTTTTTTTTTTTTTTTTTTTGGACTGTGAACATTGTGTGAACTGAAGTCTATTATAATTATTATAATGAGTGCAGAGTGATTATAACATACATATTAATAAACCACTAGTGACAAAATACAGATAGGTTAGAGCGATAGATAAGAGAGAGAGAGATAGGTAGATAGATTATGGAGTTAGATTAGGAAGGATCAATAGATTAGAGAGAATAGAAAGACTAGATAGGATAGATTGGAGAGATTAGATAGATAACTAGATAGACTGATAGATTAGAGAGAATAGAGATAGATTAGAAGGATTACATGGATGTGAGAGAGTAGATTGATTAGAGAGGATAGATAAATAGAGAGAAGATTAATTAGAGAGACTAGAAAGATAAGAGATTAGATTAGAAAGGATAGATTAGAGAGGATACATGGATATATAGATTAGAGAGATTAAATAGATGGGAAGATTAGAGAGGATAGATTGGATGGATAGATTAGAGAGAATAGGTAGATTAAACAGAATAGACAGATAGAATAGAGAAGATAGATTGCAGAGGATGGATACATTAGATAGATTGATTAGAAAGGATAGATTGATAGTTTAAGGCCTCATTCAGACGACCGTATATTTGCGGGTCTGCATTATTGCGGACCCACAAATATATGGGGACCGCCCGGCGTGTGTTCCGCAGCGCTCGGAACACAAGCCGTGCGGCCCCATTGAAAATGCCTATACTTGTCCGTGCATACGGACAAGTATAGGACATGTTCTATCTTTGTATGCGGAGCCGCGGCACGTGCCGCGGCTGTGCGCTCCCATAGAAGTGAATGGGGCTGCATGTATTCCGCAATTTTGCGGAATACATACGGCCCCATTCATACGGTCGTGTGAATGGGGCCTAAAGAGGATAAATAGATAGATGGGAGAGGATAGATAGGTAGACACATAGGCAGATAGATAAATGATAGATAAGATAAGATATCCATCCTAAAGAGCAATCACAACCATTTCATCTCTGTCCTAAAGCCTTACCAGAGCAGATTGCTGGTGCAGGGACCATCTACGGCCCGCTCAGTAATGTATTATGTTTCAGTATTGTACCTGGAGACACATCTCTGGCAGACATTGTGGCTAGATGCCATCCCTCATCTGAACACTGTTCTTTATGTCTTGCAGTTCAACATTGTAAATTGCTTTGCGTCACTCTTCTACATCGCCTTTGTCATGTGCGATTTAAAGCTCTTACGCCAGGTGAGTGCAGTGCTTAGATGTTGGTGATATTGTATTGTGACTTTAAGTGTTTCCCATTTTCTAAAAATCTTTGCCAGTGTCCTAATCTATTTGTTGTGTACTGTACATCTCTATGTTACATCATGTATTACCCCAGAAGGCCCTGGGTCCCCATCTGTGGGCTATGTAAACACGTGCCCTCCTCAACCACTGCTTCCATAGGGCTTAAGATGGTAACGGTGGCGTGATTGACCCACATAACCACTTTCTGTGCTGTCCCTGGATGGAGCTGGGAACTTTACCTTCTGACTCTATTCCCCTTCCAACCAGTATACTTTTTATTTAAAGAAAACCTCCTTACATAAGCAATGAAGTAACAAAGGGACTAAGTATTATGGTGTTGAGCGGCTGCCATCTTGTTTTGTTGGTGACCCACCCACCCACCTCTCCACAAGGCCTTTTGTGTCAGTTGTTGCTAAGCAACTGATTGATTACATAGGGGGAGATTTAAAGGGGTTCTCCAAGTTATATTTATTGATGACCTATCCTCAGGATAGGTCATCAATATCAGTACCAGCGCTGCCTCCTCTTCATTGCTTACATCCTAGCCGTAAAATGGGTAGCGGTGAGCAGGTGTAATTACACCTAACCGCCCCATTCATTTCAATGGGAAGGCTCATTCCGATACACTTGTACAGTCATGGCCAAAAGTTTTGAGAATGATACAAATATTAATTTTTACAAAGTCTACTGCTTCAGTTTTTATCATGGCAATTTGTATATACTCCAGAATGTTATAAAGAGTGATCAGCTTAACAGCAATTACTTGCAAAGTCAATATTTGCCTAGAAAATGAACTTTATTCCCCAAAACACATTTCAACATCATTGCAGCCCTGCCTTAAAAGGACCAGCTAACATCGTTTCAGTGATTGCTCCATTAACACAGGTGTGGGTGTTGATGAGGACAGGGCTGGAGATCAATCTGTCATGATTAAGTAAGAATGACACCACTGGACACTTTAAAAGGAGGCTGGTGCTTGGCATCATTGTTTCTCTTCTGTTAACCATGGTTTTCTCTAAAGAAACACATGCAGTCATCATTGCACTGCACAAAAATGGCCTAACAGGGAAGAGTATCACAGCTAGAAAGATTGCACCTCAGTCAACAATCTATCGCATCATCAAGAACTTCAAGGAGAGAGGTTCCATTGTTGCCAAAAAGGCTCCAGGGCGCCCAAGAAAGACCAGCAAGCGCCAGGACCGTCTCTTAAAAGTGTTTCAGCTGCGGGATCGGGCTACCAGCAGTGCAGAGCTTGCTCAGGAATGGCAGCAGGCAGGTGTGAGTGCATCTGCACACACTGTGAGGCGGAGACTCTTGGAGCAAGGCCTGGTCTCAAGGAGGGCAGCAAAGAAGCCACTTCTCTCCAGAAAAAACATCAGGGACAGACTGATATTCTGCAAAAGGTACAGGGAGTGGACTGCTGAGGACTGGGGTAAAGTCATTTTCTCTGATGAATCCCCTTTTCGATTGTTTGGGACATCTGGAAAACAGCTTATTCGGAGAAGACGAGGTGAGCGCTACCACCAGTCTTGTCTCATGCCAACTGTAAAGCATCCTGAAACCATTCATGTGTGGGGTTGCTTCTCAGCCAAGGGAATCAGCTCTCTCACAGTCTTGCCTAAAAACACAGCCATGAATAAAGAATGGTACCAGAATGTCCTCCGAGAGCAACTTCTCCCAACCGTCCAAGAGCAGTTTGGCGATCAACAATGCCTTTTCCAGCATGATGGAGCACCTTGCCATGAAGCAAAGGTGATAACTAAATGGCTCAGGGAACAAAACATAGAGATTTTGGGTCCATGGCCTGGAAACTCCCCAGATCTTAATCCCATTGAGAACTTGTGGTCAATCATCAAGAGACGGGTGGACAAACAAAAACCTACAAATTCTGACAAAAAGCATTGATTGTGCAAGAATGGACTGCTATCAGTCAGGATTTGGTCCAGAAGTTGATTGAGAGCATGCCAGGGAGAATTGCAGAGGTCCTGAAGAAGAAGGGTCAACACTGCAAATATTGACTTGCTGCATTAACTCATTCTAACTGTCAATATAAGCCTTTGTTACTCATAATATGATTGCAATTATATTTCTGTATGTGATAAAAACATCTGACAAACACACATAAAACCAGAGGGCAGCAGATCATGTGAAAATATAATATTTGTGTCATTCTCAAAACTTTTGGCCATGACTGTACACTTATACACTGGTATGGGAAGGAGCCGTCCCATTGAAATGAATGGGGTGGTTAGGTGTAATTACACCTACTCACCACTACCCATGTTACGGCTAGGATGTAAGCAATGAAGAGGAGGCAGAGCTGGTACGGCGCGCACCTCCTCTTCAAACCGCTGATCGGCGGGGGTGCCGGGTGTCGGACCCCCGCCAATCTGATATTGATGACCTATCCCGAGTGATGCCCTCTGACAGTGATGCCCCCTTAAATGGGCCCCCTGACACAATAAGATGCCCTGCGATGACATCATCATGTCTGCCACACTGAGCCACAGACAGAACAGTGCAAGCGCAGCAGGTGAAATGACATCTCATCGCTCCTCCCAGCTCTGAATCACCAGTGTTGGGAACCGTGAAGCAGGAAGCTAATGGAGGGGTCTGAGAGCAACTAGATGGGCCATAAACACAGTGGACAGGAGGGGACCCTATTGACTTCTATGGGAGAGTTTTCCAGACATAATCTGTGACCTGGCTCCCATGGTCTGCCAGTTGAATAGCCCTTCTTTTGGGTGTCTAAAGATGTCTTTAAATGGGTTTTGTCACTTAAGCAAATTGCATTTATTATGTTGAGAAAGTTAATACAAGCCACTTACTAATGTATTGTTATTGTCCATGTTGCTTCCCTTGCTGGCTGGATTCCTCTTCCCATCACATTATACACTGCTCGTTTCCATGGTTACGACCACCCTGCAATGCATCAGCGATGGCCGTGCTTGCACACTATAAGAAAAAATGCTGACTCTCTGGTGACCATGACCGTGGGACAGCACATAGGCTGGTGCTTTTTTTTTTTTATAGTATGCAAGCACGGCCACTGCTGATGGATTGCAGGGTGGTCGTAACCATGGAAATGAGCAGTATATAATGTGATGGAAAAATGAATCCAGCCAGCAAATGAAGCAAAATGGATAATAACAATACATTAGTAAGTGGCTTGTATTAACTTTCTCAACATAATAAATGCTATTTGCTGAAGTGACAAAATCCATTTAAAGGGGTTATGCCATGATTGATGTAAAAAATGAAAATCAGACATCACATAGTACGTGACAACCTCTTTCTAACAAAGCTAGAACCAGTCCTGTACCTCACATGGATCCAGAGATCTCCCCATTCATTGCTCTGCTAGATTTATATCAAGCTGACAGCTCAAGGCGAGGGTCTTTTCTGCTGCTGCTCAGGGGGCGTGTCTCAGCTCTCCCTATCACAACTCAGGAGGCAGTTGGATGAAACTGAGCATGTGCGGCCATCTCAGTGAGCAGGACAAAGAAATAAGGCACAAAACAAACAGCATGTGGCGCTATACCGATACATTTTATTGAATAACTCCATCGCTATAGTACATTTTTAACTACATGCAATTACAAAAGTGTTTGGATCCAGGTGCTGGTGTGAAAACTGTAAAATATTTTTCGTGGGACATCCCCTTGAAACGGGTTTTCAAACTAAGTAGTTGGTGTGCAGGTGGATGGATTGACAAGGCCTCAGCTCTTTCAGCAGCTCTGCAGCCCCTTCAAACTGCTGATCCACAGCCAGACCCTAGAGATCTGATCCCGGAATACCTCTTTAACATGAATTCCGCAAAGCAGATGTTTCCCATTGTAAAGACAGTATCAACCCTACTCAAATATATCTCCTCCCTCTCTTAATTGAGGATGGAAGATAAGTCAGTGATCTTAGAGATAGTGAGTAGGGCTGCCTAATATGTCTACAGTCATTACTCACCCAATGAGTATTTTTATTTCATGGACAAGCGTAGGAATGGTGCCAAGACTGGGCCGTGAACATTAGCCCTAAACTCTGCCAATGAATGGAAAGAAGATAGTAAACTTCTACTCCCCAGTCTCACTGTGATGAATAATATACTCCCTAATTATACAGTGGTACAGTCAGATGCATACTTTGTAGTATTACTCATGAGTTGTAGATGAGAAAACTTGCGTATTAAAGGAAATGCCTTTGCTGAGGCTGTCAGGTTGGCTCGTTTAGCATGGTCAATGTTACATTCACCTGGCATCTCAGCTGCTTGGCATTGTGCAGTGCTGGTCCTCTGGTGGCAGGGAGATCACCTTGCTGTGTGGCCTGTATATCGCTTACACAACAGAAATGCATCACTTAAAATAACTCCCGAGCCTGTGTCTTCACACCGTCAGCTGTTACACGGCTCGGAGTAACCACCCTGCTGTTGTGTATGAGGAAGGAATGTGGCTTATTTCACTTGAAGTGTATGGGGGGAATTTATCATTAGGAAAATATTTGAAGTCAGTTTTGCTTCAGTCTGTGTTGGAGTACTTTCTGCCACATTTATCAAACGTCTCAGGTTGTTTGATAAATGTGGCTTGTCCTTAAACCTAACACTTCTGTCTAGAGAAGCTACTCCACTTTTCCTACTCCACCCTCCTCCTGGAGTGAGATTGCGACAATTTTGAGACTTTTTTTAAAAAGTCGCAATGATAAATCTGGAGTGAAACTCATTAACATGGCTAACCACACCCACTTTTCCACCCATATTACAAACTGGAGTGAGTTGTGTACACATGCAAAAATGCGCAAAAAAGTCGCAAAAGCCCTATCGTGCGACTTTTTGAAGACAGAATTCTGGAGTGAAGGTGTGATAAATCAGGGCCTATGTCTTTATTTTTTGTGTTTTTCACATTACAGTATTGTTTGCGCTTGACCTTGTGGTGGGGGTACTTGTGATATCACTTGTGAAGGTCTGGAAACTGTATGGAAATTTTAATAGTACAGCTGTCTTTGCAGACTGTACTCAATGATATGTAGTGGGTTATTTATTATATGCATTTTATGTCTTTCTTTTGCCATTCCGGTTTCTTATCCACTTGAATTCTTATTCCTGACTGGCAACTAAAGTCCACAGTAACTTGTCCATTCCTGATCCAAAAGCTTTAAAGGGGTTGTCCGAGTTATTTTTTTGTTCTTTATATGTTTCTAACTTGTCAGGTATAACAACTTTCCCATATACTTTGTGTTTCTAAAGCTGCTGGTTTCTCAGAGTTGACTGAGGGTCACCTGACCTGTGATGTCACCTTATCTTAGGGTGGCCATCCGTCCGGTTTTTGGCCGGACAGTCCGGTTTTTGGACTCCTGGTCCTCCGTCCGGCTAAAGGCCCGGACGGACGGCCAGAAGTCCTCCTTTTTAGGGGCGCAGGAAGCAATGAGCGCTTCCATCAATACAGATGGAAGCGCTCATTGCAGGAGCTGGGTCTGTACTCACCGCTCAGCTCCTCCTGCGCTCCGGTGTCTTCCTGTCTGCGCTGCACACGCCTGACTGGTACAGCGTCAGGACGTAGTGCGCGCACTCTGACCTGACGCTGCACGCAGTCAGGTGACAGTGCAGCGCGGGCAGTGAAGAGACAAGATCGCTGGAGCGGAGCTGCAGCCCAGGAAAGGTAAGATTTTTTTTTTTTTTTTTTTTTTTTATGGGGCACAGTGGGCTGATCTGAGGTCTGAATGGGGCACTACAGGCTGGTCTGAAGGGGGCACTACAGGCTGGTCTGAAGGGGGCCTACAGCTGTCTGAAGGGGCACTACAGGCTGGTCTGAAGGGGGCACTACAGGCTGGTCTGAAGGGGGCACTACAGGCTGGTCTGAAGGGGGCACTACAGGCTGGTCTGAAGGGGGCACTACAGGCTGGTCTGAAGGGGGCACTACAGGCTGGTCTGAAGGGGGCACTACAGGCTGGTCTGAAGGGGGCACTACAGGCTGGTCTGAAGGGGGCACTACAGGCTGGTCTGAAGGGGGCACTACAGGCTGGTCTGAAGGGGGCACTACAGGCTGATCTGAGGTCTAAAGGGGGCACTACAGGCTAATCTGAGATCTAAAGGGGGCACTACAGGCTGATCTGAGGTCTAAAGGGGGCACTACAGGCTGATCTGAGGTCTGAAGGGGGCACTACAGGCTAATCTGAGGTCTGAAGGGGGCACTACAGGCTAATCTGAGGTCTGAAGGGGGCACTACAGGCTGATCTGAGGTCTAAAGGGGGCACTACAGGCTGATCTGAGGTCTAAAGGGGGCACTACAGGCTGATCGGAGGTCTGAAGGGGGCACTACAGGCTGATCGGAGGTCTGAAGGGGGCACTACAGGCTGATTGGAGGTCTGAAGGGGGCACAGTGGGCTGATCTGAGGTCTGATGGGGGCACACTGGGCTGATCTGAGGTCTGAAGGGGGCACAGTGGGCTGATCTGAGGTCTGAAGG
Organism: Rhinella marina; assembly: GCA_900303285.1. Taxonomy (NCBI): domain Eukaryota; kingdom Metazoa; phylum Chordata; class Amphibia; order Anura; family Bufonidae; genus Rhinella; species Rhinella marina. The sequence goes on from ONZH01021860.1 coordinate 488,750, forward strand.
GGGCACTACAGGCTAATCTGAGGTCTGAAGGGGGCACTACAGGCTGATCTGAGGTCTAAAGGGGGCACTACAGGCTGATCTGAGGTCTAAAGGGGGCACTACAGGCTGATCTGAGGTCTAAAGGGGGCACTACAGGCTGATCTGAGGTCTAAAGGGGGCACTACAGGCTGATCGGAGGTCTGAAGGGGGCACTACAGGCTGATTGGAGGTCTGAAGGGGGCACAGTGGGCTGATCTGAGGTCTGATGGGGGCACACTGGGCTGATCTGAGGTCTGAAGGGGGCACAGTGGGCTGATCTGAGGTCTGAAGGGGGCACAGTGGGCTGTTCTGAGGTCTGATGATGGCACTACGGGCTGATCTGAGGTCTGATGGTGGCACTGTGGGCTGATGTGAGGTCTGATGGGGGCACTGTGGGCTGATGTGAGGTCTGATGGGGGCACAGTGGGCTGATCTGAGGTCTGATGGGGGCACAGTGGGCTGATGTGAGGTCTGATGGGGGCACTGTGGGCTGATGTGAGGTCTGATGGGGGCACTGTGGGCTGATGTGAGGTCTGATGGGGGCACAGTGGGCTGATGTGAGGTCTGATGGGGGCACTGTGGGCTGATCTGAGGTCTGATGGGGGCACTGTGGGCTGATGTGAGTTCTGATGGGGGCACAGTGGGCTGATGTGAGGTCTGATGGGGGCACAGTGGGCTGATCTGAGGTCTGAAGGGGGCACTACAGGCTGATCTGAGGTCTGAAGGGGGCACTACAGGCTGATCTGAGGTCTGAAGGGGGCACTACAGGCTGATCTGAGGTCTGATGATGGCACTACAGGCTGATTGGAGGTCTGAAGGGGGCACAGTGGGCTGATCTGAGGTCTGATGGGGGCACACTGGGCTGATCTGAGGTCTGAAGGGGGCACAGTGGGCTGATCTGAGGTCTGAAGGGGGCACAGTGGGCTGTTCTGAGGTCTGATGATGGCACTACGGGCTGATCTGAGGTCTGATGGTGGCACTGTGGGCTGATGTGAGGTCTGATGGGGGCACTGTGGGCTGATGTGAGGTCTGATGGGGGCACTGTGGGCTGATGTGAGGTCTGATGGGGGCACAGTGGGCTGATCTGAGGTCTGATGGGGGCACAGTGGGCTGATGTGAGGTCTGATGGGGGCACTGTGGGCTGATGTGAGGTCTGATGGGGGCACTGTGGGCTGATGTGAGGTCTGATGGGGGCACAGTGGGCTGATGTGAGGTCTGATGGGGGCACTGTGGGCTGATCTGAGGTCTGATGGGGGCACTGTGGGCTGATGTGAGGTCTGATGGGGGCACAGTGGGCTGATGTGAGGTCTGATGGGGGCACAGTGGGCTGATCTGAGGTCTGAAGGGGGCACTACAGGCTGATCTGAGGTCTGAAGGGGGCACTAAAGGCTGATCTGAGGTCTGAAGGGGGCACTACAGGCTGATCTGAGGTCTGAAGGGGGCACTACAGGCTGATCTGAGGTCTGATGATGGCACTACAGGCTGATGTGAGGTCTGATGGGGGCACAGTGGGCTGATGTGAGGTCTGATGGGGGCACAGTGGGCTGATGTGAGGTCTGATGGGGGCACAGTGGGCTGATGTGAGGTCTGATGGGGGCACAATGGGATGATTTGAGGACCATTACAGCAGGTCCTTATTATTTCTGGGAGCACTACTGGAGGCACTATGGGAAAATGGTTTCTATTATGGGGAATTATTACTACTACCAGGGGTACTATTGGGGGTGTTACTATTATTAGTACAATATGGAGGGCACTACTGCTAAAAAGGGATACTGGTGGAGCATTATCACTATTGGGGCACTATTACTAATGGGACTATTTTAGGCAGTATTTTAGGCAGCAGCAAGATAACAGTAAAAGTGGGTAATCTATGATGTCTTTGTGGCAGAGAGAAGATGGAGCTGAAAGAAGTGTCATGGCGGTGTGGGCCAAATAGAGAAGATGAGAAAAGAGAAGATCTACATCAGGAAGACGTCACTGGATGTAAGAGGTAAGTGGTGCTGTATCATCTGGTATGTCTGGTGCTGGTGAATGTAATGTCCATTCAGATATGTGTCACCTGCCGGTATATGGTATGTTACTGCTGCAGCCAATCAATGCTCTAATGCTGAGAACTGGCTGCAGTGGTCACATGCCATACACCTGCCCATCAGTGTGCACATCACCAGCACTATGACAGAGGTGCACACTCGCCCATTACATGCCTGTCAGTCTTTGTTTACGTGGCAGCAGCAATGATGCCAGAAAGTCCAGCGTGTCACAGGCGTCACCACTGCAGCCATATAACCAAAGCATTCAATGGCAGGGAGGGAACAGCTGAGAATTGTGGATTTCTTTTCCATCTGCCATATTTTATTTTTAATTACTGAACAATCCTCTTTATTCTAACCACACTAGAGCGGTATTTTTATAGTTAGGCTTGCTGGCTTGAATTTTCACGTGGTGGGGGTGGGGGTGTATGTGTGGTAAGAGCCAGGGGAGGTGTGATAGGTGACGGTGTACGAGCCGATTGGGGGGCGTGGTTTAGCAGATTGGGGGGCGTGGTTTAGCAGATTGGGGTGTGGTTTAACATATTGGGGGTGTGGCCGAAAATGTCCTCCTTTTTAAGATGAAGCCGGTGGCCACCCTACCTTATCTCCCTGGTCTGTGATGTTTCGTTCACAAGCCTCAGAGATCAGATAACAGTCTGTACACGAGACGTCACTGGCCACGCCCCCTTTCTTTGCCGGGCTGCTATCTGCTCTCTCCCTGGATTCCTTCAGATAAAACATTAACCCCTTCAGCCAGAACACACTGAGGGCTCAAGGCTTTACAACAAATAGTAGCTGCAGCAGTGAGAGGAGACAAATGCTGGGCAATGAGATATAGAGGAATTGTACAAGAACAGGTAGGGAGAATTTCCTGTGTGTATCAGCAGTGTCATTGTACAGCTGGCACTTGTAGTCCTACACAAACAACATGCTGCTGAGTATCCCAGCAGGCAGACATGTACTCACAGCACTTGTATTCACTGCCTTTGCAGAGAAGGGGGAGGGGCAGAGATTGTTATTACTGCATGTAAACAAAGGCCAGAAGAGAACCAGGGAAATGAGGAAATATAGATTTTTTTTTTGCCTAAAACTTGCTGAACTTAGTTATATATTGCTACCCATCAGATTTACAGTGCTATATTTTTTTTCCATAACTTGGACAACCCCTTTAAAGAGGACCTTTCATTTAATTTTTTTGTTTAATTAAGTACCTTTACTTGTGTGATATGCTGCCCTGATACTGCCATGCTCGTTCTTTTTATCAATTACCCTTAGCTTGCCCAGCAGTGCCCTCCTGCAGTTTTCATGCCCAGTAGTTAATACTGAGCATCGGTACATGGAGGAGGAGATGCCAGGGTTTCTCAGTGGGCTCCTCCTTCTCCCTGGCTGCCCCGCCGTCCAATCAAAGTGGAGTGTGTTTTTTGTCCCTGTGATGTGATCTGCTGCAATTGGGCGGCGGTACAGCCAGGGAGAAGGAGATGCCCACTGAGAAACCCTGGTGTCTCCTCCTCCCTGTACTGATGCTCAGTATTAACAGACTGGGTGCAAAAACTTTGGGGGCACAATGGGGCAAGCGAGCGGTATTTGAAAAAAAACAACAATGATGGGAGCATCAGTGGAGGGTACCCTGCAAGTAAAGGTACTTAAACAAAAAAATGTCATGAAAGGTCCTCCTTAAATTGGGTTCACAAGCTGTGGCCGCTCAACGACCAAAATCACGTAACCGTGCAGATCAGCAGATTTTTCACATTGACCTGAGCTAGAAGATGTTTCATAGTTTATGACTGTGCCTTTATGCAGCTAATTGACACGACCATTAACCAGGAAACCACTTTTCGCAGCCGTCAGTTTGAAGACTGCACCTACAAATTGGTGTGGTTTTGATCACATCACGGGTGCAGCATGTGAACTCAGCCTTGGGAAAACTAATTAACATGGTAGGCTAAGGCTGGGCATACGTGCACCAGTTGCATCCGTGCAGTTGTCTTTTTGGTAGACACAACTTGTATACAGTATGTGTACTTTAGTACTCCAGTTTGTAAGATTGTGAAAAACCTGTGGACAGTTAGGCCCCATTCACACGACCGTATGTACATTTCTGCATCTTATCCGCATTTTTGCGGATAAGATGCTGAACCATAGGGACCCATTCGTTTTTCCATAGGAGAACTCACGGAAGTTCCCCCGCAAAAAAAATGAAACATGTCCTATACTTGGCCGCAAAATCACGTCCATAGCCCCATTAAAGTCAACGTGTCCGCAAAATTGTGGAACACTACGGAAGACTTTCCGTATGTCTTCCGTTCCGTTTTTATACGGATCACTGAATACATACAGTCGTGTGAAAGGGGCCTAAGGCTACATTCACATGGTGTTGAAAAAAATGGCCATGAAAAACGGACACACTGTCTGTTTTCATGGCCATTTTTCTACCTTTTTTGCATCCATTTTCTGGCTGTCTGTCCGTTTTTAATGGCCATTTTCCATCTGTTTTGCATCTGTTTTTCATGACCGTTAAAAATAGATGAATTTCATTGGCTTTTTTTAATAAAAATCCCTCATAATGGCCACCAGCAGTAATAATGTCCTCCGTAGTGGCCCCCAGCGGTAATAATGTCCCCCATAGGAACTCCCAGCAGTAATAATGTCCCCCGTAGTGGCCCCCAGCGGTAATAATGTCCCCCATAGGATCTCCCAGCAGTAATAATGTCCCCCGTAGTGGCCCCCAGCGGTAATAATGTCTCCCATAGGATCTCCCAGCAGTAATAATGTCCCCCGTAGTGGCCCCCAGTGGTAATAATGTCCCCCATAGAAGCTCCCAGCAGTAATAATGTCCCCCGTAGTGGCCCCCAGTGGTAATAATGTCCCCATGGAAGCTCCCAGCAGTAATAATGTCCCCCGTAGTGGCCCCCAGTGGTAATAATGTCCCACATAGGAGCTCCCAGCAGTAATAATGTCCCCCGTAGTGGCCCCCAGTGGTAATAATGTCCCACATAGGAGCTCCCAGCAGTAATAATGTCCCCCATAGTGGCCCCCAGTGGTAATAATCTCCCCCATAGGAGCTCCCAGCAGTAATAATCTCTCCCATAGTGGTCCCCAGTGGTAATAATGTCCCCCATAGAAGCTCCCAGCAGTAATAACGTCCCCCGTAGTGGCCCCAGTGGTAATAAAGTTTTCCATAGTGTTCACCCAGCAGTAGTAATGTCCCTTATAGTAGTCCTCAGCTGCAATGTTTGTTTTTTAGCTTGAAAAAAAAAATTACTCACCTCTTCCACTTGCACGCACAGAGTCAACCGCTCTTTTCTTGATTCTGAAGGACCTGCACTCAAGTGTGATGGCATCATTACATGCTCCCAGCATGATTCTGTGGTGACGTCATCACACTTGAGAGCAAGTCCTTCAACAGGTCCTTCGGAATCAAGAGATTTATGGAAGTGCATGTGCATGAGGTGAGTAATGTTTTTTAGCTCCCCTTTTCACACTGTTCTGTATAGGTAGTTTTTCAGTAGCCCTTATCATTATCACTACTGTCAGAATTTCAATGACAAGTAACACCTCATGAGACAGGATCTACCATTCACAATAGGTGAAATCGCAGGTTATGAGCTCACTCCTGACCTCTGCATGTCTAGAAAACACTGCCATAGAAATGAATGGGATCAGCTCATGTCCATTGTGTCTTTGACCCATGTAGCTGCTCTCAAACGACAGGAAGTCTTGCCATACTTAAAGGATTATTCTCATTTTAGACAATGGGGGCATATCGCTAGGATATGCCCCCATTGTCTTATAGGTGCGGGTCCCACCGCTGGGACCCGCACCTATATCGAGAACGGAGCCCCCGAAGTGAATGAGGGCGCACTGCGCATGCGCAGCCGGCCCTCCATTCATTTCTATGGGGCCGCCGAAAATAGCCGAGCGCTGGCTCGGCTACTTCCGTCGGCTCCATAGAAATTAATGGGAGCGCACCGCGCATGCACGGCCCGGCTCCCATTCATTCCTATGAGCGGCGCGGGGAGCTGCGCCTGGTGGTGGCCGGACCCCCGGAAACCTGGGGTCCTCCAGGCGCAGCGCTCCCCGCTCCGTTCTGGCTATAGGTGCGGGTCCCAGCGGTGGGACCCGCACCTATAAGACAATGGGGGCATATCCTAGCGATATGCCCCCATTGTCTAAGATGAGAATACCCCTTTAAGGCCTAGTGGCAAGATTTTATGATTGTTTTTTTTAAAATATAGATATTAACAGTGAAAATTAACAAATATCACCAAAAATTAGAAAAATATATGTTTAACATAAAAATGAGATTTAAGCAATAGGACCATTTCCCTTTAACATATTGTTAAGATTTTAGTTGTTTTTTTTAATATCGATAGTGACATGGAAATATTTTTTAAAAAATCAACAAAAATTCATAAAAATGTGTTTAACATAAAAACATGATTTAAATAGGTGATTTTCTGATGACACAATCCCTTTTAAATATCGCTAGGAAAATTAATTAGTTCCCCTTTGTGTATAAGGAAACTTTCCAGGTAATAACTGTCTTGTCTGGTTATCTCAACTGTATAACACTAGGGGGAGCTCTTCACATAGACTTCAGAAATTTTGCACTGAAACACACTATATATGTATTTTTCCTCACATACCGGTACGTATAAAATACATACGTTCAGGAGACGAGGACTGGATGTGCTTTCACCATTAATGATGTTTATATACAGTATGTATATTTTTATATATATATATATACTGCAAGTGATACTGCAACTATTAGTCTTTGGGTATCATGTATAAAAACTAGCTTAAAAGTGTTGTCCAGGAATATTATATTGATGGCCTATCCTCAGGCTAGGTCATCAATATCCAGTTGGCGGGGATCTGACTCCTGGCACCCCCACAATCAGCTGTTTGAATAGGCCACTGTGTTCACCGGAGCTCAGGTAAGCACTGCAACCTCTTCACAGCTTACCAAGCACAGAGCTGTACATTGCATAGCGGCAGTGCTTGGTATCACAACCCAGCCCCATTCACTTAATTGGGACTGAGCTGCGCTTCTTCTGTTTTCATTTGTATATTGGGAGCCCAGCAAAAAGGTGGAGAACCTCTTATTATATCCTTCATGTGGCCTTGTTGGGTTTATGGACCAATAAAAATTTGCATTTCAAACAACAAATTCTCTGCGTTTCCCACGTCAGAAACCAGTGCGCTGTGCAGCAGTTTCTGCTGCGAGTTTTCATGCAGACCTGCTCTAGGTTTAGCTTTATTGAATGTAGTTAAACTGCGAGCAGGCTTTGGGTACAGTGCAGTAACCAAGCCAACAATGGATCTGTACATTCTTGGCGCAGTCTTGAAAACCTGAGAAACCTTGAGAACTGCACCTAGGCCTCCCATTGAAAACAATGGGTTCACAGATTCGGCCCGCTTTTCAGGACCGAATCTGCTCTGAAACCTGTGCCCAGTATCCTACGGCTGAACCTACCCAAACTGACAGAATGATGGCCTAGTGGTTGGTACTGGTGCCTTGCTGGGGTTCTAGGTCTGAATCTAACCAATGTCAATATCTGCATGGAGTTTGTATGTTCTCCCCGTGTTTGTGTGGATTTTCTCCCTCATTTTAAAGACATGCTGATGAGGAACTTAGAATGTAAGCCCCACTGGGGACAGTTAATGACAACTTCTGTAAAGCGCTGTGGAATATGTGAGCACTATATAAATAATACATTAAAATAAACTGAACCTTAGTTGCTATGGGCCTTGTTGCCTATGGGACAGTTTTGATACCTGTCCACTCTGCATACATTGGAGATGTTGTTCTTACTGGTGCGAGGGTCTTACAATTAACATTCTAGGGACCACAGGGGTCTGTTATTGTGCAGTGAGGAAGAGTTTGAAAGGAACGGCGGTCTAATATGGCCCCTGCAGATCAGTTCAAAGACAGTAGGACTGATAGAGATAGCTCGGCTGTCTTCATCCATCCTATAGACTTTGAATGGAGTGGCAACATGCATGGACACTTTTTTATTGTGGAAACCAAGAAGTTTGTTCTACTTCATCTTATTTCTTGTCTCTTTACTGCGCAGAGCTTGGCCACATTACTTATCACCTCTCAGATCCTTAACCAGTTTGTGGAGTCTTTACTTCCTTACTGGATGCAGAAGAGGCACAAAACACAAATCAAAAAGAAAGTTATGTCATTGAAGGTGGACACGGATTTCACTTTGTTGGAGCAAGTTCACCTTGAAAAAGAAATGGACACATACCTGGTAAGTACCTCAACATTGGGTTGAGTAAAGGTGTCCACACAGATCACAATGTATTTGTACAGTGTATTGAATTAACCCCATAGTAATAGAGACATTTAGATTTTGTGTGAGAAAATTCAGTATAAGGTCTCCTGTACACGAGCGTCTCCTTTTTGCTGTCCACAAAATATGGATACCGGCAACGTGCATTCCGCAATTTTCTCACTTTAATTCAGTAAAAATGCCTATACTTGTCAACAAATGGCCAAGAATAGGACATGTTCTATAATTTGCAGAACTGCCACACGGATGTGGACAGCACATGGAGCACATCCATGTGTTGTCTGCATTTTTTGTGGACACATAGAAATGAATGATTCCGCATGTGATTTGCAAAAAATGAGTCGTACATGGACCAAAACTATGTTTGTGTGCATGAAGCCTAACATGTATTTTATTCATTTAAAGGGGTTTACCAGACTTCTGGTATTGATGACCTTTCCTCAGGATAGTTCAATATCCACAAAAAGACGGCAGCATCTCAATTCCAAAAGAGGCTTTTCTTTATTCAAGTGGGTTCCTTAAAAAATGTACAAATGTGGCCATTAGAGAAGCCAATGCAACGTTTCGGCTAGTATCTAGCCTTTCTCAAGCAGCTTGAGTAAGGCTAGATACTAGCCGAAACGTTGCATTGGCTTCTCTAATGGCCACATTTGTTCCTTTTTTTATGGAACCCACTTGAATAAAGAAAAGCCTCTTTTGGAATTGAGTTGCTGCTGTCTTTTTGTGGATATTGAACTGTTTAATGGGCCGATTGGATCAAAGGCCCTGGACTTGCTGTTGCATCTCAAGAGGTGGTCTGCGGCCGAGTTGGTGCTGCTCTTACAACTGAGATTTGCTTTCCTCAGGATAGGTCATCATTATCTAATACATGGGGGCCTGACATCCCTCATACCCTTTAAATGCTGATCCCTGAATCCTCTGATGCTGGAACTAGCACTTGAAATGGAACAGGAAGCACTTCTCCATTCAAAGTGTAGTGGTCGTGCCGGGTTACTGCAGGTCACCTACCATTCGCTTGAGTGGGAGCTCAGCTCCAGTGACCCAGCCTGACTACTACACTTTGAATACTGAGATCGGAGGAGCCATTTGTTCTTTGTGGTAGCCTTGTTTTGAGGACCCTGGTGAGGTTGGCCCTTTGAGGATTACAACACTGGTGGCCTTCTTCCTTGAAATGTTCTTCAATAGTGCGCCCATTCCAGCGTTAAAAGATAAGCCTACATACTGTAACCTCCTTTTTCCTGCAATTGTTGCTCCCAACATACTCATCCTGTATAACACCTATATGTTCTTGTTTATCTAGGCCATTACTTTTCCCTAGTAGTCACAGCGGTTCCCCAACATAGTACTTAGAGTAGAACCCCACCACTTTCCCATTAGTCATAGTTGGTCATACTCCCTCAAGTGCCTCAACAGTCACAACAAGACTCCATTTCCAGTAGTGATGATAGCATGGCTAACCCCTACACCCCTTCCTCACCAAGGTGACACTGAAGCACACCTCCATGCCCCGTTTCCATACCCAGTATTGTCAACAAGTTCTCACCTCCCACACACCCCTGCAAAGTGCCCTCTTCAATCAGGAAGCTACATATGAGTGGCCTATTGCTTTGAGTAGCTTCCTACATATGTGACTGATTCTACATGAGAGATGGAGCTTAATGCTTTCAGTGCCTGCTTCATGACCCATGCATTCAGCACCCAACCACAGAGGACTAAACGGCAGGGTGCAGAATTCAGTCACCACGTCCAAATTTCAATTTCTCCTTTCCTATGTGATGTGACACTTACCCAGCAGGCAGAAGAGTTGAGTGCAGAAGATGTTGCAAGGCGTATGTCGATATCAGTTCTGACTAAGGTTCCTTTTATACTTTTATAATCTTTATGTAAAATCTTGTACATTGTGTCTTATGTTTTCAGGGAACATTTGATGATTACTTGGAGTTATTCCTGTTGTTTGGCTATGTCAGCCTCTTCTCATGTGTGTATCCGCTTGCGGCCCTTCTTGCAGTACTAAACAATGTGACCGAACTGTATTCAGACGCTTTAAAAATGTGCCGTGTGTTCAAGCGTCCTTTTGCTGCGCCTTCCTCAAGCATTGGAGTATGGATGGTAAATATTCACACTTTTGGTTACTTTTAATTAACCTTTTATGCTTCTCATCTCAACTTTATACTTGAAGGCCCTGAGACTCCTTATTGATTCCTGCAGCTGGAGATTTTAATGCTAGGATAGTGCTGGCTGTAGGGTTTGCTGACAGAAAAATATCTGCCCTCATGATCACAACATTATCTTCCATATCTCTAATTATCATTTCATCATTTTATGATCTGTCATTTGGCCAAAAGCGCTCTCAAAGATTTTGTCCTACAAAAAATATTCTACATTTTGCAAAGCAGCACATTGATCTGAATATTTTTGTAATTGTATTAAATAAAAAGTATAGTATAGCCACTGAGTTATTTTAAATAAAATGTATCTTTATAGCGCCACCTGCTGTTTGTTCTTTTTCTGATTTGTTTGTCCACCTTGCTGAGGTGGACGCACATGTTAAGTTCCATCCTTCAACTGCCACCAGCCCTATCATATGTTAGAAGCTGTGACAGTTACAGGGAGAGAGCTGCAGTAGAAGGAACACCCCCCCCCCCCCCGAGCTGCTAGCTAGCAGAGTATTTGGAGCAATGAATGGGGAGATCTCTGGATCCATGTGCGGTACGGGGCTGGTTCTATAGGATGTTTGATTTTAATATTTTACATGTTTTACATTATGGGACAAGCCCTTTAATGGGTATGGCCACTTTAAAAAGTGCTTTAAAATATAAACCTATGTATCATACAACTTTGCAAATCATTCCTGTTCGTAAAGGATATTATGGTTTATTGAGTCTGCATTGTTTGTGCTCTCTTTTAGTTGGCATTCGAAACCATGGGGATTATAGCAGTAGTTACCAACTGTACTCTTCTTGGGATGTCATCACAAGTTCATTCCATTTTTCAGGACTCAAAGCTTGACCTCTTTTTGACGGTGACAGCCATAGAGGTACTGTGTATTTCTCCCTTTTATTTGTTACATTTATTGCCTTATACTCAGTAATAGCATACGAGTCGTGTTCTGTGACACGCATTTACTTCAGGAAAGATTAACCTCTGTGAGATATGAACATTTTGTTACCTGTTTGTGTCCATGTTTGTCCCCACTGGGTACTTTATAGCAGTAATCAGAGCTGGTTTTGCTCGTGTATTCAACACAATATGACAAGCCAAGGGCTGAAAAGGTTTGAAGGTGAAAGGCACTTTCCAGTGCCTGTAGTGTGCTTAGGGCGTTCGTTCCTTCTCCTATTCATCTTGACAGGTCATACCAAAAATTATTTATTAGACTCAGACAATAAATCAAGGAGGAAGCACCTCAGAGGATAAAAAAAACAGTTAACTGTTCTTGACAGATTTATTTGACCTTTTCAATTTTTTTCAAAGTTTTTTTTTCAGAAGGTGCTATTTTTGTATTTTTATATAAATGTTATATACACTCACCGGCCACTTTATTAGGTACACCATGCTAGTAACGGGTTGGACCCCCTTTTGCCTTCAGAACTGCCTCAATTCTTCGTGGCATAGATTCAACAAGGTGCTGGAAGCATTCCTCAGAGATTTTGGTCCATATTGACATGATGGCATCACACAGTTGCCGCAGATTTGTCGGCTGCACATCCATGATGCGAATCTCCCGTTCCACCACATCCCAAAGATGCTCTATTGGATTGAGATCTGGTGACTGTGGAGGCCATTTGAGTACAGTGAACTCATTGTCATGTTCAAGAAACCAGTCTGAGATGATTCCAGCTTTATGACATGGCGCATTATCCTGCTGAAAGTAGCCATCAGATGTTGGGTACATTGTGGTCATAAAGGGATGGACATGGTCAGCAACAATACTCAGGTAGGCTGTGGCGTTGCAACGATGCTCAATTGGTACCAAGGGGCCCAAAGAGTGCCAAGAAAATATTCCCCACACCATGACACCACCTCCACCAGCTTGAACCGTTGATACAAGGCAGGATGGATCCATGCTTTCATGTTGTTGACGCCAAATTCTGACCCTACCATCCGAATGTCGCAGCAGAAATCGAGACTCATCAGACCAGGCAACGTTTTTCCAATCTTCTACTGTCCAATTTCGATGAGCTTGTGCAAATTGTAGCCTCAGTTTCCTGTTCTTAGCTGAAAGGAGTGGCACCCGGTGTGGTCTTCTGCTGCTGTAGCCCATCTGCCTCAAAGTTCGACGTACTGTGCGTTCAGAGATGCTCTTCTGCCTACCTTGGTTGTAACGGGTGGCAATTTGAGTCACTGTTGCCTTTCTATCAGCTCGAACCAGTCTGCCCATTCTCCTCTGACCTCTGGCATCAACAAGGCATTTCCGCCCACAGAACTGCCGCTCACTGGATGTTTTTTCTTTTTCGGACCATTCTCTGTAAACCCTAGAGATGGTTGTGCGTGAAAATCCCAGTAGATCAGCAGTTTCTGAAATACTCAGACCAGCCCTTCTGGCACCAACAACCATGCCACGTTCAAAGGCACTCAAATCACCTTTCTTCCCCATACTGATGCTCGGTTTGAACTGCAGGAGATTGTCTTGACCATGTCTACATGCCTAAATGCACTGAGTTGCCGCCATGTGATTGGCTGATTAGAAATTAAGTGTTAACGAGCAGTTGGACAGGTGTACCTAATAAAGTGGCCGGTAAGTGTATATCTAATATATAAAGCTGAGTGTGTGTGTGTGTGTGTGTGTGTGTATGTCCGCTAAAGGAATCCGCACCGCTGCAGCTACAATCACAAAATTTGGCACACATGTACATCAGGTGTCCGGGAAGGTTTTAGAACAGTTTTCAGCTCTCCAGGACGTACCGTTCCTGAGATATTCCCAAAAAATGCATTAGCCAATAGTAGCCTGGTCACATGACCCTTATCAGCCAATAGAAGCTCACAGGCACACACCAGGTTTCTATGACAACCTAGCCAGTTCACTGCTTTAGGTCTGCATTAAAGAGGCAGAGCACTGTGGATGAAAATGGTAAAGGGGTATTCCGGTTACCATAACTATAACTTATGTTTTAGACTAACTCATCATCAATCATTACCTTATATAATGTAAATTTCACATATTTACCGTTCAGTAGTAATAAAAGATGTATTCTTCCACTGCTACCCACCTTCCTCCTAAATTACTATGGCATCGACCTGTAATTCAGGCCACCGTCAAAAGAAGGACTTAAAAGCCCCACCCCCAGGTCCCATTAAGTCACGCCCCTGACTCAGTCAGGCCACGCCCCTTCCATGCCGCATTTGACCGGGATTAAAAATATAGGTAAAAATCACCTTCTGTCAGCTGCAGGGGTGGGGGGACGGTGACTTTCTCCCTGCAGCTCATTGATCAGACTGTACAGTGCTGCTGCTGAGAGTGAGGTGTTCAAAAGGACATCCCTGTGTCCATCCAGGTCCTGTGCATGACAGAGGACAGGGAGTCTGAAAGCCAGACTGTAAAGCCTAAAACAAGACCTCTGGCCACCCTAGGGCCAGGCTGATGTTAGGGTGGCCAGATGTCCGGCTTTAGGCTGGACAGTCCAGTTTTCTGGCTACCTGTTCTCCGTCCGACACAGTGACTGGACAGACACAGGGTCCACCCTTTCAGTAGCTCAGACTCAGACAGCTTCTCCTCCGTGTCTTCACAGAGCCAGGGGGGCGTGGCCTCATGTTTAGTGGTGTGTCTTCATGGGAACTGGGGGCGCTGTTTCACGTTTGGGGGAATGGCCGGTGAGGTCTGACTTTCTGGGGTGAAGACAGTGGCCACTCTAGCTGCTGTGGAGGTCACAGTTAAAGGGGTGGGCTGCTGTAGAGGTCACTGTTAAAGGGGCGGGCTGCTGTAGAGGTCACCGTTTAAGGGGCGGGCTGCTGTAGAGGTCACCGTTAAAGGGGCAGGCCGCTGTAGAGGTCCAGTGTTAAAGGGGCGGGCCGCTGTAGAAGGTCAGTGTTAAAGGGGCGGGCAGCTGTAGCGGTCCTCTGTTAAAGGGGCGGGTAGCTGTAGAGGTCACTGTTAAAGGGGTGGGCTGTTGTAGAGGTCAGTGTTAAAGGGGCGGGCTGCTGTAGAGGTCAGTGTTAAAGGGGCGGGCAGCTGTAGAGGTCACTGTTAAAGGGGCGGGCCGCTGTAGAGGTCACTGTTAAAGGGGCGGGCCGCTGTAGAGGTCACTGTTAAAGGGGCGGGCCGCTGTAGAGGTCACTGTTAAAGGGGCGGGCCGCTGTAGAGGTCACTGTTAAAGGGGCGGGCCGCTGTAGAGGTCACTGTTAAAGGGGCTGGCCGCTGTAGAGGTCACTGTTAAAGGGGCAGGCTGCTGTAGAGGTCACTCTCACAAACAGTAAATGAAATAAATTAAATATACCCAGGCGAAGCCGGGTCCTTCAGCTAGTTATTATATATTTTGTATTTTTACTTTATTTCATCAGTACTGTGCTGTATCAGCCACAAAACCCCTTTAACTTCTTTTAATCTGTATACATGGATGGTATTTAAAATAGTGTAGCACTGAGTAGCCTTAGTGGGAATGAAATTCAAGGGGTTTGTCCACTTTGAACAACACGTTATTGTTGGAAAAGTCTCCCGATGATAAGCAGGTCATTAGGTGCCCCATTGCTGCAACCCATAGCAATTAGCTGTTATCGGTGTGGGAGCCTGGCACCAAGTATTCTGTTTTTCTGCGGCACCCCCAGAGAAATAAAGCATTGCAATAGGAAACAGCCACTCTCTATTAGATGAGGATCTTGAATTGAACACACACTTCTATTAAAGGTGTTGTCCAGGATCCAGGTTTTTATCAGTGAGAGTCTGACACCCCACATCTCTGCCAGTCCACTCTTCGGGCGTAGCTCTGTTGCTATAAGTTGGTTCTAGGACTACACAGCTCCTTCAACCTTGTTGTGTAGGGAGCTCGTTAGTATAGCGCTGCTCCCATTTAAATCAATGAGAGCAGCCATGTACTAATGAGCTCCTTCTACTACAAGTTTGACGGTGCTGTGTAATTCCGATGACAACTTCTGGTAATGGAGCTACCCCCATTCAGCGGATTTAGAGGATAGACCATCACTTACTAAAGGCTGGACAACCCCTTTAACTTATAGTTGCATAATAGAGTTTTAAGATTTTTATTTTAACCAGAGAATGTCTTTAATTTGAAAATACATTAAAAAAAAAGTTTTGAAAAATCTGTATTGTTAAATGTTTTTATTGAACAATAAATACTAAGGGGGACATTTACTAAGACAACTTGATACGCCTAAGTTATGTAGAGGTGACGGCCTCTACAGAACTTAGGCGCGTGATCTGGCGGCCTTTCAACAAGATTACATCTACGCCAGCTACCTTGCTGACATAGATTTAAGTAATTGACTACGCCAAAAACAGGCATAGAAAATGATGAATGAGATAGGCCTACTGGCCCGCCAACACCTCTCCCCCTTTTTGTGGAACTCGAGAAAAGAGGCATAAGTGGCGTACACAGAAAAGAAGGCGCAGATTTTTCCTTAAAACACCTTTGCGACAAAATCTGCGCCTTAAATACACCAAAAAGTGGCATGTATTTTTTCATAAACGACCCCTATATTAATTGTGACGGGTTACTCATGAACTTGTCACCAGAATGTAGACGGTGACAGACCTTTGTGATGGTCCTTGGAAGGAATTAAGTGCATCATTTTGCCACGGAGGAAATTCAAGTGTTTGCAATCTGTGCTAAGTGTTGTTCTGGCCGCCTGAGCAGTTTTGGAGTGACTGTAGCAAGATGGATTTTTTTGAAATGCAATGTCGATATGGAACTGTCATGGCCACTTAAACACCATTCCTTTGTGTACTGAATGGGATGAGGAGTTTAAGAGATGACTGCATAGAAATTACATGGACTGTTAATCTGAGTGACCTTCCTGTAACAGGAAAATATTTTGGTAAGAAAATGGTTTGGAAAAGTAAAATGGTTTATCTAATTTGTTATTGCATTGATACAATAATTTGTTTTCTAGATTATAAGGTTCTATGGTTATTAAGTTTAAAGAAGTTGTCCAGGATTTTAATACTGATGGTCTTTCCTCAGGATAGGCCATCAATATTTGATCGGCGGCTCCCCACTGATCAGCTGTTCCCTATTAGCCTGGGAGCACTGCAGTGACCAGCTCTGTACAATGGAAGGAGCTGTGTAGTTCTAGCATCTAAGGAACAGCTGATTGGCAGCGGTGCAAAGGTTTCTTAAGCCTTTAAATGGTCCTTCAGTCTGGTTCAGTTGGCTACACAATCATGGGGAAGCCTGCTGACTTGACAGTTGTCCAGAAGGCTGTCGTTGACACGTTCCACAAGGAGGGTAAGCCACAAAAGGTCATTTCTAAAGAAACTGGCAGTTCACAGAGTGCTGTTTCTGAGCATATTAATGGAAAGTAGAGTGTAAGGAAAAGTTTGGTAGAAAAAGGGATAGTGCTAGCCTAAAAAGTATTGTCAAAAAAAGGCCATAGTGGGAGATTCACAAGGAGTGGATTGCGGCTGGAGTCAGTGCTTCAAGAGCCACCACACACAGACGTATCCAGGACATAGGCTACAACTGTTGCATTTCTTGTGTCAGACCACGCATGACCCACAGACAACATCAGAAGTACCTTACCTTAGGTATGGAGAAAAGGGATTGGACGGTTGCTCAGTGGTCCAAAGTTCTGTTTTCAGAGGAAAGTAAATTTTGCATTTCATTTGGAAATCAAACTCCTAGAGTCTGGAGGAAGAGTGGAGAGGCACACAGTCCAAGTTACTTGAGGCCCAGTGTGAAATTTCCATCTTCAGTGTGTAGCCATGTCATCTGCTGGTGTTGATGTACTGTGTTATATCAAGTCAGGGCAGCAGTGTACCAGGAAATTTTAGAGCACCTCATGCTTCCCTCTGCTGAAAGCTTTATGGAGATGCTGATTTCATTTTCCAGCAGGACTTGGCACCTGCCCACACTGCCAAAAGGACCAATACCTGGTTTAAACGGTTATTCTCATCTTAGACAATGGGGGCATATCGCTAGGAATGGAATGGCCGCGCTTGCACGCTGCGCTCCCATTCATTTCTATGAGTGCAGCGGGGAGCTTGCGCCTGGTGGTGGCTGGGGTCCTCCAGGCGCAGCGCTCCCCACTCCGTTCTGAATATAGGTGCGGGTCCCAGCGGTGGGACCCGCACCTATAAGACAATGGGGGCATATCCTAGCGATATGCCCCCATTGTCTAAGATGAGAATACCCCTTTAATAACCACAGTATCACTGTGCTTGATTGGCCAGCAAACTCGCCTGACCTTAACCCCATAGAGAATCTATGGGGTATTGACAAGAGGAAGATGAGAGACACCAGACCCAACAATGCAGACGAGCTGAAGGCTGCTATCAGAGCAACCTGGGCTTCCATAACACCTCTGCAGTGCCACAGGCTGATCACCTCCATGCCGCACCATTGTTGCAGTAATTCATGCAATTCATTCAGGAGCCCTGACCAAGTATTGAATGCATATACTGTACATACTTTTCAGTAAGCCAACATTTATGTATTAAAAATCATTTTTTTCATTGGTCTTATATAATATTCAAATTTTTTGAGATATTGACTTTTGGGTTTTCATTAGCTGTAAGCCATATCAACATAAAATGAAATAAAGGCTCTCTATGTAATGAATCTATTTAGTACATGAGTTTCACTTTTTGAATTGTATTACTGAAATTAACTTTTCAATAATATTCTAATTTATTGAGATGCACCTGTATGTCCCATCCTAACCAGTCTTTCAAAAGTAACCAGGTTCTATTCTCAGACTTAGGCCCCATTCACACGACCGTATGAATGGGGCCGTATCTATCCGCAAAATTGCGGGCATAGATGCGGCCCCATTCACTTCTATGGGGCCGGGAGCGGCTCTTTTGAAGCATGTCCTATACTTGTCTGTGCGCACGGACAAGCATAGGCATTTTCTATGGGGCCGCACGGCGTGTGTTCCGAGCGTGCGGAACACACGCCGGGCGGCCCCCCGTATATTTGCGGGTCCGCAGTAATGCGGCCCGCAAATATACGGTCGTGTGAATGGGGCCTTAGTATTTTCAATGGTTCCCTGATGTCCTCCAGCCTTATTTCTCATGGAGTCAGAAAGATGAGAACTGCAGCAGAGTATGTGCTGCTCCTTAGTTGCTCAGGCACTGTTGAACTCTGTATGTACAGTGATGTAACTATGCAAGTATGCAATGTGGCCATGGCAAGAGCTCTTACAGGGGTTGTCCACACCTTTTATAAGTGATGGCCTAACAACTTCAAGATAGGCTATCACTATTAGTTTTTCAGGGGTCCAACAGCTAATACCTCTGCCAATCTTCTCTTCTGCATTAGTTCCAGCGCTGGAACTACACAACTCTGTCGTTGGGACGATCTCGCAATGGATGGAGCTGTGTAGTTCCGTCATTGGACCTACTGCAGAACAGCTGGTCACCAGGGGTGACTCCTGCTTATTAGATAGTAATGGCCTATCCTGAAGTTAGACCATCACTTGTAAAGGTGTGGACAACCTTTTTAAAGGAAATCTGTCACCAGGATAATCGCTATTGAAGTAAAGCCATAGCCTAATAGCACTTAGCACTTTATTTCAGCAATAGATGTTTTCTATCTTCTGAAAATACAGGTTATTTGGTATGCAAATAAGCCAGTAAGGTGCCCAGAGGGGCGTCACTCTTGCAGGAAGGAGCCCAGGTACGCCTCCTGCTAGTGCCCAAGCCCGCCCTCATGCTGGGAGCAGGGAAAAGGGGGGCAGAGTTATGGCTTGAATGTGATGTAGGAGAGGTGGGTGGACACATTGTGGCAGGTAGTGTGTCGGGCACCTTACTGGCTCATTTGCATACCAAATAAACTGGATTTTCAGAAGATAGAAAACATCTATTGCTGGAACAAAGGCAAATCTAACAATAAGGTACTAAGTGCTATTAGGCCATGGCTTTACTTCAATAGCGATTATCCTGGTGACAGATTTCCTTTAAGGTCCTTGTACATGCACCAAGGAGAATTATCATGGATAAGCATTCGTACAGATGCTTATTTCTGATAATTGCTCCCTGTCGAGCAAACACTTCATCGGCTGAGCGCATCTTTTATCTGGCACATAACATCATAGATGGCCGACAGCACATCTCCCTGTTTGGACAATGAATCTGCATGGGGACAAGTGATTGCAGTAGCTATCATCCATCCCCGTAGAGAGGAGATGATCGCTACATGTAAATGCAGCTATCACCTCTGCTCACCATCAGGCAGTTATCAGGAATGTTTGGTTCAGTCCAGATAATTGCTTGAGCATCTGCCCATTTAAAAGGCCTTTTACTAGCAGAACTCCATCCCTGTTTTACATTGTCTTATTGATTTAGTTCATTCCCCAGTAATATTTTTCTGTTTTTCCCTTATGATTATTTTGTTATTCCCGTGACGGAAACAGAGTTTGAGTATGTTCCAGTCATTAAACTGACTTCCCAGGACCTTCATCACGGACATGGTAATCTAAATAGAGACAGCAGACGTATATATTACTCCACATCTTGCAGAGCTAATAAAATGCACTGACAGTGTCAGAAAGGTTAGCTAGTCCCGTATATCATGATAATTGAGTAACATGTATATCCTTGTCCTGGATTTATATTGTACTGCTTCCTCCAGCTCCATTGTCCAAAGTCACACATTATCCGGCTTCTTTATACCCTTGGATATATTTCATATCCAGCTCCTGTATCCTGATCTGACATTGTTTTTGCTGTCTCGAAAAAAAAAAAAAGACTGCCAGCGTGAGGATTGTAGCCATGGAAATAGAGCAGTTGCTTGGCCCAGCGATGGCAGCCAGTCAGTTTAGCATTCGTGATAATGAATTCTAAACCTTTGAGAAGGTTAATCAGCGCCACAAATGATTTAAATCAACCTATTTCTTCCTTCCCGTCTGCTTTCTCAGCGCCTTCTTAAGTGTCTTGAAAAGGGCTGCCAATCATGGAAAAATATTATTCCTTCTTGGCAAATTTCTTTAGAACCCTCGTATTTCAGTGCAAGTTAATTGTCAAGTGTGTATTTTAATGACCAAATCGTAATCCACAGCTGAGCTCGGCAGCGCTGTGTGAATACTTTGTTTGCGGTGCCCAGCATCTTTTGATTGTATGTTTTTTTTGTGTCGAGAATGGATATATCTTGGTTCTCGCAGGTGCGCCCGGTAGGTATGCTCACTTTTTGGAAAGGAATAATGCAGACAGTGCATGTGATTTCTTTTTTTCACCTATTTAGTTGATTCTGTATTCATTCTTTCTTACTAAGCGTCTGCGCTTTACACAGCAGGCTAGATCATGGTAGTTGGACTGGCGAGCGGGCGGCCATAGGATCGCTTTTCTCTGGTAGACGTAATTGATAAACTGTTTCTCTTTCTAAGGTGGATAATATTGATTCATTGATTTGTGCAAGACAGATGGTTGGGCAGCTATCAATGTTCATGGATTGATGTTTTTTCTGATTTTCATGAGATGCACATTATAGAAAATATACTGCCAGTGGAGGAATCTTATGTGTATAAAGGAGACAGATGTGGAGTGTCGTTTGGTGGATCTTAAAGAGGACCATCTCCTCTCCTGACACGTCTGTTTTAGTAACTACTTGCATTCCCCATTCAATAACAATAAGTGGAGCATCTATTCTGCATGGTGTGCCTCTATTATTCCTAGTTGAAGTTTATAAATGAACTGCTAACACTAGATCTATCCAAGCACAGCGCCATACATAGTATGTGCTTGGTATTGCAGCTCAGCCCCATGCAACCAATGTATGGTAACGTCACATGGCCGAGGAAGAGTCTGTGGCGCTCATGGAGTTCCCGGCCTCTTCTAACAGCTGATCATTGGGATCCTGGTCTGATCTTGATGACCTATTCTAAAGATAGGTCATCAGTAGTAATTACCATATAACCCCTTTAATGGCACAACACAGTCATCAGAATAGATGCTCCAATGTCATTTCCTGTGGAATATAATTATTTGCTAAAACAGACATGCATACGCCCATTGAAGTCTATGGGTCAATGCGGATGGCATCCGTGATGCGTCAGGTTTTTCATGGAAGCCCGATAGAAAATGGTCATGAAATTAATTTGTGGATTACGGATGACACACGGAGAGTAAAAGCTGACAGATGAACCAACCACGGATCCTTCATGTATGTCATACTGACACGGAAGTGTTGCCTAGACCTAAGTCGTATACATGTGGCCCCTTTTAAGCTTCTTTAAAACATATATTAAAGGGGTTCTCTCATCTCAGACATTGAGGCATATCTCTAGGATATGTCACGAATATTAGATAGGTGCGTTTCCAGCCTCTGGGACGTGCACCTATCTCCAGAACAGGCCCCCAAAGTGAGCAGTGAGCAGCCGTACATGCACAGTCACCTTCCATTCATTTCTATGGGAGTTCCCAAAATAACCAAGCGCCGGCTCGGATATTTCCAGCAGTCCCATAGAAGTGAATGAAGCGGTGGATGCACTTGCACAGTAAGCTTTCCATTTATTTCTATGGGACTTTCTAAAATAGCTGAGCCAGTGATCGGTTGTTTTGGGAATTACCATAGAAATGAATGAAGGGTGACTACGCCTGTGCGGTTGCTCTTCACTCACTGCGGTGTTCCTATTGTGGAGATAGGTGTGGGTCCCAGAGGTGGGACCTGCACCTGTCTGACTTTGATGGCTTATCCTAGCAATATGCCATCAAAGTCCCAGATCACACAGCCCCTTTAAGTAAAATGTGTATGTGGAATACTGTACTGTGTCATATACAAAAGCTTGGTACTATTCACCACATTTAGTCTGCAACTAAAGTGATGCCTCGATTTACTGTATATTTGCATTTATTGTCACATC
Organism: Rhinella marina; assembly: GCA_900303285.1. Taxonomy (NCBI): domain Eukaryota; kingdom Metazoa; phylum Chordata; class Amphibia; order Anura; family Bufonidae; genus Rhinella; species Rhinella marina. The sequence continues at coordinate 511,074 of ONZH01021860.1, forward strand.
ACTATGTTCTGTATCTCCTAGAGGTCATTATGCTCTTGGCATCTAGGTTGGCACCACCTTCTGGTAGGCTTATTATACTTCTTCCTAAGCTATGCAGTTTTGCATGTCTGTTTAGCATCACCCTAGCAGAACAAGACTGGTATAACCTACAAGGCATTTCTTAATTACCAGCGTGATGGCGGTGACATCTTCTTGACAATTAGATTACGGCTCCTACCTGTAGACATTGAGCTGCCAGATGAGAATGTCATGTCATAATTCTTTCCATGATAAATCATTTATGAAGTCTCTGTAAATGTAAATTTACAAGATACTACAGAAGGTAAAGAGTTGATAGAAGAAACTTCGTATTAGAAACCCATTGAGGTAGTATTTCATACGACAGCCCGGTGCATCATGTATAGTTTTGCCAGCAGTCCTTGTCGTCTTTGTGTTCTGCAGGTTCCTCGTGATTACCTGTATACCGTCCATGTATTACAACTAGCACAGTGTTTCTTTGCAGTTTGTGCCCATTGGCCGTTCATTTCAGTGGTAGCGGTTGTTCTCTGTGCACCATTTGGCGTTGTGATTGTTATTTTGGAGGCTTGTTGCACACACATGCACAGTCTGCATCAATAAATCACAATGAAGTCTCTACCGTTGCACCAGTTCTGGCTGTAACTAGTGGTATTCATTAGTCGCTGAAGACCCACCAAGTGCCAGATCAGGTAAATTCTTTATAATCCACTGTAACGTTATATTTCCATGCACCAAATTAGGAGGAGTTGTATCCCATGTTGAACAAAAGGAGTGTTGTAGTATACGGCAGTAATAGCAGCTATATTGCAAATCTGTAGAAAAAGAAGCATGGCTGGCATATCCACATGCCATACATTGATCTATTACTTCTCTGCATAATTCATGTACACACGGCACTTTCTATATGTTTTGATCAAAATGCATAGGTCCACTCACCATATCAAGGTGGCCTCTTTCAAGTGGATCCCTACTCTAGTTTGATGCAGCGCCACATGGCGATCACTGCCGCCACAGCACCTACAGATAGCGAGACCCAGGAACCAGGGGCCTAACTACCATAGCGGCAAACCATGCGACCGCTATGGGGCCCAGGACAAGAGGGGGCCCAGTCTTATTTGGGATTATCTCCTCGTGTACTGGAGGTGAAAACTTGGTCAGGACCCTCTAAAGGAACAACTTTTAGCAAATGAAGCAGTGGACAAATGGCCCAAGGGTAATTTAAAAGGGGTTTAGGCAGAAACCCTTCTGTCCTTTCTGGGGGGCCTGGTTTGATCCTTTGCTATAGGGCCCTTGTTTCTATATGTACGCCAGTGCCAGGAACCCAACAACACCAGTGCTGTCAGGATGATCTCCCATGGCCCTGAGCTTCACCAGCTCAAAGGTACAGCAGCTACAGCAACAACAGACACTGTGCAGCACCGCCCCTTGTGAATAGATCTCAGAAGCTCATCTTCCCATATGGTCTCAGAAACCAGACAGAGACCAAGTAGGTACTGTAGTAAACCTCATACGGTCTCCTGCTACTGTACTTATCCATACTGTAATTTGGGCAGTTCCACATGTCAACCACCAAAAGTGGTCACCTTGACGTGGTGAGTGGGCCTATGCATTTTGATCTAAACGTATGCAAAGTGCCTCCTGGATATTATGCTTAGTAGCAGTAGATCAGTGCACGGCCTGTGAATGCACAATCCATGCCTTTTTTTTTTTTACAGATTGGCAGCTATATTGCAGTATATGTCACTCAGTTTTCCTTACATTAGGGTGTGTGTGTGTATATATACGTGTATATATATATATATATATATATATATATATACAGTATAATCTGTAAAGCTGACCATGTATATTATAAATGTCGGCCAAACCTGTTGCAGGACCGGCTTACCATCTGATGTGTGTTGGGGCCTCCTGACTCTCTCGTAATGGCAGATGTCAGGTGAGGCTTGATTCCAACATGTCCGTTCCTTTTCTTCTCAAGGAAGATAAGCCTCTAGCAGAGGAGTGGCTTTCTGGAATTGGGTTTCTCCCTTCATCCCGTTGATGACACATGCATGCTCGGCCAAGCATGGAGGATTTGGAAACTGTAGCATCTTATGTGTAATTCCCAAGTGCCAATCCTGTTTGGCATTAAGGCCTACAGGAATATTTTAGTTTTTGTACCGCATCATTTTGTCTCTCACCATATGAATGTATTTTTTGCAGGATGAGTTCTATTTTTCAGTTACAGCATTTTGGGATAACTTATTGATTTAACTTTTATTAACTCTTTCTAGGGATCTTGGGAAAAAAAATAGCAATACTGCCATTGATTTTGCGTCTTAAGTTTTGTCCATTATCATGCTCAACAAGGGTGTTGCTTCTATTCCGTGGTTCTTTATGGCTCTGTTGATACTAAACATACATAGGGTTTTTCCTGTTTTTCTGCTTTTTCGCAGTACTACCATTTCTCATCGATGTAGGCTGGCTTTTACAGAATGCAATGTAGTTTTCATTGATTACATTTTACGGCACATGAGACTAATTGATTTGGGGCACGTTCACCTCAGCGCTATTATTTCTGTTCTACTCTGTTGTAGGTGCAGACCAACAAAAATAATGAAACAGTCAGATTGGGCACATAACTGACAGGAACGGAGCCGAACAGATCTCATTCACTCTATTGGGGTCCGTTTAGAAGAATGTTTTTTGAATAAATAATTCCTGCATGCAGGGGTTTTCTCTCCACTTTTTTTTTTTACAAACTCTATGACTGAAGCCCTGAATGCAGACTCCAGCACAGATATGCCTTTTTTTTTTTGTTGGGAGGGGGGAGGAGGGGAATTGCAAGAAAATCATTAAAGGGGTATTCTCATCTTAGACAATGGGGGCATATCGCTAGGATATGCCCCCATTGTCTTATAGGTGCGGGTCCCACCGCTGGGACCCGCACCTATATCCAGAACGGAGCGGGGAGCGCTGCGCCTGGAGGACCCCAGGTTTCCGGGGGTCCGGCCACCACCAGGCGCAGCTCCCCGCGCCGCCCATAGGAATGAATGGGAGCCGGGCCGTGCATGCGCGGTCGGCTCCCATTCATTTCTATGGAGCCGACGGAAGTAGCCGAGCCAGCGCTCGGCTATTTTCGGCGCCCCCATAGAAATGAATGGAGGGCGGCTGCGCATGCGCAGTGCGCCCTCATTCACTTCGGGGGCTCCGTTCTCGATATAGGTGCGGGTCCCAGCGGTGGGACCCGCACCTATAAGACAATGGGGGCATATCCTAGCGATATGCCCCCATTGTCTAAAATGAGAATAACCCTTTAATGCATGTTTTTTTTTTTTTTTACTTTTACTTATTAAAACCAAATTTATAGATTTAGATTTAATCGTTAATTTCTTCATTTAGTCCCGCTAGGGGACCTCACAATGCAATTTTCTGATCGCTGAACTAATGCTTACCAAAGTATAATACTGACAAGCAATCTACGTAGTAGGGTATGTTCTCACGTAGCAGTTGAGGTGCAGTGAAAATGGCATCAAATCTGCATCAGAAAAACCTCAATGTGGTTGCGGTTTTTGCAGGTTAAGCACATTTATTTAACATGCATTAAATGAGGTTTAGATGTTTTAATTGCACTTCCACAAGTATTGTATTTTTCACCCTATAAGACGCACTCCCACTAAAATCAAAAGCAGTTCACTGAAAAGGACATGAAACATATATCGCTGAAAAAAGGCTATACTTCCCAATTCACTCCAGGACACAGCCGGGCCCCAATGGTATAGGATAGAGGTTGTACAGATGTAACGTACTGCTAAGCATCCCCTCACTCTATCATGAGGGGGTGGATGCTTAATATTCTGAATGTGTACAGATAAGGCTTGTAGTACGGTGGCTCAGTGGTTAGCACTGCTGCCTTACAGAGCTGAGGTCCTAGGTCTAAATCTGCATGGAGTTTGTATGTCCTTCCCGTGTTTGCATGGGTTTCCTCTGGGTACTCTATGCATCGTCCATATGCAGAGAATCTTTGTTCCACATGTGGCCATACCGAAAAGGCAGGGGCGTAGCTATGGGGGAAGCAGGGGAAGCGGCTGCTTTGGGGCCCAGACCTACAAGGGGCCCCTCAGGAGGAAGACTAAAAGATTATACTGTCAGGGCCCCTCAACAGTATTATACAATGACATTATGTACATAGACACTGTAGGAAATGGACAGAGAGGGCTTCCGGGCCTTGTCTGAGAGCTCAGTCTTGACTAGACATAGGAGTGGGGGCTGCGAAGAAATTGCTGGAGAGGGATGGGGCGGTGTCCATTAAAAAATTTGCTGTGGGGCCCAGTCAATTGTAGTTACGCCACTGCGAAAAGGTGCCAGTCACGTGGTTACATGCAGTGCACTACACTGGTCAACAGCCTATTGGTCATGCCCCATTTCATTGCAGTCAGTTCATTGTGGGCTGGTATCTCCCTGGGTGTGTATTAAAGGGTTTGTGCGGTGCAAAGATATTGATGTTCTATCCTCGGTGTAATTACAACTGCACATCCCATTCACTTGTAAGCGCCGGTGCCTCTTCAAGCAGCCGATCGACTGGGGTTGGGGGAGTTGGACCCCCGCCGTCCTGAGGATAGGTCATCAGTTTGTTTGCACTACACAACCCCTTTAGGGCTCATGCACACGGATGTTGCCGTTTGCGGTCCCCGATACACGAGCAACATCCGCGTGGCTGCAGCAGATGGATCCAGACCCATTCAGCTTGCATATGTTCTATTTTTTGTGGGGCAGAGGCACAGAGAAACCCCTCGAAAACACTCTGTAGTGAATGGGTCCGCATCCGTGATTAGGTGCAAAAATGGTCGGGGCCGGAATATTGCAGACCTGCTGTTTGCAGGCTGCAATACTGACCCGGCCAGCATGCATTCATGTGCATGAGCCCTTAAAGGCGTTATCCAATACTATAAACTGCCCCCCCATATGCAGGGCCTTTCACAGGGAATACACTAACCCTGCTCCCTGCGCCGCTCCTGGTCCCTGCACCGCCACTGCTGCCTCTCCCTGTGCGCCGATGAAAACATACGGGGACGAACCTCCCTAGCACCGTGGGTGACACTAGGGAGGCTCATCCCCGCCTGCCATTGGCTGCTCCCCCCGACACGGGATGCTTTCATCGGCGAACGGGGAGAAGCAGAAGCAGCGGCGGTGCAGAGACCAGGAGCAGAGTGGGGTAAGTATATTCCTTGTGAGGGGCCCAGCATATGGGGGAGGCGGCAGTTTATAGTATTAGATAACCCCTTTAAGTGTACATTCAGAATAATGTACTTCTGTAAATTGTGAAGACTGTAAGATGGAACCTGTATAAATGTACTTCTCGTATTCTTATAATCATCTGATAATTTACAGTTGTACATTATCCCATATGTAAACAGGTTCTGCCAGTGCAGTAAAGGTATTCGGTTTCTCAGAAATGACAGGAATGCTTTTGGAGGAAACAGCAAATATGGAGACCAGGCAGCGGATCTGTAAATGTATGTCTGAGGCTAATATGTGACCATTTTGATAAAGTAAGCACATTTCTGAAGGCATTTAAGATTTTGCCGGGTTCATGTAAACTGCTGTACTTAAAGTGCTATTGCTTTTCAATGGAGAATGTATTTAAGTGCTGATGGCTGGGGCTTAACCCGTAGCAGTGCTTATAAGATTGATATTCAATCCTTTAAAACCATCATGTCAAGGAGCACATGGAATTAGTTTTCCAGATGGAGTCTGTGTAAGTTAATCCTGCGTTTCTTCTCCTGTCTAGTTTACAGAAGTCATTAGGCTGTTAATTGCAGATATTATTCTATCATAGGAATCTTATGGGATACATATGAGACTGATGCATCCATCAGACGTTGCCAAATGCAGCTGGGAATGGTTCTGTACTGCGGCTTTCTGCTCACTGGGCAGCCATTTGGCCATTCATATCAATAAGCCAACACTACACTGCTTCATAATAGATGAATGATGGGACGTTTTGCTGAAATGTGAAAGATATAGATGCCAAGAGTGAACAAGTGTGACTGTCTCTGAAACCCACAACTATCAGACTAGGACATGTCCTGTAGATATGCCATAAACTGTGTCCCCTCAGAGCCTTGGCAGCTGTTGTGTGAGGTTGGCTTAGAGCTGGGAAATGCTACATCATAGGTGGGCGATATGAAAACCTAACATAAGATAATGGTCACATCTGTTAAAGAGCATACAGTAAAACCCCTACACTTCATCATACAGTATACCCCATATACCATGCTGTACAGTATACAGTATAACCCCATACCTCACATACAGCATAACCCCATGCCGTCCGATACAGTATAACCCCTACACCATGTCCTACAATACAGCATAACCCCAACACCATGCCATACAGTACAGTATAAAGCTACACTATGCCATTCAGTACAGCATAACCCCTACACCATGCCATACAGTACAGCATAACCCCTACACCATGCCATGCAGTACAGCATAACCCCTACACCATGCCATACAATATCACTTCTATACCATGCTTTACAGTATAGAATATATAATCTGCATACCATGCCGTACAATATACAGTCTAACCTCTAGACCATGCCGTACAATATACAGTCTAACCTCTATACCATGCCGTACAATATACAGTCTAACCTCTACACCATGCCGTACAATATACAGTCTAACCTCTACACCATGCCGTACAATATACAGTCTAACCTCTAGACCATGCTGTACAATATACAGTCTAACCTCTATACCATGCCGTACAATATACCGTCTAACCCCCTACACCATGCAGTACAATATACAGTCTAACCTCTATACCATGCCGTACAATATACCGTCTAACCCCCTACACCATGCAGTACAATATACAGTCTAATCCCTACACCATTCTGTACAATATACAGTCTAATCCTACACCGTGCCGTACAATATACAGTCTAACCTCTATACCATGCCGTACAATATACCGTCTAACCTCTATACCATGTCGTACAATATACAGTCTAACCTCTATACCATGCCGTACAATATACAGTCTAACCTCTACACCATTCTGTACAATATACAGTCTAATCCTACAACGTGCCGTACAATATACAGTCTAACCTCTATACCATGCCGTACAATATACCGTCTAACCTCTATACCATGTCGTACAATATACAGTCTAACCTCTACACCATGCCGTACAATATACAGTCTAACCTCTACACCATGCCGTACAATATACAGTCTAACCTCTATACCCATCTACCCGTGGTACATTATACCGTCCTAACCTCTACACCGTGCCGCTAACAATATACAGGCTAACCTTCATACACCATGCCTAATCAGTCTAACCTCACACCATGCCGTACAATATACGTCTAACCTCTACAACCGTGAACCGTACAATATACCAGTCTAACCTCTATACCTGTGCCGTACAATATACAGTCTAACCTCTATACCGTGCCGTACAATATACAGTTCTAACCCCAAACACCATGCCGTACAATATACAGTCTAACCTATATACCATGCCGTACAATATACCGTCTAACCTCTACACCATGCCGTACAATATACAGTCTAACCCCAACACCATGCCGTGCAATAGGGGGTTGCTTTGTTTGTAAGCACATGGATTTTTGCAAGCCCCATTTGTGTATGTATATATGTGTGTGTATGTGTGTTATTATGTGAGTGTTTGTGTATCTATGCCATCTGCTTATTCTTTATATAGGAGATATCTGGACATGGGTAGTAGTGGTATATTTATATTTATAGAATTAAAGCACTACTACTCCTACCCAAATATTTAGAACACTGATACTTGTTGAAAAAAAAAAAGCTTTTTACTATTGATGACCTGTCCTTAGGATAGGTATCAATATCAGAGGAGGAAAGGGGGGGGTCCTGTAGAAAATTTGCTGTGGGGCCCAGTCAGTTGTAGCTACGCCCCTGGGCCCATGTCTGTGGTCCGCACCATGGGCAAGGCCGGCACACGGCCGTGTGCATCAGGCCTTATGCTGACCATCGGAAAATACATTTAGATTATGTTTCAACCAACAGTAATCTTCTGTCTTCTGCAGCCTGTTTGGGGATATAGTCTCAACTAACATAAAGCTGCAAAAGAATTTAGAGTCTGGCTTATTGCCATGCTATTTTCTGCTTTTGTAGTATTGTTTAGATTTGGCACTGAATGTTTTTTTCAGTAAGGCAGCATGTTAGCAGCTCATAAGAGACCTTATTATATTCCCTATTATGCGGTTGTACTTGTTAATTGGCACCACTTGCTTACTTTTCTCTCCCCTTTACCCTGTATTCCTGCATTGGCTCTTCAACAGCGCAGCTGTCAGGTTGGTTTAGATTTATTTGTCAGGTTATGTAACCCACTGGTTTCAGATGTCCTGTGAGGACACTGTGCTTGGGCATATTTTTTATACTGATGGATGTTTAATATCTAAAATTATTGCAATATTGTTCCAACATTGATTATTCAAGCTCCCAATGTATCTAATAATGCAGACTACGGTTTGGTTAGGCTCAGTTCACATGTTGCGAACCACAACGATCTGCATGTTGGACACTTCATAGGTACTCATTGTCCACAGTATGGATACAACATGTGAACCCCAGCCTAATAATGTGAGGGTTGGTATGCCATTTGTCTGTTGCTTTCTCTTCAGTGGCTATATATGAGAAGGTTGAGAGTTCCCATACATGTAGTGGTTCTTCTGGTTGTTGAAGGCAACGTTTTTGTCATATAAGATTTTATCCAGTGTCGGACTGGGGTGCCTAGGGCCCACCAGTAAAATTTATTTTGGGGGCCCATCATACAGATACATTCCGTATGATGACATAGAAAAGGACCTAGGAATTTTAGTGAACAGAAATCTAAGCTGCAGAAACCAGTGTCAGACAGCTGCTGCCAAGGCCAATAAGATAATGGGCTGCATCAAAAGAGGCATAGATGCCCGTGATGAGAACATAGTCCTGCCACTTTACAAATCACTAGTCAGACCACACATGGAGTACTGTGTACAGTTCTGGGCTCCTGTGAACAAGGCAGACATAGCAGAGCTGGAGAGGGTTCAGAGGAGGGCAACTAAAGTAATAACTGGAATGGGTGGACTACAGTACCCAGAAAGATTATCAAAATTAGGCTTATTCACTTTAGAAAAAAGACGACTGAGGGGAGATCTAATAACTATGTATAAATATATCAGAGGTCAGTACAGAGATCTCTCCCACGATCTATTTATCCCCAGGACTGTGACTGTGACGAGGGGACATCCTCTGCGTCTGGAGGAAAGAAGGTTTGTACACAAACATAGAAGAGGATTCTTTACGGTAAGAGCAGTGAGACTATGGAACTCTCTGCCTCAGGAGGTGGTGATGGTAAGTTCACTAAAAGAGTTCAAGAGGGGCCTGGATGTATTTTTGGAGGGTAATAATATTACAGGTTATAGTTACTAGAGAGGGGTTGTTGATCCAGGGAGTAATTCTGATTGCCTGATTGGAGTCGGGAAGGAATTTTTTTCCCTAAAGTGGGGAAAACTGGCTTCTACCTCACAGGGTTTTTTGCCTTCCTCTGGATCAACTTGTAGGAAAACAGGCCGAACTGGATGGACAGATGTCTTTTTTTCTGCCTTATAAACTATGTTACTATGTAAATATTACCTGCTCACACAGCAGCAAGATGCTCCCAGATGATTGAATACGGGGGTCCCTGCAGCAGCTTTGAGAAGGTAGGTCCTGGGGAGAAGAGGACACTGGTAGCTTTCCTCTATACCTAGAAGTCATCTCAGCTCTGATTGTGTCTGTAATAATAAAGCGGGGACTTTAATTATCTATCAAGTTTTTTGTATGAACATAGGCTGCTGGAGGTGCTGTATATATGTATGTAGTTCAGTAAGCCTACTGTGTTATGTGCCACTTGTGCAGGGGGTGGGAGACTAGGGGCCCACCGGGGTATTCACCTGTACCCCTGTGGGCCAGTCCAAGCCTGATTTTTCAGTCCCTTATACATACACCAAATATTGTTAGGGTTAATAAGAGTAAACCAGTTAGATCACTGATTTTTTTTTAGATTTTCTGGAAAAAGTGGAAAACGCTGATGTTTAATCCATGAGGACCAGTGTTTATATGACATCTCAAGAACATGAGAACGATCAGAAGTATTAAATTTAAAGGCCATGCACACCTTTGACTTTAGTTAAAAAAGTTACCCTTTGTTTCACTCTGCAGTCTTCATTCCTTTCATTCATTTTCCTAAACCTTGATATTCCTTATGCAAACTTCTGATAATTTAAAGGGTTATTCCCATTGTGGACAATGGGGGCATATCGCTAAGATATGCCCCCATTGTCCTATAGGTGCGGGTCCCACCGCTGGGACCCACACCTATATCCAGAACGGGGCCCCGAAAGTCAAGGAGGGCGCACCGCGCATGCGCAGCCACCCTCCATTCATTTGTATGGGGCCGCCGAAAATAGCCGAGCACTGGCTTGGCTATTTCCGTTGGCTCCATAGAAATGAATAGGAGCACACCGCGCATGCGCGGCCCAGCTCCCATTCATTTGTATAGAGCCGACGGAAATAGCCGAGCCAGCGCTCGGCTATTTTCGCCGGCCCCATACAAATGAATGGAGGGCGGCCGCGCATGCACAGTGCGCCCTCCTTGACTTTCGGGGCCCCGTTCTGGATATAGGTGAGGGTCCCAGCGGTGGGACCCGCACCTATAGGACAATGGGGGCATATCCTAGCGATATGCCCCCATTGTCCGAGATGGGAATAACCCTTTAAGACTTTTCTCATGTTGCCACGTGTGTCCAGGATACTGCTGCCTTCCCCCTGCAAACTGCCTTTTGTATGCTTTCCCCCCTAACTACAGCCTGTTTGAGCTGCCCCTTTTGGATATTTCCTCTCTCTCCACTCTGCTGTTATGTGTAACACTAAGCACAGAGAGCTATCAGAGACAGGAGTAGTGCTCAGAAGCACCAGCAGCTAGGTGAAGGATTTACACGCACTCTGCAGAAACAAAATTGTATGAAATATTTAATGAAGACTATTTAGAAAGTTGTTTAATTTAGCATTTAGGAATTCAATGAACAATAACTGTACGAGGAAGTCCATATCCTTTTAAGAGAATTCTCTTAAGGACATATATAAAAATTATAAGTTATGAAATGTGAAAAGTGCTAAAGAACTGAAAATCTGACATTGTACTTGAGATAGGGATATGGATAGCTGAAATAATAATAATAATCTTCGCTAATAGCCAGTATTGTAAACCACAGGATGAATTATTCACTAGTAATAAGCAATTAAGGAAGAAAATTACACAGCAGTCACCTTGCTTCATGGAGTCAAGAGAAAGCTTCTTTGTGATGTACGATGCCATTAGAATGGCTGTAGTTAATATTTCCATTATATATGTTAATATCCTTTCCTTTTATTTCCTAATGGCTTTCATGTCTTTGGCTCTGAGTATCGCCCAACAAAATGAACTTCCTTTCTGTGTTTTCTAAGTAGGTCTCTAACCGAATATTTAGTTCACTTTCATTATAATTCGCCTTGCAGATGTGGATATTTTGAGACGTTTTGCTACAGAACCCGTTATCTTTGCTGAACACGGATGAAACAAAAAAGGCACTTGATCATTATGCAATCCTCTTCCACTGAGGATCTAAGCAGGTTCATTATGCTTGAAATATGCCCTGCTGAAATGCTTGACAGCAGCTGAAAGTTCAGGTCCTACCTCTTTTCATAAATCTTGGCATATGAGGATTAATTTCTGATGCAGCCCGATTGCTTGGCCTCTTCAGCTAATTTGAGCTATTTATCCAGAAAACGAGGTAGATTTCATTTCACCAGGAAAGCATAATGTGGCCTGGAAATACTTGCTGCTAATAGGGCCAGGAGGGAGTCTGTATAGTCTTACTGAACAAACGAAAGTCATTGTGAAAACAATTAAACCAACCGCTCGGTATTAATATATGAGAAATGCAAAGAACGCAAGTCATGTTATATAACAAGGTTTAAAAAGCTATTTACTGTGTCCCCTTCCACATTGTATTGTGCATAGTATCCTGTCTATCCAGTGCATTTGGTCATCTCCGACAGTCCCATAGGTATTGAATAGAGCTTGACCCCAACTGATCAGACTCTCAAAGGGAATCTGTTGGAAATGCAAAATGGGCAACAAAATGCACAACTATGCTCCCTTGCTACTCCTGCCTTCTATGCCATCCCACCTCTCCTTGATTGGCATGGCCAGATTCCTGCAAAGTCATCTCGACCCTGCCAATCAAAGCGAGGAAAACTCTGGCAGAGGAAGCAGAAGGAGCAAGGGAGCGCAGTGTGGCTTGGACCCTCCCTTGGTGCACTTATCTGCTCATTTGCATATGGATTAAAATTACTTTTTCTCCAGAATGAAGCAACAGTTCACAAAGTGAAAGGTATCATACCATTCAGCGGTGCTAGCCCAGTAAGGCATTAGAACACAGACTTCAATATGCCCAAAATCCTCCATATGGAGAAGTATTTTTGATATATTGAAGTCTGTGCGCTGTTGCCTTACTGAAATATTGGACTGACATACTAGGGACGGATTCACCATGGTTGGTTACAGCCCAGTAGTGGAGGATTGCCACTCTGTGTGGGTTTCTGTAGAATAGCCACCTTCTGCCTGAGTCTCCTGTCTTCCCAGTAGCACTCATAATACCTTTTATTGTATCTATCTTGTTGCTGGTCATTTCAGGCATAATTTTTCTCAACATTTTCCATCTTCTTATAATATATTAATATTTTATCCGATCCCTTCAAGAGGAAGGTTGGCTAGATTTTGCAAAGGATATTTTTTTTTGTTTTCCCTGCTGTCTATGGTCTCAAATGATTTTGCTTTTGGCCTCATGCACACGACCGTATGCATTTTGTGGGACTTGTGTGACATCTGTGTTGCGTTTGTTTTTGGGTTTTTTTAGACCAAGAAAGAAGAAAGGGACCAAAATAGGTGATTACAGTTTCTGTACGACACACCATAACGTGTTACCACATTACCACAAAATAAGCAATGGGGAAAAAAGTGAATAATTGAAACAACTGATCAAAATGACATACTACGTATACATTGTTATATCTGTGGCTACTAACATTTCTTTTTCTTCTGCTCTGGCGTCCTGCCCACTGGCCTTTCTCTGCTTCCTCGCGGTGGGTCCAGCCGCCTGAGTCACCTGCCTGTTCTTCCTTGGAGGCCTCAGCCTGCTTCTTGCTGACAAGCCACCTGCCTTTTGCCGTAGGGTGCTTGCACTTTTCTCCCAGTTCTTAAAGGACCAGAGCGTGCATCCTAATTCACACTAGGCAATGGCTGGTCACCTTTGGATACTTAAAGGGGTATTCTCATCTTAGACAATGGGGGCATATCGCTAGGATATGCCCCCATTGTCTTATAGGTGCGGGTCCCACCGCTGGGACCCGCACCTATATTCAGAACGGAGCGGGGAGAGCTGGAGGACCGGATGCGCTCATAGAAATGAATGGGAGCCGGGCCGTGCATGCGTGGTGCGCTCCCATTCATTTCTATGGAGCCGACGGAAGTAGCCGAGCCAGCGTTCGGCTATTTTCGGCGGCCCCATAGAAATGAATGTAGGGCGGCTGCGCATGCGCAGTGCGCCCTCATTCAGTTTGGGGGCTCCGTTCTGGATATAGGTGCGGGTACCAGTGGTGGGACCCGCACCTATAAGACAATGGGGGCATATCCTAGCGATATGCCCCCATTGTCTAAAATGAGAATAACCCTTTAAGGCACCTTCCTGCATGGGAGGGTCCGTGACCAATAAGTTGTCTAGCTTGCTAGCTCCCTGCAAAGCTGTGCTGTATTTGTCTGCTTGTGTACTGACTTCTTCCCTTTTCCTGGATATTTACCCTCCGCTGCCTGACCTGACTTGTACCTTACCTTACCTTGGTTTTTATGCTTTACTGTCTGCCCTGACCTTTGATTGTTTATAGGATTGCCCATACACTGCCTGCCAAGACCTCGGCCTGTCCCTGACTATGGCTCTTCCTGATTCCACAGTGCTGCGCACTGGTGTCTCCGACCTCTGTGGGTCAGTTGTCAGTCATACAGAGACTACTTCAGGATCCTGGTGGTTCCCATGCAGCGAAGTCCAGATATCTTAAAGGGTCAATACCAGGGGACTGCTAGGATAACGCCTTTAGGAGTAACCTAAAGTCTAACCCGTTAGTTGACACTGTGGTTCTACACTCACTGCCATATTCATAATAGTTTATAGTAGGTGTTACATTAGCACATATTTGATAAAAAAATAAATGCATTTGTTAAACATTGAAAGTTGTGAAAGTGAAGTAAAAGTGAGCAAATATGGGCTTCATGAGTCAATAAATTACAATCTACTATTTATGTTGACTGCCCCCATAGAACACTGGAAGATTTGCTTAAGTTGACTTGACTTCTGAAAGGGAAATTGGTTTGTCCGTCAAAACGTTCAAGGAAAGTATCTGCCCTCTTCCTCCTTCCTTCCTGCTTTTTGTTAGGAGAGTTACATATAATTATTCTTATCTTCGTATAACATAGTGTTTCCAGCACTGTTTAAAATAAATCAGTGGTAAAAAAAAAAAAACAAACATATATCAACAAACTCAGCTGTGGGATAAGTATAGCTTGAAAGAATCACCAAAAATTTAAACAATTCAGAAACCAGAAGGTATCTGTCAGTTTTAGCCTTCAGACTAAACTTTTATTTGTCTAGCTACTTCTTGCCTTAAAGAGAACCTGTCACTATGAAATCCAACACAATCTGCAGAAAAAAATGTGGTAGAGCAGAAGGAACTGAACAGATTGATGTAAAGTTTTATGGGAAAAGATTCATAAAAACATATACTGTACATTTATACATTTAAAGGGGTTGTCTCACTTCAGCAAATGGCATTTATCATGAAGATAAAATTAAAGGGATTCTGTCTCCACCATTGAGCGTATATATAGTAACTTCTGATATGGCGCTGTAAGTCTCCTCGAGGCCTTTCTAACCATACCTGTATAGGCAATATAAATGTATTCGTGCCCCTCAAAAAAGTGGTAGCTTTGAAAAGAGCCCAAGGGGCGGCACTTATCGTTCGTGGAGCCCAGCCGCGCTCATTCTTAGTGAGCCACGCTCCTCTCTTCTTGATGTGCTGACGTCACCCGGTCGCAGCAGTAAAATCTTGCGCATGCACAGTTCAGTTAGTCAGAGGCTAATGCCAGCACAGGAATTCAGAGAGCACAGGCGCTCACATTAGATGATGGTGCGCATGCGCAAGATTTTACTGCTGTAGCAGGGTGATGTCCTCTCATGAAGAAGAATACAAGATGAGGGGAGGAGCGGGGCTTGCAAAGAATGGGTGAGGCTGGTCTCCACGAATGAGAAGTCCTGCCCAAGCTCATTACCATAGTTATAAAACCGTTTTTTGAGGGGCACAAATATTGCATATACAGGTATGGTTAGAAAGCCCTTGAGGAGACCTACAGCTCTATATAAGCCGTTACGGTGTATATACACTCAACGGTGGTGACAGAACCCCTTTAACCCCTTCCCAACCAGCGTCGTACTAGTACGGTGCTGGCCGGGACTTTAAAGATGCGCCCGTGATGGCTGTGGGTGACCTGCATATCCAACTAGCAGGCACCCACGGCTAACATCTGTGACTGGCTAACGGACATTTAACCCCTCGGGTGCCGTGGTCAAGCCTGACCGCGGCACCCGGAGGCGGCAAACACTGGAAGCGTATGCTTCCGGTGTTGCTCCGACTCCCCCGTGTGGCGATCGGAAATAGTAAATGACAGGAGGCTGCTGCATAGACATTCCTATGGAGCCCTTGCCTGTAATAGGGCTCCATAGGAAAGCACTAAAATCATCATCAGACTCCAATGTAAGTGCATTGGAGTCTATGATATAAGCAATCAGATGATTGCTTCTTATAGTTCCCTATGGGAACTATAAAAAAGTGTAAAATAAATAAAGTTTTTGTCGCTTTTTTTTTTTTTTAATTAAATAAAAAGCGATCAAAAAGTCACACACACCCCAGAATGGTATCAATAAAAAGTTCAGGTTGCCCCGCAAAAAATGAGCCCCCATACAGCTCCGTACACATAAATACCAAAAAGTTATAGGGGTCAAGAACTAAAAAAAAAATAAAAATGCCCAACTGTATAATTTTTTTTATCACTAGAAAAACTATACATATTAGGTATCGCTGGATTCGTACTGACCAGTAGAATGAAAGTAAATGGTCAGTTTTAACGCACATAGAACGCCGTAAATAAAAAACACGTAAAACTGTGGCAGAATTGCGGGGTTTTTTTTGCAATTTCACCCGATTTGGAATTTTTTTCCCTCTTCCCACTACACCATATGCAATATTAAATGGTGGCGTTGGAAAGTACAACTTTTCCCACAAAAAACAAGCCCTCATACAGCTATGTGAACAGAGAAATAAAAAAGTTATGGCTGTATCAAGGCAGGGAGCGCAAAACGAAAACGCAAAACCAAAAAAACCTCCGGGGCTGAAAGGGATAATGCAGGCAATTACTAATGTATTGTGATTGTCCATGTTGCTTTCTTTGTCAGCTTGATTAATTTTTCCATTTCGTTATATACTTCTCATTTCAATGGTTACGACCACCCTGCAATCCATCAGTGGTGGTCGTGCTTTCACACTATAGGAAAAAGTACTGGCCAATTTGCAGTTCCGCATTCCTGGCCAACAGAGGAGACAGACCTTGTTCCTATAGTGTGCAGTACGACCACCACTGATAGATTACAGGGTGGTCGTAACTATGGAAATGAGATGGAAGAATGAATCCAGCCAGCAAAGGAGGCAATGTGGACAATCGCAATACATTAGTAAGTGCCTTGTATTAACTTTCTCTACATGATAAATGCCATTTGCTGAAGTGAGACAACCCCTTTAAGTCTCTGCTCTTTCGGAGCTCAGTTGTACATGTTGTTAGTGACTGACTGCTATATCTGTATATACACTTAAAGGGAACCTGTCATCTCCGAAACACCCCCTGGACTAGAGTAAGTGGTGTATCGTGTAAGTGCTGCTGAATCCGAATATGTAAGTTTTATCTTCATACTCATTTCCATTCCAACGCTGTGCTCCCACAAACCAGCAGTAAAATGCACTCAGTGGACTCTTCTTTGAGTCCTCTCCATTATGTGAGTGAGCACTGGAGTCCACTGAGTGCATTTTACTGCTGGTTTGTGGGAGCACAGCGTCGGAATGGAAGTGAGTCTGAAGATAAAACTTACATATTCGGATTCAGCATCACTTACACTATACAACGCTTACTCTAGTTCAGGGGGTGTTTTGGAGATGACAGGTTCCCTTTAAGCCTCATTCACACGTTAGTGTTTCACGGACATGTGCTGTATGTGTTCTCCACGGACAGCATATGTCCCCATTCATTTGAATGTGTGTGTTCAGACATCAGTATTTCATCACAGTCCATGGTTCCGTTTTTTTAGCACGGATGCATGTCCTATCTTGATCCCTGTTCCCAGATCCCTCACGCCCATTATAGTCTAGGGGTCCGTGAAAACCACGGATGTAACATGGATGCCATCCCTGTTGCATCCGTGTTTCACGGATCATTGAGAAGAGATGCTTTGAAAATTATTTTTTAGCTGTTCAGTGTCAGTGAAACACGGATGCAACACGGACAGCAAAAAACGGACACACGGACCCAACATGGATCCTTTACGGACAGCTTCACGGATGCCTTACTGACCACCTGCTCATCGATTTCAGCACGGACATGGACGTGTGAATTAGGCTTTGTACAGAGAATGCTATCAATTAATGAAACATGCTAAATTGGCTGTCTTAAGCTCAGAAAGAGAAGAAATATTAATATATAAATTATACGTTTTATTCTACCGTTTCCTCAGAAATATATATTGGTCTTCTCAGCTCCTCCTGATCTATCTGCAGATTGCATTTCATTTCGTGGTAGTAGGTTCTCTTATGAAGCCCACGTCTGTTTAAAATGAGGTAGTGCATCAATCAGCAGTTATCTCTGAGGGAAGCGGAATGTGGGCATATATTTTGGAGAGGTAATGTGGCATCACATTTGTAATGCATGAATGTGATGGGTCTGCCACAGCAAGAGCTGCTTTTACAAACTGGCTCTCCATTCTGGCATTGAGAAGCAGATCCTGACCAAGAACCCCCCCATTATGTCCGTGTACCTTATGACAAATTAGGACTGGGTTTCTCATCCTCAGGTGACACCTTTAAAGGGTTTCTGTCACCAGTTTTGGGCATATAAAACAGGATGACATTTGCAATGTGCAAATGTCACCTGATGCCCAAACTGGTGATAATTTTTTTACTGGTGCCCCCGTTTTTGAAATAAATCATCTTTTGTTGTATGCAAATGAAGCTTACTAGGTGCAAGGGGCGGTTACCTCGCACCTAGTAAGCTCCGTTTGCCCACCCCGCGGTCACGCCTACCTTCACTTGAGTGACAGGGCCAGGCAGCTTGTTGGATCCTCTGCCGGCCCTGTGCTCCATTCAAATCCCGCGCCTGCGCCGTGAGGAATAAAAGCGGCGCAGGCGCAGTGAGCGGCGCTGGCCGCCGGGCTCCCGGCTACCTCACTGCGCCTGCGCCGATGACGTCAGAGTACACATGACGTCATCGGCGCAGGCGCAGTGAGGTAGCCGGGAGCCCGGCGGCCAGCGCCGCTCACTGCGCCTGCGCCGCTTTTATTCCTCACGGCGCAGGCGCGGGATTTGAATGGAGCACAGGGCCGGCAGAGGATCCAACAAGCTGCCTGGCCCTGTCACTCAAGTGAAGGTAGGCGTGACCGCGGGGTGGGCAAACGGAGCTTACTAGGTGCGAGGTAACCGCCCCTTGCACCTAGTAAGCTTCATTTGCATACAACAAAAGATGATTTATTTCAAAAACGGGGGCACCAGTAAAAAAATTATCACCAGTTTGGGCATCAGGTGACATTTGCACATTGCAAATGTCATCCTGTTTTATATGCCCAAAACTGGTGACAGAAACCCTTTAATATTTGCATTATAGTTACTTTATGTGAACATATACACTATACATGCACACATGAAATGATTCTCTATGTTAGGCTCTGTTCACATTGGTGTCTGAGGCTCTGTTGCAAATTCACTCAAAATTCCAGAGCCCTAATTGATCCTGTTAGGCCTGATTCAGACAATAGTAATTTCCATCCGTTTGCTCTCTGGATTGCAGCTGCATAGTAAATGAGGCAGTTCACACGTCACAACAGTCCATGGCGAGATACTTGCAGCATGCACCATTCTTGTCCTTTTTCTCTCTGGGGCTCATTCATTCAAATAGATGGGTCTGAAAAAAAACAAAAAAACAACCGCATCCGGATATCATGCGATGTCTGCATATATCTGCGTTTTGAAATCAGAATGACCATCTGAATCCGACCTTTGTGGTATGATTCATGCAACAGACCTGGCACTGTTTTGTAGGCAGAAGCCATGAGCCTTACTAAAGGTAGGACCACACGGCGCGGTCATGATACGTTTAGGAAACGTGCGGTTACCGCATTGTCAATCATGCGTTTAGGGTGCGTTTTGTTGTCCATGACTATGAATTTTCGTGGTTCTTTAGCATTGTTTAAGTTTAAGTAGTGACACTTGTGGTAAAACATATTCCGCGAGTGGCTACTCAACTGTATATCTCATTCAGTCATCAGACATGTTTTATGTGTGGTCAATCAGAAGCAGTCATCACAACTTTGAAAGTCCCAGGTCTATCTCAGAAATCTATTTTCCCATGACTTCTGTTGTTAAAATGAGATATGGTGGTTCCTAGCTGCATCATGACTGTGTCGTGTGGTTGAACCCTAATATGTTACATCTTTATCTTCACACTGCTTCAGTAATATAGAATGCAGCTTTAGATGTTTATTAGAGGGGTTTAGCCTTAATATTTTGGGTATTTTATCTCTCCTAGATTGCTGGGTGGACTGGCTGGAATGCTGGTAGATGAAGAAGATGTGTATTCACATATTCAAGATCATTTTACCATTCTTATAGGTTCCAACTATTTCCTAAATTGTAACCCAAATCGTTAACAAGTTGACTTGTGTAGTTGCCTTAAATTTTCTACACTTCTAATTTGGTAGGTTCTTATATGTGGTTTACCCATCTTATTTTGTGGGCCAGTTCGTGCAGGATAGGGGTGAGTATCCACATACAAATTAGTAAACCGGCAGCACTACTGTTCATGTAGTACTGTACTTGGGGCTTCCTGGACCTGACACACTCACTTGTCATGGTGTTCATACTGGCTAATATGAACAATGTCTACCTGTAGCTGTTGGGTAAAGGATGGGGATTCTCATTGTGGAGAGAAGGAAGAAGACATGAGAGACAGAGGGGCAGGGTGCTCTCTGGGTGTAATATATCAGTGGTCAAGAGGGCAGAGATAGATTTCTAATGGAGGTATCAGAACTGTTCAGTCTTTCATGATGAGCGGAGTGAAAATTACAACTGGAAGTGGCACTCCTCTTGGCACGGCAAACATTTGTGTTGAATGCTTTTATGCAAAGCCGAAACACATTGTTTGTTCTCAAATAAAAGAGAATATTTTATTTGATCTTCATCCTCCTGATGTTTCCTTTGCCGCGAGGGTTCCAAGAGCAGTGCCACCTCCAATTCTCATTTTCACCTTACTATTACACATAGCACTTGGCAGCTTCTCCCAACTCACATAGGGGACCATTATGTGTGCAGCGGAGCCCACCTTTCAGACTCTCTTGCTCTGAGAAGCTGTTAGTGAAGAGTTATATAGTAGAATATATAGTGAAGTAATTACAAGTTTATTCTGCACAGTATATAATAAATTACATTTCAGTTGATTCAGCAGCCCTTTATCCATCACATGCTGACCGATGAATGTCATGAGAAGTCTCCTTTAACAGTTGATTATATTCCACAGAGATGTATGAGTAATCAGCTTTTATAATTGCTGATTCCTAATTTATTATATCACTCAATTACTAAACATGTCCTCCTTATCTGCTAGCTATTACTTTTTAATGAATTTGAAAATACCCTTCTTTTGACCCTTCATCTAACTTGTCTTATTTTTTGGGGGGCTGTATGAGCATTACAAGAATACCACTCTGATGGAATTAGTAAATTAAAGCAGATTTAGTTTTATGGTCATTAAAACATTAAAGGTGATGAACTTGTTTGGGGGCATTTTTATTTTATCGCGTTCTACTTCTCTTTGGCTACAAATAATTTTTTCAGTTGGTCTTTATTAAACATTTTCAAACAGTTTTCCTCCGCAGCTTTCAGTTTCACTGCATCTTTAGACTGTTGTTTCTTCTGGTCAGTGAATCTGGAGCTACTGTAATGGCTGGATCTGTAGCCCTTTTGTTTAGTTCCCTGACAGCTCATACACATTCATTTAAAGTGTAATTGTTATTTTACTTATTTTAATATTGTGTAGAGTCAGGGAACTCAGACATTTTTGTAATATACTCAATTAGGGAAATGTGTTTTATTCACTAGGAAACAGGGTGTAAAGTGTCTCTTTAGCAACCCTCTTACTGAGCACTAAGCTGAGCCCGTCTTCTGTATTCTGTTCACTTCTGAAGACAACTGTGGAGCATACAGAGGCAGGCTTCTCTGCCTGCCTCTTTTCTAACTACCCCTGCCACTCCCCTCCTACATGTGCCGTAACTATTGTATCCCTACCTAACTTTCTGCCAGGGTTGACTGTAGCAGCCCCAATCCTCTTCCAGTCTTCCCAGCACTAAACACAGTTTGACGATGGGGAGAGAAGCAGTGCTGCACTGCTTAGTGCTAAAAGTAGGCATACTACTGTATGTCCCTGTGTACTTACTATCAGCACTAATCACTGCAGCCCCAGTCCTCTCTCTATCTTCCCAGTGTGTTTAGAGCTGGAAGATAGGGAGAAGATTAGAGCTGTAGTGGTCAGCGCTGGCAGCAAGTCAGATGGGCTGGGGTAGTTAGATAAGGGGCAGGCTGAGAAGCCTGTCTCTGTATGTTCCATATAGTTGTCTTAATTGTTCAGTAGAACACGGAAGACGGGCTCACCTTAGCAACAATGACTTGGAGGGTGGCCAAGGAAATTCATACACCCTGTTATCTACTGAAATAAACACATGCCTTACTAAATTATATTACAAAATGCTTCAGATAACCGTCTATACACTATATTAAAAATAAAGTGAAATGATACTTTACTCTGCTCAGTTTGATAAAAAATTTAGCTTAAGGGAGTTGTCTCACTTCAGCAAATAGCATTTATTCTGTAGAGAAAGTTAGTACAAGGCACTTACTAATGTATTGTGGTTGTCCATTTTGTCTCCTTAGCTGGCTAGATTCATTTTTCCATCACATTATATACTATTCGTTTCCATGGTTACAACCACCCTGCAATCCGTCAGTGGTGGCCGTGCTTGCACACTATAAGAAAAAACACCAGCCTTTGTGCGGCCCCATGGTCCCGGCCACCAGAGATGACGGTGCTTTTTCCAGTAGTGTGCAAGCACGACCACCACTGATGCATTGCAGGGTGGTTGTAACCATGGAAACGAGCAGTATATAAAGTGATGGAAAAATGAATCTAGCCAGCAAAGGAAGCAATATGGACAATCACAATGCATTAGTAATTGGCTTGTAATAATGTCCTCTACATAATAAATGCTATTTGTTGAAGCGAGACAACCCCTTTAAATGTCCCAGAGCTCTGATGGATGTATTGTGAGCCTGGGGAATGTTTATACGATGCCAAGGCTCCGTTAATAAGGATGCTAGTGTGAACAGAGCCTATAGCATGGTTTCAGTTTATTGTAGATCACAGGTATAAAACTTTGTAGGTACTTTTAGGTTATATGTACCCAGTGCCACAGTTTTCACACATGGTGATACTGACATCCTAAAGCACTGGCAGCGTCTACTAGCTTATATGATGCTGACATCAATACTGTATCTAGGCTTCCTCTGCATCATTAGGTAGCATGGAAGGAAAATATCCAGAGGCCACTTTGGCACAGCTAGATCATGCTGCCTCTCTGGATATGCCAGTCTAAACAGTCTGCTCTGCTGAATACCAGGCTAATATAATGCGTTAAATGCTGACAGGAGAATGTCTTCTGTACCAAGGGAATAAATAAATTCTGTCAGGATGAAAGAAGTACTTGAGTCCTCCCAGTGCATTACTAGGAGCACTGAGTTACCAACATCTGTCAGGCAGATGTACCTCTGCGAGGGTAAACATACTGCAAGGTGCTACCGGCTTCCATTTTGCTGGCGGAGCTGAAAACACAGCAGATTAAATGGAATAGCCATTTAGAGGGACAGGGCTAATTATGAAAAAGGGATAGATGATTGCAGTGGCCATATGTTTGCTCGTCTCCATGACTAAATGATATTCTGGCAGCCATTTGCTTTCCAGCACAATGGTTTTATTTCTTCTGGCTGCTGATGGAGACTGTTTCCATGTGAGTGAGATGAACACATCTCAGTTGCTGGATATTGTACAATGTTTGTGTGGAAGAAATGTGGTATTTAATATTCAGGAATATGCTTGCTGTTTACTTTATGGACTGACACATTTCTTCATGGCTAAAGCCTACTTTCAGCCAGAACCTAACTTACCTGGTTTAACAGGTGTTAAAGGAGGCCTGAACCTTTGTTGTGAACACGAAGGGGCAGAAGCACTGCTCAGAGCCCTCTGCACCTTTGGCTTTCATTGGCTTTTCGAGCGCGCGGAGTGTAGATCCCATCTACTTTCTATGGATCCATTCTCCACATGCTCAAAAAGCCAAGCAGCACCAATAAAAGCTGAAGGTGCAGTGCGTTCTGAGCACAGTTTCTGCCCCTTCATATTTTCTACAAAGGTTTAGGTACCCTTTAACTGGGTTGTACAGGAAAAACATGGATACTGTCTTTCAAAAACAGCACCACACCGATCCATGGGTTGTGTGTGACATTACAGATCAGTCCTATTCACTGCAATTTGAGACACAACCCATGGGCAGTTGTGGCAATCTGACTGGATTACATATAGATTACACAGTGGTAAGGATATACCTTCACTTGAGATTGTGCTGATTACTACAATTGTTAAAATTATAGAATAAAACTCTTCGGGGAGCGCTAAAACTCTTTTATTTTCCCCTTCAAAGTGCCACCTCTGCCAGACACTGAGCTGTAGTTCTCTGGGCAGTGGTGGGACTCTGCAGAGAAAATCCTGAAGCAGCCTTACTGTGTCTTAGCCATATGGAAACTCCCTTCTTTCTTCCCTCACAGGCCATGCTCAGAAGGATTTAGGAAGTTGAGATTTTGTCTGCTTTATGCAGGGTCTTTAGAACTGTGCAAGTCAGATGTTGAGTCGTGAAGCCCTATGTAGCTATTACTTAGTTCAGGGATCAGCAACCTCTGGCACTCCAGCTGTTCTGAAACTACAACTCCCAGAATCCTCCTTTCACTTCTCTGGGAGTTACAAAAACAGCCAAGTAAGTGGGCATGCTGGGAGTTGTAGTTTTACAGCAGCTGGAGAGCCGAAGGTTGCAGATCCCTGACTTAGTTGTTTATATTCTACATCAGGGATCTCCAAGTTGCACTAACTTTCACTCTGCAATCTCCATTCCTTTTTTCATTTTCAGACCCCCTTGATTTACAGCTTGCAACTTGCTTCTAGTTCCATACCTTACTTGTGTTGTTGTGTTTCAATAGATTTTTATTGAATAAAATATGACGGCATACAAAATGCAAGTAATAATGCATACATGATACATTTTACAAAAGTAATGGGACTAGCCAAACAGTCCCTGAAAGTGGGGAGGAAAAACTAAAATGCACAAAACGTAAGTTGTGGGGTGGTTAAACAGCATCTGTCAGCAGATTTGTACCTGTGGAACTGGCTGACCTGTTGCATGTACACTTGGCAACTGATGGTATTATTTTTAGTAAAAGGTGAAAATGTTATTATTTCATAATATTTTTACCTTTTGCTAAAAATAATTAAAGGTTAGGTTTTATCTAGAATTGGTCAAAAACAGAATCTTTTTAGCTTTTAGTGATTTGTTCTTTTTCATTTAAATATACCCTGGACCAAATATTTTGATCATTTAGATTTCATAATATTCATATGTGTATGCATTGCTGAGAAAAATTATGTTTTAATATATGCAAATGAGCCTCTAGAAGCAACGGGGGTATTGACATAACTCTTAGAGGCTCAGCTATCTGTGCAGTCCATTCACCTAGCCATACAAGGGGTTATTTTTTTGTGGGAAAATGGGCAAAAAAATTCCTTTTATAAATGACATGACAACCATATTCTAGGGGTCAGTATGATTTGGGCGATACCAAATGTGTACAGTTTTTATTTTTATTATTTTGCTATTTTTTGAAAGACACAAACATTTTTAAAAATTTTCTATACATCGTCATATTCTGACATCCTTAACTTGTCTTATATTTCCATCTGTAAAGCTGTTTGCTTTTTTTTGTGCAGAATGAGCTGTAGTTTTTATTTCTATAATTTTGGGATACATATGACTTTTCAATCACTTTTTATTAAAGGAAGTCTGTCACCTAATTTTCATCAATATAACTAAGAGCACTGCCCCACAGAAGATTGCATACACATCCCATACATACCTGTGTGCACTCTGTGTCTGTATTCCATATCCAGGAAAAGTCTCAACTTGATTTCTAACAGCTATATCTTCTGATAGAGTGGATATAATGCTATGATTCTGGTATCGTTTGAAAAGTTGGAATGCCAGCTTTCAAACAAGGTCAGGTTCATATTTTTAGTGGCTACCAATTCCAAGATATGAGCAACTAAAGCAGTCCTCCCCTCTTCAGTCTGGTTTGCCTTGGGCACTTGCAGCTGCAGAGCTGGGCAATTGGGAACTGTTTTCCAGCAGAATAAAAGTGCTTTTTCTGAACATGGAATACAGACACAAAGTGCACACAGGTATGTTTGGGATGTGTATGCAATCTTCTATAGGGCAGTGCTCTTAGTTATATTGGTGAAAAACATGTGACAGCCTCCCTTTAAGTTTTTTTTCGGGGGAGAAGCGAGCCAAGTAAAATCCAGCAAATCGTCCATTTTTATTTTTCCTCTGTTACGGCTTTTACAGTGCATTATATTTCTATATTTTTATAGTTCTAATTAAAGATGAGTGGACCTATCAGGTTTGCTGAATGTTTTAAAAACTTTGGTTCAGAGAAAGACTACTATGCAAACTTGTTTCTGGACAACATATATGCGTTGTCTAAGGGGTACCCTTTCTCATTGTGGAGACCCCTAGTATGCGGCATATGTCTGTGCAGTATTGTAAGTCACGTGTTGGCCCTATGAGTTTCTGGGAAAGAAATTCAAATTAGCTTTCTTAAGCCTATCTAATGCCAGCAGATGAAAAAAATAAGGAGAGATGCGCCCATAGGGAGGACCATTCTGGATAGTAGAGAGAGAGGGTAACTGAGAGGCTTACCTCTAGAGGTTATGCAAGGAAAGTCACAACACTCTTGTAGGCAGAAAAAGTGACTGTGGGCTTGCAGTGCGCCCTGATTGGGTCCCTGGCAGGTCAGTCATACTGGACAGTAGATGAGGGAAGAAACAAGGTCCACCCGCTACTCTTCAGTAGGTAAATATACATTTATTAGTATGTTTATAATAACGCGTTTCAGAGTCGGACAGGCTCCTTCTTCAGATTACATCTGCCCAGATGTGGTCTAATGATGGAGCCCATCCGGATCCGAAACACATTATCATACACGTCCTAATAAACTTATACTTAAAGAAGAACTCCCGCAAAAATTTGTATTCCATGTCCTGCTAGAAATGTACATGAAGTAATCTGTAGTGAATGTCATTTACTTAAAAATGGAGTAATATCTCCCTGATGCTTCTCATCTGTGTGATGTGACCAGCAGTCAGACCCACCAACTCACACAGCACCTTGTGTGTGGACAGGAAGTCTAATTTTCTATGCATTCCTATGGGAGCTTCACTTTCAGTCTCATAGGAATGAATAGAGAATTGACTGGCTTCCTGTCCTGGGTCAGTTGGAGGTAAAGGAGTTGGTCACATGACACAGCTACAATAGGAAGAGAGGGGATAACTCAGAAATGCAGTCTGTGATAAGAAGATTGCATGCACTACAGATTATATCATGCACCTTTCTAACAGGTGAGAGAATAAAAAATTTTGCCGGAGTTCTTCTTTAACTTGTGAAGAGTAGCGCGTGGGCCTTGTTTCTTCTCTCATCTACTGATGCCAGCAGATTATATTACCAGAAATCAAGAGAAGCCTTGTCTATCCTACAATAGTCATCACATATATATAAACTAGAAATAGTATCCACCCAGATGTCCCCCCCCAAGGCTTTCCTTGCTTTCCTCTGATACATTGCCTTGCGAAAGTATTCGGCCCCCTGGAACTTTTCAACCTTTTGCCACATTTCAGGCTTCAAACAAAAAGATATAACATTTTAAATTTTTGGTGAAGAATCAACAACAAGTGGGTCACAATTGTGAAGTGGAACGAAATTTATTGGATCATTTAAACTTTTTTTGTAATAATAAAACTGAAAAGTGGGGCGTGCAAAATTATTCGGCCCCCTTGCATTATTGCTTTGTTGCGCCACCTTTTGCTGTGATTACAGCTGCAAGTCGCTTGGGGTATGTCTCTATCAGTTTTGCACATCTAGAGACTGAAATTCCTTGCAAAACAGCTCGAGCTCTTTGAGGTTGGATGGAGAG
Source organism: Rhinella marina (assembly GCA_900303285.1). Lineage (NCBI taxonomy): Eukaryota > Metazoa > Chordata > Amphibia > Anura > Bufonidae > Rhinella > Rhinella marina. The sequence continues at coordinate 538,902 of ONZH01021860.1, forward strand.
CGTTTGTGAACAGCAGTTTTCAGCTCTTTCCACATATTCTCAATTGGATTCAAGTCTGGACTTTGACTTGGTCATTCTAAGACCTGGATACGTTTATTTATGAACCATTCCATTGTAGATTTTGCTTTATGTTTGGGATCCTTGTCTTGTTTGAAGATAAATCTCAATCCTAGTCTCAGGTCTTTTGCAGACTCCAACAGGTTTTCATCCAGAATGGTCCTGTATTTGGCTCCATCCATCTTCCCATCAATTTTAACCATCTTCCCTGTCCCTGCTGATGAAAAGCAGGCCCAAACCATGATGCTGCCACCACCATGTTTGACAGTGGAGATGGTGTGTTCAGGGTGATGAGCTGTGTTGCTTTTATGCCAAACATATCGTTTTGCATTGTTTCCAAAAAGTTGGATTTTGGTTTCATCTGACCAGAGCACCTTCTTCTACATGTTTGGTGTGTCTCCGAGGTGGCTTGTGGCAAACTGTAAACAAGACTTTTTATGGATATCTTTGAGAAATGGCTTTCTTCTTGCCACTCTTCCATAAAGGCCAGATTTGTGAAGTGTTTGACTGATTGTTGTCCTATGGACAGACTCTCCCACCTCAGCTGTAGATCTCTGCAGTTCATCCTGAGTGATCATGGGCCTCTTGGCTGCATCTCTGATCAGTCTTCTCCTTGTTTTAGATGAAAGTTTAGAGGGACGGCCGGGTCTTGGTAGATTTGCAGTGGTCTGATACTCCTTCCATTTCAATATGATCGCTTGCACAGTGCTCCTTGGGATGTTTAAAGCTTGGGAAATCTTTTGGTATCCAAATCAGGCTCTAAACTTCTCCACAACAGTATCACAGACCTGCCTGGTGTGTTCCTTGGTCTTCATGATGCAGAACCCTGAGACTATCACAGAGCAGGTGCATTTATATGGAGACTTGATTACACACAGGTGGATTCTATTTATCTTCATCAGTCATTTAGGACAACATTGGATCATTCAGAGATCCTCAATGAACTTCTGGAGTGAGTTTTCTGAACTGAAAGTAAATGCGCCGAATAATTTTGCACGCCCAACTTTTCAGTTTTATTATTACAAAAAAAGTTTAAATGATCCAATAAATTTCGGTCCACTTCACAATTGTGACCCACTTGTTGATTCTTCACCAAAAATTTAAAATGTTATATCTTTTTGTTTGTAGCCTGAAATGTGGCAAAAGGTTGAAAAGTTCCAGGAAGCCGAATACTTTCGCAAGGCACTGTATAGGGCTTTTGCCTTGAAATAACTAGTTTCAGATATGAGGCTGGTTTATTAGCTATTTTCCTAGCTTCGCTACATAAGCCTATTTAAAAGGCTTGAAGGTACCCCTGCCAATCAGCTGTGAGCAGATGCAGCACTCGTATGGGTTTAGTGTCCTCCTTATGGTTTACACAGCATGCAAGCGTGTAATTATAGCGCACTACCCCAGTTCACTTCAATTGGAGACCTCAGTCCTATTCACCTGAGGATAGATCATCAATATAGCAAAAACAGACAACACCTTTAAGAATGAGCAATCCCATTTCACCATTTTCAGATAATAACTTCAGATGAACTAGAAAGGTAGTTGTATAGCAGTTTTTTTCAATTTCACCCACAAATAATTTTTTTGTCCCGTTTTCAAATACAAGACATAATAAATTATATGGTGCCATAAAAGAAATACAACTTGTGCCACAAAAAATAAGCACTAATATGGCTATGTGAATGGAAGTTATGGCAAAAATGAGAATGGACTTGGTCTTGAAAGGGGTTCATTTTGCATTTTGGAAGCAAGTAAACAATGAAAAAATAATACTAAGTACGTGAGTCTCCATAGTCATTGCATAATTTGACTCTTGTGTCATTTAAAGGGAACCTGTCATCAACCTTATGTTGATCTCACTGAGGGCAGCATAAAATAGTGACAGAAATGCTGATTTCAGCGGCGTGTCACACATTAGCTAATAGTAAGTGGTTGCCGAGAACCAGCATCTTAATTATTGCAGCCCAGGCCTTGAAAAGAGTCAAATCTACCTGAGAAGAGTCATGGTTATTCATAATCTCCTGCTCTCCCGCCTATCTGCTGATGATTGGCAGTTCTCTTCTAGAGAGAAAGGGAGAAAACTAGGTAGAAGACTGTCGGTCATCAGAGGGTGCGCAGGGAGAGCAGGAATAACCATGAGTCTTCTCAGGTGGCCGTGACTCTTTTCCAGGCCTAATCTGCAATGATTGTGATGTTGGTTCTCGGCAACCACTTACTTTTAACTTATAAATCACAAACTGCTGAAATCAACTCACCTGTCTCTACTTTATTCTGCCGTTAGTATGGGCAGCATAAAGTTGATGACAGGTTCCCTTTAAGTGCTGGAGCTTTCTTTTCTACCGAATAGAGGTGAACAGAAATGGTGGCTGCTGGGTAATGGACTTTATATTCCCTAGTATGACTTATTTTTCTGACCAAATGTATGATTTTGTCCATATATCATGATGCCTGCAGATGATTGTATTTCACACGCAATGGGCTTTTAAGAAGATTATTTTATGGAACTACGCATTTATCTTTGCAGATTTTAAATGTAACTAACTGACAAGTGGAGTTTATTGAACAAAAATAACCCGTGAGACTCATTTTTTGTCCATGATACATAGTGGTTTTTTCCTTTATTGATATTCCTTTTCCGTCGTGTTGATTTAGCTTAAAAGCTTATAGATTTACAAGCATGTTCCACCAGTGTGACCTTAATTTGGCAAAAAGGTCCTTCATTTAGGAAAGGAAATTAAAGCGTATTAAAGATAATGAAAATTCAAAGTAGAAGTGGATACAGTTTTGGAGTTATTAGAAATGTGTATAATTATTCCACTTGCAAAATAAAGTTCATTTTTCCGATGAGAACTCATTTTAAAGGCAATCTGACACAACATACCTGCATATCAATCCAAACAAATTGCTAGATGTTCGCTGATCTACTGAGTAAAACGTTCTTTCTCCCATCCCATTTGGTTCCCACATACTGGAGAAATTATTCTTTTTCTTATATGTAAATTAACTGCTCGGTGCAGTGAGGGTGTCAGTATTGCACATTCCTTATTGCTGCCTACTCAACCACCCAGCTTTGAGTGACAGTCCCTGTACTTTCGCGCCTGCGTGTTTGCCTTGGGGATTGGCGTACGCAGGCCTGTACTATGGACTGTGTCTGGTATTTTAGCACATTCAATGTGGCTGAGCTGCAATATTGGATTCCTCCCATGGACAAGAAGGTGCTATTTCTGAGGGCAAAACCCAACAGAGCTATCTTGTTCAAAATCATTAAGATATCAGTGTGTTTTGTAATGAATCTAAAGAAATGATTTGTCTTCACAAGGCTGTGAGTAGTGGTGAACTTGGCCATATGCTATCATTTGGTTGTGGTTCTCAGCATTGCCCGGTTAATAAATGTTAGTAATAAAGCAGACCTTAAAGGTGTTTTCTGGGATTTTGATATTGATAGGCTATCATCAAGATAGGTCATCAATATTTGATGAGTGGGGGGTCTGTCTCTCATCACCCCCACCAATCTACTGTACAAAGAGGCCATGGTGCTCCGGAACTTCTACCTAGGCCAAGTGAATGGGGCTGAGCTGCAATACCAAGCACAGCCACTATACAATGGATAGTACTGTGTCTAGAAAGCTTCGAGAAGGTCACAATATTCACCAGAGCTCTGATAAGTGGCGAGGTTTCCTCAAACAGCTGATCGGTACCAGGAGTTGGACTCCCGCCGATCTCATATTGATGACCTATCCTAAGGATAGGTCGTCAAAATGAAAATCTCTGAAAACCCCTGTAAAGAGAACCTTTATGCTGCCCATACTAACGGCAGCATAAAGTAGACACAGGTGAGTTGATTTCAGCGGTCTGTCATTTATAAGTTGAAAGTAAGTGGTTGCCGAGAACCAACATCACAATCATTGCAGACTAGGCCTGGAAAAGAGTCACGGCCACCTGAGAAGAGTCATGGTTATTCATGAATTCCTGCTCTCCCTGCCCACCTGCTGATGACTGACAGTCTTCTACCTAGTTTTCTCCCTTTCTCTCGAGGAGAGAACTGCCAATCATCAGCAGATGGGCGGAGGAAGCAGGAGATTAGGAATAACCATGACTCTTCTCAGGTAGATTTGACTCTTTTCCAGGCCTGGGCTGCAATGATAATGATGCTGGTTCTCAGCAACCACTTACTTTTAGCTGGTGTGTGACACACCGCTGAAATCAGCATTTCTGTCACTACTTTAATACTGTCCTCAGTGAGGTCAGCATACAGTTGATGACAGGTTCCCTTTAAAGGGTTGTACTTCCATGCAACCAGAATCCTCAATGGCCTTAACCTGTGGCCAGTTAAAATAAAAATAAAAAAACACTCACCTTTCCGCAGATCCTCTGTTCCTGCACCACAGCCCTGTTCATTGCTTCCAATCACCATACTTAGTGGTCAACATGCTTGAATGGCACATTAGTGCTAGTTACATGCTATTCTAGCACACATGACTGCTGAGGCCAATTATTGGTGGCAGCGGTCATGGGACCAAGCCGCTTCAGGGCAGGTGAGTTTGTTTTTTTTGTTTGTTTCTTAAAGACCATCGGGGTTGTGGCTCCTAGGTTGGACAACGCCTTGAACGGTTATCGATACCTTTGGGGGCATATACCTACAAAATTATTGCATTCTGTAGCCCTCATTTAAGCTGAATTTTTATCAGGAGACTCAAGTCTTTTGTTTATATGTGCCCTTTATTTATGATATTTTTGACTTATGAAAGTCCATGTTTTAAAAGTCCAAATCACAGAGGCAGACAAGGGACAAGACTGTGCTACCATGACATTTCCCTTCTGAAAATACTAGATTACTTACATAAGGTTTGTCCACATTTTTGGATTTCCTCATAGAAAATATGCATTTTTATGGTAGCAGCAAATTTATTTTACTCACTTTTACAGTGTAGACTTATTCTGCAGTTCTTTACAGTCATTATCATTGCTTGCTGTCTGTAATGAAGCCCAAAATCTAAGGCTAGTTTCACACTAGTGTTCAGTAGAACTCTCTGGATCTGGGATTGCCGGAAGCTAAATGAATGCCTGTACCGCCCCCCTAGCTGTAATATGCCGAGATATCGGATGGACATTTACTCGCCCATCAGTATTTGCTTCTCGGTATATTTACCGTATTGCGGCTTGATTTCCACCGGTCCCCATTATAATTTGTTAATGGGGCCGGACAGCATTCATTTAGCTTCCAGCAGTGCAGGATCCAGAGAGATCTGGCAGGCTGTTCCCTGCTGGAACAGCCTGCCGGATCTCCCGAACGCTAGTGTTAAACTAGGGAAAGTTACCTATCAGTGTGTCTTTGGAGCAAATGGCTGAAATGCAGAAAATGTCCACAACAAATTTGCACATAGTTTGACAGGTGGCGCGGATTTGAAATCCTCAGCATGTCAATTTATGCTTTCACCTCTTGCAATGGAGTTTTGGCCATTTTAAAGTAGACAAACCTAAAGCTGCAAGCTTTTGGAGAAAAATACAACCAGGACCTGAGGTTTTGCGCCATGTTACTGAATTGCCATGTATTTATTTCAGAATAGCAGCGTGTAGTTCCTCTGACAGTCATTAGATTAATCCATGTAATAGATGAACTGCAGACACTGAAATCTACCGCGTTATACTGGTTGATAGCTAAAGCTTTGAGATTCCTCATCTGTCTTGGCGTAGTCACTGACACCTGGAAAATGTCTTGCGTTGATAATAAAGCATCTGGAAGAAGATTTCCCCATGTATGTGTTATTTGGTTCCAGTATCAGTTTTAGGAGACATCTGTTTTATTGTAAACCAGATAAGGCCAATCAGTGGTGATATATGTATGCTATGTAGCAGAAATTATACTGCGGGGGAGGGACGGCGGCATTGTTATCTACTCCACTGTTTTCTAGGAATCACTTATTATGGCTGCTGTTGAATACATTTTGTGTGCTTTTTGCATGTGAAAATCTTCAGCATTTCCTTTATTTATTTCAATGTGATTGGGAAATAGAATTTTTTTCCGGTTCTAGTCTATTCCTTGTAAATTCTTTTATTTTTCAAGAATTTTTTGTTAAAAGCACAACAATAATAATACATAGTTGTCTTGGTTCTAGTCTATAACTGATCTGTAGTTTTATCCAAAGCATCTTTTTTGTAGTTGTCGCATTACATGAGTTAAACAACCCTGTTCAGCTCTCATCGTGGCTTTTTATCTTCAGGCCTGCTGATTAAAACATTACTTGTCTCTAGTCATAGTCTCTGCTTTTAAAAGTATTACTCTGACCTTGAGCTCCCAGTTTGTAGTCCTCCCACCCACCCTCACTGTATTTTATGTACCTACTTGATAAAAATGCATGCTGCTATCTAATGTCCTGTCCGGGCGACACAGACGCATCCTCAATCAATCAATCCTGACCTTGTTAGCTGCGTCTAACGGTGCAGCCCCTCCTGTATACAAGATTGTGATCAGTTTAAGCACATGACTTATTAAATACACATAGAAGGTGTTTGGACATAGATGTGAATGGCATCTACATGTGAATTAGACATTTGAAACATTTTTTAAAGGGGTATTCCCATCTTAGACAATGGGGGCATATCGCTAGGATATGCCCCCATTGTCTTATAGGTGCGGGTCCCACTGCTGGGACCCACACCTATATTGAGAACGAAGCGGGGGAGCTCTGAGCCTGGAGGACCCCGGGTTCCCCGGGGTCTGACCACCGCCAGGCGCTGCCCCCCCGCTGCGCTAATAGAAACGAATGGGAGCGCACCTATAAGACAATGGGGGCATATCCTAGCGATTGTCTAAGATGGGAATACCCCTTTAAGCCTTTAAAGGGCTTGTTCATTATTATTATTTATTTTAAAGCGCCATTAATTCCATGGAGCTGTACATCCAGCAGGGGTTACACAAATATAAAAATACAAGTAACTATTAACAGACTGGTACAGAGGGGTAGAGGATCCTACCTGCAGGAGCTAACAATCTATAAGGGAGGGGGAGAACACAGTAGGTGAGGGTACAAGCTGCTCATGTGGTTGTGTGATGGCAGCATGCTCATTGCAGATGGTAGGCTTTCCTGAAAAGGTGGGTTTTCAGGTTACTCTTGAAGGTTTGGATGTTTCAGGATGAGCCTGATGTGTTAGGGTAGAGAGTTCCAGAGTGGAGGAGAGGCATGTGAGATATCTTGTAGTCAGTTGTGTGAAGAACAGATGAGAGGAGAACTGATCATTTTTTAAGGCTTAGAGTGGCATAAAATAAGCAAAAAAAAATCATATTCCCCGATCCCTGAACACTCCCAGCGTCGCTTCTGGTCTGTGCTTCCTAGTCCTAGTCTCTCTGAAGACACAGGAAATGCCCACTTAGCCAATGACTGTCCGCAGCCATGACCATCTTTAGCCAGTGATAAGCTGCCTGGGCATTTCCTGTGTAAAGAGAGACTAAGAACCAGAGACCAGCTTTGACCTAGGGCTACTCAGAGACTTTGAAAAAAATCCTTTGGACTACCATTTTAAGGATGCAGATCATTTGGGCTATGGACACCTTTCGGGGCATTTTTTTTTTAATATTGCATTACACTTTTTGGGCTTCAAATATTTTTAATTGGTCTTTGTTAAAAATGTTCAGCCATTTTCTTTGTACAGATGTCAGTCTCTGTGTATCTGCAGAGTAGCAGGCTTTCACTGTGAGTTTCATCAGATAGAAGCCCTGACGGCTCATGGGTAGCCCTTATCTCTCCACTCCCGACAGCTCATAAACACTCTTTGTAGCTATTATCAAACTGATACGAATCTGGCTTAAATGAGTGTTTATGAGCAGTTAGGAGTTCAGATATAGACTATACATCCAGTCGTCATAGCAGCACCGTGTGTATTTTGTGATCCTCAAAACATCTGGATGACTTCTGTGTTGCATCCGTTTTTTGCAGACCTGAGCCTATTCTTGTCCGCAAAACAGACAGAAATAAGACAGGTTCTATCTTTTTTGCGAAACTGCAAAATGGACATACAGGTGTGACAGAACATGGTGTGCTGTCCGGATTTTTTTTGCGGCCCCATTGAAATGAATTGGTCTGAATCTGATCTGTAAAAAATGTGGATTGAATGCGGACCAAAAATACTGTCGTTTGAATGATGGCTCAGAGTAAGGGCTCATGCACAAGACCATTGTTTTGCGGTCCACAAAACACAGATATTAGCCGTGTGCATTTCGTATTTTGCAGAACAGAACAGCCGATGCATAATAGAACAGTCCTATCCTTGTCCATAATGCAGACAATAATAGGACATTCTATATTTTTGCGGATGCCATGGAACGGACACCGTGTGTGAATGAGGATTGGATGTGGACAAAAATATGTTTATGTACATGAGCCCTAAAACTAAAAGTAAATACTCTGCAGCTAGGCTGAAACCAGTTGAGAAAAATTATTTTTAGTCCAAAGTGAGTAAAATGTAATCATAAAAAAATTCTCTTGAAGATGTCTATAGCCTTTAATAATGTAACGATTTTTACAAAAGCCATAAATTGTCAATCAATATAGCTGTATTAAGGCTTGATTTTTGAGTTGTATTGTGAATGACACTTTTTTTTGGAGTACTTAATGTATAATAATAATAATGTACATTTTTTGTTAATATTTTCATCGGTTCTTTCATTGTTTGTTTTCACCTTATGTGATAAGTGACATATTAACTGAGTTCTCCGGGCTTTTTACAAAACTTGTCCTTACATCTGCCCTGTGAAAGAAAGATTGTTTGGTTAATACTAACCTGTCAGTTGCGCCGCCAATTCTGCTATTTCCGTTACATTCAGGTTTTGGTTCTTCTGCTCAAGTCCTGACCCTGTCTCCCCTAGTGTTCCCTAGTCCCCCTGTTTAGCTTCATTTAGTCTTAAGTTGATGAACATTTTATAACGCCAGGACATCATTTCTATGAATGGAACTGCAGATTGGTTAGGCCACATTAATGATTTGTAAAGTGGTAATATTATGTCCCTTTTTAAAAATATGTACTACAGTCTTACATTTATTCTCTATACATGTCCAAATGTCCATTATAGTGGGTCCGGGAGCTCTACTACTTGGGTATAAATAAGAAATATTATGTCCCTGCATCTTGAGTCAATGACAGTTCTGCTGGCCTTAGAAGCAGCTGATTGACATTGCATGCTGTTATTTAGTCTGTGATCTACAAGCCCCCCCCCCAGATCTGTCTCAATAAGGAACTTTACCAGTTATTAACACTCCTCAGCCCCAGGGCTATGGAGTTGGTAAGCCAAAGCTCCGACTCCTCAGTTTCCCCTAACTCGGACTCCCGCTTCATACATGGCACATGTTTAAGCAATAACTTTAAACAAACTTTGCATAAATCAATAGTACAGATATGTCATGACAAAAAAAAGTTTGTAATATATGTTTTTCTAGATATCTTTACTCTGAACTTTCAGTATCAGGCTTTTCTCTGGGTAAAGCTCACTAAGGGCCTGATGTATGAAAACTGTCTAGGTCTAAGACTTTCTTTGTTGCCCATAGCAGCCAATCAGAGCTCCCCTTTGATTTCTCCAGAGCACTATATGAAATGAAAGGGGAGCTCTGCTTGGTTTCTATGGGCAACTAAGAAACTTCTACACCTATGCAGTTTTCATACATAAGGCCCTAGGTGTTTTACATCATACTGCGTCACAGTCTAGAAAGTGAAACTACTAGGATTGCTAGATAACAAAGGCTTGGCAATAGCTTCTACACCTATAGTACTTTTGCACATGTGTGTTTCTGTATTTCTGAATTTGAGATGTTAGAAAACAGTTTTCCCCCTTTTTCTGTGTATAGCAAATAGAAGCCATCACAGCAGCTAACCTCTCCAAACATGAGCTCAGTGGAAAATCAAACTAAAACATAAAGCATTCACAGAGAACATGCACTGGACAATTGATTTGTGCACAGTTTATGGAAAGTTTAGATATACTAAGAAATGCTTGCTCTTAAAGGGGTTTTCTCAGCATGTTGATTCACTTGCTGACAGGCAGTTTGCACTCACCCTGTCTCCTCAGGCTGTGGGTGGGTCTCCAGCAGTTCTTAGCATATATTAACTTACTCTGACAGAGCAGGAGATTGTGATCTCTAACACAATTAGGCTAGGGCTACACAGCGACATTTATTGCACCAATGTCGCGCAACAATTTATATAATGCAAGTCTATGGTGTCACACTCCATCATGCGACATGCTGCAACACGGCAGTCGCGAAAACTCCATCCAAGATGGGTTTTTCTGCGACTGTCACATCGCGGTGGCAGCATGTTGCATGTCGCAGTGCGACACCATAGACTTGCATTATAAAATTTGTCGTGCGACACATGTTGCAGTGTAGTTGTGCCCTATGTGTCGCACGACTTATTGTCGTCGTGTAGCACTAGCCTTACAGGTAAAGCCATGCTTCTCAGTTCTCACAACACTTGTACTGAGGAAAGGAAACTAAGGAAAACTTAGTGCAGGTAATCTTGCTAAACCTTATAAGTTCACTCAGAGCTCAGTCCCATCATTCTGTGGGGGTGAGGTCACTCCTGCTCTCAGCCAATCAAGAAACAGTCTTTCTGGTATGCAGGTTACCATAGAAACCTGTGTGTAGTGAGAGACCTGCTGAACTGTCTATAGTTCATGACTAAAGTAAAATCTCCTGACCAATGTATTTCTTTTAACCGTCCCTTTATGTTAAAAGCTAATCTTTGTAACTAGTGAGAAAACCTCTCTAATCCTGTTTTCTGTAGCAGATCTGAGATGAGTGCAGGCATTCCTTCCCAGTGCCTTTTTCCTCTGATCCGTAGCTGAGGAGCTTCACTACTGAGTATCTACATAAAGGGCAGCACACATTCATCTCAACTAAAAGCCTAGATCCTTAGATCAGGAATAGAACAGACATTTATAGGACATTTCATCATTTTCCCAAATTCTTATGAAAGTATATGCACATACTGCATTGAACTAACTGTACCAATTTGTTATACAGGGTGGGCCATTTATATGGATACACCTGAATAAAATGGGAATGGTTGGTGATATTAACTTCCTGTTTGTGGCACATTAGTATATGGGAGGGGGGAAACTTTTCAAGATGGGTGGTGACCATGGCGGCCATTTTGAAGTTGGCCATTTTGGATCCAACTTTAGTTTTTTCAATGGGAAGAGGGTCATGTGACACATCAAACTTAATGAGAATTTCACAAGAAAAAACAATGGTGTGCTTGGTTTTAAGGTAACTTTATTCTTTCGTGAGTTATTTACAAGTTTCTGACACTTATAAAATATGTTCAAAGTGCTGCCCATTGTGTTGGATTGTCAATGCAACCCTCTTCTCCCACTCTTCACACACTGATAGCAACACCGCAGAAGAAATGCTAGCACAGGCTTCCATTATCAGTAGTTTCAGGTGCTGCACATCTCGTATTTTCACAGCATAGACACTTGCCTTCAGATGACCCCAAAGATAAAAGTCTAAGGGGGTCAGATCGGGAGACCTTGGGGGCCATTCAACTGCTACATAATGATGTGTTTCCCTCTTTAAGCACTGAAGCTGGCACGTTCCCTGAGTTTTTCCAGCAAGATGGTGCACCACCACATTATGGGTGTCAGGTCCGAGCATTCCTAGATGAACAGCTTCCTGGAAAGTGGATCGGTCGTCGTCGGCCAGCTGAATGGCCCCCCCTGAATGGTCTCCTGATCTGACCCCCTTAGACTTTTATCTTTGGGGTCATCTGAAGGCAATTGTCTATGCTGTGAAGATACGAGATGTGCAGCACCTGAAACTACGGATGCTGGAAACCTGTGCTAGCATTTCTTCTGCGGTGTTGCTATCAGTGTGTGAAGAGTGGGAGAAGAGGGTTGCATTGACAATCCAACACAATGGGCAGCACTTTGAACATATTTTATAAGTGATCAGAAACTTGTACATAACTCATGAAATAATAAAGTTACGTTAAAACCACCACAAACGCCATTGTTTTTCTTGTGAAATTCTCAATAAGTTTGATGTGTCACATGACCATCTTCCCATTGAAAAAACTAAAGTTGGTTCCAAAATGGCCGACTTCAAAATGGCCCCCATGGTCATCACCCATCTTGAAAAGTTTCCCCCCTCCCATATACTAATGTGCCACAAACAGGAAGTTAATATCACCAACCATTCCCATTTTATTTAGGTGTATCCATATAAATAGCCCACCCTGTATATTTTTGGAGTCCACCAAAATGGACACCGACTCCACAGCCCTGCTCACCCCCACCAGGATATTTGTTGAATGCAGATTATTCGGATCCTCCTTTGCCCAAACCAGCACTGAACCTTGGGAAATACCACTTATAACCAGGGACAATTCCATTCAGAGTACTTCCCGATGAACATGTACATCTGCTCAGCAAATTGTGCTTATGTTTTTGAGAGGCTGAGATTACATTCCCATCAGCGTTACGAAATCTGCAGGCTTTTCTGGCATGCAGGACTTTTTGTCTGGCCGGAAGCCGGCGTTTATGTAGTCAATGGGGATCGGGAAATCCAGGCATTATCCTGGCTATGCCACTTACAGTAAACTCCAGCAGGCTTCTTCTGCTGCAACAGCCTGCTGGATTTCATTACAATCATGTGAACATAGCCTAAGCAGCTGCTTTGGTGCTTATTTTCCTCCTTTATGGGAAAATAGTATTTTCATCCAATCCTCACATCAGATTGCTGACACTTAAAATTGGTAGAATTTTTTGTTTCTCTGGCTTTACAGTGTATAAGTGCAATGATAAACAACTGATGGTGCATTGGAGCTTGCACTCCTATACTGCTTACATTTTTACACATGGTAAGTACAGTACTGTGTGATTTCTTCTGAGCCTTGAAGAAATTTTAGTTTGTGCTTCAGCAGGTTCTTAATCCTATTTCATATCTGATCTGGAAAAATGAGCCAATCTAACATGTTTACATACAAAAAAGAGTAAAAACCTTTTAATAATGGCTCATCTACTTTTTATGTGGGATGACATTCAAGTTAATGAAATATTGATAGCACATGGTCTTTAAGACAGGTATGAAACGAAAAGTTCAAAGTAAAGCATCACAGATGTGAAAGCAAGGTATCACGACTTGCTGCAGCTTTCACCCGATGCATTGGGATGACATGATCCTGATTTATTATTTGTTTTGTAAAATCTTATCCACTTTGCTGATACTGTAAACTTTATGGATTTTTTGCGTGCAGTTCCTCAACATAAAATCTATGAAGTTTCCACCCATGGGCACATTAGAAGAGAATGGTAAGGGTGATAGAAATAAGGGTACTGTTAGGAAGGCGGCCTATGTCCTCTGCTGTCGCGGGCAGTTATGGGCGTTGCTCCACTCTCCCTGTGTGTATTGGGAAGAGTGCTCAGTGAACCTGCATTCAGCATTGCTAAAGTTAATCCTTCCCTTTTGCTCCCTGTCCTGTTGCTGTCTAAGATACTGATCAGCCTCCCTATTTAGCTGGGCAGTGGATCCACCCCCTTGCCTGAGCTTGAATTTTTCTAGTCTCTAGTAACCAGCAAAGGTGTGATCTCTTGTCTGACTACTTGTGCACTGTACCTGTATACCGATTCTGCTTCTTGCCCTTGGAACTGCTAGACATGAACTCAGCCTGCCCCAACCTTGGAATTGCCATCAGGAATATTCACGTGCTCAGCCTGCCCTGACCTTGGATTGTGTTCAGACTATGCCTTTTGCCTGAGTCCTTGGTTCTTCGCACCGGTGTCTCTGACCCCCGTGGGTCAGTTGGCAACCACACCAGGAGTACTCCAGGAGGTAGTGGCCTGGTTGGTTCCCTGCAGTGAAATCCACATCCCTGTATAGAGGGTTAAAGGGCAAATACCAGTGGACAAAATCAAACTGGTTAATTAGCACAGTGGGTCCACGCCTACTGTCCGTAACAGGCCCTTTTGGAACCGAACCAGAGTTCAGGAAATATTTTTTTACAGTACAAGTTGATTTATGAAGTTATTACGCGAAGTCTTGCGAGACTTCGCAAAGCAATAACTTCAGCACATCTGAGCCAATACATTCTAATACTGTACGGAGCTCCTGCTTTTATGCCAATCGACTTTGGATGTCTCATCCGAAGTCGATTCGCTCAACCTTAATCATGATCTGTTCATCTTTTCTTCCAGTGAGGTACAGTGGTTCTATCCGGTTTTCTTTTTTTTTTTTTTTTACTGGATAGATTAGCACAGCATTTTGCACTCTTCGTACTATTAAAGCTGATTGAAAATACCTAACAAGAGTGAACAGAGTGTGGATTGTGACTTCACTGTGGAAAACATGGCTGATTTTACTTTTAGGTTTGCTATGTTTAGAGTAGGCCCCCAGCTATAGCAGTAGAGTTGTTAAATATGAAATGTAGTTTTTTTTTAAATATATTAAAATGCTGGCGACTCTCTCTCTTTAGCTGTTATGAAATTACTGCTCCCAGCTGGGTGCTGGCTTAGCATCAGGGGTCCTTTGAGAAATGCACTGAAATAACTAGGTGTTTCAGAAGGCTGCTTTATGTTGTATATTTCATACAGAAAAGTAAGCCCGTATCGTTCCAGCCAGTGGATTATTCTTTGTGGTTCACCTTCTGAGCTGATTTCCTGTGCTGTCTCTTTTGATTCATGGGTTATGCCTGAGACCAGATTAATTCCCATCGAGGATTGCATTCCTTTGACAGGTGCAGTTTTGACAGTCGTGATGCATGTGATGAGGATGATAATGGAAAACTACATGTTATTGTAACTATCTCTCTCTCCTGTCTTTGGGCCAGATAGTGCTATAAAGCAAATATTTATTGCACCTTTAGTGATTGGGTACGAAACGCGTGAGCTCTGCTTTAGTTATTGAGCATAAATTTTCCTTTTCTCAGAACAGCAAAATAAGCTCAGTGACATAGTATAAATTATAATGTAATGTCGGTGACCCATACTTCTCTCAGTTTCCTTTATGAAGGACAGGCATATTGCTTGTGAGCCAATTGTGTCATGTCAGAAAACCACATATCCTCCATACAGTATATCGCTCTCAAACAGATGGTGTATTTAAAACTACCTCATAAAAAAAACACATTTATACCATGGTCGTTGATGTGGTTGCAGTTTTTACAGCTTAATTTGTTAACTTAAAGAAGCACCTCAAATTTGTTCATTGGGCCCTCTGTCTGTAACCAAGGGTTAGGGTAGTACAATGAAAGGTCTTACCAGGCTCTTTATTCTGTATAAAATTACTCTTTTTCCGACTCTCATTGCTGGATTGCATGGTGGTCATAACTAGAGGTGAGCGAAGCGAGCTTTGGATGTTATATCCGAAATTGCTTCGTTCATAACTTCGGATTAATACTGTACGGAGATTAGTCTCCATACAGTATTAGAATGTACGGGCTCCGGTGAGCCGAAGTCAGTTACTCGTGAAGTCGCGCTTGACTTTGTTAAATAACTTTGTTAATTGATTTTTAAAGTGAAAAACCACTTTAAACAGGTGCGTAGCTAAAGGCTTATTGGGCCCTGGTGCAAGAGTTCAGCTTGGGGCCCCCCTTCCCTCAGTGCTTTATGGCAAGGGGCAGGGTAACATATAGCCTTCGTGCTGCCTGATGCAAGAATTGAACTGCCATTCCCCCCCACTGCCAAATTCTTGACCTACCTCCTTCCCTTCAGCCAGATGTTTACCTTAACCATCATGCACCTTCTGTAATGCTCGTGTCTTATGTGGCACATGGGTCTTTGGGCCCCCTCAGGCTCTTGGGCCCGGTAGCGACTGCTACCTCTGTCCCCCTATAGCTACTCCCCTGACTTTAAAACTTAAAACCAAACTCAGCTTCGGTTGAGAGGTACCAGTCGGAACTGAAGCCTAGTTTGGTTTCAAGTTTTAAAGTCTCGATACAGTATTATTCCAAAGGTATGAACGAACGACTTTGGATGTAACATCCAAAGCTCGCTTCGCTTATCCCTAATCGTAATTCCTGGTATGAGAAATGTGATGGAAAAATGAATCTAGCCAGCAAAGGAGGCAATATGGATAATAACAATACATTAGTAAAGACCTTGTATTATCTTTCTCTACATGATAAATGCCATTTGCTGAAGAGAGACAACCCCTTTAAGATTTGAATACTTGTCCCATTTTGCTTGAGATTGTGAACTTTTGTCATTACCATAATGCACACCAAATATGGTGACTTAGTTTCTCCATATTGGACATGCTTCATTATTAATTTTAGGTGTGCTTCCAGATCTTCTGTAAAGGAATTGTCTTATGAAGGAACGGTAGAGGGTGGACGCTCACTCTGTAAGTGTGGCTCCCTCTCTGGTACTTGTGAACTGCCTGTACAGTATATGGAGGGTCATTCATGCTACATTTTCCCTTCAGCAGCAGGCCAGCTTTCAGTCTTGACAAACTCTGTTAAGCATACCTTCTAAAATTTTACCTCCGGCAGAGGGGATGGTGTGGGGCTCTAAAACATTATGCTGACATTTTTGCACGCATTATCCCACCCATTTTAACAAGCCTCACCCCTTTTCTTGCATGTTCTGCCCCTTTTTTTTCTGTGCCCTGGCCCCTCTCTGCAGTCCTCCATGCTGTTCCTGAGAGATTCACCACCTCTTCCGGGTGTCTGGGAGGTCTCCCTTTTTTTTTTTTTGAGAGAGCCTCCTGGACATTTTGGGAGAGTTAGCAAGTATCCGTCACCAGTATTTCATTATCCTATCTGAGGGCAGCATAAACTGAAGACAGATCCTGCCTTAAATGCTGAATCACTTACTTTTTCGACCCAATCATTTTCTTAAAATCTGTAGTGAGAACCTACAGAGCGAGCAGAGCGCTGGAGTCTCAATATTCATGAGTTTTGGCTCCTCTTGCCCCTGCTGACAATAAAGCAACATAAAACTGATGACAGAATCCCTTTTACATTCATAAATAATAATTAACTAAAAAGTAACTTACTACAAAATGTGTGACATTTAATTTAAGAGGTAAAACATTTGATTCCAGATCTTCAGATTTAGTAGACTAATGATGGCATCAACCCGGCATGTCTTGTTCAATCCCATTTTTGTCTCTCTGACATTGTTAAGCAGAGTGCAGATAATCATTATTGTTTCTGCCTTCAATCCCATTATGAAATTGACAAATTGCTCAACGCTGGTTGCTAACACTGCAGTAATTGCGCTTGAGGGTATAAATAAGACTTTGCTCGCTTTAAGCCTGACAGCTGTAAAGTGGGTCTCATAATTATATTGAGTCTTCCTCAACAATGTAGATTGCTGTGTGACATTATAATAAAACACATGGAATTGATAGCAAGCTGTCACCTGTTTTCAGACACCACCAGACCACCCCCGTATAAATGTCTAGAAGCTACGTCACTGAATACAGTGGATTACACACAATTGTATTTGTACTGTTTGAGGGTTCTGTCTGTGCACCTGCAGTCAACCCTCTTGAAAAAAGAAAAATCTTAGATCTTAAATCTTAGGTAGGTCTTTTCAGAGAAAAGAGCCAGTATACATGATATGTAAGGAAATGGGAATCCCTTACAGTAGGGGTGGTCTTTTGGAGAGGTTTTGGATTTATATTCAGGTAAATGGGACAATCTCAGACATTTCTGTAACAAATCCCCCATGTGTGAACATACCCCAGAAGGGAGTCACCATGAAATTCACTGTTAAACCAGGTGCAATGCCTTGTAGGACTAGCTCATCTGAATGTAACAATATTATTCACTTAGTGATCCATTGCTTTGTTCTGGAGAAAAGTTACTTTGAATCCATATGCAAATGAGCAGTTGAGTTCCCTGGGGGTGGGCCCAAGCCAGTCTCTGCCCCCTTGCTCCTCCTGCTTCCTCTGCCAGCATCTCCCTCTCCTACTTCATTGAGAGTGCCAGGTCAATTAAGATTTTGATATATGGGGGTCCGATTGCTGAGACCCCCACTTATCTCTAAAACAAGGAAACAGAAGTGCTGACATAGAGAGTGCTTTCATTTCATTACAGGAGACAGACACTAGACGGGTTCATAGGCTTTCTGTTGGGCCCATCTTCAACAGAATGAAGAGAGAGTAATCTATGTAAGCACCTATGTAAGCAATCAGACCTCAGATCAGAACCCCAATGTTAAGAAGACCCCTCATTTAGCCCTCAGATCAGACCCCCCCCCCCCCCCCATATTCAGACCCCCATTTGGACCTCAGATCAGACCCCACTGTTAAGAAGACCCCCATTCAGACTTCAGATCAGACTAAATGCTGTTAACAACAGGTCAGGCAGGAAATAGATTTAAAAAATGCAACCAGAAAATAAAAACAAATTAGAAAAAAGTATATGTGCGACTATCTGGTTTTAACTGCAAAAAAATATATAGGTGACACAAATGAAATCATGTTTTCATTTGTACAATAGTAGCATCTGTAAAATAAACTTGCCACCTGCAGTAAGAACACTATAATCTTGGACATAGTATTCTTGTGCAATTACTGTACTTACTGTACAGTATTCAGTGGGCTAAAATATACAGTACAGTATGTCAATTGTATATCTTGTTAGGCCTACACATGAAAGAGTGGATTAGTCAGCAGCAGATGGTGTAGTCTGGAGCTGCTAGATTAGACAATCAAACCAGAGGCTATACAGTCATGTATGAGATGCACACAAAAAACGAGAAAATTGTTGTGGAAGTTATCAGGAATGAACATTAGTATGAATGCTCATTCCAATAATCAGCCTGTGTAAAGATGCTGAAGATCACCTGATGAACGAGCTAAACACTTGTTCATGAGGACTCAAAACATTGTTTCTGGGCCGCAGGTCATGCTGTGTGAACACTCTGCTGTCCAGAAACAATGAATCTGTATGAGGACCAGTGATTGCAATAAGCATTGCTCGTCCCCATACAGTGCAGGTGATTGCTGCATGGGAACCCAACTCTTTACTTCCAGAGACAAGCAGGCAATTATCAGGAAGGAACAGTTCCTTCCCAATGATTACCTGCTCAGTTAGAGCATGTAAATGCACCTTTAGTATTCATCTTGAAACCACAAGAAAACTGAATCTTCTAAAACTCAGTTGAAATCTAGAGTTTCTTTGTACAATGGTAATGAATTCTCTTCTAACCTTATCGTTTATAAAAGGTCAAGGCACAGCAGGGCATTGAGGTTGGACACGGAAAATCAGAGTCTTGGTTATTGGAGATGATCTCCCCTTTAAAGGGATTCTGTCACCAGGTTTTGGCCTATATAGATAGTCACACTTCTGCGCCCGTGTGGTCTACTGGCAACTGCCTCATGGATCCAACCACGCATTCGCCAGCTCTCTTCGGATCCATGAGCCAGTAGACCGCATGGGCGCAGACTCGGGTAAGTACTGCGCATGCGCGGGATTACGCTGCAGCCGGAGGAGGTCGCCGGGATGATTTGAAGTGAATAATAAGTAGGTGGGCGGTGCCGGGCTCCAAGATTTGCGGCGTGGCCGGGCTCCAACGGCGCAAAGGACATCCCCTTGGGCTCCTTATGTGAGTGATTTGAATATTAATCAAAATAGAACTCTAGGACCAATAAGAATAGCATATTTAGAATGAGCGCAGTGAGACCTAAACAGAAGTGTGACTATCTATATAGGCCAAAACCTGGTGACAGAATCCCTTTATCTCCAAGCCCAGACAAACCCTACAACATGTACAGGGACTGCTCACCCTGTATGGGCCAAACTCAGGAGGTTTTCATTCCTTCGTGAGCTAGAGGTCATCCTGTCATATGAACCCAACTCCTGATGAAATATTTCATGGTTCTCTTGCCTGAAACCCATGCAAACTATATTTTACAAATATGATGAGCCACATGAACAGTTTAAATGGTTTAACGGTTAAAACAGATAATTCAGCATTTCCAGCCCTACACCCTTTACTTTTTAGGTCAGGCCAATGTAATCAAAATGGTAGCCTTCCCAAAACTACCACTGTTCTTAAAACCAAGGGAAGAATAAAGTATCAATGCAATCTACAAAAACCTTCTATGGAATAATTCCAACATTCCAAATTAGGGTCTGAACTTCTTTACCTGAGGATAGGTCATCAATGTCAGAATCTTGGAAAACCCCTTTAACGTTTTTCTTACCTCACCTCCCTACCTTTCTGATATACATTACCCTGTCTACACTCAACCCACGTTGCCATTTTTGTCTGAAAACTGTTAAAACTTCAAAGCAAGTTTACACAACCACACCAGGCAATTCTCTCTGTTACTGCCGAGGAAGACACCACAGATGTCAGAATTGGAATGAGCAGAGTTCTGAAAAGTTCTCAAGTTTAAAGAGGTTTTCCAGGATTTTGATGACCTATCCTCAGGATAGGTCATCAATATCAGATTGGTGGGGGTCCGACATCCAGCAACCCCACCGATCAGCTGGTTGAAGAGAAGGCAGCGCTCCGTGCGAGAATTTACCTGCTCGCTGTTGACATTGCAGTGGCGAGCAGGTGTAATTACAAGCCACCCCATTCACTTCAATGGGATGGCTCCTTCCTATTCAAGTGTATATGTAATTATACCTGCTCGTCGCTGAGATGTCAACGGTCAGCAGGTGAACAGTGAAGGGAAGGCTGCACTCGCATGGAGCTTCTCTTCAACCAGCTGATCGCCAGGGGTCCCAGGTGTTGGATCCCCACTGATCTGATATTGATAACCTATCCCGAGGATAGGTCATCAGTATTAAAATTGATTTTAGCATTAAGGCTTTTTCACTTGATTGTACTCAAGGCCATGTAATCCATTGCATGCATCAGATGATATATATTTGAGTATATTATTGCTGAAAGCACAGTTTTTAGAATGGAAGGCAGTACAATATATGGCAGACAGGATTAATCAATATAGCATTAGGCCTTATGCATTACAGACTGTGACGTGCAGTCCATAATGCATGTGACTATGCACACAAGAGCTTAGACTGTAATACCATAGTTATGCTAGAGATAAGCCTATATGTAGGCCCTTTTGCAGCAATAATCCTTCGTATGGTCTAAGAAAGTCAGGATAGAACTGCAACATTAGAAAATAAAATCTGCCTGGATGACATGCATACAGTACCTGTCCATTTCAACTTCTTCTGTGAACACTGTTAAGGGAATGTCCCCTCAGCAATGATTCTTGTCTGCTTCTCCAATGGAGTATAGATTCTTTAAACTTTTAAGATGAGAGAAAAAGTTGTAGATGAAACCATTTGCATCTTTGACGTCCGGTTAACTACACTGCACTGTGATGTAATCACAGGAACATTCATATGATGAGTAGGACAGTGAGAAACCTAAATTATTTTCATTGTATGATATACCTCTGCCTGTGACTGACAGTCAGGCATAGTACTTAATGGGGTTGTCCCACGAAAAATATTCTACAGTATCAAACCAGCGCCTGGATCTGAATACTTTTGTAATTGCACGAAATTAAAAAATCAGTTTAGCCACTGGGTTATTCAATAAAATATATCTATATAGCGCCCCCTGTTTCTTTTTTTCTTATTTCTTTGTCCTGCTCAATGAGATGGCCGCGCCTGCACATGCTCAGTTTAATCCTTTAACTGCCTCCTGAGCTGTGATAGGCAGAGCATGGACACGCCCCCTGAGCTGCAGTAGAAAAGACACTCCCCTTGAGCTTTCAGCTTGATATAAATCTAGCAGAGCAATGAATGGGAGATCTCTGGATCCATGTGAGGTACAGGGCTGCTTCTAGCTTTGTTAGAAAGATGTTTGTTTTAACATGTCCTATATGATGTCTGATTTTCATTTTTTAGTCATGGGATAGCCCCTTTAAAGGGTTTGTCCCATCTTATAAAATGATGGCATATCACCAGGCAATGCCGTCACTGATCCAGAAAAGGAAGGGACTCAGAGCTGAAAACTTTTCTCTGCACAGTGATGCTCCCGGGCACTTGAAAAGGGGTTTCATTACAGTTCCCTGCACAATATGTAGCTGGGGTGCTGCTATGTAGGAAAAACCGTGAAGGCAAATTTTATTTTCGCAGAATTCGAATCCGAAGTATATATCTCCACAACCACAGAAGTTGTGGAGCAGAGTGGTGACATCCAGTCAGTGGGGCGGAATGGTTGGCACTACTTCCAGAAATGTCATTATAGATCCATGGCCGCCTCCTAGAGATTGCTGAATGACTTTTCTTTGTCATGCTGTCTTCCTAATTAAATCTATTACTGGAAGTAGAATTTTGTTCCAAAATGCCTTGGACTTTCTCCATTATATAAACCTTGCCTATTAGTGATTGGAAAGTGTAGCACTTCAGTCCCCAGGAACTGTTTAGAAATCAAAATGACAAATCCACATGAAAAAAAGAATAAGCTGTAAGCAGCCCTGATATAGCAGTGCCCATTCATACGCTGGCCTCTTAACTGCTTGTGAACTACATTCTAATATCATAGTGACATTACACACACAAATTAATAATAGTTAAAAATGTCCCACTAGCGGCGTGTCATGCCAGGGCCTTTACTTAGTGCCATGTGTCCACCAAAATGTGGTCCTGCAGGTGGCTTTCTCCATGTGAATGCATAGATGACCATTATAGTCAGTGGCCACACATGCGCCTGCATGGAACTGGAATGGAGAGAATAGCAGATGAGATGGCATGGCACTTTCCTGGTGCTGATGCCACTTCATTCTATCTCTTGATGGTAGGCATGGCACTGGACCTTTGCCAAAGAAATATTCGTGAAATATCCTAGCGATGTTATTGTTAGCAATGTCTGGTCTGCTAACAGTAGTTCTCCCCCTTCTGACGTCACTCGGTGCTCTGTAGCCTAGTCATGACAGTGACTGTGACATGTGGCACACAGGCAATTTACTTTATACATTTTTTGAAGGGGACATGGGTTTTCTGTGGTATACATATTGCTGACCTAATTGGAGCTGAGCTGCAGTCACTCGGCATGACCATTACAGAGGGGACGGAGTTGTGTTTCTGGCATTGTCTACTGCGAACAGCTGATCACTGGTTGTACCACGAGTTGGACCTCCACCATCCTGATATTGATGACCTATCCTAAAGATTGGTCATTTACGGTATATCTTTAACCAAGAAAATCCTTTTAAGAGTGACTGTGATGCCAAGTAAATCCAACTCCAATTTTTGTAGTATCGCTTTAAAAAGTATTTTAATATAATTTAGCATGGAAAAACTAGTTACTTCTGTCATTTAATTTCTGGCATGTTCTGCAGACAATCCCGGGAATTGGGCAGACAAAAACCATTGTATGCAGGGGTTTAATCTGCCGATTCTCTGCATATTTGCAGGGTAGCGGCTGGATCTCTGCCGGACACTATTATAGTCAGTGCGGTCCAGCAGGAAGGCGGTAGTATCCAGCATAGAGAGAACTCTGGCAAGCTGTTCTCTACCGGTACGGCCTGCTTTTGTTCTCTGCCACAGATGTGAAACTAGCCTTACTAAGAGATTACCGTGTTTGATTTTAATTTTTTCTATTATTCATGTCCTAATCTTGTTAAATTGATATTCCTTCAAGTAAAATTTGTAGCCTACTATGACGTGATTATTCCATACTGCAGGGGCGTAACTACAAAAGGCTGGAACCCACAGCAGTTTTTGTATGGGTCCTGTCAGAGGACATTACAGGAGGAGATATGATGAGAGAACTACAACTCCTAGCATGTCCAAGTCATTATGTGGTATCAAAAGACATTACAGGAAGAGGTATAAGAGGAAAGAACTAAAACTCTCAGCATGTGATGACTATTATGTGATTCAGAGGCCATTACAGGAAGAGGGAGGTACAGTGCCTTGTGAAAGTATTCGCCCCCCTGGAACTTTTCAACCTTTTGCCACATTTCAAACAAAAAGATCTAACCTTTACAATTTTTAATGAAGAATCAACAACAAGTGGGTCACAATTGTGAAGTGGAACGAAATTTATTGGATCATTGAAACTTTTTTTGTAATAATAAAACTGAAAAGTGGGGCGTGCAAAATTATTCGGCCCCCTTGCATTAATACTTTGTTTCTCCACCTTTTGCTGCGATTAGAGCTCCAAGTCGCTTGGGGTATGTCTCTATCAGTTTTGCACATCTAGAGACTGAAATTCTTGCCCATTCTTCCTTGCAAAACAGCTCGAGCTCTTTGAGGTTGGATGGAGAGCGTTTGTGAACAGAAAATGTAGATAAGACAGCACTCCTAAAATATTGCCATGCAATGAAGCCGTTCAGCAGCGGTGCCAGCAGCGTTGGGCCCCAGCCCATCGGGCCCCCAGGTAGCAAGTGTAGAAAGGATACTGCAGCACTCCAGTGTCTTCAGAAGCAATCCAAAGGTTTATTCAGCACACAGATACAGCGACGTTTCGACCATACATGGTCTTTATCAAGCAAAGTAGTGTTATACCAAATAAAATATATATAGTGAGTAGAGCACCTGAAAGTGAATTGGTTGCCTCCCACAAGGGGTGGCTCCTCCCTAGTACCCAATAATTAATAAACATATAACCAATCATATAGTCAATCATATATTAATAATACTTAGCAGTGAAATAGTGAGCACATACCTCAATCCATAATGTTAAACCAGCCGGTTAATGCATGTATGGGGTGGTTGCACGTGGAGCAGCTATGCTCCGTGCGGGCGGAAGTGACATACTATAAACTGACCACAGAGCATGTGCTATAATCTGGCTCCATTTCAGCCGGAAGTCCAGCGCGCGTCCCGGCCGGGACCTCAAATCCGACAGCACATTCTAACTGTGTGCTGACCGGAAGTCAGGTACGCGTCTATTCCGAGACCTCGAAACCGACAATACATTTTAACCAAGTGCTGGCCGGAAGTCAGTCGCGTATTGAATCCCTATATGGTGCTCTACTGACCGCCCCATAGTCTGTATATTCCACCCTACTTTGCTTGATAAAGACCATGTATGGTCGAAACGTCGCTGTATCTGTGTGCTGAATAAACCTTTGGAGCATTTGTGAACAGCAGTTTTCAGCTCTTTCCACATATTCTCAATTAGATTCAGGTCTGGACTTTGACTTGGCCATTCTAAGACATGGATACGTTTATTTTTGAACCATTCCATTGTAGATTTTGCTTTATGTTTGGGATCATTGTCTTGTTGGCAGATAAATCTCTGTCCTAGTCTAAGGTCTTTTGCAGACTCCAACAGGTTTTCATCCAGAATGGTCCTGTATTTGGCTCCATCCATCTTCCCATCAATTTTAACCATCTTCCCTGTCCCTGCTGATGAAAAGCAGGCCCAAACCATGATGCTGCCACCACCATGTTTGACAGTGGGGATGGTGTGTTCAGGGTGATGAGCTGTGTTGCTTTTAGGCCAAACATATCGTTTTGCATTGTTTCCAAAAAGTTGGATTTTGGTTTCATCTGACCAGAGCACCTTCTTCCACATGTTTGGTGTGTCTCCCAGATGGCTTGTGGCAAACTGTAAACAAGACTTTTTATGGATATCTTTGAGAAATGGCTCTCTTCTTGCCACTCTTCCATAAAGGCCAGGTTTGTGAAGTGTTCGACTGATTGTTGTCCTATGGACAGACTCTCCCACCTCAGCTGTAGATCTCTGCAGTTCATCCAGAGTGATCATGGGCCTCTTGGCTGCATCTCTGATCAGTCTTCTCCTTGTTTGAGATGAAAGTTTAGACGGACGGCCGGGTCTTGGTAGATTTGCAGTGGTCTGATACTCCTTCCATTTCAATATGATCGCTTGCACAGTGCTCCTTGGGATGTTTAAAGCTTGGGAAATCTTTTGGTATGCAAATCCGGCTTTAAACTTCTCCACAACAGTATCACGGACCTGCCTGGTGTGTTCCTTGGTCTTCATGATGCAGAACCCTGAGACTATCACAGAGCAGGTGCATTTATATGGAGACTTGATTACACACAGGTGGATTCTATTTATCTTCATCAGTCATTTAGGACAACATTGGATCATTCAGAGATCCTCAATGAACTTCTGGAGTGAGTTTTCTGAACTGAAAGTAAATGCGCCGAATAATTTTGCACACCCAACTTTTAAGTTTTATTATTACAAAAAAAGTTTAAATGATCCAATAAATTTTGTTCCACTTCACAATTGTGACCCACTTGTTGTTGATTCTTCACCAAAAATTAAAAATGTTATATCTTTTTGTTTGAAGCCTGAAATGTGGCAAAAGGTTGAAAAGTTCCAGGAGGCTGAATACTTTCGCAAGGCACTGTATGAGGAGAGAACTACAACTCCCAGCATGTCCAGACTATTATTATGTGATATCAGAGGACATTACAAGGAGGACTCATAAGAGGAGTCAATGAAAGCTCCTAGCATTTCCCTGGCTCTTAGATGGAATCCATGCTTCTTCACTTTCTCCAATCAAAGCTTGGTCCCCTCATGTCATTTGACATCATCACAGATCCTTCACCACCTTTTTGCCTCTCCACTGCTGAGCTCTTCTCGCTCTTGCACGGATCACATGATGATTATGTCATCACAGGTCCTTCATCAATACTTCTCTCCACTGCTGAGCTCCTCCTATCCTGCCCTGATCTCATGAAGATGATGTCATCACAGTTCCTTCAGCTCTTGCTAATGACTATTATCAGCCATTAGCAGAGCACACTTACTATATATACAGTCTGGCAGGGAAGGCTTGGGACTAAAAGCCTGTGTCCCCCTGCCTCTGTGGGCCCCACAGTAGTCGCTACCACCGCTAACATGGTAGTTCCGCCCTTTATAACTTTGTAGTTATTTTGATACCTCAACAAAAAGTTTTGGCCAGTTTCTTAAGTTAGCTCATAAAAAAGACTGAAAACGGCTGTGTACAAGTCCGTCATACAGATTAGTTCTTTCATGCTTGAGAAAGGTCGTCGCCCTGCCATACTTTTCAAATGAATTCACTGGAATGAGACAAAATTAGAAATCAACAGATTAAACAAAACACTAATGTACAAGCTTTCTTCAAAGAGGACAGCACAGTTTTGGCTTTCATAAGATGTAAATGAATGCATCATTTTCTTAAGAAAATCTAGTACTCATTTAATTTGCCTCTATCAGTTGTACATTAGGGATTCATTTTTCTTTGCATGCTGATGGAGGGAGCAGACTGAATTAACTACACTCTCCTAATGGAATGAGCTTTTTGTTTTGTGAATAATAAAGCAAAACCTACAATAAACCGTATAAAAGCTGGATTGTTAAAACTAATGGCCCATTGACGACATGCCAGCTCCTTGTGGCGGCTATTCATGATTTATAGCAGGCAGATATTGCAAAAACACTGTGACCCTAGTCACCCTGCTGTGATCTACTATATCAACATATTAATTTTGTAGAAGTTGAAAAAGACGCTAAAAGATCAGTTACCTGCCGTGTCAGGCAGTGATTTGATTGAGCGTTCTTCTATTTTTATAAATTACAAGTGCATGTTTTTTTCTTTAAAAAAATTAACAAAGATTTTGAGATTTGATAATGGGTGTAAATTAATTTTAGAGTGTGGTCTGAGATGCCAGTCTATTTTGGGGTCTAAAGGCTAAAATTTAGAGTCTGGCTTGGGGTACGGATTATTTTTGAGGTCTGAGATCTTTATTATTTGAGTCAAGTCAAATTGGCACCCCTGTGGATTAGCTGTTTGAAGAAGAGGTGGTGCTCCACGCTAGTGCTACTTCCTTTTCATTACACTGTCAGTCATCTCGGAAGTCCAGTGTAATTACAAGTACTTGCTCCATTCACTTAAATAGAGTGAGTACTTGTAATTACTCTACTCTGCCCATTTAAGGGAGATGATGCGCAGTGTAGTTAAGAGGAAGCAGCACGTACATGGAGTGTCGCCTCCTCTTCAGCTGATCGGCGGGGGTGCCGGGTGTCAGACCCCCACCAATCAGATATTGATGACCTATCCTGAGGATAGGTCATCAATATATGCTGCCTACACAACACCTTTAAGGATCCAAGAAGGCACAACAAACCAAGAAAGGCAACTGGTTTGAGGACATAGAGTGTTAATACGGTACAAGATAGAGAACTGCTAATGTGTGTGAGGGAGGGGCTCAGTAGGTAGGTGAAGTCTAATTTTTTTTATTTGACCATACAAATTGTATAGAATTTTTTTTTTTTAACGGCAGGGTTCCAACACCCGGGACCTCCGCCGATCAGCTGTTTGAGAAAGCAGCATGGAATGGGACAGACCTGCAAGACCAAGCAGAGCTGCAATACCAAGCACAGCCACTATACTGTGTAAGGCACTGTGGTTGGTAAGCTGAGAGAAGGTAGCAGCGCTCACAGGAGTGCTGCTGCCTTCTCAAAACAGTTGATCGGCTGGGGTCCCGAGTGTCTGATACCCACCGATTAGATACTGATGACCTATCCTGAGGATAGGTCATTAGTAAAAAAAAAAAAATCTTGGAAAACCCTTTTAGGCTAAGCAAAGAGGTAGAACTTAATCTTTGTGTCCTACTGCAAACAGGGCAGAGGAGGGAGACTCCTGCTGTAGCCAGTTGTCTTACAGTCAGGCATAGCATTGTGAAAAGGAGCATAGGGCTGGGGATGGCTGACACAGATTTATTATTTTTTTTTTTTATGTTTTAATTGCAATATAAGACAAAATTGAATCAAAGGAAAACGATGAGATTGAGGGAGGAACTAATATGATTTTTTTGTTAATTTTTTATGTTCAGTATCTTTTTGTATAAATTTCCAATTATTGCACCAATTCTTGTTGGATGCTATGATGCTTATGGAAAAAAAATCAATTTTAATGCAATATTAATTTTTAGAGTTGTTTTACTGTGGCTATGTTGCACTCCATCTCAACTTTAAGAGGAATCTTCGCTCTAACTTTGCTAGTAGGTGTCCCTTCCTCTTTTGTGCTAATCATAGGTGTGTGGCAATAGGAGAAGTAATTGTAAGACTAAGGCCTGTCACACACGATTGTGGAACACACAAGCGTGTACAGTGTTTGACTGTACAGCGGCGGCCTCAGGAAGCGCACAGAGTCATAGCAGCCAATGACGCCGTGTGCTCCCGTCCTCAGAGGGAGCACGGTCCGGGCTTTCACGGCCCGTACCGGACCGTGTTCCATGGTCGTGTGTGACAGGCCTAAGAAGCATAAATAGAGCAAGGGGTGTGGTACCCTTGTATGATGAGGATCCTCTTGGCCAGAGTATAGAGCAGTTATAAAGAGCATCTCTCACTCTGGAGGACTTGTCCTGTCCTTCATTACTCAGAAAGCCTGTGATTGCAGGAAAAACAACTTTCTTCCAGGTCTCCTCACAGATTAGAGCTGATCATTGAGGGTCCCAACAGGAGATGAGTGTATGTGAACTCTGAATAATAAAGGGACTCTTTTAACAACTGAGGATTGTCGAAAGATGCATTTTTTTAAATAAGCCCTGGGTGTTCAGTTTCTACGTCTTGGCTTCTGCACTGGTCCTCCTTTGTAGATGAACTCTTGCTGCAATGCTGCATGCAGACCATAATATTTATAATTAGCAATTACTCTCAGAGCTGTTTGCTTATGGAATTGCAAGGATAATAGTTGCCTTGAAGGTTGTGAACCATAAGGACATAATTAAAAAAAAAAGAAGGCAATGATTACAAATAGCAATATGTCTATGAGCCTAAGGGGGGAACAGACCTCATGCCGTCTTCCTGGAGAGAGAGAAAGTATGGCTACATTTCCACTACAAATCTGCTTTTGCAGCAAATTAAGGGAGTGCTAGTCTTAAGTCTAGGATTGGGCTTTTGGCCGCTCTGCTTTATTAACTTCTTCCAGATATGTGGGTTTTTGCCAGTGGGCACTTAGCAGATTAGACTTTCGAGTCTCGTCAGCTCTAATACATTGCAATGATATCAATCATTTTTTCCACATTCAATTACGTTCATTCATGGCACAGCAGGGGGATCCACAAGTCATTTAATAATTTGTCATGCCAGAGAATTATGTGCCAATCAGCAAGATTCCTGTGTTCATTTTCCCTGTGTAAATGTTATCTGTAAAGAGGCAAATGTTTAACATATTTTTTGTATTTTTATACTGAAAATGGAAGTTAATTGTTTTATGTTCAGAACATGCTGCCTATTTAAACAAGATCTACACCAATATAAAATTCTGTTTAATAGGGTGAGCCACTTTGCCCACAGAGCCCCAATACTGAGGTGACTACACAGAGCCCCAACTGCCCCTCTACCTTCCTCAGTACCCCTGTTTATTGTAGGGGATATGGGCGCCACTATTTCACCTTATGGAGAGAGCCTAGTATGCATAAGGAGTCTTATAGGCCATACAGTGCTCCTCTGGGAGAAAGGTATGCAAATTAGCTATCTTTCCAAATAAAAAAGAGTTCCTCTACCACCACCTGTTGGAAGGCAGCTATCCTGTAAGTCAGTGTCTGATCTTTCAAACAGGCCTTGAAGCATAACTTAACCCCTTAAGGACCTGCGCCGTACATGTACGGTGCTTGTTGCCGTGACTTAAGGACCAGCGCAGCTGACAGCCAATGTTTTACAATACATGATGTATTGCAGAGGGGATCAGACCCCCAGAAGTTGAAGTCTCAGAGTGGGACAAAAATAAAAAGTAAAAAAAAAGTTAGTGTTTTCCATAATAAAAAAATAGTCTCACGTAAAAAAAACACCCCTTTCCCAAAATAAAACACATACAATTGTAAAAAATAGAAAAAAAAGAAAACCAGACATATTTGGTATCGCCACATCCGTAACAACCAGCTCTATAAAAATATCACATGACCTAACCCCTATGGCTCTCAGACTATGGAGACACTAAAACATGATTTTTTGGTTTCAAGATTGATATTATTCTCTAAAACTTAAATGAAAAAAAGTATGCATGTTGGGTATCGCCACATTTGTAACTACCTACTATATTGAAATCTCACATGACCTAACCCCTCAGGTGAACACAGAAAAAATAAAAAATAAAAACGGTTTTAAAAAAAGCCATTTTTTGTCACCTTATATCACAAAAAGTGTAATACCAAGCGATCAAAAAGTCATACGCACCCCAAAATAGTACCAATCAAACCGTCATCTCATCCCGCAAAAAAAGGGCCCATACCTAAGATAATTGTCCAAAATATAAAAAAAACTATGGCTCTCAGACTATGGAGACACTAAAACATGATTTGTTTTGTTTCAAAAATATTCTTGTGTAAAACTTAAAAAAAAATACATATTAGGTATTGTCGTGTCAACCTTAACAACCTGCTCTATAATAATAGCACATGATCTAACCTGTCAGATGAACGTTGTAAATAACAAAAAATAAAAACTGTGACAAAACAGCTATTTTTTTGTTACCTTGCCTCACAAAAAGTGTAATATAGAGCAACCAATATCATATGTACCCTAAAATAGTACCAACAAAATTGTCACCTTATCCCGTAGTTTCCAAAATGGGGTCACTTTTTTGGAGTTTGAGTTTTGTTTGGCCCCAAGCAAACTTTGTTACCGTAAAAAAAAAATTAATTAAAATTGAAAATCTACCAAAAAAGCGACATTCTGAAATTTCGGCTATATTTTCCTTTAATTCTTGTGGAACACCTAAAGGGTTAACAACGTTTGTAAAATCAGTTTTGAATACCTTGAGGGGTGTAGTTTCTAAAATTGGGTCATTTTTGGGTGGATTTGTATTATGTAAGCCTCACAAAGTGACTTCAGACCTGAAGTGGTCCTTAAAAAGTGGGTTTTGGAAATTTGCTTCTAAACTTCTAAGCCTTCTAACGTCCCAAAAAAAATAAAATGTTTTCAAAATGATCCAAACATGAAGTAGACATATGGGGAATGTAAAGTAATAACTATTTTTGGAGATATTACTATGAATTTTAAAAGTAGAGAAATTGAAATTTGGAAAGTTGCACATTTTTCTAAATTTTTGGTAAATCTGGTAATTTTTATAAATAAAAATTAAATATTTTGACTCAAATTTACCACTGTAATGGAGTGCAATATGTGATAAGATCAATGTCAGATTTGCTGAAAATGGCCTGGTTCTTACGGTGAAAAATGACAGGGTCCTGAAGGGGTTAAAGGGGTTGTGTCACTTTAGCAAATAGCATTTATTACGTAGAGAAAGTTAATACAAGACACTTACTAATGTATTATTATTATACATATTGCTTCCTTTGCTGGCTGGATTTATTTTTCCTTCACATCATACCGCATTTTTCGCCCTATAAGACGCATCTAGGTTTTAGAGGAGGACAATAAGAAAAAATATTTTTCATTACACCTCGGGTCAGACCAGCCATCAGACCTCCAATGTTAATCAGACCTCAGATTACAGCCCCAATCAGACCCCCAATGTTAATAAGACCCTGAATCAGACCTTAGATCAGACCCCAAATGTAATAAGACCTCAGATCAGACCGACAATCAGACCTCAGCTCACACCCCAAAGTGATTGACCCCCAATCAGACCTCAGATATGAGCCCCAATATAAATAACATCAGATCAGACCCCCAGTCCTAAATCAGCCCCCTATGCCTCATTTGATCAGTCCCCAGCCTCATATCAGCCCTACGCCTCTTTTGATCAGATCCCAGTCTCATATTAGCCCCATGCCTCTTTTGATCAGTCCCCAGCCTCATATCAGCCCCCATGCCCCCAGTCTCATATCAGCCCCCATGCCCCCAGTCTCATATTAGCCCCCATGCCCCCAGTCTCATATTAGCCCCCATGCCTCTTTTGTTCAGCCCCAGTCTCACATCAGCCCCCATGCCTCTTTTGATCAGCCCCCATTCTTCACATATACCCTCATCCTCATATGACATAAAATAAATAAACCACCTCTCCTGCTCCGGGACGCCGCCACTCCTCTCTGCCCGCGCTCTGCCTTCCTGCTGCCACCGGCTGTGCTGTGAACTGGAGGGCACAGCCGATAGCAGAGCGGAGGACCAGGAAGCGTTAAGTACAGAGCCTTCACCGCTTCCCGGTCCTCTGGTGCTAATGAGCGCTTCCATAATGGAAGCGCTCATTAGCAATTACCCCATAAGACGCAGGGACATTTTTCCCCCACTTTGGGGGAAAAAAACTGGGTCTTATGGGGCGAAAAATACGGTACACTGCTCATTTCCATGGTTATGACCACCCTGCAATCCATCAGTGGTGGTCATGCTTGCACACTATAGAAAAAAGCACCAGCCTATGTGAGCCTCCACAGTCCTGGCCACCAGAGAGGTTGGCATTTTTTCCTATTGTGTTCAAGCACTGCCACTGCTGATGGATTGTAGGTTGGTCATAACCATGGAAATGAGCAATGTATAATGTGATGGGAAATGAATCCAGCCAGCAAAGGAAGCAGTATGGACAATCACAGTACATTAGTATGTACCTTGTATTAACTTTCTCTACATAATAAATGCCACCTGCTGAAGTGACACAACCCCTTTAAGCTGAAAGCCAAACCTGCAGACAGCTGTTTCAGGGTGCTTGCCCTTCGTTGGGGATCTAAGTGGTACTATTTTACCTTATGGAGAGCATGGTGGAAAATAAGTATTTGGTCACCTACAAACAAGCAAGATTTCTGGCTCTCACAGACCTGTAACCTCTTCTTTAAGATGCTTCTCTGTCCTCCACTCATTACCTGCAGTAATGGCACCTGTTTGAACTTATCAGTATAAAAGACACCTGTCCGCAACCTCAAACACTCACCCTCCAAACTCCACTATGGTGAAGACCAAAGAGCTGTCGAAGCACACCAGAAACAAAATTGTAGACTTGCACCAGGCTGGGAAGACTGAATCTGCAATAGGCAAGCAGCTTGGTGTGAAGAAATCAACTGTGGGAGCAATAATTAGAAAATGGTAATCTCACTCGATCAGGGGCTCCACGCAAGAGAGTATTGGGAGAATGTCATATGGTCAGATGAAACCAAAGTAGAACTGTTTGGTAGAAACACAACTCGTCGTGTTTGGAGGAGAGTGAATGCTGAGTTGCATCCAAAGAACACCATACCTACTGTGAAGCATGGTGGTGGCAACATCATGCTTTGGGGCTGTTTCTCTGCAAAGGGACCAGAATGACTGATCAGTGTACATGAAAGAATGAATGGGGCCATGTATCGTGAGATTTTGAGTGCAAACCTCCTTCCATCAGCATGACAATGATCCCAAGCACACCGCCAGGGCAATGAAGGAGTGGCTTCGTAAGAAGCCAGTCTCCAGATCTCAACCCTATAGAAAACCTTTGGAGGGAGTTGAAAGTCCGTGTTGCCCAGCGACAGCCCCAAAACATCACTGCTCTAGAGGAGATCTGCATGGAGGAATGGGCCAACATACCAGCAACAGTGTGTGCCAACCTTGTGAAGACTTACAGAAAACGTTTGACCTCTGTCATTGCCAATAAAGGATATATAACAAAGTATTGAGATGAACTTTTGCTATTGACCAAATACTTATTTTCCACCATAATTTTCAAATAAATAATTTAAAAATCAGACAGTGTGTTTTTCTGGATTTGTTTTCTCATTTTGTCTCTCATAGTTAAAGTCTACCTATGATGTCAATTACAGGCCTCTCTCATCTTTTTAAGTGGGAGAACTTGCACAATTGGTGGCTGACTAAATACTTTTTCCCCCACTGTACTGTGCAGATTTTGCACTGGGAAAGCCAAACAGAAAATCTGCAGGATTTTCACTACGTGTGGACATTCCCTTACAGGCACATGGAGAGAATATTTTATATATTTTAAATGACCCTAGCTTTCTACCATCTGCTTCAGTGCCTACAGGTTTTCTGGAAATGCATTATAGGAAGTGTATTACAGAAGCATGCATTAGGAGGACGATACACTTACAAGTACATTGTCTATCGCTTGCTTACCATGTTGAACAGTTTTTATAGTTTGAATTACAACTATGATACCCCCAGGGTCACCACACAAGCCTGTAAAGAAACATACAGCATGCTTTCGCCAAATTTGACTAATTTTATTATTATTATTTATTATTATTAAAGCGCCATTCATTCCATAGCGCTGTACATATTAAAAGGGGTTTACATACATAATACAGACAATTGCACTAAGCATGAAACAAGACGAAGTACAAACTGGTACACAAGGAGAGAGGGCACTGCCCGCGAGGGCTTACAATCTATGTGGTATGGGAGAAGGACACAGTAGGCAAAGGTAGAGCTGGTAATCGGGAAAGTAGCTCTGAGATTTAGGGAGGGGACAGGTCGTGGACGGCCTTATATGTATTTATTAGTATTTTGAACTGAATTCTCTGGGCAATGGGGAACCAATGAAGGGATTGGCAAAGGGGAGAAGCAGAGGAGTAACAGGGTGAGGTGGATTAGTCGGGCAGCAGAGTTGAGGATAGATTGGAAGGGGGCCAGAGTGCTAGATGGAAGGCCACAGAGGAGAATGTTGCAGTAGTCTAGGTGGGAGATGATGAGGGCATGTACTAGCACTTTTGCAGACTCATAGTTGAGGAACGTATGGATCCGGGAGATATTTTTGAGTTGTTATCATTATGCTAATCATTATTTGCATCATGCAATTTAAGGATAGCCATACAACTATTAACTACAATGTCCAGGTAGCATGAGTGAGGTATTATTATTTGTGGTATGGTGGGTGACACTGGAAGGGACTAGCTGCAAGCACTCTTTGGGTGCAAGCACTATTACACTAGGTGTTTAGTATTGTGGATTATGTTGTTTCAGGATAAGACGGTGCCTAGTGGGGGGGCACTAGTGATGACAGATTTATGTGCACTATGACTGTCCTTGTTTCGGACATTACATAGTAACATAGTAACATAGTAACATAGTTTGTAAGGCCGAAAAAAGACATCTGTCCATCCAGTTCAGCCTGTTTTCCTACAAGTTGATCCAGGGGAAGGCAAAAAACCCTGTGAGGTAGAAGCCAATTTTCCTCACTTTAGGGGGAAAAATTCCTTCCCGACTCCAGTCAGGCAATCAGAATAACTCCCTGGATCAACGACCCATCTCTAGTAACTATAACCTGTAATATTATTACCCTCCAGAAATACATCCAGGCCCTTCTTGAACTCTCTTAGTGAACTTACCATCACCACCTCCTCAGGCAGAGAGTTCCATAGTCTCACTGCTCTTACCGTAAAGAATCCTCTTCTATGTTTATGTACAAACCTTCTTTCCTCCAGACGCAGAGGATGTCCCCTCGTCATGGTCACTGTCCTCGGGATAAATAGATGATGGGAGAGATCTCTGTACTGACCTCTGATATATTTATACATAGTTATTAGATCTCCCCTCAGTCGTCTTTTTTCTAAAGTGAATAACCCTAATTTTGATAATCTTTCAGGGTACTGTAGTCCACCCATTCCAGTTATTACTTTAGTTGCCCTCCTCTGAACCCTCTCCAGCTCTGCTATGTCTGCCTTGTTCACAGGAGCCCAGAACTGTACACAGTACTCCATATGTGGTCTGACTAGTGATTTGTAAAGTGGCAGGACTATGTTCTCATCACGGGCATCTATGCCTCTTTTGATGCAACCCATTATCTTATTGGCCTTGGCAGCAGCTGTCTGACACTGGTTTCTGCAGCTTAGTTTGCTGTTCACTAAAATTCCTAGGTCCTTTTCCATGTCAGAGTTACCCAATGCTTTACCATTTAGTATGTACTGGTGACTTGCATTATTCCTTCCCATATGCATAACCTTACATTTGTCAGTGTTAAACCTCATCTGCCACTTTTCTGCCCAAGCCTCCAGTCTATCCAGATCCTGCTGTAGCAGTGCACTGTCCTCTTCTGTGTTAATTACTTTACACAGTTTAGTGTCATCTGCAAAAATTGATATTTTACTGTGCAAGCTTTCTACAAGATCATTAATAAATATATTGAAGAGAATAGGGCCCAATACTGACCCCTGTGGTACCCCACTAGTGACAGTGACCCAATCTGAGTATGTACCGTTAATAACCACCCTCTGTTTTCTATCACTAAGCCAGTTACTTACCCACATACAGACATTTTCTCCCAGGCCAAGCATTCTCATTTTGTATACTAACCTTTTATGTGGTACAGTGTCAAACGCTTTGGAGAAGTCCAAATATACGACATCCATTGAGTCGCCGCGGTCAAGTCTAGAACTTACCTCCTCATAGAAACTGATTAAATTGGTTTGACATGACCGATCCCTCATGAAGCCATGCTGATATGGAGTTATTTGCTTATTTTCATTGAGGTACTCCAAGATAGCATCTCTCAGAAAACCTTCAAACAGTTTACCCACAACAGACGTTAAACTTACCGGCCTATAGTTTCCAGGCTCTGTTTTTGGACCCTTTTTGAATATTGGCACCACATTTGCTATGCGCCAATCCTGTGGAACACTCCCCGTCAGTATAGAGTCCTTAAATATCAGAAATAAGGGTCTGTCGATTACATTACTTAATTCTCTTAGGATACGGGGGTGTATGCCATCCGGTCCTGGTGATTTGTCTATTTTAATATTTTTAAGACGTTGCTGCACCTCTTCCTGGGTCAGAGAGGGCACTTTTAAAGGGGAATTTACTTTTATACTCTGCATTTCATCTGACATTTTATTTTCCTCAGTGAATACAGTGGAGAAAAAGTTATTTAGCAGCTTCGCTTTCTCCTCATCGCTCTCTGCTACTCCCCCCTCATTACTCTGTAAGGGGCCCACACCTTCAGGTTTATACTTTTTAGTATTTATATAATTGAAGAACATTTTAGGGTTAGTTTTACTCTCTTTGGCGATTAATCTCTCGGTCTCTAGTTTGGCTGTTTTTATGTGTCTTTTACATATTCTATTTTTTTCCTTATAGTTTTTCAATGCTTCCTCACTCCCCTCCTGTTTTAGTGATTTAAATGCTTTCTTTTTGTCATTTATTGCTTTCTTTACAGTTCTATTTATCCACATTTTTTACAAGAAAAAAAAGTGTTGCTGTGCTACTTCTACAGTAGTAGGGGCTTAGTTCTGTATGATACAAACCTTGCCTGCTACCACAAAGGTCAGAGAGAGAGATATGGAGCCCATTACTGCCGTCAAGGTCCGAGAAACAGGGCCCCTTGATTTGCTTAGGTTCGAGAGATGGGGCCCCTCCACTGCTGCCAGGGCCTGAAAGAGAGATGGGACCATAGACTGCTACCAAAGTCAGAGAGGTGGGTCCCCTCGCTCCTGCCAAAGTTTGACAGATATGCTCCCCCGCCACTACCACTAAAGTCTGCTAGAAGAGGCCCCACTCTGGAGCCAAGGTCCGAGAGATGGTCAGACCCCCCCTGCCTCTAAGGTCCAAAAGATGAGGTCCCCCACTGCTGCCAAGGTCCAAAACATGGACAGAGTAGTAGATGGGGCCCCTCTGCTGCCATCAAGGTCCCTGTCTGTCAATGACTGACGTGAGGCTTCCGCTTTCCATTCAGTAACATCCTGCAGCAGCTGAGGTGTGTGATAAATGAGTATACTTATCCTAATAAATCATTTTTCATCTTTTTTATATGCACATAGTATCATGAATGACATTTTGCACAGTATTCAGTCAACCCGTAGAGCTTCACTGAGGGAAACGTATTTTGATGATAATACCCTCAAACAAAATCTCTTTGAGTTATATTGGAAAGCCAGCTTTGTCTCGAGCAGTCTCTGCCTGTGCGCCAGAAGGTCTCCAGTTATTTGAATTTTTCAAGATGTGGGGTTTTTCTGCTTGTTAATCAAATGTTGACCTTAGAAGTGTAGAGCCATGCTTTCTGCCTGGATGGCATGTCACAGCGATGACAAGTTTTGCCTCTGGCAATAGAAACTGCTTTGTAAAGTAGAAATCACATTCATTTTAGGGACATTATTTTTTCAATTTCGCTGCAGTTTAGTGCACCATAAAGGCTTAGATTGTCAGAATTGAAAGACTTTTGACAGTGGTAGTCACAGCGGTTTTTCCTCCACAATGTGCTTTGGATTTTTCATCTGCTTTTCTTGGATTTAATACAGACACTTACTGTAGCAAGATATACCATGAACATCAAGTACTGCCTTTGAGGTCACCCATGGCAGGATGTAAGACTGAATTCTGTGACGGGAGAAGCAGGGTTTCACATGCATTAGGTCATGGTATAGATACTGTGCTGTGCATAGTGGTAGAAGAGCTGATTGCATAGACCCTGTGCTGTACATAGCGCAATTATGTCAGTGGTGTGTTATTCTCAATGTTGTATCAGAGATTTCCCCAATGGGAATGACTAAGCAGCAGTTAGATGCTCAAAAGTGTGATACAGAACCTTCAGTGATCCAAGCTCAAGGGCTCTCAATTATGTCATATTTGGCCTGTTTATGGCACTACTGCTCTTGGTTGAAATCTGTAGACAGGAGTGCACCTAACCTTTCTGCTGCATGAATTGAAAATCGAAACAGGGACCACCCTCCCCCATACCAAATTCTCAACCTAACCCCTTCCCTCCTAACATTACATACAGTGGGGAAAAAAGTATTTAGTCAGCCACCAATTGTGCAAGTTCTCCCACTTAAAAAGATGAGAGAAGCCTGTAATTAACATCATAGGTAGACCTCCACTATGAGAGACAAAATGAGAAAACATCCAGAAAATCACGTTGTCAGATTTTTAAAGAATTTAAATTATGGTGGAAAATAAGTATTTGGTCAATAACAAAAGTTCATCTCAATACTTTGTTATATATCCTTTGTTGGCAATGACAGAGGTCAAACGTTTTCTGTAAGTCTTCACAAGGTTGGCACACACTGTTGCTGGTATGTTGGCCCATTCCTCCATGCAGATCTCCTTTAGAGCAGTGATGTTTTGGGGCTGTCGCTGGGCAACACGGACTTTCAACTCCCTCCAAAGGTTTTCTATGGGGTTGAGATCTGGAGACTGGCTAGGCCATTCCAGGACCTTCAAATGCTTCTTACGAAGCCACTCCTTCGTTGCTCTGGCGGTGTGCTTGGGATCATTGTCATGCTGAAAGCCCTTGCTGTTCACGGATCAGTCTCCTGGTCCCTTTGCAGAGAAACAGCCCCAAAGCATGATGTTGCCACCCCCATGCTTCACAGTAGGTATGGTGTTCTTTGGATGCAACTCAGCATTCACTCTCCTCCAAACACGATGAGTTGTGCATCTTCCAAACAGTTCTACTTTGGTTTCATCTGACCATATGACATTCTCCCAATACTCTTCTGAAACATCCAAATGCTCTCTAGCAAACTTCAGACGGGCCCAGATATGTACTGGCTTAAGCAGGGGGACACGTCTGGCACTGCAGGATCTGAGTCCCTGGTGGCGTAGTGTGTTACTGACGGTAGCCTTTGTTACGTTGGTCCCAGCTTTCTGCAGGTCATTCACTAGGTCCCCCTGTGTGGTTTGGGGATTTTTGCTCACAGTTCTTGTGATCATTTTGACCCCACGGGGTGAGATCTTGCGTGGAGCCCCTGATTGAGTGAGATTATCAGTGGTCTTGTATGTCTTCCATTTTCTAATTATTGCTCCCACAGTTGATTTTTTTCACACTAAACTGCTTGCCTATTGCAGATTCAGTCTTCCCAGCCTGGTGCAGGTCTACAATTTTGTTTCTGGTGTCCTTCGACAGCTCTTTGGACTTCACTATAGTGGAGTTTGGAGTGTAAGTGTTTGAGGTTGTGGACAGGTGTCTTTTACACTGATAACAAGTTCAAACAGGTGCCATTACTACAGGTAATGAGTGGAGGACAGAAGAGCCTCTTAAAGAAGTTACAGGTCTGTGAGAGCCAGAAATCTTGCTTGTTTGTAGGTGACCAAATACTTATTTTCCACCATTTGCAAATAAATTCTTTAAAAAACAATGTGATTTTCTGGATTTGTTTTCTTATTTTGTCTCTCATAGTTGAGGTCTACCTATGATGTCAATTACAGGCCTCTCTCATCTTTTTAAGTGGGAGAACTTGCACAATTGGTGGCTGACTAAATACTTTTCCCCCCACTGTACGTATATCAATACAGAACAAACAGGATAATACAGCGCCCCATACCTCTTATATACAGTGATGTCTTCTTTGATGTAGATGTTCTCTGTCCTCATCTTTTACTACAGACCACCATGATGATTTTTCACCCATCTCTCTGCAGTTTGACAGAAAACAACTTAGTTTAATACTAGTTTTCCATCATCCTCCCATCTTCTGGACAAATCATCCTACCACTCCCAATACTGTGCTGCTTTGCCTTCTAATACTATACAGCAGACACAGATAAACCCAGGGTGCCCCCATGGTAATAGTGCTCCCAAAAGTTCCAACTAATAATTCTCTTCCAGAGCACACTTAGTAGTAATACTGCCCCCACAGTGCCCCCAACATGTCCCCACTGTGCCCCAGAAGTAATAATGCTCCCATAGTGCCCATACTAGTAATTATGCCCCCCACAGTCCCCCAGTAGTAATAAAGCCCACCAAAATGCCCCCCCCGCCGTAGTAATAATTCTCCTTATAATGTGACAGTAGAAAAATGCCCCCTTAAAATGAGC
Source organism: Rhinella marina (assembly GCA_900303285.1). Classification (NCBI taxonomy): domain Eukaryota; kingdom Metazoa; phylum Chordata; class Amphibia; order Anura; family Bufonidae; genus Rhinella; species Rhinella marina. The sequence continues at coordinate 580,438 of ONZH01021860.1, forward strand.
ACCAGTACAAAAAATGCCCCCTTATAATGTGTGCCAGTGCAAAAAATACCCCCTTTTAATGCCCCCAGTTGAGCTAATGTCCCCATAGTACCCCTATATAATGCTCCCATAGTGCTCCTCTCCCCCTTCCCCATAGTTACCCTATAATGTACCAGTATAAAATGCCCCTATATAATGCCCTCAGTGTCCCTCATAATTTGCCAGTATAGAATACCCCTTCTTAGTGCCCCCAGTAGATGCCCTCATAGTGCTCCTCTTTCCCCATAGTACCCCTCATAATGTGTCCCAGTATAAAATTCCCCTATACAAAGCCCCCCATATAAAATACCCCTTATTTGTGCCCACAGTAGATGCCCCAATTACATGCAAATAAGAAATGCCCCTAGATGCCCCCATAATGTTCCTCTCCCCCCTTCCCCATAGTGGCTACCATATAAAATACTTTTGTGCCCACATAGTGCCCCCCAATAATGTGCAAGTAAGGAGTGCCCTAGATGCCCCCATATAAAATACTTTTGTGCCCACATAGTGCCCCCCAATAATGTGCCAGTAAACAGTGCCCCAGATGCCCCCATACCGCTCCTCTATGCATTGTGTGCCATATAAAAAAAAAAACTTACATGTACTTACCTCCATCAGGCTGGCAGCGATGCGATGCAGGCCTCTTCCGGCCTGTGTCCCGCGCTGTACAGCCTAGTGCCTGCAGCATATGAGAGGAACGGGGAAGGGAGACACCTCTCCCCTACCCGCAGCACATGTATCTGTATCGCCGTCCTGAGGACAGCGATACAGATGAATAAACAGATTGTTGTAAGTGCTCGTCTCTCCCTGCTACTGCCGCCCCCAACTTGTCACCAGGGCCGCGCCGCTTGAGGCGATCGCATCACCTTGCGTAATTGGCGGTGGGGCCCTGACTGTAGAATAGGCCAGAAAGATCCAACACAGTCATTGGAGAAGAACTGCTAATCTTAAGATTTAAACGATGTAAACTTAATACCCCAAATTTATCACAGTTACTCCCTTTGGATGATAAGTTGGGTGAATCTTTACACTTTTGCTTATGTCTGCACCACCAGTTGTTTGCTTATTTTGCGATTAAAATTTTTTTTATGCACAATGTCGATTCCTAAACCATGCCCCTTTCCCACCAAATCGCACCTCCTTTTCTGCTAAACCATAAATCTGATGCAAACCGTGTATGGCAGGTTTTCGTTTTTTCCCCACATAAAATGAATCAGAATTCGGGCACTTTTACCAATAAAGTTCCCCCAATGTGTTTATTCCCTTAAAATAAAATATTTGTAGAAACAAGTAGATGACCTAAAGGGGTTGTCACATGAAGATTGCCATGGCTTCTCTAAACCCAGTGAAAACTGTATGTGCACCAGCTCTTAGCTGCTCTCTGTTCTGGCTCATAGATGAGGGCTCAGCATGGGGGACCCACCTCTTACAGGGCATATGGACAGGGGTTGCAGTCATTAGGCAGTCTCTTTAATGGCTATGGGTAGCCTTGGAGCCTCCTTTTTCACAACTAGTTGAACGCAGCAACTGATCAAACAGCAGCTTCATATTTTTGAGAATTCTACAAAATTGAAATTGAGATCTGATTGCTGTGGTTCTTGAGGGCATTAAGACAGTTTTTCCCAAACTTTTTTTTCGTTTTCACTATCTTTTCTAGCTAGAAAACTGCAAATGAATGTAGCCATACCCTTATACCACTTTTTTTTTACACCCCTTTGGTCCAGACATGAAAAGAAGAATACAAACATCTGTATTATTTTTTAAGCAACACTCCTATATGATAGAGTATATATCAATTTGATTATTAAGAAGAGATAAAATTTTTATATTAAACATTTGTTTTCACCAGATTATGCCATCTTTCCAAAGCTGGTACTTATTCAGAGAGCCAAACTTTTACAGCCACATCAAAAATAATTATCTCATAAGGTTAGATCTTTCTTTTGGAGTAAATGGTTAATTAGGATGTTTCACCTAGAATTCCACACTTCAGACAGGTCCAAGTAGTAGGTTCTAAAGTACCTGAATGTTAGGACAGCTCAAAATAATATGCAGAAAGTCTGAATTTGCTTAGTGTGCTTAGGACAATTCAAATTTCTTACAACACCTATTTTAGATAGAAAAAGCATGTGTATATTAAAAATAAGCTAATTTCAATTGGTAGAGGGCACACAATATATCTGATACCATAGGTAAAACAATAGTTTTTAATAATAATAATAAATAAAAAATAAAAATACAAACAGATCCAAAATGCTAAACCCTAAAATCATATAGTGTCATTAAAACATATGCATGTCAATTTCACTACAACATAATATATCACTCACACATAGTCCATATCAATGATAATAATGAAATACAATATTTAAATATATACTGTTATTCCTTGTATGCAGATATCGTGCAGTAAGTACTTCCTCCGATGGTAATTATGCTTAGGTTAGTCAAAATGGGGTTAGTAGTTGAACATCATTTTTTTCTGGTAATAGTTAGTTACCCACAAATTAACTCCTGGAATTAGTGGTTACGGAGGGATCATATTCACATCAGGAAACTGAGAAAAATGCTTGTACCACTCGCCTCTTATTGGAAATATTAAATAGAATAGACAGTTTAGGTACTTTACCCTCCTGTAATACGGGCTGTCCGTCCAGGTTTCTCACATAAGCCGAATCTCCAACGTGGCGTCCCACGTGGGTACGGCGTGTGGTTATTCCGGGCTTATATTAGCACAACGGCGTAGACGGTCACGTGATGTAACCATGTGACTGTCTCTTCGATCACGGGGTATATACGTCACTTGTTCATGTGACTTGGATTTCACAGGTCCTGGAAGGTAGAAGAAAATACCAGGGATATTTCGCAGGTCCTGGAAAATCACAATAGTTCTCCAATAATCCTTAAATTCCAATTGAGTGGTTCCTCCACAATCAATGTTGACTCTATCAGTACTTGGATGCCGGCATAAATTTTCCAAAAGTCTCCCTCTGTGTACCAAACGCGTTTCGGAACTCTATGGTTCCTTCCTCAGTGGTCGAGGTTGACTTGTGGATACTGGGTTTTTATTCTCAATATTAGATTGATTAATTGATGGGGCGGATTACTTACAAGTGATCTAAAATATATGGACCGGATTTCATTCATCAAGTGTTAAACATGCATTATAACACACTTGTATAACATAATAAAATTAATCAATTCTTACTAATAATGCAAGTTCTTTGTTAAGATATGTTCAAACAAATGCTAATTAAAAAATGCTACAAATAGAAGTATTGCATGAACTTCTTGAACTGCAATAATGGTGCACTTTCTACACGTTTTTTATAATCTATTTGATGTTGTTCATGCGGTTTTAATACCTTTTCTATTATTTGTTATTTATATCTCTTTTTGTAAAAACAAATTAGTATTTTAGAACTACTACTGAGTATACTCAAAAAATCTGATTTACATGTAATGATATATGAAGATATACGAGGGTATACGAAGATATACAAAAATGTACGAAGATATGCGAAGATATGGGAGGCAGCCCGCCCGGAAGGGGGGATCGCCGTGCTGGGAAATAGATACAGCCGGACGGCGATTCCCCGTCCCCAGCGGGCACACCACCCGACTCCCCACATCAAATCTTTCGTACCAAATCAGAACAGCATCCTTATAAAAAGCCAAAAATTTCCAATTCAGCATTAAGACCCCTCGGAATCAATGTATCAAAATCAAAAATCATTTTAGATTCGGCCCTTGACATTTTTGCGACATAATTGCCGCCCCTCCAAGATTTTTTGATACATTCCAGAGCTGCAAAGCATAATTTCGAAGGGTCTTTGTTATGACATTCTTTAAAATGCTTGGAAACGGAATGTAACTCATATCCCTTTTTAATGTTGTTTATATGTTCAGAGATACGTGTCTTAAGAGTCCTTTTAGTACGGCCAATATATTGTTTAGGGCATGGGCAACTTAGGATGTAGATTACTCCAGTTGAATTACATGATAGTGTACTTTTAATAGAATATGAATGTTCATTCTGTACAGAACTAACTTTTGTCGTCCTTTTGGGAAAAGTAGTGGTTTTGCAATTATTGCAAAAACCACATCTAAAAAACCCTGCCATAGACAGCCAACTAGATTTCTTCTCTATCCTAGGGTTCATAGTAGTCGGAGCCACCTTCAAACCTAAATTTGGGGCCCTGGTGTATATAAAAGTAGGTTTCACTGGTAAAATTGGGCCAACTATTTTATCTTCTAATATATGATGCCAATATTTATGAATAATTTTTTCAATTTGTTTATATTGTGCTTGATAAGGTAGAATAATTTTGATTTCCTGATCTTGTTTATTGACATTGGATTCTTCATTACTCACCCTATTTATAGTTCCCTTTTTAAAGAAACTCTGTCTTGATTTTTCTCTTATTTTGCTCAATGCTGAATCTATAATTTGTTGCGGATACTGTTTCTGTACAAATTGTTCAGTCAGAATTTTTGCTTCCCTTTCAAACTGTCTGTCAAGTGTACAGTTCCTTTTGAGGCGTCTAAACTGGCTTAGTGGAATGTTTGTGAGCCATTTTGTGAGATGTCCACTAGAAAACAGAATATAACTGTTTCTGGCCACCTCTTTTTGATATGTGCTACATATCAAATTGTTTCCAGAGACTTCGACCTTCAAATCCAAGAATTCCACTGATTTATTACTTATATGTGACGTAAATCTAAGATTTCTTTCATTCATATTTAGACTCTCCAAAAAGAAATTGAGGTCTTCTAAGGAGTCTCGCCAGATAAATATGACGTCGTCTATATAACGTCGCCAGAGCACAATGATATGCACAACTGAGACCATTCTACAGTTTTTCAAAATGAGCATCCATAGTGTCCCACCAATTTCCCAAAGTGTATCTTCCCCTGTTCTGTTACTATTAAACATGAAATAATTTGTACATTCTGATCCCATAAAATATATTCTGCATTTTTCAAAAAGGCATTTGCATCTAAATACTTTTGTAATTTCAAATAATTAAAAATGTTGTGTAGCCAATAAGTTATTCAATAAGATTTGTCTGTATAGCACCACCTGCTGTTTGTTAATTTCTTTATTCCTCTGTCTACCTCCCTGAGATAGTAGCACATGCTCAGTTCCATGGTTCAGCAGCCACAAGCCTGCCTACTGTTAGAAGCTAGGACACGTCTTACAGGTCATGGACACATGACCCTGTATTGCCAACATAGCAGAGCAATGAATGGGTAAAGCTGTGGATCTATGTGAGGAACAGGGCTGATTTTAGCTTTTTTGGAAATTGGATATTACTGTATATTATATGATGTTGATTTTATTTTGTTTTTACATTTATCATGGAAGAGCGTCTTTAAAGGGGTATTCCGGTTACCATAAATATAACTTATGTTTTAGACTAATCCATCATCAATTACCTAATATAATGTAATTTTCACATATTTACCATTCAGTAGTTATAAAGTAGTTTTCTTCCTCTGCTGCCCACTGTGTTTCCTCATAAGTTACCATGGCATCGACCTGTAGTTCTGAACCTTTGTTAGGTCGAGCATGCTCAGTGTGTTGCTATCAATTCTCTAGCTAAATGTTAGTTTGCTGCTGATTGGTCAGTAGAGGGAGCGTGACTGGACTGTGTATCAGGTAGTCAATCAATAATCATGAACAAGCACAAACTCACAGCAGGAAAGCTAGGGATTGTGGCGATTGTAGTTTTATGAGGGAAGATCAGGCACCATGATACTCTGTGTGCTGCAGGCTCACATAGGAGCTAGACAAATGAATTGCAAGGGAAAATGAAGCTCTGATTATATGTATAGGTATGGGTTCTGGTTGGGTCACCGCTTCCAGCCTTATTGCAGTTTTTCAAAAATTAAGTTACTTTACCGGAATACCCCTTTAAGTAAATTTGTGAGCGTGTGTTTTAACATTATGATATTTAGAACAAAAAATCCATAATTTCTGATGTTACCACTTCAAAACCCATTTTATCCCAGTTTTTAAATGTGTGTGTAACATCTTATGCCTAAAAAGGGACTTTTTTGTTTTATATTAACTATATCAGGGACCAGCAACCTCCGGCACTCCAGATGTGGCGAAACTACGACTCCCAGCAGGCAAAAATTGCTGGTCTGTTCTGAGATCTCCCATAGAAGTGAATAGAGCATGCTGGGAGTTGCAGTTTCACCACAGCTGGAGTGCCGGAGGTTGCTGATCCCTGAAGTATGTCTTACAACACCTTCTGAGTAGTCCTGAGCAGGCACTCTGCTTGAAGAAGGGCATTCAATGTAAGCACAAAAAGTTACAGTATATTTACATTTATGTGCTATCTGATGCAAGATTGCATTATCAAAGGTGTGCTGTCCCATCATTTAATATTGTTGAACTATGTCTTGCAAATTATTAATCAATTTAATATCAACTTTTTGTTGTCTTTGTGACAGAATTTTGCGCCAAAACTTTGGCACAGTTTTGTTGCAAATTGAGTCATCTTGGACCAACCCCTTTTCCCGCTAAACTACGCTATACCTTTTAGGTGCCAAGACTTGGGATATATAACAAATGTACTGTATCTGTCGTATAGTTTCTTTAGGAATCTCTTGAAAGAAAATGCTTCACTGCATTGGGATAATCCAGGTTTTGTTCAATGCAGTTTTAAGATGAAACAATAACCAACATTTATACAGTGACTTTTTCATATGTCTTTTTTTATCCAGTTCTATAATTTAAAAACAGATTTTGGAACAAAGGTCACATTTTTTGCTAACCCTTCATGAACTTTTTGTTCAAGTACGCCCTTTTTTCGTCACAGGGGAAAAAAACACTCCAAGATTTAACAAGAACCACTACTTAGCTCCATAGGAGCTGTTTGTCCCCTGCCATTAATGTTCTTCAGCAGGGATAATTCTGCAGTATTAAGTGGTATCTATAATCAGCAAAGTAACTGTTCCAACAAAAACGGAAATGAGAGCTTACACTATGTGACAGTATTGTCTTTGATGCCAAGCACTTCTTAGCACTCTTATCTGTATTGTTTCAGCATGGCATTATGTGAAGTCGCAGGTGGCATTGGCTTTCCAGGCTGTATTTAATAGCCCATTCACCAGAACATGTGCTCAATATAAAATTACAGTTCTAACCAGAAAATTGCTCAGAGCTGATATTAACAATATAAAATAAATTCAGTTGGACTCAATATATATTTTTTTAAATATATATATATATATATATATATATATATATATATATATATATATATATATAAATCTATGCCCTGTTGCCAGTTTGTTTTGACCAGGAGCTTTATAGGCCCTGGGCTAGGACCGCCTGGAAATATTGTGATCATCATAGCTTATAGCCAAAGTATTGTTTCACACCTGTCGCCTACAGCTGCAGGCTATAGTCAAGAAATCTACTAGCCTAATTCTTAATCAACCTCATAAATCCTTTATTACAATGTATGTGTGCCATGTTGGAATTATTTCCTTTGTATTCATATCTATAGCTGCTTTCAAAATTGTACTGGTTGCCCTTGGAAGCAGACAGCAGATTATGTCTCTCTGGGAACTGTGGTCAGTATATATTCCAGCTCTAGACCCAGCTGGTTAAGAAGATATCATGTAATTCCAATTCAGGAGTAAAAATTTTGCCCAACGTTATGCAAAGATTTGAACTGTCAAATTTTCCCCACTTATGTTAAAATAAAAAACAAAATTGATATCACCATTTCCAGAAATGTCTAATGTATTAAAATATCAAGTTATTTGCCCTGCATAGTAAATGTTGTCTCAAAGTCAGATTGCAATAGAATAAAAAATGATCGAAAACTCATATATAACCCAAATTGGTACCAATAAAATCTACAGCTTACCCCACAACAAGCCATCACTTAGCTCCACTGTGTTAGAGGTGTCAGAAGATGGCAATTAGAAAAACAAAATAAAAAAATGCTAAAAATATAAAGAATGTGTTTATTGCTGTAATTGAACTGGCCTCAGAACAAGGTTATGCCATTGTTATCACATAGTAAACTCTGTATAAAATGACCCACAAAAATAATCCCAGAAGTGTTTTTTTTTGCCGTAATTATGAAACATTAAATTATAGCATTAAAAAATAAATCTTGTCCGGCAAAAAAAAGAAACAAGCCCTCATACTGCTATGTTGATGTACTTAACAATTAAAAGGTTATGGCTCATGGAAGAGAGGGACAATAACCATGTTGCCATAATTGGCTTAGTCTGGTTGGAGTTAAAGAAGAACTCCCGACAAAAATTTTATTCCATGTCCTGCTAGAAATGTACATGATACAATCTGTAGTGAATGTCATTTTCTTACCAGTGTCTGAATTTTTGACTTATATCATCCTGAAGTTTCTTATCTGTGTCATGCGACCAGAAATTAGACCCACCAACTTATGTTGGACAGGAAGTCTAATTCTCTATGTATTCCTATGAGACTGAAAGTGAGGCTCCCATAGGAATGAATAGAGCCGTTACTGGCTTTCTGTCCTGGGTCAGTTGGAGGTCAGGGAGTTGGTCACATGACCCAGCTACAATAAGAAGAGAGGTTTTTACTCACAGAAACAGTCACTGATAAGAAAATGACAATCACTACAGATTATATCATGCACCTTTCTAACAGGTCAGAGAATAAAAATTTTTGCAGGAGTTCTTCTTTAATTAAAGGAGTTTTCTGGGATTTTAATATTGATGACCTGTCCTCGCTGTTTGAAGAGAAGGCCACGTGTATATTCAAGTGTATAGGAAGGAGCCGTCTTGGGCTATTCAAATGTATAGGAAGGAGCCACCCCTTTAAAGCGAAGGGGATGGCTTGTAATTACACCTGCTCACCGCTGTTATGTTGATGGCAAGCAGGTAAACAATGAAGGGAAGGCAGCACTCGTACGAGCACTGCCTTCTCTTCAAACAGCTGATCATTGGGGGTGCCGGGTGTCGGACCCCCGCGTTTCTGGTATTGATATTAAAATCCTGGAAAACCCATTTAAAGAAGCAGATTTAAAATTAGTAAATTAAAAAGTAGCATAAATTAAATAAACTCACCAGAACTGCAGTTGGGATAATACCCTTAGAGTGCCCGTTTACAGTGGAAGGAGCTTCAGGATCCGCACACGATTTATCACTAATTGCCGGACTGCATCTTTATTGGCTATTTAAAACAATAGTATGTACAGGTGTGGCCCAGCAATTAAAATAATTTGCATGTGGATTCCATTGTCGGACAGCACCATGTATGGGTATCCTTAGGGGAGTGAAAGTAAAGCTGTGATAGTTGTCGGCCAAGTGATCGTTCAACAGCTTAACCAACAAAAACGGTGCACATTCTGCCAGGGCTGGCCAAAGATATTCCTCAACCATGAACATGCACACAACTACACATGCATGTTTTTTTTTCAATAGGGATAAGGGAATTTAGATGCCCATAAACACCAGTTGGCCGAACCAGATGATAATGGCAAGATCAACCAACTATCATCTATGTAGCAACCCCTGCTAGATGGCAGATTTCTGAGGAAAGAAGGATCGGCCATGTTGTTCTTCAACACGTCTAATACTTTGCTTCCATGGGAGATAAGACATTGCTGAGGGTTTTTGGCTTATTTCCATCCCCCCATTACAAACACATGCCTACTCGGTCAAGCATGCATTTGTTAGGTGGAAAATGGAGGAATAGAGGTTGGGCCAAACGAGTGCCACTAGAGCTTACCTCTCATCGAAGCAAAGGATAGGATAGGATATGTTGAATACAGCATTCCAGCATTTGTGTCTTTAGCCTTTATTTTTTGCAGATTGGAATCTGACCTATTCATTTCAATGGGGGCGCAAAAAAATGTAGACTGCACATGGTGTGCTATCTGCATCCGTATGTCCAGATGTCTATCCCGCAAAAAAATAGAACATGTCCTATTCTTGTCTGTTTTGCAGGCGGGAATAGGCATTTTGACAATGGGGCCCATGGAAATTGCGGGATGCACACGGCCGGTATCCCTATTTTGCGGATCCGCAATTTGTGAACTGCAAAACACATACGGCCGTGTGCATGAGGCCTAATACATGCTCTGTGTTTATTACAATCATTATAATATATGCAGGGCCTATGGTTGTATTCATGCTCTGTTTTAGGACATGCAGGGAGGATAGTTCCTATAGTCTATTCCAGAACATGCAGGGAGGATAGTTCCTACAGTTGTTTGACGGGTGGTCAGGATGTATACACTGTAGTTCCTTGTGGTGTTGTACATTAGCACAAGGAACTGTCCATGCTTTGTACGGGGATAATCAAAGGAGACCAATGAAAGATAAACTGACAAAAACAAGTAAAATAAATTGATTTATTCATGGGCCGAATGTCTGATTACAAAGGAACATGTTTGGCAAAGCTACTGAAGTGGTATTGTGGTGCCAGAATACAAGGAGAATATGAGCATTGCTAATCATACCAGCGAGCACGAAGAAGTATGGCTGAGAAATCACTTTGGGATAATAGTCTCCTTTTGTCTTCTGTCTTTTGGCTAACATTATTCTTTTTGTCTTTTTAATTTGACAGCACGCTCTGCTAGCTCTGAAGTTTATCTTGGCATTTGTGATTCCCAACAAACCATATGACATCCGGATAAAATTAGCCAGACTGGAATTTGAGTCCATGGAAGCCCTCAAACAGAAACAGGTATGTGAACAGTTTCTGAATGTAAACTAGGCAAAGAGAGAAAAATCTTTAATTATGGAAATCACTTCTACGGTCCTGGAAGCGACTTGTGACCGTATTACAGACAAGGCATTTCCATTAGCTTCCTCTGGAGCCTGCGTCGAATGTTTATTTTGCAGCTCCCAGACCGGGCTGAGTCCTTATATACAGATAAAGTATGTTTTAGTTGAGAATCTAGTTCAGTCCAGCAGGATTCACAAAAGGCGCCAGTTCCTCAATTCTACAGTTCTAGAATGCAGTAACAGAAAAGGACTTTCATGATGGCCATCTTCACATCAGATATGGTCCAGGAGAGGAGTCGCTCAAGGAACAGGGATATAATTATATATAGTATTACATGATTTATAATACGTAAGAAGTAAATATAGAAGGATTAGATAATCGTTTAGTCTTATATCTGTTTCAATGCTTCTAGAAATCTTTACTAGTTATATGAGGCTCAGACCCCATGCACGCAACCATATGCATTTTGCGGTCCGCAAATTGTGAATCCGCATAACATGGATCCTGGCCGTGTACATGCCACTTTTTTAACCCCTGTAGAAATGTCCTATCCTTTAATGCATAACAGACAAGAATAGGAAAAAAAACGCAATGGACAACACGTCCGCATCTTTTGAGGTCCCTTTCAAATGAATGGGTCTGCATTCGATCCACAAACTCGGATGTGGAACGAAAATACAGAGAGTTAGAGTGCTTACAGAGTTATTGCTGTTTGGGCTACATGTCGATAGAGACTATGTCTTACACATCCTTGTGCCACATGTGTGCACACTGCTGTACATTTTCCCTTCAATCACTGGTTCAACATAGAGGGCTAGTATTGCTGTTTTATTCACTAGGCAAGAGAGAAAAATCTTTAATTCTGTGGTCTTGGAGTTTCTTTGTTACAGTGTTAGACGTGCCTTTAACTACTAGGACTGATATGCTGTTTCATACAGACTAAGTTATATGGCCAGCACAATGGCTCAGTGGTTAGCACTGGTTCCTAGGTCCTATGTTCGAATCCGAATGGAGTTTGTATGTTCTCCCTGTGTTTGTGTGGGTTTCCTCCAGGTACTCTGGTTTCCTCCCACACTCCAAAGACATACTGAGTGCAATAAATAAATATGGTTTATTATGTATGTATTCCACTACGGTGCTGCCACCTAGTGGCAAAGCTGCATTATTAACCGGTGTTGCGTTGTCGTACATGCAGTAGGACCTTTGGGTCACTTGGCTCTCCAGTCGATAGACTGGGAAAAGATCAGGAAAGAGCAACGTTCATTCCTGATCGTTGCATTTTCCTGAAGCAGGCATCACTGCTGTATGGCGATGAACGATCGTTCCACTGATTGATTGTCCACCTGCAGTTTCATGACTTGTCAGCAGCGCATTCTTTTTATACAGGCTAGTACTGCCTATAATCTAGGATATTTGGAGCTCGAAACATGCCATTAATGTTTATTTGGTGATCAGAGACCTGATCCTTGGCCTGATAGTGAGTTAACAGAGGATGGACCAAGCTAAATTAAACTCTACAGAGATACCTCTGAATCACGGAGGATTAAGTCTTTATATCCAGCTGAGAGAACCACCACTGCCCTTTGTAGATTGGTATAATAACTGTTCTGCAAGGTTAAAGGCACATGCCTCAGTTGAGATCATTTTGAGTGTAATATCTTTGTGACTGTCCCTCTATACATAGCCATGTTCAGTAATGACTACTTCTTGCATTTTGAAATCTCTTGTATCTGTGACTTTGTGACTGTTCACACCCTGGCATGGTATGTGACTACTGCTGCGTATATCCTGCAAACTTCTAATATACTTTGTGTTCCAATTTCTTGACATTTTCAGGATCTCTGTTTACAATCAATTGGAACATTCCTTTTTACAACCAGAGGCTAGAAACAGTACAGATCGAATGTGTCTCACAACTGAGAGTTTGATAGTTTTTCTCCAGTGATGTGTACTTAGAGGCACTATGGGGGTCATTTATGAACAGATATATGCAAATTTTTGGCATATATCTGTCGTAGATTCATCCGCAAAGGGGATTTGCGGCCGAATCTGTGACTTCTCCCCTTCCATGCCATGTATGCAACTTCTAAAAAAAGGGGAAGTGGCGTGAGTGAGGAAGGGTGCGGGCCGATGGGCTCGTCTCATTTATCATTTTCTACGCCTGTTTTAGGTGTAGAAAATAATCTAAATCTGCCAGCAAAGGAGCTGGCGTAGAATTTAGGCCAGTGGTGGATGCGTCTAAGCACCTCTACATAAGTCCAGCACCACTACATAACTTAAGCACATCAAGCCACCACCAAGTGCTCTTCCCATACAAGTGAATGGGAGCGCACCACACTTGCGCGGCCACTGCTCCCATTCACTTCTAAAGGGCCGACGGAAATAGCCGAGCCGGTCTTCGGCTATTTTTGGTGGCCCGTTAGAAATTAATGGAGGGCAGCCACGCATGCGCTGTGCGCCCTCTTGGACTTTGCCAGCTGTCTTCACAAGATAGGTGTGGGTCCCAGAGGTGGGACCCCCACCTATCAGACATTGGGGGAATATCCTAGTGATATGCCCCCATTGTCTAAGATGGGAACACCCCTTTAAAGACGTTGTTCGTCCATGGAACCAACAAACCCAATTTTGGTGACTTGTGCCAGAAAAAAAAAATGCCTATCTGCAGTCCCACCTTTTCCACTCTGCTGCCCTGTTCCCAACTGGACTGGAAGTGGCTTGGTCCCATGACCACTGCAGCCAGTCACTATCATTGTCAGCTCTTTGGCTGGAAAACCCTTTAAAGATATGAACCTGAGTTGTCAGTGATGCTAAACAGCAGTGTAAACTAATGCAGTACAATGCTTAGTTACCATGAACCACATATTAGTTCTGCAGGTTTGACTTTTGTTGAGCTATTGTTTTTTTTCCCTAGGTGCTTAGTTGTTTACTGGCATTTTGTTCATCTTCCAGTCCCATCTAATCCATTAAACAAACAGCCAAAGGTACTAGCTAGCACACGCGGGTACACCCAGACATAGCAAACACTTTCTAGAAGTAAGAATGCCAATATGGGAGCGGAGTCATTTCTCCCTGACCTTCAGTAGGTGCTGCACATAGACAACCCCTCTCTTTGTTCTTACCTGTATATTTATGTACATTGGCTGGCAGAGAGGGACAATGTAGAAAGACGAGATCTAATTAAGATTGCACCTCGGAGAACAGTAGGCATAGTGTTTGGTACTGTAAGTGCTGTGGCCACTTATGTAAGACTGTGGCAGTGTTAAATGGTCTCATTATCAGCAGACGCTTGTTGCTACCATGACTAGTGAATCAGACAAGACTCATCACTGGTGCTGTCTGTACAAGGAAGTTATCTGGGTTAGGCTACTTTCACACTAGCGTTTTAAAATTCCGGTATTGAGTTCCGTCATAGGGGCTCAATACTGGAATAAAACGCTTCAGTTTTGTCCCCATTCATTGTCAATGGGGACAAAACTGAACTGAAGACAACGGAATGCTCCTGAAAGCATTCCGTTCCGTCTTCAGACCGTAGAACAAACCGCAGCATGCTGCGGTTTGCTCTCCGGTACAGGGATCCGCACCAAGACGGATCCGGAATGACCCCCAATGCAAGTCAATGGGGACGGATCCGTTTGGTGTGACACACCAGTAATCCGGATCTGTCCTCCATTGATTTGCAATGGGGGATCATTCCGGATCCGGCTACAGAGCTAGACACATACATAAATACATACATACAGACATACACGCATACATAGATACTCACATACTCCAGGGACGGGCGCTGTGGGGAATCGTCATCACTGCGCGCAGGAGGTGCGTGAAGACGTTCTGCCGGCGTCCCTGGAGTATGTGAGTATGTATGTGTGTATGTATGTATGTCTGTATGTGTGTATGTCTGTGTCTTGTTCCATGTTAACATGTGTGGGGCCGGAGCGCTGCTCCGGCTCCACACATGTATCAGCGTTAGCACGGATCCGTTGGCACCCTTTAGGTGCCGGATCCGTGCTAAAGCTAGTGTAAAAGAGGCCTTATTTTCCTTTATTAAAATTGTGGTTTATCTTTGTCCCCTTTTCCCAGTGTTATAACAGGACATTACTATGTCCTTCGTCCTCTGCAGTCTGATGACTGTGTTGGTTTCTTTATACTTCTCAATCTTCTGGCCCAGCTCCTGGAAATTAAATTAAAAGTAGTCAAGCTGCCCCTTTGAGAATTGCAAAATGACTCATTTGGATGCTGGGAGTAAAACCAGATCACATGAAATTTAATTTGAAAGTCTGATCTCTGGGATTTTTATTTGCTGACCATATCCAGTTTTCTAATATTCTGCTATAACAGTATGGTACTTGTGTACCAGAGCTGTCGTAAGGGGTGGGGGACATCATTCTCTGTTAGGAATTTATAGGGACATGTCCGTGGTTTAGTGAACACGGGTAGTTATGAAGAAATTCCGTAACCGATTATTTTTTGAATGGTCAGTAATAGTGTAGGTCAGAGGTCCACAACCATCTGTACCTTATGAGCAATGGTCGGGATCCAAATTTCAGTCTGGGTTCACATCTGCTGTGTTATTTCCGGTTCTTCTGTTCTGTTATAGTTAATAACT
Organism: Rhinella marina; assembly: GCA_900303285.1. Lineage (NCBI taxonomy): Eukaryota > Metazoa > Chordata > Amphibia > Anura > Bufonidae > Rhinella > Rhinella marina. The sequence continues at coordinate 595,812 of ONZH01021860.1, forward strand.
GTGTTTCCGGATCCGTCATTTGGCCGATGGAGCTCTACGAGTGTAGAACAGACAGTTTGGGTTTCCATCATGGTGGCTATCATTTTACAGGACAGAATTGTGCAGCATGTTATGCAGTCTTGTCTGGCACACACAAATGTAAATGAAACCAATCTTGAATGGAGTAGGGAAATGGTAAAGATGAGAAAATTAAAAATCACAAAATTCCAAAGATTTGCAGAACTTTGAAACATTTGCATTATGCCAACTCAGCGTTTGGATGTCCGGGTATATTTGTAATTCTGTGGTGTACAATAGAAATCGGGGCTTCTAGAGCAAGACTTGGCTTCTAGATCAAGACGAGGCTTGGAGTTGTGTGCCCTTACTGCAGACTGCTAGCAATTCATTCATAACTTCTAGTAGAAAAAATAAAGGAATGGTACAACATAGAGACATGAACACCAATTCATCAATAGAAGTGTGCTCTAAATATATTAGTACCATATTAGCTGGTAGATAGAAAAGATAAAGAGCCTTAGTCCTTGATGACTTTTAATGGCTAAATGAGGAGGCAAACGGCAAGCTTTGGAGACTTCTTAGGTCTCCTCAACAGGCACAACGGACAGTCATACATTTATACAGATGTGTGCTTCCTTACCTTTCCTCGACTGTATCCTCAGAATGGTTTACTCCTCCACTCATACTGTATATGATCTGCTTTACATAATTTATATAAATTACCACACTATTTCTATGTTTTTTTTGTGTATAAATGTATGGCTCTTCATGAAGAATCCTAAGTAGTCTCCAAAGCTTGCTATTTTTGAGCTTAGGATAGGTCATCAATATCAGATCAGGTGGGGTATGACTCCTAGGACTCCCACCGATACACTGTCTAGCGGTCAATTTTGGTTACTGCAGTGCTGCTCTTGTTACCTCCCCTCTGTACCCTTACTGCAGACTGCTAGCATATATATACTTCTAGTAGAAATAATAAAGGAATGGCACAACATAGAGACATAAGTATAAAAGAAATGCAGAGAAGGCAGCACTCCCAAATAAAGTGATGTTTTATTCACCCAATGTCAGCAACGTTTCAGCTGCTCCATGCAGCCATTTTCAAGCATACAAAATGTGGTACAAACCAGGATATGTATAGGTGAAATACAATTAACTGTGATTGCAATCAATTAAGCTAAAATTGTTATATAAACATCATATTGATACATATATGTGTCCTCACAGGTTTCATTGTACAATATAGGAACATACTCATTTACAATAAGAATATGTTAAAGTGCTCAGTGCAGTATAAAGATAAAGTAGTGCTAATAACTAAAATACAACAGGTGGTGGGGCGCTTATCCACCAATGAATATTCAAAAGATGACATCACAAAATACATCACAAAATCCCTCCCCCAGTCGGCAACCATCACCTGATGTGTAATATACATCCACAGGAATCCAAAGTCGCATCCTCCAGGCTGCAGAGCACATGTCACAAGTCCAAAGCGCCCATAAGCACCAACCACGTGACAGATCACCTGACCGGCCCTACCAGCATCACATGATCGCTCAACCGAGACAATTATCCCGGCGAGCGTACCGTGCGATAGCTGGATAGCCGCCCATCCCTGTCAGGGGTCAGCGCATGCGTACATGCAGTAGTGGACCAAAACAGCCATTACCAGTATGGGAAAATAACCATAGTCCCCAACAGCACATACCAGCACCCTATAAAAGCTAAAAGAAAAGCTATCAATCATGCTGGTAACTACACCTGGAGATAGGATCACTATAAGTTAAAGGTACTTATACAGGCATCGCAATTGTCCGCTCCCAATAACCACGATAGTCGCCACTGTTGCCAATAGCAACTCCCACCATTAAAGGGACAGCGACCCGAATCGCACAGAGTTATCTTAGCAATCCAATCGGTGTCTACCAAAAGGAGACTGCATACGCGATAATGCCAAAAATACCTAGTAGTTATGTAGTTTACATTATTTTATTAAAAATCAATTATTGTACATAGTTGTGACAAGGATCCCCAAGGATGAACAATGCACTTACCAGGGTCAGGTCCATCAGTGAGAGAGAAAAATTCAAAAGATTCAATGGTGAAACAGCGCCACCCTCCAGCTGGAAACATATCTGCATATCTGAAAGAAAAAAAAGAAAAGAAATTAGTATAAAAACATTAAATATAGAAAGTCCACATAACTATAAAGCTAAGGACAAGGACATGAAACAAGAGGACATAGAGACCTAACAAAAAGGTTTCAATAAAAAATCCATATTAAGCCCCAAAGGGTGCAAGGACTGAAGCCTAGTAATCCATTCCACCTCACGTCTTAAGCTTTAATTCTCTATCACCCCCCCAGCTCCCTCGCCATCCCCCCACCCAACCCCCCTTCCCCCGACGTGGAGGGGGAACATGGTCTAGAATCGAAAACCTAAGTTGATTTACCCTATGTCCCTTCTCTTTAAAATGTCTAGGTACTGGAAGGTCAATTCTTTCTTTTCGTATACTCGACTTGTGATTATTCAGACGCAGTTGCAATTCTGTAGTCGTTTCGCCAACATAAATCAAGTTGCAAGGACAAACCAAAACATAAATGACATACTCAGATCTACATGTTAGAAAATGTCGAATGGAATATTTCTTGTATATATCTGTGTACAGTTCTCACAATTCAAGCAGGGATAGCAACCCATTCTCATAATCTTGGGGAGCATTGAATTCCCCAATGGGCCAATATCCGTATGTACAAGTCTATCACGTATATTTTGTGGGCGCCTATATGAAATCAGAGGAGGCAACATAAACTCTGGTACAACCTGAAAAAAATTCTTTAACATGGGTCAATGTTTGCGGATAATTGAAGAGACCTGTCCACTTTCCCCACCATAGGTGGAGACAAAAGGAATCCGCTTTAGGGAGGGAAGTGGAACAGGTCCTACCACAGATTTGCCATGAGTTTTGGCCTTGTCTCGATGGAGTTGAATCATAGTAACATAGTAACATAGTAACATAGTTTATAAGGCCAAAAAAAGACATCTGTCCATCCAGTTCGACCTGTTTTCCTACAAGTTGATCCAGAGGAAGGCAAAAAAAACCCTGTGAGGGAGAAGCCAATTTTCCTCACTTTAGGGGAAAAAATTCCTTCCCGACTCCAATCAGGCAATCAGAATTACTCCCTGGATCAACAACAACCCATATCTAGTAACTATAACCTGTAATATTATTAACCTCCAGAAATACATCCAGGCCCCTCTTGAACTCTTTTACTGAACTTACCATCACCACCTCCTCGGGCAGAGAGTTCCATAGTCTCACTGCTCTTACCGTAAAGAATCCTCTTCTATTTTTGTGAACAAACCTTCTTTCCTCCAGGCGCAGAGGATGTCCCCTCATCATGGTTACTGTCCTTGGGATAAAGAGATCATGGGAGAGATCTCTGTACTGACCCCTGATATATTTATACATAGTTATTAGATCTCCCCTCAGTCGTCTTTTTTCTAAAGTGAATAACCCTAATTTTGATAATCTTTCTGGGTACTGTAGTCCACCCATTCCAGCTATGACTTTAGTTGCCCTCCTCTGAACCCTCTCCAGCTCTGCTCTGTCTGCCTTGTTCACAGGAGCCCAGAACTGTACACAGTACTCCATTTGTGGTCTGACTAGTGATTTGTAAAGTGGCAGGACTATGTTCTCATCACGGGCATCTATGCCCCTTTTGATGCAACCCATTATCTTATTGGCCTTGGCAGCAGCTGTCTGACACTGGTTTCTGCAGCTTAGTTTGCTGTTCACTAAAATTCCTAGGTCCTTTTCCATGTCAGAGTTACCCAATGTTTTACCATTTAGTATGTACTGGTGACTTGCATTATTCCTTCCCATATGCATAACCTTACATTTGTCAGTGTTAAACCTCATCTGCCACTTCTCTGCCCAAGCCTCCAGTCTATCCAGATCCATCTGTAGCAGTGCACTGTCCTCTTCTGTGTTAATTACTTTACACAGTTTAGTGTCATCTGCAAAAATTGATATTTTACTGTGCAAGCCTTCTACAAGGTCATTAATAAATATATTGAAGAGAATAGGGCCCAATACTGACCCCTGTGGTACCCCACTAGTTAGTGACCCAATCTGAGTATGTACCATTAATAACCACCCTCTGTTTTCTATCACTGAGCCATTTACTTACCCACATACAGACATTTTCTCCAAGACCAAGCATTCTCATTTTATATACTAACCTTTTATGTGGTACCGTGTCAAATGCTTTGGAGAAGTCCAGATATACGATATCCATTGATTCCCCGTGGTCAAGTCTAGAACTTACCTCCTCATAGAAACTGATTAAATTGGTTTGACACGACCGATCCCTCATGAAGCCATGCTGATATGGAGTTATTTGCTTATTTTCATTGAGGTACTCCAAGATAGCATCTCTTAGAAAACCTTCAAACAGTTTACCCACTACAGATGTTAAACTTACCGGCCTATAGTTCCCGGGCTCTGTTTTTGGACCCTTTTTGAATATTGGCACCACATTTGCTATGCGCCAATCCTGTGGAACACTCCCTGTCAGTATAGAGTCCTTAAATATCAAGTATAAGGGTCTGGCAATGACATTACTTAATTCTCTTAGGATACGTGGGTGTATGCCATCCGGTCCTGGCGATTTGTCTATTTTAATCTTTTTAAGACGCCCCAGTGCTTCTTCCTGGGTCAGACAGGACACTTTTAAAGGGGAATTCACTTTTATATTCTGCATTTCATCTGACAGTTTATTTTCCTCAGTGAATACAGTGGAGAAAAAAATATTTAAGAGTTTTGCTTTCTCCTCATCGCTCTCTGCTACTCCCCCCTCACTACTCTGTAAGGGGCCGACACCTTCAGATTTATACTTTTTAGTATTTATATAATTGAAGAACATTTTAGGGTTAGTTTTACTCTCTCTAGCAATTAGTCTTTCAGTCTCTAGTTTAGCTGCTTTTATTTGTCTTTTACAAATTCTATTTTTTTCCTTATAGTTTTTCAATGCTTCCTTGCTCCCCTCCTGTTTTAGTGATTTAAATGCTTTCTTTTTGTCATTTATTGCTTTTTTTACAGTTCTATTTATCCACATTGGTTTTTTCTTGTTCCTTAACCTTTTATTCCCATAAGGTATGTACCTCTCACAATTAGATATTAGGATGCTTTTAAAAATATCCTATTTTGTGGCTGTATTTTTATTTTTGAGGATTTTGTCCCAGTTAGTTAGACCTATGGCCTCTCTTAGATGGCTAAATTTTGCATTTTTGAAGTTTGGTATTTTTGTTCCTCCCTGAAGAAATGCTTTTTTTAATGACAATTTAAAGGTTATTATTTTATGGTCACTGTTACCCAGGTGTCCCCCAACCTGCACATCTGTTGTTCTGTCAGGTCTATTGGTTAATACTAAGTCCAGTATGGCCGTCCCTCTAGTCGGGTCCTGAACCAGTTGGGAAAGGTAATTGTCTTTGGTTATTTCCAAGAACCTGTTTCCTTTATGAGATATACAGGTTTCAGTTTCCCAGTCTATATCTGGGTAGTTGAAGTCCCCCATAATAACAACCTCATTCTGATTTGCCGCTTCGTCTATTTCATTTAGAAATTGATTTTCTGTGGCCTCAGATATATTAGGTGGATTATAATAAACTCCTATTAGTATTTTATTATTGTTTTTGGCTCCATTTATTTCTACCCACAGTGACTCCACATCTTCATGTCCCTCACTTATATCTTCCCGGATTGTGGGCTTTAGACAGGACTTTATATAAAGGCAGACCCCTCAATTGATGTGGATATCCACAGGCGCTAAATCTAGCGCACATTTCATCCAACCTACGTTCACATTTAAGACTATCATCTACAATCCTCTGAACCCGCAGCATCTGGCTGTAGGGCAAGGATTGGATGATGGATTTAGGATGGCAACTTTGGAAATGTAAAAGATTATTTCTATCAGTATCCTTTCTATATAAATCGGTCTTCAGCCTGTCTGCTTCCCTTTAAACCAGCGTATCCAAGAATTGAATGGAGGACTCTGAATATGTCATGGTAAAGCAAATATCGTCATCAATCGTATTGAGGAACTGAAAGAATTCCTGCAGTTGTTCAACCGTGCCAGCCCAGAGGAGGAAAATGTTGTCTATGTATCTCCACCACCCCAGCACATGGGTGAAGTGGTGGGACACATATACGACAGTCTCCTCCAACTGGGCCATAAAGATGTGAACATCAGTTGGTGCGACATTTGAGCCCATCACGGTACCCCGCAATTGAACCCAAAAGTCGTCGCCAAATAAAAAATAATTGCAGGTTAAAATGATCTCCAACAAATCAATAATAAATTCCCTACACGGAATTGAAAATGATGATCTTATCAAAGCCTGTTTGGCACTGAGGATCCCACGTTCAAGATTGACTGAGGTGTACAAAGACACTACATCAAAAGAAACTAATAACACATTATCAGGGAGTGATATATCGGAGGTGTCTCTAATATATGATCTGGTGTTTACAGCAAATTGTCTCAAAACCCGGTCCAGAACAACAGCCGCTAGACTTAAAGGGGTTGTCTCACCTCCATAATCCTCTTCATATCCATTCCATGGACGCCATCAAACATTTCTTCAATATACTTTCTTTTTCAAAACAGGATGTAACTCCTGTAAATTTCATCTTTATACCCCCAAATGTGATGCTCGTTTCTAGGGGTTACGGCCACCGCTATACTGTGAGGAGCGGTGGCCGCGCAAGCGCACTCATCCTCTGCTCTCCGGCTGGAGGGTGGCCAGGTTTCACGGGAGCGAGCGCGCACAGGCACTTGCGCATGCGCATTCACTCGTGGCCCCGGCCACCTCACAGAGATCACTATCACAGTTACAGGGTGTGCGCTACAGCCCTGTAACTGTGATAGATACATACAGATACAGACATGAGCAGGCGCACGGGGAGGGGGGGAGCAGAGGTGGCGGGGGAGGTGGGGTTGGTTCGGCTGTCATGGGGCGGATGGGTGGGGGAGTTCGGCCAGAAGATAATAATGCCATGAATAATGGAGGATGGCAGAATATTACAAAGACATGGATGGTCACTGAGAAGCAATGACATAAATAAAACTACATTGCAGGGAGGCAGTGACAAGAAAAATAGATTACAGTCACTACTGGGCAGAACTTGACAGCAGTGTGTGTTGACAGGAGGGGGAACTTTTGCACAGCACACAAAACAGATTGTGACAAGCAACTTATCACTGGATGTCACGATCTGCTCTGCTGCTCTCTGAGGCTGATAAAGAATCTCCTTACTGACAGCCTCGGGAGCCAGCACGCACAGACAGGGGGCGGGGTTACTTCCTCCCTGCCAGGCCTGCTTTGCTTTGCATCTCAGAGTTCAGCTCCGCCCCCAGAAAGCAGGGAAGAGAGGCCCTGAGAGCAGCGAGGCAGCCAACAACTAGGGAGGTGAGACAACCCCTTTAAGATGGAATTTGTACCAGCGACTACTGGATGTCCGGGCGGGGACTTAAGTTTCTTATGAATTTTGGGCAAACAATACAGGTCCGGAGTAACAGGATTTTTGGGTAACAAAAAGGTATGCATATCCTTATCTATCAAAACAATAAAAAAATGCATGGTCAACCAAAATCTTAAGCCGTTTCTCAATCATGAACCTGGGATCCACAGCGACCTTCTTATATACCTGAACATCAGCTAACTGAGAACGGACCTCCTCAAGGTACATTTGTCGGTCCATGACGACAATAGCCCCGCCCTTGTCGGCGGGTTTGAGACATAAGTATAGATGTTCCAGAATTGTTATTACATGGAGAATGCATGAAGCTATTAATACAGGCATGTCAGGAGTGGTGACAGGTCCTCTTTAATTAACAAAAAAGAAACAAAAAAACCTGTGTTGCTTAGTATGAGATACTGATTTTGACGTTGCTTTGCTTTTGACCTAAAATTGGAACCTACAGTATAAAGTAAAGGTCATGGTAAATATTTTGTAGGCATTATTCAATGCTGGGGAAGGGGGTAATATGTCACCTTTAGGATTCTTTGCTTTGTGTGTAGTTTGCAAATAAGGCAACCCCTGGTTTCCTCACTATCGCCTGTGCCATGGTGTTAGATTCTGGTATGTAAGGCTAAATAAAGATCTGGAAAAAAACCTCAGCATTGCAACACAGAGTGACTTTTTACATTCATTCACACTGCGATATCCTCCTTAGCTCTCCCCTCCATGTGCTTACCACAAGGGTGGATTGGCCATAGACCCTACAGGGAAAATTCCACTACAGGACCACTGTTCTCTTTGAATGGCAGAGGTGCAGGTTCACTGCAGCTAGGAGCAATGATGCACAGGGAGCCTGGTGCTGTCAAAGCAGAATGAGAAGCACTAGGTGGTTTAAGAGACGGAGCGATGGTACACTGAACGGTGTGACCCTGTCCACAGTGTACTGGAATCTTCCTTGATGATTTGCATTATGGCATTATATTCATATGGGAAGTTATTTTTGAGCTGACATACTCCCTTTAAGAACATCTATTCAGCCTTAAAAGACAGGTTGATAGAGGGCAAATAGTCTTTTTTTTGGGATCTTGGGGTAGGATCAGGGGCAGACTGAAAACTTAAAGTGGTCCGGGAAAGAAAAAACCTAAAAGTGGCCCCAAACTGACAGAAGGTAGGGTACAACAAGTAGGTACAACAGCAATGTAGGCAGGGTCAGCAATACTGTAGTGAAGAGCAAAGTACCGCCCTAGCAGAACCAAATTCCACAGTGTAGCACAAAATACTGCTGTCCAGTATTCATCTGTATCACCATCCTCTGGCCAGATGCATAAGAGAGTATCAGAGCCTTATGTACCTAGAGGAGGGCTTGGGCAGTCTCCCTTCTAGTCTTCAGTCCACCCGGAAATTTTCCTGTAGAGTCTATAGCAAATTCACCCTTGGGTATTAAAGGGGTTCTCTGAGTTATATATATTGATGACCTATCCTCAGGATAGGTCAATATCAGATCGGCACCCTGGCACCCCCGCTGATCAGCTGTTTGAAGAGGAGGCGCACGCCGTATCAGCGCTGCCTCCTCTTCACTGTTTACATGCTGGCCGACACGGGGGTAGTGGTGAGTAGGTGTAATTACACCTCACAGCCCCATTAATTTCTATGGGAAGAATCGCTTCCATAGACTTGTATAGGAGCATTCTTCCCATTGAAATCAATGGGGTAGTTGGGTGTAATTACACCTACTCACCACTACCCCCGTGTCGGCCAGCATGTAAACAGTGAAGAGGAGGCAGCGCTGATACGGCGCGCGCCTCCTCTTCAAACAGCTGATCGTCGGGGGTGCCAGGTGTCGGACCCCTGACGATCTGATATTGATGACCTATCCTGAGAATAGGTCATCACTATATATAACTCGGAGAACCCCTTTAAGTGGATTTTCTCGTGAAACTTTAGTGTTGCACTGATCAATAACTGGTTTTGAGCAGCAACCTTTGAACAGTGACCTGACGGGTGTTGTGAAATATTTATTCATAAAATTCCAGGTTACAAGGAAGGACCTGACAGAGCAGTTTAATGCCAAAATGCCCAAGGGATTATGGCTGCGTCTGTAAATATCAGTTACATAATGACTCTGAGTTACATAAAAGCTGTCAGACAAGAGAACAGACTGCCAAATGATATGAAATCGGCCATGCTGTCAAACCTTTGCAGTGTGTTCATTTAGCTAAATATCCATTGTCCTAAGTGTGGGAATTGAATAGGAGCTGATTTATATCTTTCTTTAATATATCATTGTATGCCATGTTTGCCTAGTTTTAGTGATCTGTCAATCTACAATCAGTTAAATAATACAGTAGTTACATTTATGTTATTTTATGAGCAGGAAACCAAATAATATAGCAAACTAAACTGTGGTAAAAATAGCTCAGTATATATATTGGGAATTGGAAGGTTTCCAGACCTTATATACCTTTCTACATTCCACATATGATGCATGCAGTAAGCTTCAACAGCAATATTCTAGGTTCTCACAATGTCTCACACTTATTAGGGGATTTGTCTACGTCTAAGTAATCCAGTAAATGGTGTGATGTAGGAATGGAAGTAGATAAAGGGGTTGTGTCATGAAATATATTCTATTTTTTTTTCAAACCAGCACCTGGATCTGAATACTACAGTAATTGCATGTAAAATTTAGTATGGCCAGTGATCTATTCAGTAGAATGTATCTGTATAGCGCCACCTGCAGTTTATTCTTTGTCTTATTTTTTTGTCCCTCTCACCGAGCTGATTCTCAGTTTAAATCTTCAACTGCCACCAGCCATATCATCTGTTTGAAGCTGTGGCAGTTACAGGGAAAGAGAGCTGCACAGCAGAAAGGACACATCCCTTGAGCTGCCAGGCATTACACAATATTAAAGGGGTTGTCTATTAGACTAACCAAAAAGGTGAAGCAAAAGGAAAATGTTGACTGAAAAGGGTCATGATGACTGATAACTTGATGCTGTTCAGAAGTGACCTGCGAGATATTTCAGTTGATTCACATGTCATTCTGAAATTCCCAAGAGGACAGCATATTACATATGTATTACAGCTTTAGCCTAAAGGGGTTGTCTCACTTCAGCAAATAGCATTTATCATGTAGAGAAAGTTAATACAAGGTACTTACTTATGTATTGTGATTATCCATATTGTCTCCTTTGCTGGCTAGATTAATTTTTCCATCACATTATACACTGATCATTTCCATGGTTACGACCACCCTGCAATTCATCAGTGGTGGTCGTGCTTGCACACTATAGGAAAATGCACTAGCCTCTATGCGCTTCTATGGTCCTGGTCACCAGAGAGGCTGACACCTTTTGCTATAGTGTGCAAGCATGACCACCACTGATGGATTGCAGGGTGGTCTGTAACCATGGAAACAAGCAGTGTATCATGTGATGGAAAAATTAATCCAGCCAGAAAAGGAAGCAATATGGGTAATACTATTTTAGTAAGTGCCTAGTATTAACATTCTCTACATAATAAATGACACTTGCTGAAGTGACACAACCCCTTTAATGCCTTCTACGGAGACTCTTTGTAATCCCTCTCCTCTCTCTGTAATTGATAAAGGTCCTCTATAAATTCTGAATGGGTTAATAGAGCATTTGAAATGTTTTATCTATTCTAGACATCTGCTTGATGTAGAAAACAGTTTAAAAGGGGTTGTCTCATCATAGACAATGGGGGCATATCACTAGGTTATGCCGCCATCTTCTTATAAGTGCGGGTCCCACCGCTGGGACCCTCACCTATATCGGGAACAGAGCCCCACAGCGTGGTGGCTGGAGGACTCCGGTCAGGCCACCACCAAACGCGCTCCCCTTAGAAGTGAATGGGAGCACATCGCGCATGAGCGGCCACCGCTCCCATTCACTTCTATGGGCTCAACAGAAATAGCCAAGTCAGCAGCGCTTGGCTATTTTCGCTGGCCCCATAGAAAATAAATGAATGGATGGCGGCTGCATATGCGCAGTGCGCCCTCCTTCACTTTCGGGGCTCCGTTCTCCTAGCGATATGCCCCCACTGTCTATGATGAGACAACCTCTTTAAATATAGGTAACCAAATGCTGACTTTTACACATTTTGTATTAAAGTACCGATCAAGTACGGCTGGTTTCACATCGCATTTTTCCCGTCTATTTAAAGTATGCAAAAAACATATCCGTTAAATGGATGCCTCAGACTGATGCCATATCGTGGTATCAGTTTATAATAGAGTTCCATTGTAATCAAAAAGTATGTTTTTTTAAATATTGTAAACAAATGTATATGTTTTTTTTTTACCAGACTCTGCAGGATGCAAGAACGTAGTGTGCAGCGTTTTTGTACCTTTTTTTTTTTTCTAACGTATAAGTCAAACGGAGGCAAAAACGTGATGTGAACCCACCCTAAGATACTGTATTCCAAAAAACCAAGGAGATGTCAGATAGACTGAGGCACATATTCACACGTATTCGCATCAGCTGAAGTGTTTATTGCTGTTTCCATTGCACTGGAATTCTTCCAACAAATTCAGGGCCAGATTTAAAAGGGCGTTCATGGGCTGCCATGCTGTATCATGGAATATTTTCTGTATGCTGGCACAGTTACAGTAGGGATGGTTTTGCACTAGAAAGCAAGTGTAATATTTCAAGGACACACAGTTTTATGCACACCATATAGATAAACGTATTGGGACACATCACTTAATCATTGAATTCATGCGTTTTATTCCATCCCATTGCCACATGTGTATAAAATCCAGCACCTAACCTTGTAGTCTGCCTTTGAAAACATTTGTGAAAGAGTGGCTTGTTCTAAGGAGCCATGGTACTTTAATAGGATTCCACCGTTACAAATCATTTCACGATTTTTTCCTCCTAGATATTCAACTGTTAGTTATATTATTGCAAAGCTAACATGAGTTAGCATTAACATCAGTGCAAAACCTGTGTGCTCAAAGCTTCATGACATGGGTTTCCGTGGCCGAGCAGCTCCACGCAAGCCTTACATTACTAAGCATCAGATGGAGTGATGCAAAGCACGCTGCCACTGGAGCAGTGGAAATGTGTTATGTGGAGTGACGAATCACACTTCTCTATCTGGCAGTCTGATGGACGAGTCTGGGTTTGGTGAATACCAGGAGAATGTTACCTGCCTGACTGCATTGTGCCAACTGTAAGGTTTGGTGGAGGAGGATTAATGCTATGGGGTTGTTTTTCAGGGGTTTTCCTAAGCTCCTTTGTTCCTGTGAAACAAGCTTTTAATACTACAGCATACCAAGACAATTGCCACATCCAGCTTTGTGGGAATAGTTTGGGAAGATCCTTTTCTGTTCCAGCATGACTATGCCCCAGAGCACAAAGTAAGGATGAGTTTAGTGCGGAAGAACTTAAAGGCTAGGTACACCTTTGGAGCCAATTTTTTTTTATGATTGCATTTTACTCATTTTTGGCTATAAATCATATTTTCAATTGTCCTTTATTAAAAAATATTGAGCCGGTCTGTCACAAAGGGTTAACTGTTTTTCTAACTGTGTGACTGGTACTTTCACTTTGTGCCAGTCATCTAATAAACCTTATCTGTAAACTACTAAGAGGTCATAAACACTTATTTAAGCCACATTCTTATCAGTAAGATAAGAACTGAGCTATAAGGAGTGTTTATAATGTCAGAAAGCAGAGATAAGGAGTCCATTAGCTCCCCAACTGACGGAAATGAGAGAAAACCCACAGGCAGCTGGTAGAACATCTCAGCTATGAACGGAAAAAAGGACTCCATATCTCTTAATATTATAAAAATGAGTGTCTGTCTGTCTGTTCTCTATGTTCGACCAAACTACTGGACCGATTTTCACCAAATTCGGCACACAGGTACATCAGGTGCCCGGGAAGGTTTTAGACCACGTCTCATCTCTCTAGGACATAACGTTCCCGAGATATTCGCAAAATATGACCTGCATTAGCCAATACTAGCCTGACAGCATTGGTTTTAAACCCCAACTGCCATTCTCTGCACAGACACACACAGGGAGGGCAAGTTTCCATAACAACACAGCCAGGTAATTAGCAACCAGCTGAGGATCTCAGGTAACAATCCAGTCATTTCTATTCAATGCTTTAAAGGTGCAGAGCGCTGTGGATGATACTGTTAAAGGGGTATTCCAGTTACCATAAATATAACTTATGTTTTAGACTAGGGCCGTACAGGGAAAGGGAACAAAGGGAAATAACTACAGACAAAGACAGAGCACACAGATACGAATAAATACCAAGCCAAAGTCTAGAGCCAGGAGGTCACGTCAAATACCAAGGGAAAACACGGGAGCGAAGTCAAATACGAGTCGAAGTCAGAAGCCGAGAGGTAGTGTCAGTACAAGGGGTAACACGAGGACGAGGTCAAATACTAGCCGAGGTCAGGAGTCAAGAGGTCACGTAGTACAAGGACGAGCTCAAGTTCAAGCCGAGTTCAAAACAGAAGTCGCAATAGTACACAAATGCTGGTGAAG